>CAWUFW010005076.1:82500-703750 GCA_963921515.1 Calotriton arnoldi | reverse complement strand
GACTCGTGAGTGGCAGGGGGACGGGGCGTGCAAGCGTGACTCGATGGGTAGATGGAAGGAGGGCCCTATAGATGAAAGTGTCAGAATATTTTTAAACGTGTGGAGTGGAGGTTGGTGATTGCATGTGTTTGTGGGTGGCTGGACAGGTGGTTGTGCAGATGAAAGGACGCGAAGATGGGTGGAGTGGTGGTGGGTGGATGTCAGTCTGTGAATGAAAGGATGGAGAGGCAGGGGGTGAAAGGGCTGCTTGCAGAGGTTTGGTGTTCAGTATGTTTGAACAGCACTGACATGGCTGTCCTATAGCGTGAAATCAAGGCCGGTAGGGAAGGGGTTAACTGCACTTTCAGGAGTCACCCTGACCCTCGTCTGTAGCCCTCCCACTGACACATCTCACTGGAAAGACAAGGTTGCAGTGCTCAATGAGGGTGGCTTTATAGCCCCAGGCCACCGGAGCACACGTTCGCCATTTCTGAGCAACTAATGCATTCTGAGGGCCACAGTCTTGTTTTAGCACCAATAAACCAATTATAGAAGTTTAGGGACAGGATTGTTTCGAAAAGAAAAGCCAAATATAGGAAATACGACACCCAAGGTGGCATCAGGTCACACACAGACGACACAAGCCAGCGCCAATGGCGACGAAGCCGCACTTCAGGCCTTGGGGCCCTTAGGCATCTGCCCTCACCGTTTCATTAGCCACCCGTCCAGCAATCCAAAAACGTACAGACCCACGGATTCATCCATCCACCCGGATTCCAACCACCACCAAGTCAACCATTCATACACGCATTCATCCATCCACCCACCCCTCACACATCCATCTACCCGTTTGTCCGACCATCCATCCATCAATCCATCCACCCACCCCTAACATATCCATCTACCCGTCCGTCCCTCTGTCTATCCACCCCTCACACATCCATCTACCAGTCCGTCCATGCATCCATCCACCCACCCCTAACATATCCATCTACCCATCCGTCCACCCACCCCTCACACATCCATCTACCCGTCTGTCCGTACACCCATCCACCCACCCCTCACACATCCATCTACCCGTCCATCCAGCCATCCACCTACCCCTCACACATCCATGTACCCGTCCATCCATTCATCCACGCACCCCGCACACATTCATCTGCCTGTCAGCCTGTCTGTCCATCCATCCACCCCTCACACATTCATTTGCCCGCCAGTCCATCTGTCCGTCCATCCATCCACCCACCCCTCACACATCCATCCATCGCCATTAACATCGTACAGATGCAGTGTGGGTAGTTTCTAGGTGATGTTCTGTCAGATCAACGAGTTAATATTTTTTTATTTCCCGGGTGATCCTGCGTACGGTCAGCGGACACTTTCGCTGTGATCAATGCTCATAGTGCATGCACGAGAAAGAGCTGACATCAGCAATCCTATTCCCTATTGCTATTTTCTTAGGGCCGTGGTCTCTAAGGCCGTGAATGGCGCCACAGCAGGTGCGTGTGCCTTGCACGGCACTCACACACCACAAGCATAAGTTGTGCTCGCTCAGTCCGTGAATGGAGCACAGCACGAGGGTGTGCAGTGCACCGCACTGGCACACCACAGACACGTGGGCAAGGGCCGTGCTCTCTTAGTCCATGAATGGAGCACAGCACGAGGGTGTGCAATGCACAGCACTGGTACACCACAGACACAAGAGCAGGGGCCCTGCTCTCAGTCGTTAATGTAGCAAAGCACACGGGTGTGCAGTGCACCGCACTGACACACCACAGACACGAGGGCATGGGCCCTGCTCTCTCAGTCCGTGAATGGAGCACAGCATGGGGGTGTACAGTGCGCCACACTGACACACCACAGACACGAGGGCAAGGGACCATGCTCTCTCAATCTGTGAATGGAGCGCAGCACAGGGGTATGCACTACACTGCACTGACACACCACAGACAGGAGAGCAGAGGGCGTGCTCTCTCAGTCTGTAAATGGAGCATAGCACGAGGGTATGCAGTGCACCGCACTGACACACCACAGACATGAGAGCAGGGGGCCCTGCTCACTCAGTCCGTGAATGGAGCACAGCAGGGGTGTGTGCAGTACACTGCATTGACACACCACAGGCAAGGGGGCAAGGGCCGTGCTCTCTCAGTCAGTGAATGGAGCACAGCATGTGGGTGTACAGTGCACCGCACTGACACACCACAGACACGAGGGCATGGGCCGTGCTCTCTCGGTTCGTGAATGGAGCACAGCACGTGAGTGTGAAGTGCACTGCAGGCACATACCACGACCACAGACACGAGGGCAGGGGCCGTGCTTTCTCAGTCCAGAATCGAGCAGAGAACGCGAGTGTGAAGTGCACGCACTGACACACCACAAGCACAGACACGAGGTCAAGGGCCCTGCTCTCTCAGTCCGTGAATGGAGCAACAGCATGGGAGCATGCAGTGCATAGCACTGACACACCACAGACAGAAAAGCAGGGCCCATGCTCTCTCAGTCCGTGAATGGAGCCACAGCATGGGGGTGTGCAGTGCATCGCACTGACACACCACAGACACGAGGGCAGGGGCCGTGCTCTCTTTGTCCCTGAATGGAGCACAGCACGCGAGTGTGAGGTGCACGCACTGACACACCACAGACAGGAGAGCAGGGGCCGTGCTCTCTCAGACTGTGAATGGAGCACAGCACGCGAGTGTGACGTACACGTACTAACACACCACAGACATGAGGGCAGGGGCCGTGCTCTCTCAGTCCGTGAATGGAGCACAGCACGCGTGTCTGAAGTGCACTGCACGCGCACCACGACCACAGACAATAGTGCAGGGGTCGTGCTCTCTCAGTCCGTGAATGGAGCACAGCACACGATTGTGAAGTACACGCACTGACACACCACAGACAGGAGAGCAGAGGGCGTGCTCTCTCAGTCTGTAAATGGAGCATAGCACGAGGGTGTGCAGTGCACTGCACTGACACACCACAGACACGAGAGCAGGGGGCCCTGCTCACCCTAGTCCGTGAATGGAGCACAGCAGGGGTGTGTGCAGTACACCGCATTGACACACCACAGACAAGGGGGCAAGGGCCGTGCTCTCTCAGTCAGTGAATGGAGCACAGCATGTGGGTGTACAGTGCACCGCACTGACACACCACAGACACGAGGGCATGGGCCGTGCTCTCTCGGTCCGTGAATGGAGCACAGCACGTGAGTGTGAAGTGCACTGCAGGCACATACCACGACCACAGACACGAGGGCAGGGGCCGTGCTTTCTCAGTCCAGAATCGAGCAGAGAACGCGAGTGTGAAGTGCACGCACTGACACACCACAAGCACAGACACGAGGTCAAGGGCCCTGCTCTCTCAGTCCGTGAATGGAGCAACAGCATGGGAGCATGCAGTGCATAGCACTGACACACCACAGACAGAAAAGCAGGGCCCATGCTCTCTCAGTCCGTGAATGGAGCCACAGCATGGGGGTGTGCAGTGCATCGCACTGACACACCACAGACAGAAGGGCAGGGGCCGTGCTCTCTTTGTCCCTGAATGGAGCACAGCACGCGAGTGTGAAGTGAACGCACTGACACACCACAGACAGGAGAGCAGAGGTCGTGCTCTCTCAGTCCGTGAATGGAGCCACAGCATGGGGGTGTGCAGTGCATCGCACTGACACACCACAGACACAAGGGCAGGGGCCGTGCTCTCTTTGTCCCTGAATGGAGCACAGCACGCGAGTGTGAAGTACACGCACTGACACACCACAGACAGGAGAGCAGGAGGCGTGTTTTCTCAGTCCGTGAATGGAGCACAGCACAGGGTTGTGCAGTGCACTGCACTGACACACCACAGACACAAGGGCATGGGCCGTGCTCTCTTAGTCCGTTAATGGAGCACAGCACGCGAGTGTGAAGTGCACTTCACGCACACACCACGACCACAGACACGAGGTCAAGGGCCGTGCTCTCTCATACTGTGAATGGAGCCACAGCATGGGGGTGTGCAGTGCACCGCACTGATGCACCACAGACACGTGGGCAGGGGCCGTGGATGGAGCACAGCACCCGAGTGTGATGTACACGCACTGACACACCACAAGCAGAGACACGACGGCATGGGCTGTGCTCTCTCAGTCCGTGAATATAGCTACACCATGGCGGGAGTGTAGCGCACGACATTGCCACGCTACGACACGTGCACAGGGAAGCCATGTTTTAGGGGTTATGCGGAGGTTTTCCTGCGTGTTCTGCTGCCAGTATTCACTAATCTGACGTAATCAAAAAATCACCTAAAGACAGCTGTCAGCCCCCCACCTATAGAAACACATGTATTAAAGAAGGCTAGTAAGGTTAGATGTATTCATAGTGCACGTGCGTAGAAAGGTTTATATATGCATATATAGGTTTATATACACCTACCCACATACGTGTATGTACATCAGTAGCCACATAAACACATAGGTGCACCTACATCCTGGAACACACAGCCCTAAACTGATAGATACACACACACTCTCTCTCTCTCTCACACACACGCACACACAGTCTCCTCTCACACGTGCAAATGTCCCAGTGGCCAGTGTAAATCTGCATTTCTCTCCTCGTAGGACAGACATGATTCAAATGCCCAAAGAAGAATAGATATTATATTTGCTTCATTTAATCAAAAATGGACAGACATTTGTTGACTTAAACACGAAGAAGGCAAACACGCATGCTGGAGGATGTATGTGAGATGTGGATGGTCATCATATGCGCCTTCTCATCCTATGTCAGGCGTACAGCCTCCCCTCCCACACACACTGGCCCGCCACAACGCCCCCTCTCCCTTGACATGCTATGCAGATGCCGCGTGGGCAAAAAGGCACGGGGACCGGAGAAGCTCCACGCGCGGCACTTGTGCATGCGCGTGCACGCCATGAGCACACACCACGCGTTCATCTCACTGCTGCCTGCCCCAGCCCGTCTGCTTCTGATCCCCCAAAGCACTCGCCCATTTATGGCCCTGAAATCCCATCAGAGGGCGGGGGAAACGTGCAGGTGTAGATAGATTAATACCAGAACCGCAAACCACGGGCTGAGATCCCACCCTCTGTCACTCGTCAATCCATCACCGTTTCTCCCCCTTTGCCACAGATTGCCCTCTCTTTCCCAATCTGTTCTTCTCGTGCATAAAACCGCTTTTGGGAAAGTGCGTGTGTGTGCGTGCGGGGATTTCTGAAGTGCCACTCCCAGTGATTCTCAGAGGTTACGCTGAAGGGACACTTGGCGCCTCTTCCAATTACTCCCTGGTCCCCTGCCTCGCTGACAAAGCGCTTCGAGTCCATGAAGCCAAAAGTTTCCAGGGGTGCTCGGTCCTGGTCAGGTGGACCGCAGAATCTCTTGCCAGTTCCGACTGGCACGCGATATACAGTTGATTGCCGCCTGTGCCCCCCTCTTGCCCTCTCGGGGGGGTGAGCTGTGGTCACCAAACGGTCAATATTGCCCCCGGGACCTGGCCCACCCGGGGGCTCATTAAAACGAAGCGCGGGAGCCCGCGCTTTGTTTTCTTTTTATTTTCTCGCCGAATTCACGCACCCAGCGCGAATTCGGCCGTTTAAATTTAAAAAAAATGCTTATTTTGGCCCTGAAGGTCCTTGTGGGACCCCCTGAGCAGGCCTAGGGGGTCAGGGTGTTTCTACCCTGCCCCCTTTTCTTGTTTTTTATCATTTTTCCCACTGTTTTCTTGTGACTCGGTTACTGAGTCACAAGATGGCTGCCAACACATTCTGGTTTGGAGTGTTGGCAGCCAATCAGAATGAAGCTCGTGCTCAAGAGGGTTCGCGAACCCTCCTCGGTGCTCAGATATATAAATTTTTATTTTTTAATTTCTCAGCAACTACTGAATGGATTTACACCATTTAAAAAAAGGGCGTTTTCTGAACCAAGAGCTACCTTCTTGCCAAATTTGGTGTAATTCCGTTCAGCAGTTCGGACTGTAGCCTGTTCCAAAATTTCCTATGGAAATAAACATGGGGAAAACTCGTTTTGGGACCCCCCTTTTTTCTCGTCCCCCGCTTTACGAATCACCCCGAAACTTTCAGGACAAGAGCTGACCTGAGTGAACCATTAGTTTTGAATAGAAACAAGGTCCTAACTATAACTACCTACCGGCGACCGCCAGTAGGTAATGTGTGTGTGTGTATATATATATATATATACATATATATATATATATTTATATATATATATAGATATAGATATATATATATATATGTGTGTGTATATATATATATATGTGTGTAGATATATATATGTGTGTATATATATATATGTGTGTGTATATATATATGTGTGTATATATATATATATATATATGTGTGTGTGTGTGTATATATATGTGTGTATATATGTTAATATATATATATTTGTGTGTATGTATATATACAAATCCACACAGGGTTACCCATCAGCCCCAAGGACACCTCGCACTCCGCAGCTGATTCAACAAAGAACTTTATTCCGGCCAGGGCATTGCGGGTGCACGAGTTATAGTTAGCTCAACTTTCACTGCTTTTGTACGAGTGAAACCTTAGGCTAACTATAACGTACCTATAACCTTTGTGTTTTTCAGTGAATTTCTATGTTTGATTAAATCCATTTCCTAACTATAATGTCCCTGTAACCTTTGGTTTTTTCAGTGAATATATATGTATGTGTTTATATAATATATATGTATATATAGATATTTATAGACATGCATTTCTATGTATGCGTGCGTATATATATATATACATATATATATATCATCGTCGTGAAAAAGGTTTATGAAGCTGAAACACATCTGACGCTTTCCTCTTGTCACATTTGGATTAAAAATTGAAGCATATACTTCCTGGAGTGCATTATTCCTTTTGTTTCTACTCAACAAGGAATCATCCAGTGAATATGAGTATTTTCTAAAAGTTTCTGATTGTTAAAGATATATACTAAGACACTACAAAAGTTAAATGAATATAGTTTGTGTACAACTGATAAGTAACACTATTTGTAACTCATATTATGTGAGTGAATGTGTGTATCTATGTGTGATAGGTGTCTGAGTGGCTCTATGGGTGTGTGAGTGGTTGTGTGAGTGAGTGAGTGGCAGTGTGAGTGGCTGCATGGGTGTGTGAGTGAGTGAGTGTGTCAGTGGTATATGGGTGAGTGAGTGGATATGTGAGAGGCTGTATAGGTGAGTGATGGGGTGTGTGAAGGGCTCTATGGGTAAGTGAGTGGGTGCATAAGTAGTGTATGGGTGAGTGAGTGGGTGTATGGGTGACTAATTCAGTTTGTGAGTGGTTGTATGGGTGTATGAGTAGGTGTGTTAGTGCCTGTATGACTGGATGTGTGACTGGCCACATAGGTGAGTGAGCTGGTGCATGAGTGTCTGTATGGGTGAGTTAGTGGTTGTGTGAGTGGCTGTATGAGTGAGTAGATGTGTGAGAGGCTCTATGGGTCAGTGAGTGGGTGTGTGAGTACGTGTATGGGTCTGTGAGTGGGTATGTGAGTGGTTGTGAGAGAGTGGGTGTATGAGAGGTTGTTTGGGGGCATGAGTGGGCATGTGAGTGATTCTATGCATGATGTCATCAGTGATGCCATTTGAGATATCATCAGTAATATCATCAGTGATGTCACTGACCATGTCATGAGTGATGTAATATGTGAGGCCATAAGCAGTGAATTGAGGGTGTGTAAGTTATAGTTAGCTCAGGTAACTATAACTGCTGGATTTCTATGGTTTTCTACAAGTGAAATCTGAGCCCAACTATAACGTCCCTGTAACCTTTTTTTCAGTGAATTTTTAAGGTTTTGTTAAACTATATTTCTTAACTAAAATGTCCCTGTAACCTTCGTTATTTTCAGTGAGTGTATATATATATATATATATATATATATATATATATTAAACTCCAATCCTGACGGCGGCGAACAGACAGGCACTGACTCCGTGAGATGGTGAAAAAAAGAAGTTTTTTAATCCATACAATCGACCTAGACGCGGTCAACAGTAGATAGTTATAGTTAGGACCTATTATCCATAGGAAATCAGCGACATTCTATTTGAAATAACTCTTGCGCCGGTTGACGAATCTTCGCGAAAGCTTCCAACTTGTTGGGGCGCTCCGCTCCGCTCCTACCCTGAAAGTCTCGGGTTGATTCGTCAAGCAGGGGCCGAGAAAAAAGGGGGGTCCCAAAACGCGTTTTCCCCATTCATTTTTCCATAGGAACCTTTAGTCGCAGCTACAGCCCGAACTGCTGAACGGAATTACACCAAATTTGGCAAAGAGGTAGCCCTTGGTTCAGTGTCGTGCCTTTTGCTTAAATGGTGTAAATCCGTTCAGTAGTTCCTGAGAAAATCAAAAGTAAAGTCACATATATATCTATGGGCGAGTAGGGTCCGCGTATCCTGAGCGCACCCTGCGCGCACCGTCCCGATCACGAGCTGCATGCTAATTGGCTGTCAAGTGGCTGTCAACACTCCAAATCAGGAAGTGTTGGCAGTCATTTTGTCCTCGGTAGAACCGAGGGACAGAAACAAGTGCGCAAAGCGCAAAAGGGGGCAGGGTAGAAACACCCTGACACCCTAGGTCTGCTCAGGGGTCCCACAAGGACCCCTGGGCAGAAAAGCATTTTTTTTTCAAAATCGGCGGGATGCGCTTAGGGTGCGCGGATCCCACTGATTAAAAAAACCCACAAGAAACAAGTGCACAAACGCACAAAGGGGGCAGGGTAGAAACACCCTGACCCCTAGGTCTGCTCAGGGGTCCCACAAGGACCCCCTGGGCAGAAAAAAGCAACAAAAAACAAAAAAAAAAAAGACCGGCATCGTGCCGAGGCCCCGCCCCTCCCTGCAGCAGTCTGCAAACGCGCCCCCTGGCGCGTTTTAAGAAAGGGAAGTAATTCCCCTTGAATACTGGGGGTCCCTGAGGGCCAACTAGCCCACCAGGAACCTCCGGTATGCGCCAGGGGCTGCGTTGCAGAGAGGTGTACAGAGGCCACGCCCCTTTTACACCTCTCTGCAACGCAGCTCTGTGGCGCTTTTTGGAGGTAGATGGTGGGCTAGTTGGACTCCAGGGACCCTCAGTATTCAAGGGGACTTAATCCCCCAACTTAAAACGCGCCACGGGGCACGTTTGCACAGTGGTGAAGGGAGGCGGCGGGGCTTCAGGTGACATGTGTGCAAACAGGCCCCGTGGTGCATTTTAAGATGGGGAATGAAATCCCCTCCAATCCTGAGGGTCCCTGGGGGCGAACTAGCCCACCAGGTACGTCCAGAAAGCACCACAGAGCTGCATTGCAGAGAGGTGCAAAAAGGGGCATGGCCTCTGAACACCTCTCTGCAACGCAGCTCCCTGGCGCATACTGGAGGTACAGGGTGGGCTAGTTGGACCCCAGGGACCCTCATGATTCAAGGGGACTTAATCCCCCAACTTAAAACGCGCCATGGGGCGCGTTTGCACAGATGTCACCTCAGGCCCCGCCCCCTCCCTTCACCATTGTGCAAATATTCCTCTAAAATCAGCCGAACTACCAATTCTGATTTACTCACCTGTTATCAGGAGAGACCTCAGTGCTGCATCTTTCAGCCCAGTACTGATCCTGAAAAGTAATTTTAACCGTACTTACCAGTAACTTGAATTTCCTTCCATAGGATATCATTGACTGGTTTCACTTGGAAATTCTTCTAAGTGTCGATTTTTGAAACATACAAATATTCCTCTAAAATCAGCCAAAATACGAATTCCGATTTACTCACCTGTTATCAGGAGAGACCTCAGTGCTGCATCTTTCAGCCCAGTACTGATCCTGAAAAGTAATTTTAACCGTACTTACCAGTAACTTATATTTCCTTCCGTAGGAATCCATTGTCTGGTTTTCAGCAGAAAAGTTTCAAAGTGTTGATTTTCACAAACTACAAATATTCCTCAAAAATCGCCTGTATGACTTAAACACATTCTTTCAACTGTTTACAGGAGATGCACCAGTGCTGGATCCAGGATCCACCACTGAGTAAGAAAAAGTAACGATAACACTACTTACCTGCTAAGTGAATTTCCTCCCATAGGATAACATTGGTGATTCTATGTGAAAAAGTTTCTAAGTGTCAACTTTTAAAATACAATAATATTCCTTAAAAATCACTACTGTAACCAAAACGCTTTTACTCAACTGTTTACAGGAGATGTCCCAGGACGGAATCTAGGATCCAGTCCTGTGGTTAGAAAAGTAATCCATAAAGTAACTAATTGCATTTAGCTAGAAATTCACATTGAGCTCAATGTTGCATTGTGTTTGAAATTGTGTTGCCCATTGCAACAACTGTAACTACTGTACTTAAAAGTCTATTGCCTATTTGCAAAGTATTTAAACTAAAGTAATTCATTCTGAGAAAGTATATTTTGTAATGTAATGTATAATGTAATTACAATGTAATTTAAAAAATAAAACATCTAAAAATAAATAGTTTAAAAAATGTAGTAAATCAGTATAAAAAAAATAAATATAACAATTAATACATTTAAAAATTGTCATTTACATAACCTTTGAAATTCACTGAAAAAAACCATAGGTTTCAGACATGTTATAGTTAGGAATTAGCATTTAAAAACCTTTGAAATTCACTGAAAAAACCATAGGTTTCAGGCTTGTTATAGTTAGGAATTAGCATTTTAAAAACCTTTGAAATTCACTGAAAAAACCATAGGTTTCAGGCCTGTTATAGTTAGGGTTTAGCATTAAAAAACCTTTGAAATTCACTGAAAAAACCATAGGTTTTAGGGAAAGTTATAGTTAGTTGGACATTACACTCATACAAAACCCGTGAAATTCCCCGTTATAGTTAGTTCAGCTAACTATAACTCGCGCCCGCAATGCACTGCTGATGACGTCACATATTACATCACTCATGACATGGTCAGTGACATCACTGATGACATCACTGATGACATCTCAAATGACATCACTGATGACATCATCCATGTGAGAATTTAATGCATCTTCTCACACCCTAATATAACTTTTGATACACCCACTCTAAATTACAGACTGCCATTCTCAAAACCATACACACTCCAATACCAATAAGTACATACCCACTCACTGATTCTTAGGTCTACACACACACATCTACTCACTCACCCGTACAGTCACTCATACTTACAGTCACTCAGTACAGGACTATCATATGCACTCATACACCTATATAAACACTCACACAACACAACTCATCCATAGAGGTACTCACACACCTAGTCAGTCATGCTAATAATTAATCACACTCCCATTTACTCACCTATACAGTTATACACACCAGCTCACTTACTCATAAAAATACTAGCACATTCTTACGCTCCTATGCAATCACTGATGCAAGCACACACTCATCCATATAGCCACTCTCACAATCACACACTCTCACTTATAGCCATTTATATACTCCAACACACATATATACTGCCTTTCACATATGTAGTTACTCACACATGTACCACTGAGATATACATTCAATCACTAACACACCCATACACACACTCACCCACCCATACAGTCCATCACAGACGCACTCTTGAAACCATGCACCCAGTGAATCACCCACTCACACATCTATGCACAGAGTCACACACACCCCACCCACACAAACACTGAGGCACCCATACAGATACTCAGAGAACCAATCCATAACCCATATAGACACTCATTTAGCTAGTCAGAAACCCATGCAGCTGCTTACACAACAACAGACAGATGGATACAGACATTCACACAGTTTAGTCACTCACCCATGCATCCAGTAAGATACGTTTAATCACTCACTTATAGACTCAGTCACGCACCTACTAAATCATCCATTCAGACGCTTATACACCCACTCATTCTTCAATATGCCTTTCCCTATATATATTAAACATATTTAAACTTTACACAAACACACAGTCACTGGATGATGTCATCAGTGATGTCATTTGAGATGTCATCAGTGATGTCACTGACCATGTCATGAGTGATGTAATATGTGACGTCATCAGCAGTGCATTGCGGGCGCGAGTTATAGTTAGCTGAACTAACTATAACGGGGGAATTTCACGGGTTTTGTACGAGTGCAATGTCCAACTAACTATAACTTTCCCTAAAACCTATGGTTTTTTCAGTGAATTTCAAAGGTTTTTTTAATGCTAAACCCTAACTATAACAGGCCTGAAACCTATGGTTTTTTCAGTGAATTTCAAAGGTTTTTAAAATGCTAATTCCTAACTATAACAAGCCTGAAACCTATGGTTTTTTCAGTGAATATATATATATATATATATATATATATATATATATATATATATATAGCTTTATGCTTACCTGCAAAATACTTATATTCGTGTTGTAAAGGCATGCGTGGTAAACGTATATGTGTGGTAAAAGTATGCATGGTAAAGACGTGTTGTAAAGACATATGCGTTGTTAAGCCCCCCACATTGTAAAGGCATACATGGTAATGGCATGTGTGGTTCCGTCATACATCTGCATGGTCACAAAAAGCAGGATGGAGTGTAGCAGATACTGCTCTAAAGAAGAAAATTGGATTCTTATTTTGTGGTGCTCCTATGTTTTAAAACGATTCAGATCATGTTCTTCTTTATAATGTCTTGTGCATGGGCTTTGCACACTGAACAATCTGTCATTTTGTGTGCCTCTTTGATGGAGGTAGGTGCTATAAGATATTACTATGGGGCAGATGGGCCCAGCTCATCTGCATCTACCTGCTGTGGGCCACTGTAAATGCTACTACTACCTAAATGATTGAAGCAGATGTTTGTGATTCTACATGCCTTATGCAAATTATAATTGGCAAATATTCTTGGGATCCTTACAAGTTCCCAAGGTTTTACACCAAATAGCAACCTGGCACATCACAGACTACTAATGTGTGAAGACAGTATTTTGTTGATGGCTTTTAATAATAATTGACTTCTGGTGAAAGGTTGTAACTATTAAAATCTACTTCTCCCAGAACTGCATGAAGATAAATACTGAGAAGAAACAGATTGTATGCATATGAAAATGCTGTTTTCTTGCCAGTGGCACACTTGGTTGGCACAGAGCAGTATGAAGTGGCTAGATAGTGACAAAAAGAAGCTAAATAAAACATTGATTGAAAATAACATAAGTAGTTGGCGTAAAACTGGTGTTGGTAAAAAACACATTTATCCTAGAATCCTATGCTCCCTAGGAGCAGACAGGTGGCCGAGGAATGTTTGAAGGCATCATCAATGTCTTTTTCCTTAATGTGAAATAAGATGGTGCAAAATCAGCAGTCTACTATAAAGTCATAGGGCTCGATTCACAAAGGGCTTCCGCATTCGTGGCAGAGGCCCCGCAGCCTTGAGCGGGGGGCCCGCACTTGTGGCAGGACCTCCGAACTTCAGTTTCTCAATGCACAGGTCCCGCCATGACTGCAGGGCCTCCCCTATGAGTGCAGAGGCCCTTTGTTAACAACACAAGAAACCAGTCAGGACAATGCTACACAGTGTACAGTTACAAATATGAATCTTGGTATAGCCCAATGAATATTGTTATACTGCAAACAGCTTAATATCTAGAGACATAGTTCAATCCCATCTTCTTTATGTTGAACACTTCTGTAGGAGGCTGGCTTAGTATAAGGTGCTCCCTTATATAAGTGTAGCACCCTGCACTAATCCAGACAACCTTCATGGTGATTTTAGTGGTCTTAGACAACCTTAGAAAGCTCTCTAAGTGGTAGCTGTTGAGAGCAGCCTTCAGGCTTTGTCCAAAAGGAGTGTAAAGCAGCTTGTTTTTACCAGATCCTAATCTTATTGATATAAGTTAAGTGAAAAGAAACCACACAGTTTATTTATAAAAATATGTATTTATTATAAGACACTCACTAACACATAACAATATCTCCTACCCGGAGATATAACACAATGCACACAATACTTTGCAATTAAAACAGGTAAGTAGCACGAATACACAGTGGTCTCCAGGGGGAGACCAAACCATATATACTAAAATAGTGGGATGTGAACCACGACTGGAGTCAAGACTGTACCCAGAAGACGTAGAAGTGCTGGGTACCCAAGGAACCACCCCAGTTAAGTACCCAGGAACCCCACGGAGGCTGTGTGAAGAGTGGGAACACGACTGCATGCTCAATGCAAGTCAATGGGTAAATCACGGTTGCAATTTTAAAGAAGAAGGACCCTTCCCAGTGGGCCCTGAAGAAACCCCGTGGAAGACAGAAGGTTGAAGAGCCACCCCACCCGGGGATACCCTAGGAACCAGTATAGCTATACCAGGGAAGCCGGGTGTATAGGTGCGAAGTGGAGTCGGAAACCGCCGTTGAGCTCAATGGAGGACTTCAGGAAGATGCAGCTGGTGAAGAAGGTGAAAGTGTCCGGTGGAACCCATAGGTGGATTCAAGGTGACAAGTACCTGCAAGCAGAGGGGACAGAGTCTATGCCACTCAGGAGTGACCAGGAGGCACGGAAGACGAATGCCCACCGATGTCGGGAGATGCTGGAGAGTTGAGGATGATCTTGGAGCATTAGCTATGTGGACCAGGTGATGCTGTGGAAGACCAGGAGCTGTTCGCGGGCTGTCCCACGTCGGATGATGAGAGCTGAGGGGTCGGTGTCCGTCGGGAGCACCAACAAGCCTTGGCAACCAAAAACAATGTGGCAAGCGAAAAAGGTGCAGAGTCAGGACCAGCAAGGTCCAAGTGACTCACTAAGACCAGGGGAGTTGGAGTTGTTCCCGAGTAATCAGGGGAGCCCACTGGAGTCAAAGAAGACCCTCGAGAAGACCCACAGGCTGGAGGCACAGGAGTAGCAGGAGGACCTCGAGCAGCTCACCAAAGATGCAGGCCCGCGTGTGGTGAGGAAGACGATCTTGGCCGCCGGAGATGCATGAGGTGGGAGCTTCTTGGAGCCCGAAGATCTCTGAGGAAGAGAGCCAACAAACCTTGGCAATGGCAAGTCGAAACGGTGCACAGGGGTTCAGTTCCAGCGGTTCCGATGATGGATACTGGCCTCAAAACTTGGTGTGAAGACAGTGCAGGCCTTGAGGAATTTGCAGAACCACCACCTGTGTTGCTGAGCATTTCGGAATCCATGGGATCCCAGGAGCAGGAGACCGGTCAGCTTTGTTGCGGTGCATGCAGATGCAGGGAAGTGACTCCTTCACTTCAAGGGAGATTCGTTCAGGTGTCTTGGATGTCCGCAGGCCTTGGAAGTATCCTGTATGGAGCACAGGCACAGACGTTGCAGCAGACTAGCAGGATGACAAGACCAGGAGCAGCAGGAGTCTTACCAGTTGCAGTCTCTGTTCCCAGAGCAAAGTCCAGCAAAGTCCAGAGTGCCCAGATGATCGAAGATGAAGTGGTGTCTGAACTGAATCGTGTCCCATGACGAATCTAGGGACCCTCTCACAGGTAAGGCCTTAAGTACCCTAAGGAAAGGTTTAGGACGAATCAGGGGTCCCTCCCAGAGGAGGGGTCGGACAGTGGGGAGGATACTCCCATGCCCTTTGTCCAGTTTTGTGCCAGAGCAGGAGCTAACGGCTCCCTGAACTGGTTTAAACTGGAGTATGCGAGGAGGGCACCAATTGTGCCCTCCAAGCAGACTGAGTGGCGCTGGCAAGCACCCCCACCCTGTCCTAATACACTAAGTCCTGTCTGGGAGGTGGTCACACCTCCCTGTGACAGGATATCTATTGTACTGCCTTCCTTTGCTCGAGCTTGTCTCAGCAACAGGAGGGCAGAATCGTGTCTCTGGTCGGCAGCAACCATAGTTTGCTGTCCGGGTCTAGAAGACTAGTACCCGGAGCATTGAGGGCCTCCCAGAGGAGTTTACAGTGCATGGAATCATATGATTCCAACATGTTTGATACCAAACACAACAGGATTCGTTCCAGCCAGTTTAGAGATGGTCATCGCGTAATATCGCATGGCCACTCTATATATCATAATGGCTGATGCACTTACAACCTGGAAGAATGGACCCCAAAGGTTTTCGGGATGTCCCACTCATGCAGGGGCACCCTCACACTTAGAACCGAGCACCCTGCCGTCAGGATTGAAAGGCCTGCCTTAGGGGTGTTTTATAGGTTTTAAGGGCATTGACCTCAGATATAAGAAAACGTATATCTGTCGTAAGTGGTGCTAGCACCAGCTTACACAGGCTGCAATGGCAAGCCTGTCATCACAGTTTGAGTGGTCTACCTTGGGTGGCATAATACATGCTTCAGCCCATGGGAGACCCCTGGTGTACCTATGCCCTGGGTACCTTGGTACCATATACTAGGGACTTATAAGGGTACACCAGTAGCCAATCTGGGGTGTACCTAAGTACTTACCGTAGCCAATTTAGGGGAGAAAGCACAGACACTGGGGTCCTGGTTAGCATAAAAGCAGAACCGACTTTCCTACAACTTTACATTGAGACATAATTATTTTTCAAATTTCTTTAAGTTAAGGGTCATGAAATGAATGAATGAATGATGAGTTCTTCTATAGCGCACGACTACTTAAAAAGAGTGTCCTGGCGCTGTTTAGGCAACTCAGAAAGGAATGGAGGCATGGACCACTGAGCTCCTGTCATCATTGCAGTCTGAATAAGAGAGTTTTAAGCTCTTTTTAAAAATGTGCTTCGTCCGAAATGGACCACAGAGGTTTAGGCAGCTGATTCCATATACCCACTGCTCTAACAGTGAAGTAAGAACCTCCCCTCCATAGCCTTTTAAAACGAGGAACCACAATTAGTCTGGCATTGCTATAACGCAAGGGTCTTCCAGTGCTGTTTTTCTTAATTCTTTTGTAAGGGTGCACAGGCACCTTATTGTGGAGGGCTTGGTGCATCAGGGTCAGTTCTTTATACATAATAGAGGCCCCTTCTTTTGTATGTAGGTGGTTTGGTCCTCTGGTTCACATTTAGGGGTATGTTTACAAGAACTGCCGCTAACCAGTTTTGACGCTGGTTAGCGGCAATTTTTTTAATGCTGTCTATCGCTGAATACTATTGTCATGTTTGCAAACTATTTACAATATGTCGCTACATGGCGATAGGATCAGCTCGCGGCGGCAAAAGTTGCTGCTAACCCGAGCGCCACGGCAATAAAATCTTGACGCTAGCATGAAAAATGTGGCAGCCGGCCAATTAGCAGCAAAGAAAATCACGTTAGTCAGCCCGACGTTGCCTCTAGAGGCAAAAAGAGCCTACAAATACACCTCTAAGGAAATAAAAGAAAAGAAAAACACCGGAATGCAGAATAGAGCAGCCAGGACCAAGTTCACACAGGTCAATAACCCCCCCAAACCCTCCAAAAGCCAGGATGACCAGCCAGAGTCCCAGGGGAAGAGGAAATGCAGAACCAGGGCCTCATTAATGAAAATTGGCGCATCGCGGGGGAAAAACAGCGATGCAGCACTTTTCATTGTGCCATCCCATGGAGGCGGATGCCTGGAAGTGCGGAGAGTCCCCAGGGCCTGGAGGCCTTGCTGGGCCTGTGTCTGAGACCCGGAGTGGGAGGCACCGGTGCTGTGGAGTTACTGCAGACTGATGGTGGAGGCGGCCGCGTCGAGCCCGTAGCTATAGACATTGAGGCGTCGGCGATCGCCCTTACCTGGTGGTGAAGTCTGGCAGGTCGCATGGAGAAACATTGCTGACCTGTGTGAGAAGACCGCTTGGTGTCCCTTGGAAATGTGATCAGTAGAGGCGCTCCTGTGCACCGATGTGGGGAAGTCTGCATTGCATAACATGTGCCACACTACACCGGGGTGCGACTTCACTCCTAAGAGGGCCCTGTTGCATCACCTGCATCAAGAGACTCCCCAGTGGATTCGGAGGTGACTGCTGTACCCAGGTTTGTGAAATCCAGCCTGGTTGAGGATACTACTGGCTGAGTCACAGATTCAGAGAGAGTGCGGCGGATTGAACCCCTGTGTCGATGTCCAGGTGAGGAGAATGTGGTACGGGGAGCGGAGGAGGCCCGGGAGTCATGTCGGGCCCAGGCCTAGTGCTTGTGGGTGGTGCACATCATGCCATGAGCAATACCTGCACTGCCGCGGACCCACATCGCAAAGGACACCGCACAAGACTGGAGGGGGACTCCACTAACTGGCTCAAGTCACTGATATCGGCCGTTGGTGGCAGCAGGTGCCAGACACACTTTGGAACACGTAATCTGGTCACCACTGTTAGATCAGAGGAGGCAACTGGGTGGTGCTGCCTTTCCTCGCTCCCTGTTAGTGCGCTTTTGGGTGTAAAGGGGACTATCTCTTAGTTGACTTGTTCCTTCCACAGCGCAGTGCCATTTGGTAGCTACTGCTGCTGTCCCCATCTGCTGCTGCTGGTTCCTCTTACCCGGAGGTCAGGAGTTCGAGGCCCTCCCCCACCCGCAGGCTTCTGCCTGCACCTCATCTTTGGTTGTAAAGTGGTAGAGCGTCACTGCTCTGCCGCTTGACTGCTCTCCTGTCCCTCTTTTCTGCTGTTTATGTCCCTCTTTCTGCTCTTCTCCGTTGCCTTTTTGCCTCTGGTTTTGTTTTTTTAATTTGCTTTATTTGGCTTTGTTTTTTCTGTGCTTTTTTTCAGTTCCTTTTTCCTTGTCCTCTCCCTTGTCGCCGCTGCGATCCCCCGTGGCCCTGTCCCCCTCCAGTGTCCTTTCCCGCTCCCACGTTTCCCGCCTCCCAGCTGTCCACCACCCCCCACAGCACTACTTAATGAAGTGTGTGGCCATGCGCAGCTGGTGCACCACTGGCGCCGAAGAGGCACTAAAGGCAAGCCAATCTGCGTCCGTTTGCACCTGGACCGGGCCTGGACCGTACCCTGGACCCTGCCTCTTGAACACTCCATCGCTACGACACCAGTACCTTCCTTGCCCTCAACCCTGGACACCACTCCGCCTGCCATCTAGCATCACCGAAGAATACCCTTGGACCCTCCACCTGCCGAAACTGCAACTGCACCTTCTGCAACACCAACACACCAGCTCCTCTCCCGCCCAGCCGATGTACAGCGCACCCGACTGGCTCAACTGCATCCTCCTCAACGTGCAGTCACTCTACAAACACGCCACAGAAATCTGGGACCTCCTCGACGCCACCTATCCAGACACCGCCTTCTTCACGGAAACCTGGACCAACCTCTGCTCTAGACTGGACATCGCCATCCCCGCAGCTACAAAATCACCAGCAAGGACCACTCCGAGCTCCCAGGAGGAGGCATTGCCATTGTCCACAAAAGCACACTCCGACTGACCACGCACTCTAATGACCCAGCGGCAACCATGGAACACCTCCACTTCCAGATCCAGACAAATCTCAACACCACCCTCCATGGTACCCACGTCTACAGGCCCCCGGCCACTGACACCGCTTCACCGATGCCGTCGTAGACCTGATCGCACCACAGGCTCCTGCATCCACCGACTACATCCTCCTCGGAGACCTCAATTTCTACCTGGACAACCCCAGTGACCAGAACACCACCTCCCTTGTGGAGAACCTCGCCAACATCGGAATCAAGCAGCTAGTCACCGCACCGACCCACATAGACGGACACACACTCGACCCCGTCTACTCCACCAGCAGGAACTTCAACTACAGCCACACCACTGAACTCTCCTGGACCGACCATCATTGCGTACATCTCGCCTTCACCACACCCACCGTACACCACTACCATCATCGCCCCTCGTCGCAGCTGGATCAGGGCCACCGAAGAACTTCTCGTCAACTCCCTCAGCACCACCACTTCCCCAACGCCCATGGATGCAAAAACAGCAGTTCACAACCTCCACCAATGTATCACCAACTGTGCTGAAACCTTGGAACACTTCAAGCAAAGACCAGGCAAACAACACTCCAAGAAGGCCAGCTGGTTCACTCCTGCCCTCCAGAAGTCCCGACGCATCTGCAGACGTCTCGAGAAGAGATGGAGGCACAATAACACCCCAGAAACTCACACAACCTTCAAATCTGCCGTCAACGCACACCACCTCCTCCTGAAAACCCATAAGAGAAAGGCCCACCAAGACAGAATCAACACCAATTCACACAACAGCAAGGAACTCTTCGCCATCGTCAAGGAGTTTGTCAGGCCCAACAGCAAGACCACAGACGTGCCCCCTCCCAAAACCTTTGCAACAAACTCGGCACCTTCTTCCACCACAAGATTAGGAAGATCTACGACAGCTTCGACAGCCCAGATCCAGCCACCACGCATGCCACCATCGTACACAACCATGCTGCACCCCAACAGATCATGCTCTACTGGACCCCGCTGACAACAGAGGACACGCTCAAGACCATGAAGAACATCCACTCAGGTGCCCCGACAGATCCCTGCCCGTACCACATCCTCCACAGAGCAGATGCCAAATTTGGCCCCCGCTTTGCTGCACCTTCAACTGCTGCATCAAAACCGCCACCTTCCCCAATGTGGAAACACACTGAGATCAAGCCTCTGCTGAAGGAGTCATCCTCAGACCCGACAGACCTCTCTCCTCCCCTTCCCAGCCAAGGTCATAGAGGAGGCCATCAACGCACAACTCTCTGAGTTCATCAAAGTGAACCACGTCCTGGACACTTCCCAATCCGGCTTCCGAAGCAACCACAGCACAGAGACTGCACTTCTCGGTGCCACAGACCACATCCACTCCCTCCTCGACCGGGGTGAGACCGCAGCCCTCATCCTACTAGACCTTTTGGCCTCCTTTGACACCATCTCCCACCGCACCCTAATCACAAGACTCCACGACGCCCGCATCCACGACAAGGCTTTGGACTGGATCCACTCCTTCCTCACCAGCTGGACCCAGCGAGTCAGGCTACCACCGTTCCTCTCAGAACCCACGGAGATCAGCTGTGGAGTACCCCAGGGTTCCTCCCTGAGCCTCACCTTCTTCAACGTCTACATGGCACCCCCGCAGCTATCATCAGAAACCACAGACTCAACATCATCCCCTACGCAGACGACACCCAGCTGATCCTCTCCCTCACCAATGAACCCACAACTGCCACAACCAACTTCCACAGTGGAATGAAGGTCGTTGCTACCTGGATGAAAGACAGCTGCCTCAAGCTCAACTCAGACAAGACTGAATTACTCATCCTGGGACGCACCCCTTCAGCCTGGTATGACTCCTGGTGGCCAGCTACTCTGGGATCTCCCCACACCCTGCCGTGCAACGCATGCAACCTCAGCATCATACTGGATTCATCACTCACTATTAACCACCAAATCAATGCAGTGTCCTCAGCATTCTTCCACATGCTCTGCCTGCTTCGAAAGACATTCAGATGGATCCTGACAGAATCCAGAAAGACGGTCACCCACACACTCATCACCAGCAGACTCGACTACGGCAATGCACCCAAAAACAGCTCAAGAAACTACGGAACATCCAAAACACTGCAGCCAGACTGGTCCTCGACATCCCCCGCCGCAGCCACATCACACAACACCTCTGACAACTCCGCTGGCTCCCAGTCAACAAGAAAGTCACTTTCAAACTCCTCACTCACGCCTACAAAGCTCTACACGACGAGGGACCAGAATACCTGAACCACCACGTCACATTCCGCATACCCGCCAGACAACTCCGATCCTCCCAATTTGCCCTCACTCCGTCCCCAGGATCCACAAGACCGGAACAGGAGGAAGGTCGTTCTCCTACCTCACCGCCAAGACCTGGAACACCCTACTCCTGCACCTCAGGCAATCTGCATCGCTGATCCTCCACCCAGTCGGACCAGCAGCCCTCCCCAGCACCTTGAGACCCTCACGGGTGAGTAGCCATGCTATATAAGTCCCTGATTGATTGATTGATTTCCCTCGGTGCCGCCCGAGCGAAGATTCCTGGCTAGCATACACCTGACTGGAGGAGAGGGGTCGGCTGCACTACACTGCATGTCATACGTAGTGCCTGGGTGTCTGGAACAACGATGGGCCGCCTGCACACCGGGGCGGCGTCGACACCTGGCCGCTCCTCCATGTCGGTGGACCGAGCAGCTGGGGGTCGCTGGCCACCAGGGCAGGTGACAGTGGACACCCTGGACTCCAAACTAGACTCAGTACTCGCAGCAGTGGAGAAAATAGGTACCTCCCTCAAACAAATGTGTGCTTCCCTTGAGGGTCACATAGACAAAATCACAGTCGACTTCACCCTGGAGCGCACAGATCATCACAGGCTGACTGACAAGGTACATGACATTGACCAAGAACTGGCCGAAGTCCACCCTATTACCTGGAATGCAGCGTTAGAGGTACAGCAGCTAATGGCACAAGTGAATTCACTAAAAAGAAGAGCAGAGGATGCGGAGGGCTGCTCCCAGCAGAACAACGTGTGGGTGGTAAGTCTGCCCGAGGGAGCAGGAGAAGCTGATGCAGTGACATATACTGAGACAAGGTTGCATGACCTACTCCCAGCAGGTGCATTCTCCCCATTCTTTGCTGTGGAGTGGGCCCATTGAGTGTCGGCGAGCCGTACACCGCCGGGGACAGGTCCTAGACCCTTTCTCTTCCGCCTCGCACAGGGATCGTGATGCTGTCCTGAGGGAGGTATGCAAGCTGGGGGAGGTAAAAGTGAATAACGCCACAGTACTTTTCTTCCCTGACTACGCCACAGGAGTGCAGAGGCAGAGGGGGTCGTTTCTAGTGGTTAAGTGACGTTGGGCATCAAATACTGAAGGGTCTGCGCAACAAGCTGTCATTCGCGGAGCCTGTCGTAGTGGGAGCCATAGGAGGAGCAGGCGCCCCGCGCCACAACTACAAGCCAAACCCAATCCGGAGCATGTTATACAAGAGAGGCAGAAGGCACTGCATGCAGCGGCAACGATGCGGATTGAACTCAGAGACAGGATCCCGACATTTCCCCTGAATGCTCCCCCAGCCACAATGGCTCCACTGCGACATGGCCATCTGATGTGGAGTCCGGGTGGCCCCTGGATGTGACTCCTCAGACGGCAGATGACCTAATTTAAGGTTGTGACAGCAGATGACCTAATTTAAGGTTGACTGGTTGTACGTCTCCCCTTCTTCCACGGTTCCAGACAGCTTTGGAGAGTCTCTGGCTTTCTGCAGTTCCCGGTCTCCAGCTTCGTGTTGCTGACATTCTGGTCTACTGAGGTCTGCACTTAGAGGGGATCAGGTCCAGTCGTCACCCAAAGGGAACGGAGCAGTTGTTCAGGTGAGTGACGCATGACAAGGGTGGTGGTGGTAGTCTCCTTGGTGCTCCTAGCTGCAATGGCAGGAGGTCCATGGCATTGTTGACTTTGCCAAGGAAGAATTGTGGGAGTTCTTCTATTGTTTTATTTATTTATTTTATTTATTTGAAAGGTTTTATATAGCGCTGGCTAGACCCGGGGGTATCAGAGTGCTTTACATGTGCGAAAATAAGATTACAGGAGTTGTTCAAGAGCACAGTATAAACAATAAATAAAATCAAACGCTCCATTGAGGTCTAATAAACAGAGACACCGCAAAAGCAGATAAATGTACATATATAGTGGCAGAGGGGGGAAAAAGTTTCAGGGCTGAGCTGCGGGTGAGGTAGAAATTAGAAAAAGGGTAGGCGGGGGGAAACCAGGTTGGGGGAGAGGGGGGATGGTCAGCCGGGCGGGGTTTTAAGAGGAAGGAGGAAAGGGAGGTGGGAGTAGGGGGGGGAGAGAAGGGGGTAGAGTATGAGGTGAGGGAGAGAAGAGGGGAGGGGAGAGGAGAGAGGAGGGAGTGAAGTAGAGGAGGATAAGGACGGAGGAGGTCAGAGGTCCGATTAAGGACCCCAGTATTTGCCGAGGAGGTACAGTTTAAGGTCTTTTTTTAAGGCAATGCAGGAGGGGTTGCAACGCAATTCTTTTAGGAGGGCATTCCAGACAATCGGCGCATTTCCAGAGAAGGAGCGAGATTAAGTGGTTTTCTTTTTGAATAAGGGGGGGATGAGGAGGAAAGTGTTAGTGCTCCTCATTGTTCTGGAGCCGCCCGCTTTTTTAAGTTTGTTTGTGAGGTACAGCGGGGCATTCTGGTGTAGGGCTTTATGTGTGATGCATGCTGTCTTGTAGGAGGATCTACCTTCAACGGGAAGCCAGTTGAGAGCCTTCAGGGCTGGGGAGATGTGGTCAAAACATTTATAGTCAGTGATAAGCCTGGCTGCTAGGTGGAGCACAGATCTGAGTGGGGCTAGGTGGACTTTGGGGGTTCCTGTGAGGATAGCGTTCCCATAGTCGATTTTTGAGAGTACCAGGGATTGGACGACCCATTTGAAGTCTTCAGGTGGGATGAAGTGTTTGATTTTCTTCAGGTGACGGAGAGTGAAGAGAGCTCTTTTAGCAGAGTTTTTTATGTGGTCGTTGAGGGTTAGATTTTTGTCAACGCTAATACCAAGTGATTTCACTGAGTTGGACAAAGAGAGCGAGCAGTTGAGTGCATTGAGGTCAGGGATCCAGGTTTGGATGGGGAGTCCGCTGTTTTTAGGGGAGAAGAGGATGATTTCAGTTTTCTTGGGGTTAAGTTTGAGATGGTTGGAGTGGCACCAGTGTTGGATCTTGTTTAAGGTATGGTTAAGATGAAGTACATCAGAGTGGGACCTAATCTTATAGTAAAGTTGGGTGTCGTCAGCATAGAGGTGGTACCTGATTCCAGCTTGTTTCAGGATGAGGGTAAGAGGTTCCATAAAGAGGTTAAAGAGAGAGGGGGAGAGAATAGAGCCTTGGGGGACGCCTAGGGAAACCGGAGAGGGGTTAGATAGACAGTCGTTCATTTTGACTTGTTGTGTTCTGTGTTGGAGAAATGAGGTGAACCATTTAAGGACCTGACCGTTAAGGCCAAAGCGGGACTTGAGTGAGTTGAGTAGGGCGTTGTGGTTGACTGTATCAAAGGCAGCCGAGAGGTCAAGAAGAATGAGTAGGCAGGATTCACCGTTGTCAAAGGAAGAGTGGATGTCATCGATTATATTTAGCATGGCGGTTTCAGTGCTGTAGCCTTTTCTGAAACCGGATTGCAAGGGGTCTAGAAGGTTGAAGTTGTTAATGTGTTTATCTAGTTGAAGCAGAGCACATTTTTCCAGGGCTTTGGAAAGAAGTGATAGGTTAGAGATAGGGTAGAGGTTGTTCAGGTCATTAGGGTCTGAGGTGGGATTTTTAGGGATAGGCGTAATTTGACCGAGTTGAAGTGAGTCCGGGACACAACCTGTGGAGAAGGAAGTGTTGATGATGTTGGTCCAGTGAGGGGCAATAATGTGGTTGAGATTCTGGATAAGACTACAGGGGATAGGGTTTTTGGTGTGTGAGGACGGCTTAAGTTTGGTGACGATGTTAAAGACTTCGAGCTCAGTCACGGGGTGGAAGTTAGTCCAGGATGCATTGTTTTTTAGTTGCAGGGGGGGAAGGCTGGATTCAGGAGGGGTAGTAGCGAGAGGGAGAGTGGAAGGGTAAGGAGACAGAGTCAGGACGGGAGGATCGTTTAGTGTAGTGTCAGCGACGAAAGGGGAGTTGGGTGGGATCTCAGTTAGATGGAAGGAGCGATCGATTTTGGCGATTTTATCCGAGAAGAAGTTGGCAATTTCCTCACATCTATTTGTTGAGGCAGTAAGTTTGAGGGGGGCTGTGGATGTTTGGTTGCGAACAATGTTAAATAGTTCTCTGGGTCTGTTTTTGGCACGATCGAGTTGAGTTCAGAAAAAGGAGGACTTTTCCTTGAAGATGTGTTTTTTATAGGATGATCTAGCGGCCCGGAGACAGGCAAGGTGGGCGGCGGAGGGGTGTTGTCTCCAAGATCTTTCAGTCAGTCTAAGTGATCGCCTTTCGTCAATGAGATCAGAGTTAAACCAAGTTTTAGATGGAATGGTTCTTTGCTTTTTTAGTTTGTGAGGGGCTAGGAGGTCTACGACCTCACTGGCGGTCTTGTTGAAAAGTTCGGTGAGCTCATTTGCGTCTTGGGAGAGAGGGATGAGAAGAAGTTGAGCTTGTAGCTTAGACTCAAGTTCGCCAGGAGGGATTTGATTGAGGCTTCTGGTCCATTTCAAGGGTCTGTGATTTTTAATAGGGGGGGGAGGGGAGCGGATTCGATCTTGAACAGGATGAGGTGATGGTCAGACCAGTCAATTGGGAGGATGCTGGAGATGAAAGCCAGGTCATTATTGGATATGATGGCATCGAGAGTGGCACCTTTGGTGTGAGTGGGTGAGTGGCAAAGTTGAACAAGGCCATTGATCTCTAGAAGATTGTTGAGATGGGTGACTGTGGGGTCAGCAGCATTGTTCCAGTGGATGTTAAAGTCTCCAAGGAAGAGGTTTTTTGAGTTAGAGAGAGAGGATTGAGAAAGAAGGTCGGATAGTTCCTCAGCGAAGGGAAGTGGATCATCCGGAGGGTGGTATATGTCATGTAGGCGAATTGGGGGGAACCCTGTATAGTGAGTTCTGCGCCAAGATATTCAAAGGTTAAGTGGTCGGAGTTTTTAACACAGAGAGTTGCAGTTCATTTTTGTAAATAATAGATAGGCCACCTCCAATTCTGTCTGGTCTATCTTTCCTAATGATGGAGTAGCCAGGGGGGGTGAGTAGGTCAAGGATGGCTGTTGAGTGGTCAATAAGCCAGGTTTCTGTAAGGAAGGCGATGTCGATGGATTCACTGAGGAGGGTTTCCGATATTTCTGTTGCGTGTCGGACAGCCGAGCGGCAGTTAACGAGCATGCAGGAGAGGGGCTTAGGGTAGGCTTTGGTGGTAGGGCACAAGTGTATGGTGGTAAGTTGGGTTGGGGTCTGGGCGAGGTGGGAGAGGAGGGGGTTCTGCTCATTCCCAAAATCACTGGGATGCTGGAAAAAGGGGGGGTATGATCAGGGGTCAGGGGTTTGGGAAGGTAAGAGTTACATAAGTCCGTAGTGGCAGAGGAGGAGAGACCGTTCCTAGCACGATGCGGCCTAAAAGATCTGTTGCGGAGGGGAATAGTTTCCCAGAGGTTAGGTTGGGAGGGGTAAGTGAGGCAAGGGCAGGCGGAGCCATTCTGATTGAGGAGGGTCTTGTTGTTAAGGGTGCTGAAATCTTCTCTGAGTTTCATAAGTTCAGTCTGAACGGTAGAGAGATTCAGTTCAATGTTGGAAAGTGTCAGAGCGATAAGGTTGAGTGTTAGCTCGGGCGGCGAGGGGGGGAGCATGGGGATTCAATGTTGGCTGGAGACGAGAGCCTGATGGGTGGAGGGGGGGAGATGCAGGGTGGGGGAGTCAGAGGGGAGCTAGGGAGGTTGGATGTTGAGGTGGAGGGGTCACTCATGCAGGTAGGTCGCGAGACCGGGGGAGGAGATATGATGGAGAGAGGGGAGGGGGGGAGGTAAGATCATGATGAGCGGGAGGAATGTAGTTCGGTGGTGGAGATATAGGTGTAGTCGGTGGAGCGGTGGGAAGCAGTGGGTGAAGGGGCCGGGACTTAATTAACTCCGCGTGCGTGGGGAGAATATAGTTCATAGTGGGTGTTGTAGGCACCGGGAGGTGGGAGGGTGGATGTTCAGGGTGGAGGGATCCGGGAGATGTGGGGAAGTCATCGGCAGTGAGGTGGGTTTGGAGCTGTCGGTCGTTAGATAAGGTGGGGATTTGGGTGGTGGGGTACGCATTTAGGGTGTCTTGGGGGTGTGGGCTCCGGGCTGGGGGGAGGGGGGATGTCATGTGGGTCTCAGACGGTTGGGAGGGAGAGGGTTTGGGGGCAGGTTTGGATAGAAGGTCTGTCAGGGAACTGAAGTGGTGGTCGAAGGTGTTAAGGTGGTGTTTGGATGCTTGAATGAGAATGTTGCCGGTTTTGAAAATGGAGATGTCAATTTCTCCGCTAAAAGCTGGGGATGGGGAGGTAGATAGTTTGAAACCATATGGGATATTGCGGGATTTAGTGATTGTGAGATGGCTCAGGAAGATGCTTTTCCATTTGGAGGGGCGTTTGGAATAGAAAATAAGGTTCGTTTTTATAGGCGAGGTGAGGCTATGGTAGGAATCAACTATGAGAGTTTCGGGGTGATGAGTCAGTACTTTATGCTTAAAGTTTTTCTTGGTATGTTTGGACAGATTGGATGGGTATACGATGTTCCAGGAATTGGGACCATGTCTTGAGAGGGCGGGATCTGGGGGAGTGGGGACGGGAGAAGGGGGGGACATGATGGGCCGTCGGGGGGGAATTGGGAGGAAGAAAGGGGAGTAGTAGGCGGTTGAGAGGGGAAGCCAGAGGCGGAGAATCGCCAGAGGGTGAGGGGAGGAAGTGGTGCGGGGAGGGGGAAACCAAAGGGTAGACCAAATGTCAGAGATATAGAAAAGAAGGTGTTCGGAGGGAAGCCAGGAGGGTATGTCAGAGTATAAATATATTACCAAATATATAGGGT
Source organism: Calotriton arnoldi (assembly GCA_963921515.1). NCBI lineage: Eukaryota > Metazoa > Chordata > Amphibia > Caudata > Salamandridae > Calotriton > Calotriton arnoldi. The sequence continues at coordinate 675,399 of CAWUFW010005076.1, read as the reverse complement.
GAGGACAAGTGCTTAAGGAAACTTGAGCGTACTTGGGAGTTTAGATGAGACTGGGGTAAGTGAGACTGGGGTATGTGAGGGGGAGAGTAAGGAGTAACGGGAGGGTGGATATTGTAGTTCAAGAGTATTAGTTAGAGAGGAGGGGAGTGAGGGGTGAAAAGAGGGGTGGGAGAGTCAGAGATATGAGACAGGGTAGGAGTGGGGGGTGAGGGGTATTGAGGAGGGAGTAAGGGGACGGATGAATAAAGTAATGAGGGGAGTTAGGGGAGGGAGAGATGAGAGAAGAGAGGGAGGAAAGAAGGAGTAGGAGAGTCTAAAATGTGGGGGAAGAGCGTATAGCAGTGGGGGTACAGCCAGAGAGCACCTAAATTAGTTAAGGTAAATCCAGATTACGACAGTTACCGTGAGGGAGCAGCAGCAAAGCTAACTACTGGGACATCACCAAATTAGATTCAATAAAACACAACAGAATAATGATAATGATAGTGATAGAGTAACGATAATAATAATGATAGCGCATCAGCATTCCAAGTAAAATTCAACAAAAGGAGCAATAATTATAGAGATGGCATAATTATAGTGATAGCATGCCAAATTAATCACATTAAAAACATAGCAGTATAGTGATAATAATAATGATAGCATAACGAAGATAATAGTGATGGAACATCAACACTCAATATAACATTCAAAAATGAAACAATAATTAAAGTAATAGCACATCCACATAAATAATAGACACTAATTATAGAAATTATAGTGGATGTATATCAGCAAAGCGAACTTTGTGAAGTCACAGTCTGGGTATAAAAGTTAGTAGTGAGACCAGATCAGGGTTTTGGGAAGGCGCATGCCGAATACAAGGTTTGGTAGAGGGGCTATATCAAGGATTCAGCCGCGGGGGTTCAAATCTGGGGATGGCAGCAGGATTGGAGCGCCTGCATTATGGATTGATCCTTCAGGGGCTGTAGTTGCAGGCTGTAGGTAGTTCGGGGGCGCTGTGTGCAGTGGATGCGGGGGTAGGGCTTCGGTCAAGACTGAGTGGAAAGTAAGTTAATTTGCTTCGAGGACGGCTCGGGCGGTGGGGGGGAAAACCACTTTACTTTGTACACCCACGGATACGTGCCCTACGCCGATGAGTTGTGTGAGATCGTCACGTGAAAATACAGAGGAAGCCACCATGTGGGGTCAGGTTAGTGTTCCCTGTTTAGAGAGTTGCTTTGAAAGTGAGGCCTGGGCGGTAGTGAGGACAAGAACCACTCACCCTGTTCTTGAGAGGGGGGACGTCTCGTAGGCCATTTTGGGAGGTGAGAAATGGTGGAATGTTGCGATCTTGTTTTCGGGCGCAAGTGAGGTGGCAACTAATCATCGGTGTCACCACGGGAGAGAGAGGAGGATCGACGGTCAAAAGAGGCGATTCTCTTTAGATACCGACTCTCTTTAATAGCCCCCTCCTTTTTGCCCAAGCCACAAGAGATGACATGATGGGGGTCTGGGTGGCGGGGGGGGCACCGACTCATTTAGGTCGGGGGCTACTCGGGTGGTAGGGCGGGGGTCTTGACTTAGAGCAGCCTGGGTCTTAGGAGCAGCCGAGAAGCAGCCTGGCTCTTAGAGGCAGCCAGGGACTTGTGGGGGGGGGGGTTGAAGCAGGGAGGAGGATCCGGAGCCTGTCCCGGAGCCTGGGTTTCGAAGCAGAGGTCAGAGCCGTTGGGAGGATCAGAGCCTGCGCCAGGGCTCAGGGGGAGGTCGGTGTTAGCAGTCTCCAACGTGCGGCGGGCGCTCCGACATCGGTTATGGCATCCGAGTCGGGCGGTCGTCATGTAGCAGCCAGGGGAGTAGATAGGAGATAGGAGGGCTGCTCCGAGCAAAGGCTCGAGACCGGGCTCTGCTTACAGTCAGCACCGGAGGGCCCCTACATGCTTGGAGCGGCTGGGCAGGCAAGGCGACGAGAAGCGGCACTTCAAGCCAGGGCCTCGGCCTAATGATACATCTCGTAGGTCTGATGGGGGTCCGCGCCAGCGGGCCCCTTCATGTGGGCAGCGGAGGCAGACGCCACATAGGGCGAGGAGTAGGGGCACGCCCAAAATCAAGGGAATTCGATGAGCTGTGTCCTACGGCGATCCGAGTCAGCGGGGGCAGGGCAGGCAAGGCGACGAGAAGCAGCACTCCAAGCCCGGGCCTCGGAGGTCTGATAGGGGTCTGCGCCGGCGCGCCTCTTCATGCGGGCAACGGAGGCAGAAGTCGAGTAGGGTCAAGAGTAGGGGCTCGCCCAAAATCAGGGAACTCGATCGGACCATGTCCTACGGCGATCCGTGCCAGAGGGGGGCCCATTCATGCGGGCTGCGGAAGCAAAAGCACAGCAGGGCGAAGGGCAGGGGTACGCCCAGACCAGGGAACTCGAACGAGCCATGTCCTATGGCGATCAAGTCCCGCATCGGTGCAACGGAGGACGAAGGCGCTGGTTTCCGATCGACTCCGTGTGCTCAATCCAGGCGAGGAGCATCGAGGAGGGCAGGCGAGGCCGTCTGGACGGAGGAGTGGTCGGTCGCTGCTGGTCATCCTCGAGGAATTTCCCTTTGTCAGAGCAGTCCGGATGAGTAGATGTTCGATGCGATGCCTCTGTGTTGGCTCCTAGTCGGTTAATCCTTGAAGGTTGTTCCTTGTAGAATATTGGCGGTGGATGGCTGGGTAGACCAAGGGATATTTACCGGTTGGTAATCCCTAACCCGGGAGCTCCAACACAGATCTCCTGCTCGGCGGCCATCTTAGCAAACAATATTGTCCAAGGTCGCTGCACTTTTGCACCGTTGGAATGTCACTTTTATGACATTCCGGTGGCACAATGTGCCACAGCATGTTTACAAGGCCACATAAAGCCACTGTACGTGGCTTCTCATCGCCTTGTAAATATGTGCCCCTTTCTCAAATCAAACTGCATGAATTGGGCATTCCATGGGTGTTGCTGTACACTCAAAACCCATGTAATCGGAAGCATTCCCAGATTTACGAGAAACCAGAAAATTGGGAATGCATCAGAACCTAACACCACCCCAAGGGTGGCGTTTGGGAGTCGCGGCGAGGATGAATGTTTTCATTTCTCCTCTTTTTTCATTTTTCTATGTGTGCAGCATTCTGCAGCACACATAGAAAGAGGAAATCGCCTGGATTGATTGATTTTGTGCAGGAAGGTGTCCCATCCTGCACAACATAAATCAGCTCCATAACGCATGAGCACCCTTGTACCATGGCGCAAGGGTGCCTGAGTTGGCACATGGTAGCCATTGTGCACCAACGTAGGGGAAAAAGACAGGAATGCGCCCTATCTTATTGATAGGGTGCATTCCTGCCCTTTTGTTTGGTCGCAGGGCAGGGCAGCAAGGTTCCTTGCAGCACTGTCAAGCACCAAAACCTCTCAAATGAGGCCCCAAGTGTGTTTGCACCATTTTTAAGAGCAGGTATTTCTGACGTTAAAAAATAGAATTTAGCAGCAATTTTTCTTTGTTTGCAACATACAAGGAAATCATTGTAAATATTGCGATGTCTGTTTTGCGGGTGTTTTTACGCGGGAACGACTATCTTGCATCTAATTTTCGGTAAGTCACGCAAACAGAAGTGGCGATGTTGAAAACGCCTGTTTACGCTAGAAAATTGCCGCTAGTTTGAGTTAGCAGCAATTTGTAAATACAGTGATTAAAAAAAGCCGCTGTAACGTAAAAAAATTGACACTACGGCGGTGTTAAGTTCTTGTAAATATGCCCCCAAATTCGGTACCACCTTCTTCGGGACGCTACGTAACAGAATGTCTAAATGGGAACAGAAGGAATGGGGAGGGTGGTTGGCCAGCTATGCATTGACTAGAACATCTGCAATAAAATAGGCTCAAGTTGCTACAAAGAGAAACTAACTCATATTTCATAGAGGACGTGTACTCAGACCACAAGCACCCTGTGAAGACAAAACCCTGATGTTACCACCTCAGAATAGGTGGGGTTCCTAGTCAGAGGAGAATACCGACACATGTAGACCCATTCTTATGCAAGTTCTATGATAGCAGTTCATATGGGGGAGGCTAAGAGGAAACGCTAATCTCAATCAGTTATGGCCAGAACTACAGCTCAAAAAAGTAAAAAGCCAGTGCAACTGATGAGCAGGAAGGCTGAGTCACACGTTCAATGTGATGGATACTTGACAAAATCGGAGAGAGAGACTGATCTAAGTGAAGGATTGGAGCACCCTTGTTGGGACATTGGACACAATGGGTCATACGGAAAGAGAACTTACCTGGATTATTTTGGGGTCCTTCCAAGTTTCCATGGTTTTACACCAAATAGCAACCTGGCACATCACAGACTACTAATGTGTGAAGACAGTATTTTGTTGATAGCTTTTAATATTAATGGACTTCTGGTGAGAGCTTGCAGCTATTAAAATCTACTTCTCCCAGAACTGCATGAAGATAGATACTGAGAAGAAAGAGATTGTATGCATAAGAAAATGCGTTTTTCTTGCCTGTGGCACACTTGGTTGGTACAGAGCAGTATGAAGTGGCTAGATAGCAACTAGAAGGAGCTGAATAAAACATTAATATAAAATACCCTAAGTAGTTGGTGCAAAACTGGTGTTGGTGAAAAAACACATTTATCCTAGAATCCTATGCTCCCTAGGAGCAGACAGGTGGCCAAGGAATGTTTAAAGGCATCATCAATGTCTTGTTCCTTAATGTGAAATAAGATGGTCCAAAATCAACAGTCTACTATAAAGTCATAGGGCTCGATTCACAAAGGGCCTAAGCCTCCGCCCTTGTGGCAGAGTCCCCGCAGTCCTGGCGGGGGGACCACACTTGTTGCGGGACCTCTGAACTGCAGTTTCTCAATGCAGAGGTCCCGCCAAGACAGCGGGGAGTCCGCCATGAGTGCAGAGGCCCTTTGTTAATCGGGCCCATACTGTGCAAAAGCTGTCTAATTTCTGACATTACTTGTATTTGAGAAACTCTTGTACAAGCAGAACATATCACCACCTAAAATAGACCTTAAAAGGCCGAATTATGCCTGCCCCAAGGCGATCCATTTGCTACGAATCAGAAAATGATGTGCCATGGGGCATGAGCTTGAGGAGTGCTTATTAGATATGCTTATAGGTAGATCCCCATGCTGACGCCTTCTACTCCAGGATGGAGGTGTAAAGTGCCATGATGTCACCTGGGATGGGTGGAGGAAATGATTGTGCTGCATTGACACAGATGTTTTTTTTTTTAATGAGGCTTCCCCATGTTTTCAAAATTTGCAACATTTGAAGAGGTGTCTGCGACAAGAAACCACCAACAAGATGGTGCATTCATAGGACCTGATTCGCAAAGGACATCCGCACTCTTGGCAGAGCCCCCCAGTTATGGGGAAGTCTCCGAACTCGTGCGAAATCTCTGCAATTAGAATTCACATTGTGGAGATTCCGCCCCGAGTGAGGAGACTCCCTCGCGACTGCGGTGCCTCCGTCACGAGAGCTGAGGCCCTTTGTGCATCAGGTCCATAGTGTTTCTATGACCGGTTCTGAACCCCACAGACAAAATCTGAGTTTAGAGGAACTGGAGCACATACGAGAGCTTGTTCATGGTGACCCACAGGATTGCACAGCTGCAAGAGACATGGGACTGACGTGACACTCCACACTGGTGTGCATTGCCTGGGGTTACAAGTGCTGTCGTATGAATGAGTGGAATTCATCCTAATGTTTGTCAGATGGCTCCAGTGGTGGCGATGCTTTTAATGAGCATGACCCCCCATAAATGAAACTGCAGCAGAGGTGGATAATTGAATTCTCAAAGAATTACAATGCCGAGCCACCGTGGTAACCCTTTTGAAATGAGCAACCTCAATGTAGAACTGAAATTAACCTGTTATTCAGCTTGTAATCCCTGTAGCTGCTAGTGAGCTTGTCACTTTACATACAACAGTGGGCACCTTTGTGCGTAATAAGCAGCCACCAAATCTAACCCCTACTGCTGCAGGTACCATTGGACCTCCTGCGTTAACACCCCATGATGAGTATCTTCATACTTCTGTCTACTTCTGCTATAGGAAACTAAATTTCCAAGAGCTGTGAATCACAGAAAAATAGAGCAAGAGTATCCCCCAGCACTGGCTTAGGAGTCGAGCTCCCTGAGATATGGGTAACACATATTTATACTCTAGTATAGATGCTTCTAGAGTCGGTCAAATATATGAGAGGTTTTGATGTTATAAAGAGCAGAGGTGAGCTCATGGCAATGAGAGCAGATGACATTCAAAAATATGAACATCGAAGTTTCTACAGAAACAGCAGTTTTAAAAAAAATCAAGCCCTGGTTCCCGAGAACACTGTGCATCTCGCATTGTTATGTGTCCGAGTTAGGCCTATGTAGCAATGCTGCACTTTTCTTACATTGCCCTCTTTTTCTGCACAATAACATTATTGCTGTGACCTTTTGCACATATTCGAGTGCGTGACAATGTTGGATAGGTTTCAATGAAACTGCTCTGCTAATACATCTGGCTTCACGCAACATCATCATGATGCCTTAAATACTGAGTACAAGGCCTTTACGCGCAATGTACAAATGTCGTTATATCTTCATCCATGGGGCGACAGTGCTATCCACATATCCATAACAATGCTAATCTGCGTGTACATCACAAGGATGCTTTTTATTATAAATAAAGAAGTATTTCCGGTTGTTAGCAGCGGAGACACTTCCGCTGACATCGAAAGGTCCTGCATGCTGAGGCTTCGCTAAGCAGCTGTCTAACACCTCCGTGAGCAGGGTACAGCCCGTGACCAAGACAGGGTCTTACATTCTTTGCCGCCAGGTAATGGGGTTGGATCATCCTGTGGGGGGATTCTTGGCTCTACACCCACAGACACTCTAGACATAAACAAAGTAGGGATTGCATACTAGGAGTACACCTGATTACTACCTTGTTTTATATGCCTGCATATATACACTGTTTTAGCTCCATGGTGGAACTGTATCTGCTATTTACTCTTTTGGTGCTTATAATAACTTTCATCTGCTTATTTCTACTGATTATCTCAGCACATGTATTTTATACAAGAATAACGTTGGTTCAATAAATATATCGAAAACGTTACATTGTGTATTCACTGTATATTTCTCTGAGAACAAAACAGCACGAGTGACTGAGCGGAAGGGTTCTAATCTGTTACCACGATCCTTGAGGGGTCAGGGTTATCATGTTCAGTGGTTGCCAAGAAAGCATTCGCTCCTTGTATGGTTAGGGGACCTCATGGTAGCACTGTGAGCTAGCTGGTCTCTAGGCCAACATATGATACGGGGGTGCTGGGAATCAGTCTAGGCACCTCGCCCAAAGTTTATGTTGTTTGGGTTCTTATTTTATGGATAATCTTACTAATTCAATCATGCCTTCTCAGAGATCCCTACTCACCTTCAAACTGGAGATGTCCATGGTGTTAGGAAATCTGCCTCAGCTGAGTAGGTATAACCTATATATTGGCTGTAGGTTATTTAAGCTTGTAGGATAAACTTCCCACATTGTGTTCCCCTGTCTCCATAATTCATTTACTAATCTCCTCTTCTTCCAAACATTTTAAAACAATGGTGGATGAGGAAGTAGAAGGGTAATTGAACATAGCAGAGAACTGCAGACATGCAGTTATTCTCAAATTATTAAATGTTGGTCTACCGGCTACGGGTGGAGACATTACCTTCGTGGTAGAGGCCCACGAAGCATTCAAAATAGAGGTATTTTATACCTGGGTTAAATCCCAGCTGCAAATGCTCGTACACAAATGTTTCATACCTACTTTGAGAATGAACCACCAGAGGAATATACTCCATATGAAGACCTAGAGATTCCTCTCTCCTACCAAGAGCATATTAATTGGTTCAAAGGCGCCCTCTTACACACTATAGAAAACGTGAGACTCAGTCCGCTCAGCAAAGAAGCAGCGACTTGGCTGGTCCTAGCTGCATACACACCGCATCCTAATGCTGACAATATAACTGCAGCACAAATGCGTACACTATACAGAGATTTAGTGAAAATATATAGAAATCTAACACAATTCATAATGCAAACACTCACAGATAACCCTGCGCGGGCTGCTCAAGTGGCTCAACCTCAATTTGCTACTACAAGTATCAGCCTTCAAACACTGAATGTCGTTATGGAAAAGATTCCCACCAGTCGGGAGAAAATTCCGTTGTGGATAATACAAAAAATGTGTCAGCTTGAAGCAGCATTTCCCCATACGGGCCTGCAGGAAAAGCACAGAATACTAACTATTTGCTTGTCGATGGGGATGGCTCCCCCAGAAGAAGAATGCGCCACTTAGGGTACAGTCTTTGCTTCCGATCATACCAGAAATCATGGTACCCCTTCACTGGCTGTTTTACCTGATGTATTAAAACAGCTTATGAATGAGTATGGGGCAGCACCTGCCCTGGACTTAGGGATGAAACTGATCGGAAATGTTGCAGCAGTATCCACCAATATGTTAGGTAACATAAAAGGGGAGGCAGCTGCGTTAGTTACACACCAATGCTTGAGGGATTTCACTCCTGCACTACAGGAGTGGGAACTACCAAAAATTATCAAAGAAAACTATGCTACCTTGGGTAGCGATGATTTGGGAGCCAGACCTGGGAAACCACAACTTTGGAGTAATTCTGAAAAAGATAACTCTAAGCAAGCACCCAACTCTTCAAATAGGTAGACGTGGGATAATAAACGAAACAATAAAAGACAAACAAAGATCACGGGGTGGGTCTCCTCAACAGGAAACCACTGAAAAAAGATGTAATTTCAGAAACCATGATACCATTAGGAAGTCTGACAGGTATCAGGACACTGATACACATTTCTCACGCTGCTTTTAGGAGTCATCTGATACATGTTCAGAGAGAGGTGGAGGGTCAGAGCGCAGATCCGAAGAGCATGTGAAGCCGAAGAAGGAATCACAACGCTCATCTAACTACATCATTAATAAAGAAGAAAAACCAAAGAATAATAAACCTCAATTCAAAAAGAAGAAAGTAGCTGGGATTAAGTTCAGGCATGCCCAGACTACTGAGGACTCTGCTTCTGAACGGGGAATGGGCTGTGTCAATGCTGGACAGCGCAGCAGAACTCACAATAGCACACCAAAACCTGATGGATTATCTGTCTGAAATAGGGCTGAGTGAGCATATCACGATGGAAACATCTGATACTAGGGTAAGTGTCCCCCATCGTTTATATGAAATCACACTACAGTTGGAGGGGAACATACTCAGAAACATCAAGGCTCAGTTTTGGGAGAACTTGACGTATGGTTACAACATTCTTTTGGCTGTAAAAGACTGGCCACCTGAGTTCGTAATGGAATGCCCAAATAGGAAAATGGTAATTCTACCTGATTTTTCCAACCTCGTTCCAGAATCAGTCAAATATTCTTACGCCAAGGAGTGGGTGTTAGTGCTAGCTCCTTCCTGCCTTATACCCAGTGGCGTAGCTAGGCCTTAGGCAGCCCGTGGCGGCCCCTGAGTTTGCCACCCATGGTGGCCTGATCGAAGAGCGGGGGGGCTGGCCATTCATGCAGCCGCAGGTAAGAGCGGGGGGGTTGAGGTAGAGCTGGCGATTCTTTCGGCCGCAGGTAAAAGCGGGGGGGCGTCCGCCGCCCCCAAAACTCGTGTTGCCTGGGGCGGTCTGCCCCCACCCCCACCCTAGCTACGCCACTGCTTATACCGAAATCACGTTGGGTGCAATGATGAGTCACCTCATCACATGAGTTCGTTGAATTCATTTCTTCAACCCCAGAGACAATACACAATAAAAAATGAAGCTAAAAAACAAGTTATGGAAATCCTGGAACAACTTGAATACCAAGGTGTAATAGAAAATTGCACCTCATCAATGAATAACTCCTTGTTTCCCGTAATGAAACCTGACAATTCATACTGTCTAGTATTAGATTACTGACTTTTAAACACATCTACTCGCACATTCGCAGTACAAAATGCACATAGGGCCACACTAATGAATAACATTGTGCAGAAAAATTACAAAACAACATTAGATATCGTGAATCGATACTTCTGTCAAAATATAGCACCTGGAAGCAGATATTTGACAGCATTTTCAGCACTAGGCTCACAGGGGAAATTTTGCCGATTACCTCAAGGGTATAAGAATAGCCCTGGGCTGTTTTCAGCCCGAGTGACAGAGTTACTTCAAAAGTTTGATGAGGAGGCATTGTCCTACGTTGACGATATATACCTGATGGATGATGATTTAATGGAACACTTGGAGTAGATCACAAAATTCTGGGATTTGCTCACTTGGGCTACAAATGTAACTTCAAAAAATTAAAAATTGCCCACCTCAATGTCCTGTTTTTAGGATACAAGTTGTCAAGTGAAGGTAAAATGCTGGAGACCCATTTTGTTAGAAAAATGTGCATTTCTCCAACCTCCAACAACTCTGAAAAGATACAATCCATTTAGGAATTTTTAAATTTTGGCAGAACATACATTTTGGATTACGCAGAACGGGTGAAACTGTTCTATGACTTAATTAGACCTGAATTTTCAATCACACATTGGACACAGGAACATACAAACATTTTATGTTCTGTAAAAGCTGACATGATAGCTTTCAAACATTTACACACAACCAACCTGTGGATCCGCGTAGTTGCTGGACCAACCGTGTACACATACATTCAACGAAGGTGATACAGTAACCATTGCATACAAATCACATTTGTAAACGAACGCAGAAATGCGTTTTGCACCTACTGAGAAAACTCTCACAGCAGTATAGACTGCTGTAGTGAGAGAGAGAGAGAGCACTAGCTCAGGGAAAATGGATAATTGTCATAACCCCAGTACCGACATTAGAGGCCGCCACCAAAGCAAGCGTTCCTAATGCCAAAGCTTTACATTCAAGATAGATACAATGGGCTAACTCTCTCACTGCAACAGATGTAGATTACAGATTTGATTCTACATTACAAACACAAGAGTTTTTGCAGTATGAACAAGAGTATCCTCTGTCGAATTAAATAAAGCCTCTAGATCGATATGATTACATCATCTACACTGATGGGTCTGCCCAGCCTGCCGTGGGGACAAAACACCAATATTCCGCATTGTGCGCATTCATAGAGGGGCGCATGCATAATTGCAAGTTCCATCCTGAAAAAACACATGCAGACCCTAGGGGACTGTACAGCGCAGCTGGCAGAACTCAAGGCCCTGGTATTGGCACTACAAAATACAGATCATGGATCCCCCACACTTATAATGTGTGATTCATATTACTGTGTCCAGTCATGTATTGAACATCCTCATTACTGGGGCCAGAATGGATTTCGAGATTCCAAGGTTTACACAATAAAGCACAAGATGCTTTGGGCACAGGTGGTAAAGCTGAAAGAGTGCTTGCCACAGGCTCAAATAATACATACATTGAATCATCAACATGTTGGCGCTCATGTTGCAAGGAATTCAATGGTTGATAAAGCCACTAAGTCAATAGTTCGTACTGCTGCCTTTGCTGCAATCACTCGTTCTAGCATGAGAATAGAAAGAGGGATCATGGTGGCTGTCAATGCTGTGCACAGTGAATCGCACCTGCCGAAAGGTTTTCCACTCAAGTATTCCTACAAGTTAGATGCACAAAACATACTGTAAGCTCAGATTCCAGGAGTGGGGGATAGTTTAAACCAAACACTGATCGTAGGATGGGGTTAGTACTAGCTGCACATGATAGGTTCAGCTCATGCAGGTATTACTGCTACAGTTTCATTACTGAAGCAGCGCTATTGGTGACCTGGTCTTACCAAACAGACCGAGGACTTTGTCCTCAAATGTGACATCTGCCAACAGATGAAAGGCTCAACCATAGCATGTCCACCACAGACAACTTTACTGATCTCAAAAAAACTCTGGCTTGTGTCTATTTGGATCACTGCGTCCCCTTACAATATGATGGGGCTTACAAGTACATCTTGGTGGCAGTGGATTCATTCTCCAGATTCCTGTGGGTATGGCCACAGCAGTCGGCTGACGCCCGAACTGGTATAAAATATTTGCGAGTCTTCATTGGCACATATGCAATTGGCACACTACATTCCTACCAGGTTCCGGCGTTTAGCTCTCGGGCTTACAAAGAGACCATGGGAAGTTTGGGTGTGACCTTGCGGTACTCCTCCCCCTATCATCCTGAGGGAAATTCGATTGCTGAGAGGAAAAACTGTGACTTAAAGCAGTCTTTAAACGCCTAATCACCTATATGGGGTCCAGAGGGCACTTAACAACATGCCAAGAACATCCCTGGGTGGTCGTACTCCATATGAAGTCCTGTTTGTGGTAAGAATGTGGATCCCAGACCTCGACAATGTCTGCACAGTGACTGTAGAAACACCTTTTGACATCCATGAACATTTGGCTGTTTTGCAGGAACTAAATGAATTCCAGGATACACAAAGCAACATCCAAGTAAAACACACCGCCAGTGGCAAAGTGAAGGCTGTGCTGGCAAGACCTGGCTGGGTCCCGAAGACTGGGGATCTGGTCAGGGAAAAAATTGTAGACAAGTAATAATTTAAGCCATCCTACAGTGGTTGTCCACAAATGTGCAGATCCTATGGACTAGTGGGAATTACACGACAGCATAATAGACCAGAGCTTTTGTTTAATGGGTTCTAGCATTAATAGGAAAGTATGGTTGTTAAAGGCTGCAGTGGTCAAGTGTTATGCAAACAAATTTGTATTAACTTCACAATCTCTTCTAAACTGCAATCCAAAACATCAGCGCACAAGTCAGTGTTCATTAAGTGGAACATATCACCCCCACCATCCTCTCTATCCTGTAAATTATCGTCATGAACATCCTCATGAACTGTTAGTCTGAGATCTCCAAATATGCTTTACAATCCAGTCACCGGGTGCCACAGTTCAAATTCATCATTGACTCTATGTAAGTTTTTAATGCTGTTTCAAATGCTAGGTTTTGTTTGTGTATTTCCATGGAGTTTTCAGTTACTTAGAACAGGGTATATGGGTAGTAGCCATGCCCTTAATTAACCCAAATTTTACTTGTATTTTAATCATACCAGTGGCAACTAAAATAATGGGAAACCGGGGAGGCCACAAGGTATTTTTAATATTTACACTACCCGTCAGGATTAGAACATTATCCAAAGTGTTCACTGGAAGATGGCTGAGCCCACTAAACAATGGAGGGCCCCTAAAAAACAAGCTGTAGAGTGGCAGGACCAGGGGAAAGAAACTGCAAAAATATGTAAATCTGCCAAGCCAACTGCCTAGTGTTGGTATAACTCATCCAATATTAACATGCATAATATAATCTTGAGCCAAGACCTTCAAAAGAAAGATATTTATTGAATAATATTTTTCACGTTTGTGCTTTTTGCATAAGTTAACACAATCATCTACAATATCATATGATTAGTCAAAAATGATTTCAACTTAACAGAACATATAATGTGAAGCAGGCAAATCATTGTTTAGCTCTGCCACCCGACAGCCCACTCGTACTAAAATACTCAAGACACACTCACACTTGTGTCAATCATACTTCTTTCATTCTGACTCACTCAAGCCAAAAACTGTTAAAAGTAGCTCGACACGAGAAACCAGACAGGACAGTGCCACACAGTGTACAGTTATGGACATGAATCTTTGTATAACCCAAAGAATAATGTTATACTGCAAAAAGCTTAAGATCTAGAGATATAATTCAATCACATCTTCTTTAGGTTAAACACTTCACATCAAGACATAATTATATTTTCTAATTTCTTTAAGTTACGGGTCATGAAATGAATGAATGATAAGTTCTTCTAAAGCACACAGCTACTCAAAAGGAGTGTCCCAGTGGTGTTTAGGCAACTCTGAGAAAAATGGAGGCATAGACCACTGATATACTGTCATCATTGCAGTCTGAATGAGAGAGTTTTCATCTCTTTTTGAAATCTTGCTTCATCCGAAATGGACTTCACATGTTCAGGCAGCCGATTCCATGTACCCACCGCTCTAACAGTGAAGGAAGAACCTCCCCTCCGTAGCCTTTTAAAATGAGGAACCACAATTTGTCCGGCATTGCTAGAATGCAGGACTCTCCCAGGGCTATATTCCTTATTTTTTTCTTTAAGGTACACAGGCCCCTTATTGTGGAGGGCTTGGTGCATCACGGTCAGTGCTTTATACATAATTGAGACCCCTTCTATTGCATGTAAGTGGTGTGGTCCTCTGTTGTGTTCTGGGGTGCCAACTCATTTGTTTCTCTGGAAAGGTTAGGAGGGCAAGTGAGGCACTAAGGCTAGTTGGACTCAGGATCATAGACACTGATGTGGTATGGTCACTCTGTCCCTACATACTGATGTTCTATGGTTCCACGCATAGTTCTGTTCCTGCGCAGAATCCCTGCAACAAGCTGGCCAATATGGTTTTATAATAACTTTGTTTCCCCTGTTCAATACTTTTGACTAGGGACTTTTACGCCCTTCTCTCTCTCTTGCAGTACCCTTCATAGCTGTGACGTGGAGTGTGGAACAACAAACCTTATAACTCATGTGGCTAAAGCCTTTTCGATGGTCCATACAAGGATTCAAAGTGAAGAAAGCGCTAATTGGATGCAAGCTTCATCTCCACATGAGGGTTTCACCCTATGGTCGAGTTTTTCTCCCCCCGCCTTTAGGTAAGTACCCAGTGTTATGCAATACCTCTGTGTACCGGTAGTAAATTATTATTTTATTTCACAACTGGACTCTCTTCATTGTAACCCAGTGGACACACAGTTGGGAGAGGAACCCTTGTCCATCCATCTTCAGCCCTGACCGTCTGATTACACAGCGGTAGAATGTATCTGCCACTCCTCTGGCTATGCTATTTATGCGGTATCTACGGTAGGACCCAAAATGCAGTAGTAGTAATAATTCCGTGGAGTCACAATGGGTATACACTTTGGGGGCAGCAATTTGTCTGTCATGGTATGTTATGTGTAAGTGTTGCTGTGCATGTTACATTTTTCACTTCTTCCACACGGGCCAATGCCTTTCTTCTGTTACATCTTCAGCAGAATGGGTCTCCATGTGGCAGTATTCTCCTCTGAATAGGAACCCCACCTATTCTGAGGTGGCAGCATCAAGGTTTTGTCTTCACAGGGTGCTTGTGGTCTGAGTTCACATCCTCTAGGAAATATGAGTTTCTTTTTCTTTGTTGTAACTTGAGCCTATTTTATTACAGATGTTCTAGTCAATGCTTAGCTGGCTCCTCCCTCCCCTTCCTTTTGTTTTCCATTTACTCATTCTGTTACGTAGTGCCCTGAAGAAGGTGGTACCGCATTTGGTCTTGCACCAAAAAGTGCATCAGCGCCACTGGAATCTGAAAGTGAATCAGAGGACCTCACCACCTACATGCAAGAGATGGGGCCTCTATTTCATGACACGTAACTTAAAGAAATTTGAAAATATAATTATATGTCGATGTGAAGTGTTTAACCTAAAGATGATATGATTGAACTATGTCTCAAATTATTAAGCTGTTTGCAGTATAACAATATTCATTGGGTTATACCAAGATTCATGTCTGTAAGTGTACACTGTGTAGCATGGTCCTGTCTGGTTTCTTGTGTTGAGCTAATTTTTCCAGTTTTTGGTGTTGAGTGAGTCAGAATGAATGAAGTATGATTGACACATGTGTGTGTGTTTTGAGTACTTTAGTATGAGTGGGCTGTCGGGTGGCATAGACAAAGAATAATTTACCTGCTTAGCATTATATGTTATGTTAAGTTGTAGCCATTTTTGACTAATCATATGATATTGTTGATGATTGTGTTAACGTATGCGAAAAGCACAAACATTGTGAAAAAAAGTATACAATAAATATCTTTGTTTTGTATGTCTTGGCTCAAGATTATATTACGCATTTTAATATTGTATGAGTTATACCAACACTATGGAGAAGAGTTGGCAGATTTACATATTTTTGCAGATGGTTGAGCCCACCCTGGTTTTTAGGGACCAGGGTGTGACCCAATGATGAAGCATGACGCCAATAGGGTGTATGAGGGTCAACAATAAAGATACTTACTATTCCTGTAGGATCAACAGGACCATGTCATTATTTTATAATTGATCTCAGGGTGGTAGGATACCATCTGTAAGATAGATACTAGGTAGGGAGACAGTATCCTACGTTCCCCATAATGGAGTTTTCTCTCTCCCCTCCCACAAGTCAGTGGGATTTTGTGATTGGAAGTTTTCAGGTATGTAGACACAACACTGGCATGTGCAATAGCACAGACACCACCAATTGTAGCCAATATGAAAGCAAGAGCTGTACTATTCTGTAAAACAAATACCTGTGGGATCTCAATGGTTGGTTTGTCACACTTTCAAGAACATTCAAAGTGGAATTTTCCACATTTTCCAGCAACCGAGCAACACATCAAATCTCATTATTTTAAAAGGCCCATCCCATAGTTTAAAAATATTACTGCAAAAAATCATGCCTTCAGTGAAACTGCATTTTTGGTTTATTTTCAATGTAAGATTGAAAGGGTTATATTTGAGTGTACACTACGCAGCCAGGGAACAAGGAATCAGACTTCTCGTTGGATAGCGGCATGCAAGCTCGGTTGCCACAAATATAGCAAGCCCAAGTTTGTTCAGTTGCACTACTCCAGGTGAACGATACTCCAGACAGAAACAGTTCTTGGTAAGTCAACTTGGGCAAAGGAAAGGAGATTGAAAGCTTGTGCTGACCACTGTTGTGTTGCAAAGTCTGTTTCCTACAAAGATACTGTCATGTCCTTTTTTGCAAACTAGTCCTTGAATTAGCGCAAACAAAGTAAATAGCAGGAGGGAGCGTGTTTCAGTCAGGGCGTATTCAAATAATCGAAGGTAGTATGATTATTTACATTATCACATTCATGAACAAAAGGCCCATACAGGTGTAAGTCAGTGCATTTTTCATTCCACTCAAACAAGATTGGGTTCATGGGCAAACTCCCATTCAGTCAGTGAGCAAATGAGAAGACAGCCAGCTAGAGTTAAAATTGAAATCCTCTTTGTGCTATACAGTCCTTGCATAAAAACATAGTCCTTAAAGGCTGATTCTCTACCTCAAAGAAGAGTGGTGGACTCATTTCTGTTGTCCTGTTACAGCCAACAATGTTTTCTCCTGGCTCAGAAGATGAACCAAAACAACAGGCTTACTACAAAGAAGGCTGGCCAGTTTCACTGAGGCAAGAAGTCACTAAGATGTTTCCCACCACCTGGTGGCAGACTGTAACTGTGGGCGGGAGAAGGGGCAGCATCTTTGTTGTTCTGCTGTTTTGTGTCTTCTGAGGCAGGAGCTCTGCTGTAAGCTGCCTTTGCTTCTTCCTATTGTGTAGTATGCTTGCACTGCCTCAAATTCTGGCTGAGTCTGACAATATATTTATTAAAAAGTGCTGTAAATCATAGAAAAATGGCACAAAGGGAGCCCCCAGCATCAGCAAAGGAGTCGAGATACCCGAGTCAAGAGGAGACGCACGTTTATACCCCTGTACCAAAGTTACTAGAGTCGGTAACATGGTTGAGAGGTTTTGATACTCAGACCAGCAGGTGCCGATCCTGCACAAGCGAGGCACACAAACTTAAGCAAACAAAAATCAAGAATATCAAGCATGTGACTCAGTTAAAAGAATCAGAGGAACCGCACGAAAAGCTTCCACAGACTGGAAGAAACGGAAAGATCGCTCCAAAAATGAAGCACGAGCACCCCCACGAAAGCAAACCTATTCAAGGACATGCACTTGAACTGTCCACCTACAAAGATGAACAGACCACAAAACTGCTGGAAATGGAAAACCATTTTAGAATTGGGTTTCGACGTACATATAAGGATTAAGCAAATTGATCACAAGGCAACAGTATTCAAATTAGGAGCATACCACTGACTGTACAGAACAGTGACCTAACATTTTATGATCAAGAGTTATTCTGTAAAGCACAGACTGAGTTTGATCGTGCACATTATTCAAGTCATTAAAAGCAAGCCCTAACCCCAAAGGCTCTGGTTTATGTGACACTCTATAACAGGATGGCACATCAAGCTGTATCAAGACCCAGCACAAGCAAGGCGTAGTAAACAGAAAAGATGAGGACAGTGACTGCCCAGCTTAAAGAAGAGAAAACCAAGAAGGAAGTGGTGGCTTCCCATTAAGCTAATTTTTATATACAAAGGTGATATTGTGGCACAGGGAAGCAGCATAAATCCAAGACATGGCTGAAGACGACTGTTGAAAATGGCCCTTTCTGCAGAGTCATCCCCAAAGTTTTTGCCTTCTTCCTCTCCTTTTTCCTGATCTTGTTTTTGTTGGCCGTAGGACTCTGTGCTCTTTACCACTGCTGACCAGGGCTAAAGTGCTTGTGCTCACTCCGCTAAACATGGTTTGATGGACATATCCACAATTGGCATATTTAATTTATCTATAGGTCCTTGGTAGTGTGCACTACACGTGCCCAGGGCCTGTAAAGTAAATTCTACTAGTGGACCTGCAGCAATGATTTTGTGACCCCCCTTAAGTAAGTAGCCTTTTGAACATGTCTCAGGCCTGCCACTGCAGAGCCTGTGTGTGCAGTTACACGGTCAAGTCAAAACCTCTTGCCAAGCCTTAAACTCCCCTTTCATGACACATACGTCACCCCTGAGGTAGGCCCTAGGAAGCCCATAAGGCAGGGTCCTGTGTAATTAAAAGCTGGTGGAACTTGAAAGTGGTGGGGTGCAAGAATGAATCAACGAATGCTAGTGAGTGAGTGAAATGAACGAACCTGACATAGATAAAAAGGGTTTAGGGGGGCTTCTTCCCCAAGAAAGTTTTTTTTAAATTATGTATTTTGGTGCAATTTTTAGCACTATTACTGTGATAAATGGACCAAAAATACTTTTCTTATAGGCATTTATAAAAGAAAACTCATAAAACATTTCATAGAATGTATGGCTTGCTAAGCAAGTCTGACCACTGACGGGGGCTAGGGTACCAGGCAAGCCTGCTTTGGCTCTACCCTTTCCAATAGAAAACACATAACATAGGTTAGTAAACGTCCACAAAGAAACACACTTGTGATTTTGGGCCAGATGCATCAAAAAAATGTTTTGCAATTCCCTAATTGCGCATCTTTGCGATGCGCAATTAGGGAATTGCAAAACGGCATGCATGAAAGTGTGCAGTACACTTTCTGCGATTCCTATGGGGTCGCAAATGACCTACCTCATGAATATTAATGAGGTAGGTCGCAATTTGCGACCCCCTAGGAATCGCAAAAATCACAGAGATGGTGACCTGCTGAGATCAGCAGACCACCATGTCTGTGATTGCTTTTAAATAAAGCAATCATTTTTTTTGTAAAGCAGCCCGTTTTCCTTTAAAGGAAAACGAGATGCTTTACAAAAATAAAAATGAAAGGTTTTCTTTTCATTTTTTAAGAGCAGTGGGACCACTGCCTGCTCTTAAAAATGCTTTTACAAACATTCACAAAGGGGAAGGGGTCCCTTGGGGAGCCCTTCCCATTTGTGAATGTCTTACCACCTACTTGAAGTAGGTGGTAATATGCGAATGTTTTGCAACCGCATTCACGGTCACAAAACATTCATGCATACAGTTAGGATTCGCTATTTGGAAGGGATGCCCTAAACACGCCCCTTCCAAATAGCGAATCGCAAACCCATTTTG
The DNA here is from genome assembly GCA_963921515.1 of Calotriton arnoldi. NCBI lineage: Eukaryota > Metazoa > Chordata > Amphibia > Caudata > Salamandridae > Calotriton > Calotriton arnoldi. Next base: position 655,657 of record CAWUFW010005076.1, on the reverse strand, counting down.
CGATTCGGTAACAGGTTACCGAATCGCAAAATTGGGTTTGATGCATCGCAAAAGCATTTTTTGCGATCGCAAACTGGCCGATTCTGCTAATCGGCCCGTTTGCGAGGAGAAAGATGCTTGATGCATCTGGTCCTTTGTTCCTACCGGTAGTGCTGGCTGGCCACAACCTTTTCTGCAGCAGCTATTCAACGTTGATTGCACAGTATTCTTCATGACATTAAATGGCTTCAAGTATATGAAATATCCATTTGAAACAAACATTTAATTTTTAGGAAGTCAGCAAAAGCTTTGTATTTATGAGCAAGGCAATTTTGTTAAAAGAACCAAAGTAAATATTGTACTTGAAATAGTTTACACATCGCTCTGAAGCCCTTGGGTTCATCAGTACCTTAGAAAACTATTAAATAAACATAAATTATTAAATGAAGCTAACATGCATTGCTTAAAATATAAGAAATATCATTAAAAATCTTTTTTTATTTTTAGAAAGAAACAACAAAAACTTTATATGCATAAGCAGGCTAGGTATAAATGTTCAAAAATACTTTTTTTTTTAAACTTTATTTTTAAATACTTTGCATTCCACTCTAAGTCCCTTGCTCTTGTCAGTCGTGTAGAAAATGTTTAAATGAAAATAAAATATGAAAATAAATAAATTTACATTTTAATAAATATTTCTTCAAAACGAATATGATATTTTTAAACACAGACAACAACAATATTTTAAATATTAATAAAATATGAAAACAAATATATCTATATATGTATATACACATGTATCTATATCTATCTATCTATATATATATATATATATATATATATATATATATATATATATATATATATATATATATATATATATATGATGACCACAGTCCTGTGGTAGGTTCCTTTCTCCAGCAACCAAACAGGTACGGACCACTGAGTGGAAATTAACAAATCCTTTTTATTTGCAGTTTACAAGTACATAAAATGAATCAAGCAAGTGCCCAGCCTGACGACGTTTCGACCGCGTTTCCACGGTCTTGTTCACATGACGCACTGGACCTATCAGACCACATATATAGTGACACCCAAAACCACGTGATATAAAATGCAAATATATTCATGCCAGTAATCGAGGTAAAAAGGTCCTAAGTTGCCTACAAGGTGACGGTCATATCATCATGTATTTGCTCAATGCTATATAAACAGACAACTATTTAATGTCTAAATACATATGTTTTTTATCTAAAGGGCCGCACCAACAAATTTCTTATTAGTAGTTGCAACAAAGTATGCAAATAACCCGCAATGTGATTAGTCATGAAAGCATAGTGCTCAAAGAACATCGACCATGCGGAAAAAACCATCAGCAATACTGGACATATTTATGTCAATGACCTGGCATATAAATAAATTACATTTACTACAATACATGTGCAAAAAGTGCAATAGAAAATGTGCAAAGTGTCAGAAATAAATATCTTAAATAATTAGCAGCATCACAAATACCTTCAATAAAATTTCGAAATAAAGTGCAAGTGCATATAAAACATATAAGCTGAGCGCAGAAGTTAGATCACTAATATGTTGAATACATTTGAAAGTACTCAATTCATATAAATATATACACCAAAATCAATAAAGTGCAAAAAATGCAAAGTAGATCATCATTATAAGTAAAAACAGTATAATATGTAAGTTCATTGTCTATTATATCTTTCTAAACACATGAACCAAGGGGCTAAAAACCGGTAAAATACTCCATAAAACCAAGTAAAACCGGGTAAAACCAGGTAAAACCAAGTAAAACGAAGAAAAAACCAGGTCAGAGCCACCATGATAAATATGCGTTATAGCATCAATTACAATGAAATCAAACACAAAAAGAGCCTATATAAAATGAATGAGGAATCATAGTGCTGCATTGAAAGGGGACAAATCATTGATGGCTAAACGGTATATATTGTGAAGACTGTAAAAACGGTTAGAAGAGCCAAAGAAACCAGAAAAAATCCCCGCCAAAACCTGGTGAAACTAGGCAACCCAGTTTAAAACCAAGCACAAGCAGAAATAAAAACTAGTTAAATTGTATCTAAAAACCCACAATATATCAAATAGCACGAATATCGAAAATCCATAATTATAAAAAATTATGTAAGTCGTCGCTAGTGTTAAGGCCGTTTGGCATCTTGGTGTCAAGTAGCATGATAAATTCCGATTCCAGCTGTCTTAATCTTTTCTCTCTATTGCCACCCCTGCTGCTTTTAGGTATAGAACCTATAACAAAATAACTTAGATCCTTGAGGTTATTATTGTGGACCAATTTCAAATGACGTGCCACTGGGTAGTTAGGATCTGAATTCACTACTGCTCTTAAATGTTGAAGAATCCTGTTGAACACTTGCAATTTGGTACTCCCAACATAGAGTAAATGACAGGTACATTCCAAAACATACACTGCGAAATCAGTCCTGCAGGTGAAATGACCTTGTATTTTGATAGGTTGAGGACTAAAAGCAGTGACGTACTCAGAAACATTTTTACCAAATTTGCAAGCGCGACACGAACTACACTTGAAAAATCCTGATCTTGCTGATAGCCAAGTCTTAGATGTAATTACTTCAGGACTTGTTTTCACAAGTGCGTCTCTCATTGATGGTGCTCTTCTAAACGTTAGTAATGGGAGCTCAGGTAGAATTTGTGATAATGTAATATCAGATCGTATAATCGGCCAGTTTTTATATAAAATGTTACGTACTTGTCTTTCCTGTCTACTATAGGTGGTTATCAGTCTAATATTGTTAACAGGTTCAGCTTCATTCAGGATGTTATCACTGGTGGTATGAATAGGCAGGGTGCTGGAAATGATTACTGCTGATAGACACTCGTCCCTAGTGCAGCTGTTGGCTTTATCAAGAGCTACCCTGAGATCATTAGTCTTGTAGCCTCTAACTTTGAATCTATCAAAAGCTTCTGTCTGACATTTTTTAAGATCCTCTTCATGGCTACAAATGCGTTTGATTCTTAAAAATTCACCATATGGAATACTCCGAATAAGATGGTTAGGGTGAGAGCTACTTGCGTGAAGTACAGAATTGCCTGCTGTTAACTTCCTATGTAGTTTGGTATGGATTGCGTTGTCCCTAATATAGATTTCAACATCAAGAAATTGAACTCTCTCATTACTGATGTCGGCTGTGAATTTAAGATTAAGCAGGTTGACGTTGAGGCTATCCACAAATTGTTCAGCCAATTTGGCAGATCCTTTCCAAACAAGACAGATATCATCAATAAATCTCCACCAATGGAGTATATGTTTATCAAAAACAGACTTGTGTGTAGTTCTGAGGACATGCTCCTCCCACCAGCCAACGTGTAAACACGCATAGCTAGGGGAGAAGCATGCCCCCATCGCCACCCCACATAGCTGTTGAAAAACTTCCTTATTAAACATAAAGAAATTGTGGGTTAAACAGATTTCGATCATTTTTAAAATCATTTTGTTGTGATCATACATATGAATACTCCGCTTATCCAAAAAATAGCGTACTGCATTAATACCGTCTGAATGGGGAATGCTGGTATAAAGAGAACAAATATCCAAAACAATTAGAAGACAATATTCTTCCCATTCTACTCTTTCAAGTTTGCTTAAAAAGTGACCAGTATCTCTAATAAAAGAAGGTAGATTTTCTACAAATTCATGTAAGAAGTAATCAGCATATTTAGACATTGCTTCCAACAAACTTTTCTGTGCTGAAATTATCGGTCTACCTGGTACTGGTAACACATTTTTATGAATTTTAGGGATAAAGTATAATACTGGAGTAATAGGATATTCATTCTTTAAAAAATAGTATTCACATTTAGTCAACAACCCCACACGTTTCCATTGGGCCAGTTCGGCAAAAACAGTGTCATTGATTTGTCTTAATTCTTGAAAGCTGGCTTTTCTGTAACATTCAGTATCATTCAGATGATGAAAAGCTTCTTCCATATAAAGCGTCCTCGGCCACAGCACAATATTTCCTCCCTTATCGGCCTTATTGATGATAAGTTCTGTGTTTTCTTGTAATTTGTGAATGAGTTTAGAGTATTGAATCTCAGAATATTTTCGATGTCTAGTTTGTTGTATGACATTTCGATTTAGCTTTTTCAAATCCTCAATAACACACTCACTGAAAACATCAATAGCATCCTTTGGCATCATTGGGATGAAAGTAGAGGGTGGTCGAAAAGGGCTGATTGCTGGACTATTGCATGTTATACCAAGTTCACGTAAGTCCTCCTGAGTAGAATTAGATACTGTATCATCATCAATGGCCAATGATTGTACTAACCTCAGTGTACCAATATCAGATGCTTGTAAATTGGAACTCAGTCCTGGAGGTGGCCTGATGTTAGATGCAGTTTCCACCGCTTTTCTCAGTTGGAAATGTTTCCGAAGTTTGAGTTTGCGAATGAATTTGAAAACATCAACCCTTGTTTTGGTATACTTGAAACAATTAGTGGGACAATAAGATAGGCCAAGTGCTAACAGCTGTTTTTCCGCAGTTGACAATACTGTTTCTGATAGATTGATTACTGTATTATCAGATTCAATTACTGCTGAGTCTAGTTTTTGGTTTTCTTGTTTCTGCCTCTGTAGCCTGAGTTTCCGCCTCTGTTTCCTGCGCTGGTTCCTCCTTCTCCTTGTTTCAGTACAGGATTGCGCGGTCTTAGTGTCTGGCGACGGTCCTCCACTAAAAAATTCAGCTCTTCTCCTGGTGCGAAATTAGTTGGTAATTGCATTGTTTTGCTACTAATGCTGTCATCAGAATCGATGCTGCTTTCGGCAGTACTGGTTTCAGCATTAGAAGATTGTAGATCCACTAGGGCCGTTGATGAGGAGGCACTAATCTTGTTGCCTTGGTTGACAAGTGCTCGCCTTTTTATATTATCAAATTTCTTTGAAAAGGTAAAAATGCGTCCTGTTTCATATTCTTGCTTGTCCCTAGCGAATTTGAAAATCTTTCTTACTTTAATAGTTTCTTCATGTTTTCTTAATCGTATTTCGATTTCCTCTCGTCCTTTCTTGACCTGATCTTTGTGTTCACTAGCTTCCAGCATAGCATTTACTTCATCTATTTGTTTGAGAATGTCAACTCTGTCTATTTCAGCATATTTTATCAGAATGACCACGATATTCATTGATGCATCCAAGTTGTTCGTCGCCCACTCCTTCAACATCAAAGGATTGGGATTTTCAAATGAAGGGGCAATCATAACACGCAAACCACGCGGAACCCTTCCCGCCTCCTTATATTTTTCTAAGGACTTCTTTTCCCACCATTTAGTCATTTCAGTACGGAGCAATTTCTCTAATTTTTTTAGCAAAGTTTTAACGTCATTGTTGGTGTTCGAATTAGTAACGTGACCTCTCTGCGCTACTTCTACCTCGGGTATGTTAAGAAAGAGGGCATCTGCTGCGGCTTCTCGGTCCCGCAGCGCGTCAGCTGTTGATATCATGTTGTTATGAGTATCCTGCAAAAATATCACCAATATGCCAAACAAACCTTCAAGTTTGGCGCAATCTCGTTTTCCACTATCTCTACCACCCGCAATGTTCTTACAATAATCCGTCGAGTTGCTTACCCTTCAGAACACAGATTCGGTACCTTTAGCGTCCTCCGACTCCTCGGGTCCTTACGCTGTATCCATCGGGAAAGTCAAACTCCGAAATCCAATACGTGAACTGCGGGGGCTGACACGGAAAATACCCCTTCCGGGTTGGCAAGTAATCACTTCCGCGATGTCAGCTGTCTGCCGGTCAGCCACTGTGTGGAGGGAGGGTCCGTAGCAACAAAGACAGCCGTACTTCGTCGAAATTGTATGATGACCACAGTCCTGTGGTAGGTTCCTTTCTCCAGCAACCAAACAGGTACGGACCACTGAGTGGAAATTAACAAATCCTTTTTATTTGCAGTTTCAAGCAAGTGCCCAGCCTGACGCGTTTCGACCGCGTTTCCACGGTCTTGTTCACATGATGCACTGGACCTATCAGACCACATATATAGTGACACCCAAAACCACGTGATATAAAATGCAAATATATTCATGCCAGTAATCGAGGTAAAAAAGGTCCTAGGTTGCCTACAAGGTGACGGTCATATCATCATGTATTTGCTCAATGCTATATAAACAGACAACTATTTAATGTCTAAATACATATGTTTTTTATCTAAAGGACCGCACCAACAAATTTCTTATTAGTAGTTGCAACAAAGTATGCAAATAACCTGCAATGTGATTAGTCATGATATATATATCCTTCGATTCCGTCTCATCAAAATGATCCTCATAAGGACGGACACGGACCACGGTATTTGTGCTTTAGTGTTTATTCAGTGCACAGTCGCCATCTATATATATATACCCACACAGATGCATAAACACAAAAACTTTTCAGGAGTTGTATGAACATTAAAGGAAATGATTAAGGGCCCTACAGTACTTCCTAATGTTACCAAACAAAACAAACCTAGCTATAAACACCTGAAACAATGATCACACACCCGGTTTCATATTTTTTATTTAAATAGGAAGTTTGCTCGTCGATCTTTAATATACAGAAACATTTAGATTGTTCTTTTGTTGAATACTGGTATTCCCTTTATTAGCTTTTTTTCCATTGATAGCATGGTCAATGTACTAAGTCTAACGTGAGTCATTGTGTCCCGCAAAAACGTTTTTACCCTCTTCAGTGTGGAGAAACATCGATCAGGCTCTGCTGTTGTCATGGGGGTAGTATTGACAACTCTCAATAGCTTTATGGTCTCAGAATAAGATTTCTGTAAGTTGTTCTCACTCAAAAAGCTAAATAAAGCCATTGAACCACCAGTAGCCTGATGGATGTCATGTCTTCCGTACAGGACTGATAGCTCCAATTGCAATTTGGCTTTGCCTAGCGTAGGATAGGCTTCCACCATCACTGCGAGTGCCTCAGCTGGGAAAGATTTAGCATGTCCACAAAAGGTCACTACGCAATAGTGTTGCACTTACAAGTGCAAAGAGCTGTCTGGCATGGGCCACAATATTGTCACAGACTTCTTTTGCTTCATGGGTAAAGGTATTTATTTGCAGTCTCCGGTTTACACATTTAGATTCCTGTGGCTGTGTAGAATCCAAACTGTCAATAGATTCCCAAACTTTGGGGATGTTTTCACAAAGTCTGCAGTACCTTTCTGGACAAACACAGTGTCAATGTTTCGCTTTTATAATTTATTATATGTAATGTCTATGCAGGGCACTATACTATGAAAAAGTAACAGAAAGAATATAAACTCTCTATCTTCAATTTTCTTGTATCCATGAGCTTCACATATAGTATTGGACTCAAAATCACCACTGTTCGCAGTGGTCCTCATACATTCAAGAAGAGCAACTCTGTATTAATAAATTATGTTTATTACTCGAATATTGAAATTCCAGCGAGTTGCAGGCCCTCTTGGAAGTCATCTTGAAACAATTTTTTCAAGAATGTCAGTCCTTTTTGGGGAATGTGCATAAATGCTGTTATACCATCCACCTCTAAAAATCTTTTTTGTACTCTACATATTTTGGAGGAAGCCTGTTCCATGATTAGGAACTAATATAATTAGGAACATTAATATAATGTGCATTTGGGTACACCCCCCTGATTTTCTTTTGCACCCCACCTGTTGCACCACGCATGACGCTGGCACCATCGTAGCTTTGAGTAATTACTTTTTCTTTAGCACCTTGCTCAGGGAAAACAATGGTTCATTCATTAAGAATAGCTGAGGCAATTGTTTCTGCAGTTGAGTCTTTTAGAAGTGTGAAACAATAATATCTTACATCTACCTTGCAATTTCAATCAATGTAGCAAAAGACCAACACTTACTGAGTCTTAGTAGAGACTTCATTTGTGTTGTCAGCTTGGATAGCCACATAATCAGTGCTTCTCAACTAATGTTTCATTTATTCTCTTATTACTTCCAGCATACAGTCCAGCAAATCATTCTGAATAGTTTTGGAAGTGCCTTTAAACACTGTGGCAGTTTTTAAATTTGTTTCCATTGTACTGTCAGTGCTGGAGACAAAATCAACTAGCCCCCTGAACACACCAGGATTTAGAGACTCTTCAGTTTCATTATGGCCTTGTAATGCCAATTCAAAGGCACCACACAAATGAATACAATCAATCAATTTTGATAAAATGTATTGATTTTGATCAACTTCTGCATTATGTTTTCTTACTCCCACACAGTATGCTTCATTCAATTGCTGTACAATGTCCTATTTTACGAAAAGAGATAATTTCTACATATTTGTTAAATGGTATTTACAGGAATCATGTTTTTTTTATTTTTTCTGTCAGATGCTTTAGGTCAGTAACCCCGGTTTTTGTCCAGGCAACTTCACCCCCAAAGAGTAAACAAGGGAAACAGAATAAAGCATTTTTATAAGTGCTGCCAGTAAGCCATTCCATCTTATATCATGTACTAGTAAACCTATGTGTGTAACCCTTTCCCTATATTTTGCAGACTGTTCAATTTTAATTTCAGATTTATCAGCTCCTTACGTTTTCACTTGAAGTTTATCCGCATGTGTCAAGCACAATAATGGGTTTATGAGTAAACTATCCACTGTTCTCATTGTGTCCAACAAAAGATCAGCCTGGGAATAGAAAACCTAGTCTGTTTTTAAATATTCCCTCGAATGAAGATACAAAAACTATATTATGCAAAATACTAAATAAACATTAATACGAACTGTCATGGACACACAAGTAACAGCAAGTAGTAATCATCCTCATTCTGACAGGAACGCAACTGCAGCAGCTTGTACAGCTTTTCCCCAAGTGATATAACCTTGCAACTATTTGCAGAATTCCTCCCGGGTGCCAGTTAATAATTAAAATATGGTGTAAGCTTTGAGGCTAGGTGTCATTGCATGCCCAACAGCAGTGACGATTAAAAAGCTTGAGCATGTCGATTCAGTGATCTGCTTAGAATTTAAAGGATGTATTCCAATTATGGGGTCCATAAAATTACTATTATATGGTCAAAATAACTAGGTTTGGAGTACAACTCAAACAATGTACCTATAAATTTGGACTTGACTTTTGGTGGCAAATAATACAGAAATTTTTGAAAATGGACTTCAAAAGCATAGGCTCTCATTGAGCAATACCCTTCAAAAGGGCAGATCTCTAAAATATCCAGTACCCATCTATACCAAGCACAGCAAAATACATTTTTACTTTTCCAATTAAGAGTTCAGCATTGCAGTTAGACCATTTCTAAAGTGTCCAAACTTTTGAACAGAGCTATTTTACAAAAAAGACAGACTATAATTACACCCTATTTACAGTGCTAGTCCTATCGGAGATCCTATTACTAAATGGACAGCAGTAACACTGTCAACAGCACATTGGAGAGATTTTATATATCCTGCTCACTGCTCATACTCTGTGTGCAGTAAAAATATTGTGGGGGAAAAATAGACAGAAAAACATTTGTGTCAAAAATATTGTGGACTGAAAAAATAGAATGAAAATGAGTAGTGGCTTTAAAACATGGTAACATGTCATGCCTTATAGAGGAAATTTAAGTGTACTGGGAGCAGGGCTAAGGGAGTATCCTCCTTCTAAAGTAGACAGGAGTATTTAAAATGAGGTGAGGGAAGGGGTCGGGAGACTAGTAATGCACTTTTAAAATTCAGGGAAGGATACCTTTAATGGATAGTTAGGGGATTTTAGTGTTCAGGGTTGCACTAAGGAGTATTACAGGGGTATTATGATTCAGGTTAGCATCAAAGAGTAGTACATTTTTTTAAGCTTCAAGAAAGGGTAATGTTAAGGGGCAGTTTGGGTTTTTAAGGTGTCAGGGATGAGAAGCATTAGGGGATACTAAGGGATTATTAGGCTACAATTAGATGAGTTAAAGAATGCATACAATAATAAAAGACTTAAAATTCAACATATTTGGAATTCTCATAGTTAACAACGAAGGACACAAAACTATTCCCTTGACATTTCAACTTGACTTTAATGTAGTAGACGTTTTAATAATAATAAAGTTGTTCATAGAGCGCCTGGTTACTTCTGCTGAAGTGTCCCCACGCTTAAACTTCATACTCAGGCAAATCCTATGAGGCAAGCTCCAAAATAGTATTAAGCCATGTAGGAAAGCACTCCTTTTGGCATGGTTGCTCTCCACTTCTTGCATGACTCTGCATGCAACTTTGACTGAATGTGCACTGGGTTCCTGAATCAGGCTCCCAGTGCCTGTGTTCTTTCCTAAAACTGTACCTTTGCTCCCACAATTGGAATACCTCTAGCCCACATATAAGCCCCGTGTAAAAGGTACCAGTGGTACCAAGGGCATTGTGAACAGAGAGGGTCTCTAAGGGCTGCAGCATGTATTAGGCCACCCTAAGAGACCCCTTACCAAACTCATGCACACTGCCGTTGCAGCCTGTGTGGTTTGGTGCAGCTAAAAATGGAGAGTCGACCTGGCACACATCCCTGTGTGCCAGTCCTGCTATTACTGCAAGAGGCATAGCTAAGTCACTCCTGCAGCAGGTCTTACAACCTTAAGACAGGGTGCACTATACCTTTTGTGAGGGCATAAATGCCTAAGCAAATATGCCCTTATAGTGTCTAAGTTCATTTTTAGACATTATAAGTGTATAGTGAAGCCATACTGAGTACATGGGCTGGGAGCTTGTCAATACGAGGTCCACAGCTCCTTGATGTCTTCACTGAATCCCAAGATGTTTGGTACCAAACATCTCAGATTAATGAGCCCACACTGATGCTAGTGTTGGATTCATTAATAAATGCACTCAGAGGGCACCTCTGAAAACCTACCAAACCGCTAGTATGTGGCTGAGTAGTCTGCAGCCGCCTGCCACTTCCAGGCATGTTTCTGAGCCCCTTAGTGGGAGCCTTGTGTTCTCGTGGGTCAGAAACAAAGCCTGCTCTCGGTGGAGGTGCATCACACCTACCCCCAAGCGGGAACAGCATTCAAGGACAGTGAGCCTCAAAGACTTCCTGCCCTTTGTTATGCTAGCCAGGGCCTTTCGAGCTAGTGGAGATGCCCGGCCCCCTGACCCAGCCCCATCTTTGGTGGCAAGGTCGGTGGGATAATTGGTATGCAGGAAAGGTGTGACCACCCCTAAGGTGCCCTGAGCTGACGTGACCCTCTCCTTTGAAAATCCTCTATATTGTTGTGAGGATTTCAGCCAATGAGATAAGGTGTATGCCCCCTCCCCGAAGTGAGGGGACATACAAAGGGTATAGTCACCCCAAAGGTAAGTACCCCATTGACAACTACCTGCCAGCACCTGTAACACTCCTAAATTGTGCATTTAGGGGCGCCCCTGAACATGGATCCTTAGTTTTCTGGTGACCTAAAGAAGAAGGACAGAAGAGCCGTACCAGCAGTGAAGATCCAGATGACAACTGACTTGGCCCTAGCCCTACCGGCCTGTCTGCAGCCCTTGAAGAAACCTGTTCAAAAAAGCTACTCATCCTGTGGGCCCAGTGACCTCCAAAACCCTGGGAGGACTGGAAGGGGCCCTGTCCACAAAGAAACCAACAACAAGAACTCAAGTGCCCAGCTGAACCGGACAATTAGACCTCATGGCCCACCTCTGCACCCGACACCTCCGGCCTGAGTCGCAGCCCTCAAGCCGTGGGGAGCCGGACGGATGGTGCCCAGGTGTCCTTCAACATCCCAACTTTCCTCCAGAGCCACCGGGTCCCTTCATCCAGCTTCCTGGTCCGAGCCTGAAGCCTTTGTTCGAAATCTTCATTCTCCATTGATTTGTATTAGGCACATGACGCTGTGTTGGCATTTTGTACCTGGTCGCCTCTGTGCCACTGAGGGCATGTGTTTGCTGCTGCCTCGTGGCCCCCCCACTGCTGGTCTAAACCCCCTGAGACTGACTCCCAAGTACGATTTTACCTACCTTCAACCGGCACCTCTTTGAGTGCCCCTAGTCTCCATTGATTAATATTGGGCCCCAGTGACCAAATTTGACCTCTGCACCTGGCCGCCCTAGTGCAGTTGGTAGTGCACTCTCTACACTTACCTGACCCATGCCCAGTGTTGATCCTAAAACCTAAAGACTGGAATTGTAAGTTGTGTACTTACCTGTGGAATTGCATTATTGTTTTCCTTCCATTGGTTAACACTGAACTGTTTGAAAATTGCACTGTGTCCACTTTTTATAGTGAAAAACAGTGATATTGCAAAACATATTTTGCCTCAACAATCTCTTTGGTTCTAAGTAATAAACATACAAAAGTAATATTTTTACAAACAATTGGTCTCGGATTTAGTCTTTAAGTGTGTGTAATAATTTCTTGCCTGTGTGTGTGCAACAAATGCTTAACACAGCCCTCAGATAAGCCTTACTGCTCGCCCACACTACAACAAAATAGAGCATTAGTATTATCTACTTTAGCTTCTGTAAAGCCTCTGGGGATCCACTGAACTCTGTGCATACTATACCTTACTTTGATATAGTATATACAGAGCCAGCTTCCTACAAGCCATACCAAATAACCAGGTTTTAAGTCTCGAACGAAAGATACAGTCAGAGCTTTCTTGTCTGAGTACCAGGGGCAAGGCATTCCACTATTTGGAAGCCAGCCTGCCAAAGGAGCAGCCTCCCATACGAGCTCTTTTCACAGTGGGGATAAAGGCTAGAAAGGCCCCTGCAGGCCTAAGCCTAATACTGGGTTGGTAGGGTTTTTCAAGAGGATGCAGACACTGAGGCCCTCTTTCATTCAAAATTCTGTGGCAGTAGCACATAGCTTTAAAGGACACTCTCTTGCCCAGTGGCAACTAATGTAATTTGGCAAGAGCAGGGCTCGTTGGAGAACGCCTTGGAAGGTTAAGCAACAGACATGCAGCCGCATTCTGCACCCTCTGCATTTCTCTGTTGTTTATATTGTGAGACCCCCAGATACAGCACATTGCAGTAGTCCAGCCTTGATGTTATCAAAGCCTGAACTAATGATTTTCTGGTGTCTACTGGTAGAAATGGCAGGATCGTTTTCAGAATTTTCAAAATCCCAAAACACGTTCGCGCTAGACTGGTAATCTAATTGTCGAACAAGAGACTTGCATCAAACCAAATTCCAAGGTTCTTAACTTTCCCCTTGGGATCAGGTAGTGGTCCAAATGCATCAGGCCACCAGGCAGAAGACCAGATAAATGGTTGCTTCCCAAGAATAAGAACCTCAGTTTTTCCGGCATTTAGTTTAAGGCAGTGATACTCAAAGTACGGCCCGGGGGCCGCATGCAGCCCTCCTGACCTTTACATGTGGCCCACTGATCAACAGCAGCACTGGGCTGCTGTTCACTCAAATCAGCACTAACATTAAAATGATGTCAAATATACAGGCCAGCCTTTATTTAAAGGTTAATTGAAGTTAAAGAAAGGAAGTAACTAGGTTGTCCTGCACCGCTTAACTTTAGGAACACCTTCATTTTCAAAGCCATCTTGCAGCAAAAGTGTAAAAATATGATAAGGTTTCTTCAAAAGTTCAAAAAGTGTATTTAATTAACATGCAGAACAATTTCACCTTAGTATATCAGTGCATTGAGAAGTATTTTTTTAAGTTATAGTTTTCAAATATGAATTTAGAAACATACATTCTTCCCCCATACTAAGAACAATGCCAATAGTGAACTAAGAGGTAAGTCAGTTGTTATGTGCACTCTCAGGGTGGTGGCCTCCTACTATACATGAACATTATAGTTTATTAAATCAAACATAGGAGAAGTTTTTGTGCAGCGCACATCCTGAAGTCATGCATTTCAAGGTCCTCTTATATCTGATAATAAAAGACAAAGGAGGGAAAATGAAATGAAACAATTGTCTAGGATCACATAATTTGGTAAAGTGGAGAATGTGGGATTAATCCTAGGTTTTCTTGTTTCACATTGTGCAATTCAGCCACTAGATGTATATGCTTCGCTTTAGCTGAGTATTTTTGGGGCCCTGGGCAGAAAGGGAATGTACAAGGCCTCACTAATTTGCATGCGTGAGACATACAGGGCTGTTTGCATCTCTATAGATGACCTTGCTCCTGAAGCTGCTTTATGCAGACCCCTCCTAAGCTGCAGTCTCTCCCTCTCAGCCACCTACAGGGACCTCAAGGTGTGAGGTTTGCTTGTAGACTGAGAGGGTTAAAACTTCTGGGACATTAAACTGCAGGCCAACGGGCATTCCGCAGTGCCTCTGTATGGGCAGCAGGGTAGGAGGCCTGATTACAGGAGAAACCTGCAGAATATGTCTACTTCAACTGGGACCATAGGAGGGCCCCCCTCACTTAGACCTTGCAACACAAGAGCATCGAGGCCCAGGGGACGGGGGCCAATCCCATGGGCACAATTAAAATGAGTCACCTTGCTCTCAATTAGATGAGCAAGAGGACCGGTGTGCCATGGCCTGGCTGTGGCGAACTGGTGCAGGACCCCATGTTGGTAGATTGAGTGTGAAGCCCTGGGCCGCTGCCCACACTGCCCATGTCTAGTGCTGGCCATGCTTTGCTTCCCCTATACCCACCTTACCGCATGCCTCCCTCTCTCCCCCTGGATCGCCACCCTACTGGCATTGAGGCCGCCCTCGCTCACATTACAGACCAAACTTTGCGACCCGTGGCAAAATGTTTGCGAGTACACATGGTTTAAGGCAACTGTGGTTCATCCATACAGCCAGTTCTGTCAAACATGACCTTAACAGAGCTGCAGTGTTTCTTTAGTCCTGGGACAGGGTAATAAAGCTGTGTATCGTCGGTGTATGACACGATGTTAAAGCCATATCGCTCAACTATATCAGCTAGGGAGGCGCATATAGAGGTTGGATAGAGTGGGGCTCAATGCCCTGTGGTACCCCCTGATGCAATGGAAAGGCCTCAGAACGGAAAGGTTTTTGAGACACCTGAAAGGTGCGATTCTGTAGGAAAGAGGCCAACCACCGCAAGGCTTTTGCTCCGATACTGTAGTTCCACAGCCGTTCAAGCAGAAGGCCGTGGGACACCGCATTGAAAGCTGCACTGAGATCCAGCATTATCAGTGCCACAGTATTTCCCCTATCCAAAACCTGCCGGAGGTATTCTGAAGCTAACACAAATGCAGATTCTGTACTAAACTGTGGTCTGAACCCTGACTGTGACTTGTGGAGCAGTCCCTGGCCTCAATGAAGCTCAACAGCTTTTTATTAATATATTTCTCAGCCACTTTACAAAAAAAGGGTAGCAGAGAGATGGGCCTAAAGTTTTACGATTTAATAGGGTCCAGTAAAGGCTTTTAAGGAGTGGAGCTATTATAGCCTTTTTCCAACTCATGGGGACCTGACCTAGCTCCATGGAATTATTAAGAAGATCACAAAGCACAGGCAATATTTCCTTCATCCCTCGTTCCAAAATAGCAGGCGAAGCAGGATCAGATGGCAATCCCAATTTAAAATTAGTCAACAGAGGAAGAGGATCCACCATAGTGAGAGGTTTTAAGCTGGACAATCCTGCCCCTTCAGTGGAGGGTTCAAACCAGGCTTCAAGACACAGTGCATCTCTGACTTCCTCCGGAAAGGAGACACAAATAGCAGAGTCTTTGTCAGAGAAGAGTTGTGCGATTGAATTACAGCTGACTACTGAGGGACTAATGGATGCAGACACTCAGTCCAAAGAGGACACTCGGTCCAAAAAGGATAATTACAATAGAGAATAGTTCACAGGAGGATTCTTTGTGAAGAAATGCCTGCGTGTAACCCTAATCTGTTTGTGGTATTCCTTTAGGGCTCCACTGTAATTGTCTTGATCCCTAGTATTAAAGGTTTGGCACCAAACACGTTCAAGGCATTTGCAGGCCTTTTTTTGCAGAAATGCCTCCTCATTGAACCATTCTGCTGAGGGTTTTGTGCGTCTGACCGTATGGTTAATTACAGGTGTAATTTGGTCAAATGCCCATGTTACCCTTCCCTTCAGTTGCCCGTTAGCAGTGTCTACACATTCACTCAAGATAGGACAATTCTTAGCTAGCACCTATGTAAAAGCCGCAGGAGTAACCTTGGCCTAGTTCCGGTTCTTAACTAGCTTGCCTACATTAGATGTTTACATTGGCGATGTTAACAACACCTGGAAGGGTATGGCCCAATGATCAAACAGGATAAGAGGGTTAGGTGGGTCCACTACCAACCTAGACGAGTTAGAGAAAATAGGATCCAATGTCTGTCCCAATTTGTGCGTAGGGGCATGTACCAGCCGGGAAAACTGAAGAGCTTCCAAATCTGTGACCAATGCAGCCGCCACCTGGCACCTTTCATCCTCAAAATGGAGATTAAGGGCCCCTATGACAATAAAATTGGCATAGGGTAAAGAGAGCAATGGCAAGATGTCTGCCAGGCCAAGTGTAAAATTGGGGCGATGGATCAAGAGTCCAGCTAGAGTAAAATTATTAGATAGGGCGAGGGTAAAAAAGGCTGCCCCAGCTTACAAGACTTATCTGTACAAATGTACAAGGGATAGCCTTTTTAAGGATAATAGCTATCCCACCTCCCCTTTGTCCCTGTCTGTCTAGCCTAACTAGCGCGTAGCCTTGGGGGATGGTGGTAAGTACATCAGGGGCCAAGCTATTCGTTAGCCACGTCTCAGATAGGAATATAGCATCAAGCTGATGGTCAGGTAAGAAGTCAGATAGCTCTAGTTGACGCTTGACTAATGAGCTGCAGTTAAGCAAATAACAGTATGCCATAAGGGGGGGGGGGTGGCAGAAACTCCCTAGGAGCCATAAGCATAAACCCACACTTCCCACAGCCCAGTATCTCTTAGGATAAATCCAGAGAGTGACAACACTCTCTGGGGATAGTGGGAGTCAATTATAATAGTTCTGCAGCGGTATACACACGGCTGCCCTCATCCTACTAGACCTCTCAGCAGCCTTCAACACCGTCTCTCACCGCACACTAACCACCAGACTCCAAGACGCCGGCATACAGGGAACTGCCCTAGACTGTATCCTCTCCTTCCTCACCGGCCGAACCCAAAGAATCAGACTCCTGCCTTTCCTGTCCGAGCCCACAGAGATCAGCTGCGGAGTACCCCAAGGATCCTCTCTCAGCCCCACGCTCTTCAACATCTACATGGCCCCCCTCGCTACCATCGTCAGAAAGCACAGACTCAGCATAGTATCCTACGCCGATGACACCCAGCTGATCCTCTCCCTCACCAAGGAACCCGACATCACCAGACACAGCTTCCAGGAAGGAATGAAAGAAGTTGCATACTGGATGAGCAGCAGCTGCCTGAAGCTCAACTCGGAGAAAACGGAAGTCCTCATCCTCGGATCCATCCCCTCCGCATGGGATAACACCTGGTAGCCCACTGCCCTCAGCAACCCTCCCACACCCATGGACCACACCCGCAACCCCGGCATCATACTCGACTCCTCTCTCACCATTAACCGTAAGATCAAAGGCGTCTCTTCTATGTGCTTCAATACCCTCCGCATTCTCCGCAAGACCTTCAAATGGATCCCCCCCGAATCCAGAAAGTCTGTCACCCACGCACTAATAACAAGCAGACTGGACTACGGGAACGCCCTCTACGCCGGAATCAACAAATCTCTACTCCGCAAACTTCAGACCATCCAGAACACCGCAGCCAGACTCATCCTCGGCATCCCACGACATGACCACATCACCCAGCATATGCGAGACCTCTACTAGCTCTCTGTCAAAAAGAGAGTGACCTTCAAGCTGCTCACTCACGCCTACAAATCCCTCCACAACACTGGACCCCAATACCTCAACGAAAGAATCTCCTTATACGCACCCAAGAGAAACCTCCGCTCTGCCAACCTTGCCCTGGTCGAAATCCCACGCATCCGCAGAGCCAGAACGGCAGGAAGACCCTTCTCCTACATCGCGGACAAGACCTGGAACGAACTCCCCCTCAGCATCAGACTAACCCCCACACTGCAAGCATTCAGGAAGAGCCTCAAGACCTGGCTCTTCGGATGAGACGGAGCTGCTCGTACCCCCCTCCCCCCAAAGCCTTGAGACCCTCACGGGCGAGTAGTGCGCTTCACAAATCCCCGATTGATTGATTGATTGATATACTGCTAAATTAGTGACCCTGAACAAACAGGGGTCCATCGAGGCACAGACGTGCTTGCCTTTGGCGTACCTTCAATAAAGTCAACTTTATTACATACAACCTCATCCTCTCTGCACTGTACTGCTAAGATAAACCACCCGCCTCCACACCTAAAGCCACTCCGTTAATTGACCACACAGTTGGCACCCATATACATCTGAATGTGGACCTTTGCGCTAAATAGAGACGCATGTCTTACCTTGTGTCCTGATGTCAAGGACCAGGAGACTGAGTTTTGGTCAAGGTCCTGTTGCAACAGAGCCTGAGCCACCACATATGTCCTCTTTCAATGTCTCTCAGTACCGATCTTGAATGTGATTATCTTATGACCAGTTTCTCAAGTGCTAAAGGATATAAAAAAGAAGAATTAATTCCAACAATTATATTGCATTCATGTAAAGTTTCTGGCAAATATACTTCCTGAACAATACTGTTTCACGCAAAACAATTAAACTAAAACATTTAAAATAATACATTTGGGTGGTTTTTACAGAAAATAGATTTTGGAGAGCCACTAAAGGCTCGAGCCATGCTTGAGAGTGCCTTTCTTGGAAGGAGGTTGAAGTTCTCATGCACACACTAGCTGAATACGAGCCAAACTGAGCGTTCATGGGATTTTTACTTGCCAGCGCAGAAGGTTGGAGGGATTAGTAACTGAGCAAGACATTCGGTATTACTAGTTTTCAGAGTATGACTTGAGAGGATGTGTGGGCAATTTAAAGAAATACTATATGAGAGATTAAGGCAAACATGCGCATGACTTAGAGTAGGCTGTACTCAGCTAGAGGAAGCGTGCAGAGAAGGGAAAGGTTATGAGAGGGTCAATAAAAAGAGAGGGAAAGAGTTCAGGAACAAAGAGTAGACTTTTAGAGAGCAAGCAATGTGAGGATGCAAAAACTGTAGCGAGAGAAATCATTATTTGCATGTGAGATAGTGCTATATTAGGTAGTATTTGATAGGCCCTAGAAACAGACGAACAGTTTGTCCACTGCCCAGCTACTTCTAGACCACAGCTAAAGCAATAACAGTTGATCATATTGGGTTGGAAGTGTAAAGTAATGGCTGGGCGCATACATAGTTATATATGGTGAGCTTTAGTATACTTTTGAAGGAAGTGTGTAACATCATGATAAAGGTAACATGACAGTATATACAGGATACAAGTAATGCAAATAATGACAAGGTGATTCTCCAAATGCAGGAGTGGATGTCTTCTGATGTTTACCCCTAAAGTTTACCTTACAGTAATAATTACTAAAGCAAAGTGGAGTCCATTTAGATGCCCCCGTTTAGCATTTCGCAGGCTGTCACTGAGGATAGTTTCCCAGGCAATGGAAGTGCATTGACTGCATTGTTGTAGAAGGAGGGAGGAGACTCAGAAACTGAGGTGAGGAGGAAGAGACAAGCTTATATTTAGAAATTCCATGAGATCTTTTGTTTAAGAAAGAAATGCAGATTAGTGTTCCCAAGTACTGCACCTTGGTGGGTGGCAGGGATGATGAGTGAAACTACTGTTTCTGTTTTTTTGAGGAGGAAGTTTCTTTCTAGGAAAGCCTGTTCTTTGTCCCTGATTTCTGCTTCAGGAAGGTCTCACACTTCATTGTGCCCCTGTTGGGGGTGCTCCAGCTTAGAGTCACCCCAGGGATACCAACTGTGAGAACCTTCACTTTACACAATGGCTGTGTCTCCAGGGCAGCCTGAGAAAAAGACTCGAAAGAGAAATACTCCAGCACCATTTGCACTTTTTCAAAAATAAAAAACAAATGCTACCACACAGAAAAGTGAAAATAATACATTCTGTTCAGGGTTCACTGCATGTGTTCCGGATATCACTGTGTAATGTGATAATTTAAACAACAAAATAATTCACAGAGGTTGCACTGGGGTGGAGTACGGAGAGGAAGGGCATGGTGTGGGAAAGAATTTAAAACCAAGCTGTCATGTCTCCAAAAAGTAGCCATGACGTCTTTACCTGTATTTCGAAATCCGTTCATTTGTGATAGGACATGGTTCTGCCTTGTAAATTGTAACTAGGCCCACTGGAATTATATGATTCTAAGGCTGTGGCTTTTTCTGCATAATTACAGACTAACCATAGGCACAGGCTTTTAACAGGAAGGAGTGTGATCTATTCTGTCCTCTGTTTATTGCCAGCAACCTCTCATCCCTGCTAAAGCTTAAAATCCCTACAGACCTGATGGTTCACACGAAGAATTGGGGACCAAAAGCACCTCCTTTTTCTGCCTTTTTGGTTAGGTAAGGAAACCTAACACAGAAACTCTTATTCCAAAATGATAATACTGCCTGGAAAACTGGTGCTTTGTTTATGATTTTGCAATGAGGGCTGGCAGCTGGATGCCATGATAAATCCCAGTTTATGGGGGTGGCTAAGCTTGCTACCCTGTCAATAAATGAAGTAACAAATTAATTAACACTTGTATGAATAAATGGATGAACCAGCTAACAACCCAATCAAGCCAACAAACTTGTAATGCACAACTATACAAATTCATTTACTTCAATGAGCCACTTTTGACTGAAAGATTGGATGGACACGCTGCCTCTTTGGAGGAGTAGCATTTGTGTGAGTTTGTGCTTAAAAGAATAGACAAGTTGTCTCTAACTGCACGTCCAAGTGTCTGCTAAGCTTGGAAATGGAGTGTGTTGGCTGGGCTTGGAAGCCATCTCCTTGTAGGGAGGACCACTGGTTTTGAAGGCATGGCACTGAGTCTGAAATGCTGGGCATTGATAGTGTCCTTCATTGTCTTGCTTGGTGAGAACGTCATCATTCATGCATAAGCAGATTTATTCATAGCATAATAGTGATGGATCTGGGATACACCTTAAGCGGCTCAGTGTAGAGCTATTTATCTTTTGTATACCGAAAGCAGAGAGTAAGCAGAGGGATCAGTGTTTTACCATAGCATCGCAGGGCACATATTTATTTTGGTTCATATAGCTTGGTAGACCTGGCATCATTATGGTGGTCTTCCCCCAATCTTTTTGCCTCCACGTTTTGCTGAATCTTTTTGTTGGCCTTAGGACTCTGAGCACTTTACCACTGCTGACCAGTGCTAAAGTGCATGTGCATTTCCCTAAACATGTGTGTAATTGGTGTATACATGATTGGCATATTTAATTTACTTGCAAGTCCCTTGTAAATTGGTATACCATATACCCAGGGCCTGTAAGCTCAATGCTACTAGTGGGCTGCAACACTGATTGTGCCACCCCCAGAAGTAGCCTTTCAAATCTGTCTCAGGCCTGCCACTGCAATGCCTGTGTGTGTAATTTGCTGCCACTTCAACGTGGCATTTAAAACTACTTGCCAAACTTTAAGCTCCCCTTTTATTTCATATAAGTCATCCCTAAGGTAGGCCCTAGGTATCTCTAAGGGCAGGGTGCTATGTAAGTAAAAGGTAGGACATGTACTGTTATGTTTTACATGTCCTGGTAGTGACAAACCGCTAAATTTGTTTTTCACTACTGTGAGGCCTACTGCTCTCATAGGTTAGGATTGGGAATTCCTTAATACACTTTTAAGCTGTAATTCCTGATAAGAGAGCAGATCTTTTTCATGTTTCATATCTTTGGAATGGTAATGATAAATCCTCCTTACTGGTGAAGTTGGATTTAACATTACTGTTTTAGAAATGCAACTATTAGAAAGTGGACATTTCTCTGCACTTAGTGCCTGACAGCCTGTATCCAATACACGTCTCGGGTGGGTGACAGCTACACTTTGTGCATTCCCTCCAGACAGCCACAAACACAGGCAGGATAGATGTGTCTGAGTACTCATCTACATACATCTGCATTCGGATGGCCTTGCCTGTGCAGGATGCAAGGGAGAGGCTAACACTTCACTTAAATGGGTAGTGCCCTGTTCCCACACAAAGGGCTAAATAACCCCACATAGATAGCCTGGCAGACAAGGCTGGGAAGAAATGGGGACCTGCGCACTGTCAGAGAGCTGCTTTGAAGTCACCACCACATCAAAGGCACTTTTGGGTATAAGTACTGGATCTCTGACCCCATCAAATCAGACACTACTGAACTTGTAAGTGTTAACGTGGCGGTGCGCGGTCTAGGGCCCACCCCAACCACCACTCCTGGCTTTCCACTGAACCCTGTGTCCTTGTTTAACACTCAGATGACCTTTCAGTGCTGCAGTAGGAGTAAGGTGCAAGGTTTCCCTTGTGGGAAGATCCAGTCCCAATCCAGACTGGCGCACTGGTGGTTATGCTGCGCAAAGTCCTAGTGATTGAGAGCCAGTCGTATGCTATTTTTATGGTTCTTTCTATGCCTTTCTATGCAATTTATATGTTCTATTTTCTTGCTTTATTTAGGTCTATCTGCATAGCACTAAACAAGTGTGCATGCTTAATTTCCTTTATTTTTGTAGCATGTTGTATTTTCTCTGTTTTTCTTTAAGGGGACTACAAGTCCAAGAAGCCCTGAGCGGCGGCCATCTTGGATGAGGGTTGAGCCTATAAGAAGAGGCCAGCCCGTGCACACATGCTAACTATTCAGGAAAGCTTTCTGAACTCCGGTCAGTTTCCTTCATCAGCTGTCTCCCTGGCAGCGCAACGTTTCTGCAGGCCTCCTTGCTGCCTCCCTCATCTTGGCCACAACTCCGTTCCTAGCAATAAGACTGGCCCGGTCTTAGCGGTAAGCCTATGTAATGTCTGCCTTTCAGAGCATTCTGCTTTCTATTGTGGCGAGCACTCTCGCTTGGCTTGAGTCCTGGGCTGAGTTTGTGAATCCGTTTAAAGTGGTATGGTGTCATGTTTAATTTCTGACAGAATGAACGTGTGATATTATTATGTCTTTTGTTTCCGGGTGATGTAACCTGCGTGCATAGCCTACACTAGCCATTCCTCATGCATGACTGAAATGCGATCGTGACGTTCACTACTTTTAGAGAAAGAGAATTTATCTTTCTTAGTGCAAGTCCTCTGCCTCTGGTACTGTAACCTGCAGGAAAGGTTGTGAGGATAATTAAGCGGTAGTCCTCATAGAGCTACATTATCTTGAGGTGCTATTGCTATGCAAGGCTATAGACTTTGGGGCAGATTTACAAGCCCCGTGCGCTGCCAGTACGTCACTTTTTGTGACGCACTGGCAGCGCATTTCTCTGCCCCATATTTACAAGGACAGGAAAAGCCACCCTGCGTGGCTTTTCCTGTCCTTGTAAATACGGCCCCTTTACACGCAGCACTTTGCGTGAAAGGGGCGTTCCATGGGTGTTGCTGTGGGTGTTCCCACGCAACACCCATGGAACCAGACACATTTCCAGATTTACGAGGATTCGTAAACCTGGAAATGTGTCAGTATGCTACGCCACCCTAGGGGTGGCGTAGCGAGGCGCAATGAGGAGAAATGTTTTCATTTCTCCTCGTTTTTTTCCTCTTTCAATGCGTGCTGCATTCTACAGCACGCATTGAAAGGGGAAAATGCCTGTAGTGATTGTTTTTGTGCAGAAAGGTGCCCCTTCCTGCACAAAAACAATCTCCCCATGACGCAGGCATTCTTGCACCATGGTGCAAGGGTGCCTGCGCCGGCGCAAGCAGCTGTTTGTGCGCCAGCGGCGGGGAGAGCACAGGAATGCAACATATCATTGTAAATATGTTGCATTCCTGTACTCTGAAAGTGCTGCTGCGTGGCGCAGCCAAAGGGCTTGCGGTGCCACGCTGTGGCACCTTCTTGTAAATCTGCCCCTTTGATTCTTAATGAGCATATTTTGTTTTGAAGCACTTCTCAGATCTTGTTTTCTCGCACCCATTGAGTATATTATTTATAATATCATATTATCTAGTAGGCAATACTGTTGGCACATGTTGTTTGTGTGTATATTTTAACCTTTCTTTTTCAGATCTCCCTCCCTGCAGTCCCCTTCCTACCCTTCCCTCACCTGGCCACTCCAACATTCAGCGCTATATTAGCTTTCTGAGTTAGAGCTGCCTGGAGGTGGAACAAGCAATCTTCGAGCAGATCCCGAGGAAGGAGCTCCGGCCACAGTAAGTGAAGCGTTGCCAGAGGAACTGCTGTGCTGCTTGTAGGACTCAACTGGACTGCTAATCTGGAAGGCCTGCTTTTCTTTTTGTTGCCCTGCTGCCTGCTGCCTGCTGCTCTCTGACTTTGCTGAAGGAGAGCTGGACTTTGCCTTCACCCCAAGTGATCTCCAAGGGCTTGTTGGCTTCCCTCCTGTTGTTTGAGACTAAGGGATGTCAAACCCCTGCTCCTGTGCCTGGCTCACTGGAAGTGGTTCAGATACTTGCATTATGGATTTTGATGCATCTCCTGTCTGCGGGTAGCCGAACTGGCTCATTGACCCGGTTGTGGGAGTAGAATTGGGGCATCGCATTGGAACCAGCGCTTTGCCTCCTGAGAGCAATGCTTTGTACAGCTTATTGCCACCACCGCAGCTTGGCGAGATCGATGCATCCCCTCGACTATGTGGAGAAACACGGCACATTGCTGAATGCCTCTCGACCCCAGCATTCATCTACAGAACTGATGCATCGCCATCATCACGCGGAGAAGATCAACACATCCCCTGACGGCGGACCTGCATCGACACATCTCACAACGCATCTCGCTGTTGCACCCAGGAAAGATACTTTGTTCACCGGGGCCTGTGTGGTTCTTGTGGCTGGCCAGCGCTTCATCGCGGTCGGCCCGAACATTGACTTTGCCCCAGTCCAGCGCAACCAGATAACCCATTGATGACGCTATTTGCTTCTAAGCGTCACATTGCATTTATTCTTATAAAATTCAATATCTCAACTTCTATACATTTTTGTTGTTTTGTTCTTGGTTTGTTCAGAATACAATAATCTATTTTTCTAAACCTGCGTGGAGTCTTTTTGTGGTGTATTCTTTGTGTTACTGTGTGTGTGTTTTGCACAAATACTTTACACATTGCCTCTTTTGAAAAGCCTGACTGCTTTGTGCCAAGCTACCAGGGGGTGAGCACAGGCTATCTTTTAGTGTGCACTACTTTACCCTGGCTATGATTGTGATCCCTGTCTGGCTAGGGTGCATACCTCTGCCAACCAGGAATCCAATTTGTAACATGGATGAACAGTGATGAGGTAGGAAGGAGAGAATGATTTTGACAACAACTAATTAACATCAATTCGTATTTATATATATTTCTAGTGAAATGTAAAAAAATATGACTTGATGCAAAAAAATTAAAATTAAAATTAAGCACTAAATGGTGTGCATTAGGGCCTGGGCATGTATGAATTAATGAGTGTTAGTGAAAAACCACAGCGGTGTTAATAGTTATGTGTATGAGTGCAAGCGAGTTACTGGGTTTCTGCAAGTGTGAGGATGTGTGAAATTTGTGTGTGGAGGTGCATGTTTGTGAAAACAAGTGCATGCACATGTGTAAACATGTGTCTATGGTAACGACTGTGTATTTGTGTGTGTGTATTTTTGAGTATTTGTGCATTGCATTGAGTGCCTGTGTAAGTGTTTGCAAATAAAATTGTGTGATTATCTATGTGTATACGTGTGTTGTCTTCAGGAAAACGTCTTTATGAGGGGCAAACATATGTGCACAAAACGTGAATGTGTATACATATGAGCAGGTGCATGGAAGTGTGTGTATGTAAGTGTGCACAGCACCGGGGCACACATTGAAAGCACCTGTGACTGTGCATCAATGAATGTGTACATTCAAGAAAGAGGCTCACAGCAAGCATTTATGTGTGTGTGTGTTCAGTGACTATTTGTGAATATGTGCATCTTCGAGTGCCATTTAGCATTTCAAGATGTCTAAGCAATGTCAAGTAATCTTCTGATTTTACATTGACCCCTATGGAAGCTTCTAATTGAGAAACAGTTTCCAAGTTATGGCTGGTCCTGGTTATGACCCTGCTGATCTGTAATGCATTTCTTGTGTGCAACTAGGCAGGAGAAAGAAGTCAGAACAGACATGCATCGGTCAAATCAAATGGCAATTATAATGATTTGATTTAACTCGCTAGTAGGTGCGGGCGCTATTTTGCAAAAGCGTAGCTGCCAAGTTTCCACATTTCTTATGAGTGACATTTCCATAGGTTCAGTGTACTTATGATTGCCATTCTACTACCAAATGTGTGACACTTTGAGTGACACTTTCTTGCAAGTAAGCCCAAGCAATGAAGTCCATGTAAAGTGATAAACGTTAGACATTATCCCATTTTGAGCAAAGACAATCTCTAAAAAGGTCTTGAAACTGCTGCAAAACCACTGAAATGGAAGGTCACTAACCTGCTGAGATTAATATATTATCAGTCACCACGCAGTTCTAAGTCCTCCCACTGCTCCCCAACAGTGTTGGACTCATTCGACCTGTCTGCGCTAAGTCCCTTCTGACTGCTGATCAGTCCTCCAATCAGCCTCTCTGGAGTTCTCTTTAGGCTTGGTACAAGACAAGCAAGCCTGAGAGACATATGATCCTGCATCCCCCAGGGCTCTCCTGCACTACCCTGACAGACATCCCATGCCCATGAGATCATCATGACCTTCTTCCCTTCATTTGCAGTTGCAAACCTTCTAAAGTTCCCCAGTGCTGGAATCACTTGTCTATGGCAAAAAGTGCCCTCTGACATGGCAATCAGTACTTCTCAGTACCCGCCTCACTGCACTCGACTGCCTGCTCTCTTCACATCTCTCCTTGGTACATAACAGTCAACTGGCAAGGGACTGTCTCCGACAGAGCTGGTGCTGATTGCCGAACTTCTGTCCTCGGAGTCCAGTCTAACCCAGGCACCGGCTCTGCACAGCGTCAGCTGCTACCTATTAAAATGCTGGCAGTAGCTGAGTTTCAGTAGCAAGGCAGGCTGTTGAGAATTATTTTTGCAATTTAGAGGCCTTCCAAGACTGGCCTTGGATGCTGCACCTTAGTGGTGAAACTGCTAATTGTTTGCATGCCTATGTGCCTGCAGCTGGGCACTGGGTGTGACCAACTGCTGAGACTGGCATTAGCTCTTTTAAACTGAGCAGCTGCCCTGTCTGAACTGGATGGGCAACTGTGGTACACTGCAGCAGCGCTTTACCTAAATTGCCACAACTCCAGAATTGCAGGGGCATGGATTATCAAAATAAATAAATAATCTAACAGAATCAACTACGCACCCATAAACTAACACAAAGAAATAAAGTAGAACACATTTAAAAAACTTGCACAAAGAGCATAAGGAACAATAACATTGTGGCTTCATTTTTTTTACCAAAAAAACAGGAACCCGAAAGTTACCAATTAAAAGCAAATGTGGGCCTTACCTAAATCGGCCCTGGGACCGAACTCTAGAATCCTGGAGGTGTAGTGAGCAGAGGAAGGGGAACACCTGATGTGACTAGCGGAGGGATGGTGGATTTAGGTTTCACAAAAGATTCAGGGGGCTGGCAAGCCAGGGGAGAGATAAGCCAGTGAAAATTCCCCAGCTGCCGCACCCCAAGATTGAAAACATTCTGCACCAAGCCCACTGCCCCCTCAAAGCAGCCCATAGTCTGGCGTCTTGTCGGAAAACAACAGTAGGCAAAGTGCCACCCTTGGATCCACGTGTGGCACTGTCTGCCAACCGGGTCCGGAATTATTTTTATTTATGACCATGCACTGACTGAAGAAAGTGTTTTACACTCAGGACAGCAGCCAGTTTGGGAAGAGATGGATGAGTTTATTTTTCCAGGCAGCACCCAAATTTGATCCTGACAAGTAAATAAGTGGGACAGAATGCATGCTCTCCAAAGTGCACTTACTGCCAGCACGCTTGCTGCTTATGCAGCTACTCATTCAGCACGCAGGGTAGTCAGGGCCCAGGGATGCTATAGTTTGCATGAATAATGCATTCTAGTGTTGTGATGTGGGCACCAGCACTAGCCTGACCCTGATGCGAGATAGTTGACAGGACTGCAAATGTGGGAAGTACACTCTCTTCAAAATTCCAAAAAGTGCATCTCTTTAACATTGAAAGTTTTTTTCTTTAATAACAGATTTTATTGGCATACATTCAATTACTAAAATCTTTATCATGTTACATCATTATTTTGGGAATGCATACATGCGTTGTCATTTCTTATGCTTATTACGAACATAACTTTCCAACAAAATAAATCCAATGCAATCATATGAGTCAGTTGTATATGTAATAGATAGTTATAAGTCATAGGTACACTCGTTCTTCTTTCAAGGCATTTGTCTTTTCTGTGCTTCATAAAACCTAATTTCAGAGTCTATTGTATCTGTTGCCGTCTCCAGCCCCGGCAGGACAACATTGAAAGTTTAACATTATCACGTCACATTATAGCAGTGCACTGAGAAGTATTTATGACCCCGGTGACAGTTACATTATTACACTAAGAGGCAAGACAGCTGTCACGTAGACTCTGTAGGTGGCCGAGATTTTCACACCAAAAGAAACATTAGTCTATTAAATCAAATGCACTATGTTTTTGTACAGCTGGTATTCTGAATGCAATGTCCTTAAATACTAAACTGTGAAGAAAAAAGGAAGATCGCTAAAGTAAAATATCAACTGGCCCATGCATCAAGCAAAATACTCCTCGCTAAATTAGCGAATCGCTAAAATAGGCCGTTAGCGAGCGCAAAACAACATATTCCAATGCATCAACCCCAATAGCGAAAAAACTACACAATCGCTAAAAAAAAACCCCGGTAATTTACCGACTCGCAAAGTAGCGATTCGAAAATAGCGAAATCATCAATTGCGCTTGCTAATAGTGATTAGCAAATAAAGAATCGCAAAGGAATGCATCAAAATTCGCAAATAACGAATAACATCTAAATCGCAATTTAGCATGAGCAGAATAAGGGGAATCTCAACCAGGAGGTAAAGTTGATGAAACACAAAAAAAAAAGAATTCTCACAGGTGTAAACTATCTGAAACCCTTCAAAAATGGTACTGGAGACCCCGTAAGTTTTCCAAAATGGCAGCCCTCTACGTGCTTGCAAGGAGGATGAGAATAAATGCAGCAGCACAGCGCAGGAGGAGGATCCAGGAGAGGGTATTCAGAGTGCGCATCACATTGCTGGGCCAAAATGACGAGGAAGTATATGACAAGTACCGTCTGAATCGTGCCATGATAATGCGCCTAATTGCTGATCTGGAACCACTACTGCAGCACCAGACCCGTAGGACAAATGCCATTCCTGCGCACGTCCAGGTCCTATGCAGCCTGCACCTACTGGCGTCGGAAGTTTCCAGGGGGTTGTAGCGGTAGCCGTAGGCGTCTCACAAAGCGCACTTTCACGCTTCTTCCGTAAATTCATTGATGCCATGCTGACAATGATACATACCCACATCACCTTCCCCACAACACCACAGCAGTTGAACCAGACCAAACTGGAGTTCTACCAGGTGGCACAATTCCCCCACGTCATAGGATGCATTGACTGCACGCATGTACCCATCTGTCCCCCCTCTGCCAACGAGTACATCTTCCGTAAAAGGAAGTCCTATTACTCGATCAATGTCCAGGTCGTGTGCAATGCCAAGCACATAATTACGGATATAGTGGCACAATTTCCAGGGAGCACACACGACTCATATATATTCCGGCACAGTGGCATCCACAGGCGTCTGCTCAACGGTGAATTTGGAGAGGGACACCTACTTGGTACCTACATATACCTATTTGTTACATCATTATCCCATATGTAATTGCATTACTGCGGCTAACCCTTTGCTTCCCACCCTGTAGGTGACAGCGCATATCCCTTGCGGGAATATATCCTGACACCCTACCTCAACCCAGCAACACCACAGGAACAGCGCTACAACGCGGCACATATTAGCACAAGAAATGTGGTCGAGAGAACATTCGGGATCCTGAAAAGTCGCTTCCGGATCCTACATAAGACTGGTGGTGCATCGCAATACAACCCCGAGACCTGCTGCAGGATTGTAGCAGTATGTGCCATGCTGCACAACATAGCAACCAGAAGGGGGATCCCCATTGAGATGGACGGAAATGACAACGATCGGGATGAACAACCACCCGCACAACACCGACAGTCACACGTGCCAAACACAGCTGAGGGTCAGAGGAGGCGGACATACATCACACAACATCACTTCTGAGCCTGGTAAGATTGAGCCATCACAAAATATCTTTGAATGCTAATGTTTTATTCACATGAGCACAGGTCAAAGTAAAGATTCATATTTAGGAAACATGACGGTGATTGCATTGGTTGATGAAATTAAATCTAATTGTTAACAGCACGGGAGTGCAATCACAATATTAAAGTGGAACATGGTTACACCACCATGGACAAAGAGGCAGGAATGCATGTCTAGCTCCTCCTGCCACGTACCCCCAGCCTCCTGTCACATGGCTCCTCGACATCACCCTGATGTGTGCCTGTGGCTGTTGAGCTGCGTGAACTGCGCCTCCTGCTAGTGGTCTCCGGCACGGACACGCTACTCATGCTCGATGCCTCCTCACTACCCTCTTCCCCTTCCAAGTTGCTGGCACTCACTGTCCCAGACTGTAGATGTTCCACAGCAGTGGACACTTGGCCTAAGGCCTTAGCAACATCCCCGCAGAAATGTCCTAGGTCAATCTGCAGTGACACGGAGCGGCGTGACAAGACAGCAGTGCTGTTGCAGAGCTTGGTGATGGCCCTAGTATTCGCAGTAAGACGAAGCAAGCCCTGCCGATGCCTCCTGCGCTTAGTGCGTTGTCCTGCTATAACGGCACGGGTGAGCTCCTGTAGGCTCTTGTTTATCTCCTGATTCCCCTCTGCAACAACTGTCGTTAGATGACGCACACAGTCTGACATCGTGCTCATGTTTTTGGCCAGCTTGGAGATCTGCAGGTTGATTGTGCCCATATGTCTCCCCTGCAGGCGCTGAACACGGAGCATCTGCGACTCAACCCCAGCATAGACATTCGGAGCCTGTTCTGATTCTGTCGCAATACTGCTCCTGGACCTGCGCCGTTGTCTGACTCGGCCACGTGCTGGTGTTGGAGCTGCTGAAGGGACACCTGTCTGGCTGGGGACTGTTGTGGGTGCTGGGGTCAGCTCAGTTTCCATTTCCTGCAGTGCGGGTACATATGCCCTGCGTTTTGGTGGTGGTGGTGGTGCTGGTGGTGGTGTGGATTGAGGGTCCAGCGGAGTCTCTCCATCCGTCTCTGCCGGTGTCTCCGAAATAATGAGGCGCTCACTGTCATCTGAGTCCACCGGAGATGCATCTGTGTGTGAAACGGTGCATTGTTATTTTAGTTTGTTCCTCTATCTGTTTATCATTTAGCCTTTTTTACACATAATAAATCACAGATTTAAACACACTGTTGGACATGTACTGCTGGTGTCTTTTCTTGCACATTGGTGATTATCCATGCACACTTGGCTGACATGACTACAACTCCCATGATGCTATTCGTATGTGAGGGTATATGTGTAATGGACTTCTTCCGGCACACTGTGATTTGGCTGGGGGATGTGCATGGGTATACAATTCGCAGCGTATCAGCGCAGGCATGCTTCTTACCTTGTTGTGTGGTTGCTGTGCCGGAAGTGTCCATTTGGGTGACTCCCACGACTGCCTCAGGCTCAATCGTCCCCTCAACGAGGTCCTCCAGGGCTGTGTTGGCGGGTACTTTGGATGCTCCCCCTCCTGTGCCAGCTGCTTCCTTGACCCTTTCTGCTATGCGCTCCTTGGCACGTTTCCTGAGGTCGTACCACCTTTTCTTCAGGTCGTCAATGCTGCGGTTTGTGACTCCCACAGCATTTACCTTCTCCTTAATGCGCAGCCATATTTTGCGCTTCACAGCTTCTGGCACCTTCAGGGACAACTTGCCAAACAGTTTGTCGTGACTGCTGCTCACCCCCTCTATCAGGTGTTCCAGTTCCCTCTCTGAGAACTTTCTCTTCCTCTTCCTGGGCGTGTCAGTTGACTTTGCAGCATTGTTGTCCATCCTGGCTAGGTGTAGTGTAGCTGGATTGTTAGGGTGGAGTCTCTCAGCTCAGCTTCAGTCCTCTGCCTCCTCCTCTGAGCTCTTCAGGGCACTGAATGAAGCATGGCCTGGATGACTTCCTGGGTGTGATGTCATCAGCCTGCTCCTCGCGCGACCCGTTTTTAGCGAATTAGCTAATACCGAATTCGCTGTTACCGATTTCGCTAATACCGAATTCGGTATTAGCTAATTTCTCTTTTTGCGAATCGCAGTCGTGTATTTGGTGTTTTTTAGGGATTTGTAGCGAATCGCTATATATTACTGAATCTGTACATGCATCGCGAATAGCGATTTCTTAATTGCGAATCCTTATTTTTCGCTAATACGGAATCGCTTTACACAGTGTTGATGCATGTGCCCCTTAATATTTTAAACTTATCTTATCAGGCACCTTCTGTTTGAGAGGCCCTGCTTCAGTCAGTCCTGCAAGTTGATAAGTTGAGGCCAGGTTTGGTGTGCTGCCTGTCGCTGTCGCAGAGCGAGATGTCCGAGTCTCAGCCACAGTTCACAGAGGAGCTGAAAGTGATAGTTCTATTCTACGAATACAGCTGAAATGCCATAAACAGAAATGCACTGAGCAGAAGCATGTGTATTCTGTTTACAGCATGCAGCATGTGACTCGAAGTTACAGGGTGATCAGTTGAGTCTCATGACTCTGTGACGCCATGTCAAAATAGTTTAAATGCATTTTTTTAATAAAGTGCAGCGTTACTACAGTAATCACAGTGCAGTGATTATTCTATTATTCTGTACCCACCTGGAGCTGCTTGGAAATATCACGCTGCCTGGCATCCTTTGTGGGAGGTTTCCTATTTATTTATTTATTTATTTATTTTGAAGGTTTTATATAGCGCGAACAAGACCCTTGCGAGTATCAGAGCGCT
Organism: Calotriton arnoldi; assembly: GCA_963921515.1. Lineage (NCBI taxonomy): Eukaryota > Metazoa > Chordata > Amphibia > Caudata > Salamandridae > Calotriton > Calotriton arnoldi. The sequence continues at coordinate 622,629 of CAWUFW010005076.1, read as the reverse complement.
TTACAAGTCATATGTAGAAAACACAATATAGCACACAGAGATATGGGTGAAACAGCTATAAGCAGCTTATACACGTATCAATAAGCTAGCGTAAAAACAAAAGGACAACTATGGAGCATAAACACAGAACTAATGATAATATACAGTAAAAGGACAGAGAGTTCACGTGAATTTAGCCATGAGGATCGCTTTCACTTCTTTTTTGAAGGAGGCAGTGGACGGGTTCATTCTTGTTTCAATGGGCAAAGCGTTCCAGATCCTAGGAGCCATACCAGAGAAGGATCGGTTATAGGTTTTTTTCTTGGCGAATCGTTGTGGTTTTAGAAGAAGAGTCTTGGCACTCCTGGAGGCTCTGATGCCCGCAGAGAGCACCAATTTCTGAGCTAGGTAGTGCGGGGAGTTGTGGTGTAGGGCCTTGTGCGTCATACAAGCGATTTTCAGATGAATTCTAGCTTCAAACGGTAGCCAGTTGAGGGCTCTCAGGTCAGGGGATATGTGAGAGTTTCTCTTTGAGCCCGTAATAAGTCTCGCAGCTGAGTTGATAGTGGCTCTTAGTGGGGCTGTCGATGACCTTGGTAGGCCGCATAAGGTTACCGCCCCATATTCCACTCTAGGGATTACTAGGGCTTGAACTGCTTGTTTGAAATCGTAGGCTGGCAGAAAGGGTTTCAGTTTTCGCAAGGTCTTCAAGTGGAAGTTAGCTCCTTTTGTGGAGGCGCTGATATGCTTCTGCATCTTTAGGTTGCTGTCAAGCGTTACACCTAGCGATTTCGCTGAGTCGACGATGAGAGGTTGTCCTTTTAGAGCTGTTAAGTGCTTCAGCCAATCCAGGATGGTGGGAGTTTTGTTAGGGGGAGCGATTAAGAGGAATTCCGTTTTGCGGGAGTTTAGTTTCAAATGGTTTTCGGCGAGCCATGTTTGGGTTTTTGTAGTGTGGTGTTGAGCGATTTGATGTCATCAAGTGAGTGGATCTTGATGTAGATTTGGGTGTCGTCTGCATACATATGGAAGTGAATCTTGGTGAGGCTGAGAAGATTGGTAAGAGGTTCCATAAAAAGGTTGAAAAGGGTGGGTGAGAGGGAGGAGCCTTGTGGAACTCCTAATGTGACAGGCATGGGGTTGGACAGGGATTGGTTGACCTTGAATCTTTGGGATCTATTTTGGAGGAAAGAGGCGAACCAGTTAAATACAGTTCCAGACATTCCCATTCTGTGTTTCATGAGTTCAAGCAGGTTGCCGTGTTTGACGGTGTCAAATGCTGATTGCAGGTCGAGTAGGATAAGTAAACAAGCTTCGTTTTGGTCCAGGATTTTTAGAGCGTCGTCAATTACATGTGTCATGGCTGATTCGGTACTGTGACCTGCTCGGAAGCCTGATTGAAATTGGTTAAGCAGGTTGAATTGATCAATGTGGCTGTTCAGCTGCATGTTAACGCATTTTTCCAGGAGTTTGGCTAGCATAGGTATGTTAGAAATTGGACGATAGTTATTTGGGTCCGAGGGTCAGCTGTTGTTTTCTTTAGGATAGGCGACACCTGACCTGTTTTCAGGATGTCTGGAATGGATCCTTGAAGGAGGGACGTATTTATGATCTTGGTCCAGAGAGGTAGTAACAGAGGAATGAAGTCTTTTAAGTAATTAGCCGGGAGCGGGTCTGTGAAATGATTGGAGGGTTTCCAGAGCGGTTAGCGTCTTTAATATGGAGTCGTCACTGTAAGTGTTGAAGTGGGACCAAGTTGCGTTGTTTTTGAGTTTGAATTTTGGGAGGTCGTTAGCTTGTGCACCAGCAGGAGGCAGTGATGAATTCTTTATCAAGTCTGAGAGGGATAAGAAGTCCTTGAGTAGATCTGATTTTATGGATTCTGTTTTAGAAGCGAAGAAGGAGGCAAATTCATCGCAGTTGGGAAGAGTAAGTGGGATAGCGTTAGGGAGACTGGATACGCTCTTGGTTTGGGTTTTGATAAGATCGATTAGCTTTTTGGGGCGGTTCTTGGCTTGGTCTAGTTGAGTCCTGAAAAAGTCGGTTTTAGATTTTCTGATCTTTCTAAAATACGAGTTTCTGGCGATTCTTAGAAGCTTGAGGTGGTCAGCTGAGGGTGCGGCTCTCCAACGTCGTTCAATTACTCTGAGAGAGCGTCTGTCTGCATTAAGTCTCCCATCATACCAAGGTTTTGAGTTTTTTGTGGAAGTTCTTTTCAGTTGAAGCGGGGCTATTTCGTCTAGTAGGTTGTTCATGGAGTGAAAGTAGTGATTGGTCAGCCCCTGGACATCGGTTGGGTCTTCCGGGGGACATAGAAGGTTTGAATTAGCTGATGCTGTAAGGTCAGAGCCGACGTTTTTCAGGTTTCTCTTCCAGATCTTAGTTCTCAGGGGTTGTGTTGGGAGTCGTTTAACCATTTCCAAGACTTGGAATGTAATGATGTGATGGTCCGACCAGTCACAGGGGATGATCGAGTCGAGCTGTGTAGAGTCCACTTTAGAGATTACTAGGTCGAGAATTGCGCCTTTGTCGTGTGTAGGGCTGTTACATATTTGGTCAAGATTAAGGTCGGCGAGGAAAGCTTTGAGGCTGTTTACCCCAGAGTCGTTCTGGTCATCCCAATGAAGGTTGAAGTCCCCCAGGAATATTTGCTTATTTTGTTGGCTGTCATTTGACGCTAGAATATCCATGAGGTGTTCTATGAATGTGAGGTTATCACCCGGAGGGTGGTAGAAAGTGTGTAAAGAACATATTTGTTTGTTATTACTGTCGATGTTTAAGCGGAAGTATTCACATGAGGATAAAGCGGGGCATTGGAGTTGGTCACTGTTAGGCTGATCTGATGTATGCAGGCTATCCCACCTCCTGGCCTGTCCGTTCTGTCTAGTCTGGTGATGTCATAGTTAGGGGGTAGCAAGATGTCCATGATGGGAGTAGATGCTTCTTTTAACCAAGTTTCCGTCAGGATCAGAATGTCTGGTTCGTTAGTGAGTAGTAGGTCAGCTATCTCGGCTGCATGTCTAGATGCGGATCTGCAGTTTAGGAGAATACAATTTAGTCGCGTCTTGTTGGATATTATCGGGTGTTCGATTGTGAGGGGGATTCTAGTGAGGTTATTTTCAACTATGCCTCTGGAGTTGTGTCTGGTGGCTCTGTATGTGTTGATAGGGATAGATTGTATTCAGGAGTCTGTATGTGGGATAGCTGGAAGCCCAGCGTTATGTGGAGGGTGAGGTAGCTCGTATGAGCGAAGGAGGGTCCCTAATTCTAAAGCAGATAGAGGGTTTATCATCCTGATAGGGCGGGATAAGGCATTAGGGAGCGGAACTGTGCTCCAACGTGGAGACCCCTGCGTCTGGGAGCTTGCAAGTATATGTTGGGTGCGACTAGAGTTCTTAGAGTGTGGGAAAGATCTGTATTCTTGTTTAGTGCTAGTGAATTTGGGTTGTTGTATGATAAGGTCGTGTAGGGTTCGGATGTCCGTTTTGACTTGCTGAAGGGCTGATAATATCTAGTCAAGTCTAGGGTCAGGCGTGAGAGTGTCCTTATCAGAAGGATGGACTGAGGGAGTAGGCGGAATAGTAGCATCTTTAGTGTCGTTTGAGGGGGAGTCGTGGTCGGGGGCATTGCAAAGTGTTCTTTCTGTGTGTAAGTCCATGGAGGGGGGGGAGAGAGGAAGTCAGAGGGGAGGGGACTGAGAGACGGCTATGCCAGGATCAGTGGGGGTATAGGTGGGGCTGAATATGACGGGCTGAAGGGAGGTGCTGGGAGTGATGGTGGGGGGAGGGAGGGGGATGTAGTGCAGGAGAGGGGACTGAGAGACGGCTATGCCAGGATCAGTGGGGGTGTAGGTGGGGCTGACGGGTTGATGGGAGGTGCTGGGAGTAATGGTGAGGGGGAGGGTGGTGGAGGTAGTACAGGGAGAGGGACTGGGAGACGGCTATGTCAGGATCAGCGGGGGTGTAGGTGGGGCCGACGGGTTGATGGGAGGTGCTGGGAGTACTGGTGAGGGGGGAGGGTGGGGGAGGTAGTGCAGGGTGAGGAGGGATAGTGAGTGTATTGGTAGTGTTAATGAGTGAGGCGGTTATAAGGTGGAATGAGTTGTTAGGTGGGGTGTCGATGAGGTCTAGAGTTTGTCTCGGAGCAGATGGGGACAACTGGGAATCCTGAATTACAACTGGGTCAGGATGGGAGTTGAAGATTTCGGAATGATTGGATGGAGAGGAGGGCTGTGTTAGAGTGATTCTCTCCTTGATGAGTGGAAAAATGTGATCTATCAAATTAAGGTTGCGGTCGGTTGATTGGATGAGGATTATTCCGTTATGATAGATGTTGACGGTGGCAGCTGCATTGAAGAATAGGGAGGGTAGGATAGATAGTGTGAATCCGTGCGCTGTTTTCTTCATGAGAGAGACCTTAAAGAGAGCGAGAAAGGCTTTTCTCCATTGAGCTCTTCTTTTAGTATAGAAGATGATGTCATTCTTGATGAGCCCTTTGTTCATTGAGAAGTAGGAGTCAGAGATTGGGGTTTCAGGATGAGATTTTAAAAAGTTGTGTTTGAAGCCTTTAGCTGCTTTTTTGAGAGGTTTGGGGGTAAGTGATGGAGTAAGTGAAGTTACCGGTGCGCTCCATAGCGTAGGTAACACTTGATTAGCGGGGGATAGACAGATGGGAAGATGTAATTGCAGAGTGCTTCCCTTTAGGGGAAAGAGTAACAAGGTTGTGAATGAGGTCAGTCCAAGATGGCTGCTCTGTTAGCTAACTAGAACATTGCTAGCAAGGAAGTCCTCTGTCTATTTCAGTTAAAGGACCTCATGGGAAGCAGTCCTTTTTCTTTGTTCACCAATTGCTCTATTGCGGCCATTTTGTCTGATCTGTGGAGGCAGCTGAGATCATCCCCTATCCAGGAATTTGGGTTTTTGGGAGGGATTCCTAGATTAAAGTGATCTGGTTGAGGAGGATCTGCTTGCCTTCAGTCAGGAGTAGAGCAAGTGGCCCCTAGCATGAGCTTGGCAATGTGGCAAGCGTGTGACAGGGGAGTGGAGAAAGAGGGTAAAGCCCGGGATGTTATGCAGACCCCAGCCGAAGAGATAAGGGCTGGGGGACCCACCCGGCTGATTAGATGACACGTGGCAAGTTTGACAATATGAGCGTCAGCTTTAGCATGAGACCGCTGTGTCTCGTTATGTGCCAGACTCGTTCTGCAAGTACCGATCAGTGGTGGTGAGCTCCGACTATGCCTGCTGAGCTCCTTAGGCTGCACCGCGTTGTAGGAGGCTCATTGTCTTTTGGTCCTTGATCAGAATCAGATCCTAGGGCCCCCAAACAATGAATTCAGGGCTGGCACTATGTCAGCCCGGTTTGCTGAGATCAGCCTTAAATCTTTTTATGTGACATGCGCACTAACGCATGTGTCAGAAGAAACTTGCCTGCCCTGTCCAACACCCATGTCTGACTTGGAGCGTATTCCTTGAGGCAGGCAGGTCGGCGGGCAGTAGTGCATCAGGACTGGTGCAAGGATACCACATTCCTTTTACAATGCTAAGTAACATCGTCACTGATGTTACTTAGCATTTTAAAAGAAATGCAGATGCCAGTAGTTGCTACTTGCAGTTACCATCATGTGTGAATGGTATCCATGCACCAGCTGGCAAATAGGGTGGGCGTCACCCCTGCGCCCAGTAAAAAACTGCAGTTGATTAAAAGGTAGGACATATACTTTTAAGTTTTACTTCTCCTGTTTAGGAAGCTGGGTTTCTGTTGCAGTAACCCCCCCCCCTTTTTGCCAGACTACTGATGCACTTTGACTTGATGTGCCCTGGGTCCCTACCAATCAGGTTCTCAGGGCCTGTGTTCTTTCCCAAAACTGTACCTTGTACCCCCAATTGGCACCTCTCTGGCCACATGTAAGTCCCTTGTAAAAGGTACCATGAGTACCAAGGGCACTGTGGCCAGGGAAGGCCTCTAAGGGCTGCAGCACTTATTGTGACACCCTTAGAGGCCCTGTACCTTTACACACACACACTGCCATTGCAGGCTGCGTGTTTTGGTGCAGAACACCACGACGAGTCGACATGGCACACATCCCTGTGTGCCATGCCTACAACCCACTGCCCTGACATAGGTCAGCCACCCCTCTAGGTGGGTACACTATACCAGTGGTGAGGATACAGGTACATGAGCCCTGTACCCCTACAGTGTCTAGACCAATTCTTAGACATTGTAAGAGCAGTAATGCCATTAAGAATATATGGTGCTGGGAGTTTGTCATTACGAACTCCACAGCACCATAATGGCTTTACTGAAAACTGGGAAGTTTGGTATCAAACTTCTAAGCACATTAAACCCACACTGATGCCAGTGTGGGATTTAATGAAAAATGCACTCAGAGGGCATCTTAGAGATGCCCCCTGAAAAACGACCAGCCTCTGGTGGGTTCCCTAACTGGCACACACCAGCCTGCCACCACGAGACATGTTTCTGGACCCCTGGGGTGGGAGCCTTCGCTCCCTGAGCCCAGAAACAAAGCCTTTCCTGGGCGGAGGTGGTCACACCTCCCCCAGGCCAGGAAGAGCCATCTGTGGCAGGGGAGCTTCAAAGGCCTTGCTGCCTTTGTAATGCGACCCCCAGCCTCTCCTGCTATCCTTTTCAGCGGGAAGACAAACAGGAAAAATTAGCACAGCCCAGAAGGTGTGCCAACCTCTGCCAACCCCACCCCTCAGGTGGGGGAGGCGAGGTGAAGCCCACTCTTCAGTGCCCACCATCTTACAGATGGCAGGCACTCTCCAGTCAGGATTATGGATTGTGCCCACTCCCCCACGTGGGGTGAGCACACCAAGGGAGTAGTCACCCTAAGGTCAACAGCCCATTGGCTACTGACCTCGAGACCCCTAAAACGCCCCATAATACAGTATTTAGGGGGCAGCCCTGAACCAAGAAGAGAGATTCCCGCAACCTACGAAGAAGAAGGACGAAAGAAGATGCCCAGCAGAGGATACTGCAGAGAAGAACTGACTTGGTCCCAGCCCTAACGGCCCATCTGCAGTTTCCAGAGATCCTGCGCCAAAAGTCACCTTGTCCTGCAGCCAGCGACCTCCAGAACCCTGGGAGGACTGACTGCCTTCAACAAAGACTGGATCTCCTGTGAACAGCAGCTCTGTTCAAAAGAAACTCCCAAGACAGACTCTGAGCCTACTGAGGACAAAGAAACCCGACGCCTGGAACCACCACTGCACCCGTCGCCTACGGCCCGAGTTCAAGTAGCCCACCGGTCCCAGCGAGGTCCCCTAGCACTCCAGAGTCCGAGTCCACCGTGGGTTGACCCCTCCAGGACTCCCCGACGTCACCTGCAGCCTCTGCACAGAGACCCCCCCGGTTGCCCGGTAAGGTGAAATTCGACCTCAAAAGAAACCCCGCATCCAGCCGCCCTGCGCCCTGCGCCCTGGAGATGAGAACCTGAGGTGCACCTATGTCCCTGAGCCCTCCAACTTACCAGCCCAGCTGTTGGCTCCTCCCGGAAGTCTTCCTGGATCGAGCCTGCAGCCAAAATCCAAAACCGGCAACTCCCATTGAAAACAACAGGGCACCCGACGCCAAAACAGCTCCCTGCACCCAACTGCCCCTGCGCCACTGTGGGTGCACCTTGTGTGCTAACTCAGATCCCCCTTTGCCCTGAGCCTAACACCAGGAGCTTTGCTCCCACAACCTTGTGGCCTGCTCGTGAGCAGCCACCAACCGGAGGCGCCCTATCCCCTATTGGATAACATTGGGCCTCAGCACTCTGCACCCGGCCGCCCTAGTGCCGCTGGATGTGTTTCAAGAGTGCATCCTTGATCCTGGGGGAACCCTGGTTCTAACCCCAGAATATCAACTCCCACAAATAAGTACTTACCTGCAAACCTTACACTTAATTTCCTTCCATAGGATTGCATTGACTGCTTTTCTTGAAAATTGTTCTAAGTGGGGAGTTGGTTTGTATGAAACATTGAAAAACTGCAAATGTACAAAAACTGCTTTACTTACATTTTCTCTAGGAAATGTCCCAGTGTGATATCTAGACATATCAAACTGAGTAGAAAAAGTAACTTAAAAAGTAATCTATAAGTAACGTACAAAGTAATCTGTAAAGTAATTGAAAAGAAAAGTTCGAAACATTGACTTACCTGTAATTCAATCAACTGCATTTGAACCTGCATTCAACTGTAAAACATTGCATAAGATTTTGCAAAGCATTAATTTCACTTGCCTGCACCAGGCTTGGCTTGGTTCCAGAAATAAAATAACTTAATAATATTTTTGATACAAACAAATTGGTCTGAGTTTAGTCTGAGTGTGTGACATCATTTTCTGCCTCAGTGTGTACAACAAATGCTTAACACTACCCTCTGATAAAGCCTTACTGCTCGCCCACACTACCACAAATAGAGAGTACGGTGCTATCTACTTTTACCTCTGCCTACCTTTGGGGTTCCACTGGACTCTGTGCACACTATACCTCATTTTGGTATAGTATATACAGAGCCAGCTTCCTACATCCTGGTAGTGAAAAACTCCCAAATTCGTTTTACACTACTGTGAGGCCTACCCCTCCCATAGGTTAACATTGGGGATTCCTTATCACATCTAATAAGCTATAATTCCCAATTGGAAGGAGATAAATCTGCAGTGTTTAGCACCTATAGAATTGTAATGATAAATCCTCTTTAATAGCAAAGTCGAATTTATCATTACAATTTAAAAAATGCCACTTTTAGCAAAATAACAAAAGGAGATGACGGACGGAGCGCTGAAACTTTTCAGACACTCACCTCCAGTCACTATTAGATCTGGGTTGAATCTATCATCATTCTTTAGCTCACTCCGCCACCCCAGTTCAGACCCAGCCATATGCAAATTAGTCTTGACCCTGTTCCTCATGGGAACAGTCCAGCCCAAACTGCCAAGCCAGGTCTTTCCTGGACCGGAAACAAGCATCCTGGGATTGGTTTTGGGGTCACACCCCTCATCAGCCAGGTTAGCTAGAATTCAGTGACAAAGTGAGCAAGGGACCCACGACTGGGCATACCCTGCCAACTTAGGGCGAACACAGCAAACACAAGGAGATGATGGATGGAGCGCTGAAACAGGATGCTTGTTTTCCAGTCCAGGGAGGACCTGGCTTGGCAGTTCGGGCTGGACTGTTCCCATGGGGAGCAGGGTCAAGGCTGATTTGCATATGGCTGGGTCCAAACTGGAATGACATGGTGAGCACAATAATGATGGATTAAACCCATATCTGTGACTGGGGGTGAATGTTTGACAATGTTCAATAATCCGTCCATCATTTTTTTGTGTTGCATTTTCATCCTAAGTGGGAAGAGTATGCCCAGACGTGGGTCCCGTGCTCGCTACGCCACCGGTTTCAAGCTAGCCTGGCTGATGAGGGGTGATGCCCCGAAACTGGTCCCAGGATGCCTGTTGTCTGGTCCAGGGAGAACCTGGCCTGGCAGTTCAGGCTGGACTGTTCCCATGGGAAAGACGGTCAAGGCTGATTTGCATATGGCTGGGTCCAAACTGGAATGGCGTGGTGAGCAAAATAACGATGGATAAGATCTGTGACTGGGGGTGAATGTTTGACAATGTTCAACATTCCGTTCATCATCTTTTTGTGTTGCATTTTCACCATAAGCTGGACTGTTCCCATGGGAAAGAGGGTCAAGGCTGATTTGCATATGGCTGGGTCCAAACTGGAATGGCGTGGTGAGCAAAATAACGATGGATAAGATCTGTGACTGGGGGTGAATGTTTGACAATGTTCAACATTCCGTTCATCATCTTTTTGTGTTGCATTTTCACCATAAGTGGGAAGGGTATGCCCAGACATGGGTCCCGTGCTCGCTACACCACCGGTTTCAAGCTAGCCTGGCTGATGAGGGGTGATGCCCCAAATCCGGTCCCAGGATGCTTGTTTTTCGGTCCAGGGAGGACCTTGTCTGGCAGTTCGGACTGGACTGTTCCCATGGGGAACAGGGTCATGGCTAATTTGCATATGGCTGGGTCCAAACTGGAATGGCGTGGTGAGCAAAAAATCAATGGATTAAACCCAGATCTGTGACTGGTGGTGAATGTTTCACAATGTTCAACATTACGTCCATCATCTTTTTGTGTCGCACTTTTAGAAAGATGGCATTTTTCTGCTCTTAGCCCTGTGTGCCTGCAGCCTGTCTCCAATACACATCTGGGGAGGGTGGCAGTTCGGCATTGTGCATTCCCTGTAGACAACCACACACTTAATAGCTAGGGAGCTTCAGTCCTGGGATGCTGGGGGGGGAGGAGCTGGACACAGCCTCACACTTACACCTGAATAGGCTGTGTTCTGTCTACACACAAAGGACTGTTTAACCCCCTGTAGTGAATCTGGAGCCAGGACAAGAAGGGAGGATCTCTCTTGCACTTCAAATACTCTTCTTTGAAGTCTCCCCCACTTTAAAGGCACCACTGGGTATAACAACTGGACTTCTGACCCTACCGCTTCAGTATACCTCTGGACCTTTGAAGACAATGCCAGGAAAAAGGATTACTATTATGCTGAAGGACTGCCGCTCTGCCGGACTGCTGCTTGGAAGAATTGCTTTCTTGCTGTGCTGACCTGCTGCCTGCTGCCCGCTGCCCCTGTGGCCTGAATGAGAAGGACTGGACCTGAATCACTTGAACCCCAGAGTGACTCCAAAGGCTTGTTGGCTTGCCTCCTGTTGAAGTCTCAGGGATGTAAAAGACTTTCAATTCCCCTACTACAGCACCTGGACTCTGCCATCTGTGTGTTTGCCTTGCCAAGTGGTGCCAACCCTTCCTGGACCATTGGAAGTGGGTTTGATGTGCTGCTCCAGCAGAATCCACGCATCGCCATCTATGCAGAACTTGGAACCGGCGTATCTCCACCACTGTGGATACATTGCCACCATTGCGAGGATCGGCTCCGACGAATTGCTGACTGTTCGGAAACCCAACTCTCTTCTTGACGCATCATCGCCGTTGCGCGGCTCGAAACTGATGCGTTGCCTTCCTTGGTGGACTGTTGGTGATGCATCACCTCGCCTGCACTCCGCATCTTGTCCTTGACTACAACGCAACCAAGGTACTTTGCAGTAGGCCAAGCCTGGTCCCTGTATCCTTTCCGTGCGCCATCATGGTCAGCCTGAACTTTTCACTTTGTCCTGGTCCAGCGTGACCAGAGAAACCAAATAGGTGCTTATTGCTTCTAAGAGATTTTTTACAGTTTATTCTTTAAAAATTCATATCTCAAGGCCTACAAATTGGATTTTTGTTGTTTTGGCCTTGTTTGATTTATTACATTAAGAGCTGTTTTTCTAACCAAATTTGGTATCTTTTTGTGTGGTATTTTCACTGTCTTACTGTTTGAATTGTTGCACAAATACTTTACATATTGCCTCTTAAATTTAGCCTGACTGCTGTGTGCCAAACTACCAGAGGGTGAGCACAGGTTAATTTAGGGTGGGTTTGTGAATTACCTTGACTAGGATTGTGATTCCTGCTTAGACAGGGTGCATACCTCTGCCAAACAGAAACCCAATTTCTAACAACGACCCTGGTGTGGAGTTTCACAAAGTGGTAGACAGAGATGGGCAAAAAGACAGACAATGAGCACAAAGTTTCACCAGCAAACAAACTGAGTCAAGAGGATGACAAAGAAAGAGGAAATACTTCAAGCGAGTGACGTTGTGTGAAAAAAGATGTATCTTAGCCATTAGCAGTCGTATTTCCTTAAAAAATATTTTATAGAATGTTCCTCTAAATAATAGTATGCCGGCTGGGATGAGAATCTGATGATAATTTAAGTTGGCTGAGCTGGAATGTAGTTTCTCTGATGCTGCAAATCGTTCTGTTTCTCTTTGCTAATATTCCTCTGCTTTCAGTCTTCTGTCTGCCGATATCTTCCATTCTTCTCTAAAGGCGCTCTGTAGAGGCCTTCAGGTTGTAAGTATCTCCTTATTTAAGGACCAATAAATGCAAAGTGGTTGCTCAATTGCTTCTGAGTGTCTTTTGACTTGTTTCTTATTTCTGGCTGAAACCTTTGGTCCATTCTATAAATTGTATTTTAAATTGGTTTTATGACAGTTGATAGCAAGCACGGCACAGTGTGGTGGAGGCACCACGGACTTAGTCCTTGTATTTGTATAAACCCATTTAGAGGTGAGAGGGCTATGGTGCAGTTTCAGTTTTGTGTAGTATACACTACATCCTGGAAAAGTGAAAGATTAACAAGAAAATTAACAAAAGTCTATCTTTTAACACAAGGAGTTTATCACTAGTGATGCATAATATGGTACACATTGATGGACAAGTAGAAGGACTTAAAGGACAGTATGTTATGTGGGTTGCATTTGTACTAGGAAAGTACCTCAGTATTAAATCTTGTTTGGATCCATTTGCTGGCCAGGAGGAGATCTTTTCTAGAGTTTATAGAACAGACTGGCTGATGTAGTTCTGCTGGAGGAGGCCTACCAATTGCATTCTCTTCTGTTCCAGTGCTGTTCTTTACAGCATAATTTAAACATAAAACAATGTGGGTTAGCAATATTGGCCAGCAAAAGATAAAATTCCATAAAAGGATTCGTTTGGAGACTCATAGGTAAGAGCTGATGGTATGGAGAAAATCCGGCAGAAGCAAGAAGTGTCAGTGACAGTCAAAACAATGTATGCTCAGTTTGCAGCCAAATGAATTATAAATGAAAATATTACCTTGTTACTGGGATTTGCTTGGAAACTGCCACACTCCAACACCCTCTGGATCACCAACACTTCTACAGCACTGACTAGTGAATTGTCAAACTTGGCGTTTACAGACACTGGAAGTCGGTTTCACTAAGGGTACTCCAAAAAGGATTCCTTTCTGGTTGGCAACATTATTCTTAATAATGTGTGCTGAGTGAACAAAGAGTTTAAGATTCATTCTGACTACTTAACAGACAATATATTCCTGCAAAATAGGAGTGCTCTCTTGAGAAACATACACTTTTCTGTTTCTTAGCCAAAACAAAGTGACAGTCCTGTCTGAAGATTTTTTGACACAGTCAGTTGCCGCAATTCACAGATTGGACCAAAGTCTCATGACGTGTTCAACAGAATGTTAATTTCTTTATTCACAATATTAATATATCATCAGTGGAAACAAATTTTGATAGAAACAACCATCACATTTGAGGCACACTCCTCTTTCTCAAGGCTGAAATTAAAACACAGAAAAAGTCTTAGACGAATTCACATGGGAAAATGATTAAAACCTATTCAGTTACACCCTAATTCATGTGAACCCAAAAATACCAAGGTTACACCCAAAAGTTCCATAAAAACATAAGCAGTGAGAGAGATGCAATGTTGTTACATAAAATGATAGTGTCAAGTAGTTGGGGCTGAAGAGACATCATGAACGAACATATCTAAAAAGTGACATTATATTTATCAAAAATATAATTTAATTCTATCAAATATCATAAATTATTTCTGATAGGAACATATGTTTTGTATGTATGTTGCGGCAATTGATTGTGTCAAAAGAGCTCCAACAGGACTGTACAGATTATAAATGCACCTTGGGAATTAGGTGCAGGAGGTAAAGGCATCAGGTAATATTTCCTTACCCTAGATATGGTCTAAAACATAAAGGCAGCTACCAAACAATATTTTCAACAAAGTCTGTCTTAAGAGATTTCTCAAAGAACCAGCTGGGAGGAAGATAAGGCAGTAGAGAGAAGAGAAGTCATAAACCTTAGTGCTGCACTCCAAGCAACAAAAGATTGCAAGCACTCAGAACTAGAGGCAGATGTAATAGAACTAGGAAAAGCTGCAAAAAGGTAAACGGGTAAAAAAACTTTTGTACACAGAAGGGCACTTAACGTAGAACTGGAATTTCTGAATGCACTGTAATGCTTCTATTGTGCATGACCGTTTTACCACTGTTTCAGGACTGAGGAAAATAAATCATTTGACTATAAATTGAAACCAAGACAGTCTAAAACTATATAATAAATATTATATAGTAAATTGAAGGGCTCCTTGGGTGCGATCTGACAAAAGTGAAAAGATGGAAATCTTCACCAAATATTACACAGATCCTTATTTGAAATGACTCACTGATCGCCACAGAACACAAAGTTTTCCTTCAATAATTTCTTCCTATCATATCCATAAAAATACAAATTGGGGCTGGAGAAACGTGTTTAAGATGAGGCAGTCAAGACTTTTATTTCCAAATTATTCAATCATAAAGGTTTAGGCCCTGGTGGATTTACGCCTGTGTTCTAGGTATCTGTAAGAACCTACTATTGTGACTTCTAAACAACTCCAGGTCACCCCAACACACTAGTGTATGGTCAAACCTTGTAAAGATCCTACTGAGTGCACATCATGGTCAATTGTTCCACTCAGTTATGACCACTGTTCCCAATAACCTGCGCGCGTGGGCGCGCGCGCACCGAAGTCACCACAAGCGCGCAGTGTGCTGTATTTGGCGCGCACATCCCGCGAGACCGTTCGCGCCGCCGCTTTTAAAACGCGAGCGGCGCGAAAAACGGTAATTCCTGTGGCTGAGGGTTTTGGGAGGGTACAGCTGCGGGGCTGATTGTGGGCCTTTGAGTTAGTATTCATGTTAATTGCAGCCCGTGCGCTGCAATTAACATGAATACTAACTCAAAGGCCCACAATCAGCCCCGCAGCTGTGCCCTGTTAAGAAAAGAAAAACAGTGTCTCAAACACAACGTGTGCTTTAGCACACGCTGTGTTTGAGACTCTGCTTTCTTTCTTAATTGTGCACAGCTGCGGGGCTGATTGTGGGCTTTTGAGTTAGTATTCATGTTAATTGCAGCGCCCGTGTGCGCTGCAGTTCACAAGAATACTATCTCAAAGGGTCACAATCAGCCCCGCAGCTGTGCACAATTAAGAAAAGAAAGCAGTCTCTCAAACACAGCGTGTGCTAAAGCACACGTCGTGTTTAAGACTCTGCTTTTCTTTTGGGGCTCCCTGTTTTTTGGGAGAGGAGTTGCACTTGGGCTAAGGGAGTACGTAAGTAGTTTAATTTTAGCGCCCAACAAAATTCACAATGTAAAGCAATGTTAAATGTGGGTGTATGTCAGGGTAAGCTGAGGCCCAGAACAAATGGACATGCAGAATTCACCCACATGCACCATGTTTGTACTAGTTAATCAGCTCGTGGCTGACTACCTAAACTAGCAACAGAAAGGGGGGTGAGTACTCACAAAGAGAGCGAGAGAGTCAGGCTGAGACAGCACGTCCGAGTGCCAGAGAAAGCAAGCCCCGGACACAGAAAGAGCATGCAAGCACCATGAGAAAAATGAGAATGCACAAGTCTCGAGAGAAAGCCAGAGTACGGGTGACCCAGACAGGGCATGGGCAAAAGAGAGATCATGGGCACGAAAGAGAACAGCAGCATGGGTTTCAGAAAGAGAAAACTGAGAAAGAGAGTACATGGTTGCTACAGAGAGTGAAATGGCACAGGTGAAAGAACAGGAGCACTGGCACTGGAAAGCGATTACGAATCTATATTGATAACCTAAGTTCCCTAAAGTTTGCAGCAGTTCCTGAAACTGGTTATTACATCCCCTTCAACCCAGCCTGTTTTCTAAAGGTTGGAGCTGCTCACTATACTAGATTATATACTCTAATCGACCAAGCCTGCCCCAGCATCACACTTCTCTTTGCAAGGTTTTGAGCCTACTTTTATATTTTTCTGCATTAGTAATGAACATATTTTCACCACCAGCCGCCCGAGGAAAGCTTTTTTTTTTTTAAATACTAAGTTGCAAACTGGTATATACACACTGCGAGTCCCCCTTCTCTTCGGCCTCGTGGCTCTCAGGCGCACAGACTCCCCTTGCTGGTAGGGGGTTACAGTGAAAGAAGAGTGGGTTTTACTATCAAAACAAATCTGAAAAAAAGGTACTTACACCCCGGTCATACACATGGTCATTTGCCTTGCCTTAGCCTTTCGTAAACATGCCCCACACATGACCAACCGCCCCCTGGCCCATGGCTTCTTACGTTCCTGGATCAGGAGTTTTGGACGTCGTCATCCAGGTGGGCGCTCCAGCAGTCTCGACCCCAGCTCCACAAATACTAACGAGAGCTTTTCGACTGAAAGTTTAAACTGTGCTGTACACAGCTAGAAGAAAATGTTATTCTGTGAAAAAACAGGTTTGGTTCTAGGTGTACAGCTGCTCCACATCCCAAAGTTACCATCAGCTGCACGAGTCCCCAATCACCACCCACTCACCCTCCCACTGTGTGATCTGCTCAGTTAGAAGGCACTTCACTCTGCCTGCATTAGTGCTCAGTTAAGGAGCGGCTGCTGCACAGCATAAGTATATGGGTAACCCACCTTTATTCCGAGCTAAGAACAAAACAAGTATTAGACCTATGAAAATGGGCCAAGGCACTACAAAGCAATATGTTCTAAGAATACTACATTCTATACACAGCTACTCTTAATTAAAAAAAAAAAAAAAACGTGGGACATCTACATGAAACCACATTTGGTGGCACGGACATTCCCCAAATCTAGTCCTAAAGAATGAACGTCTGATCCAACTAATGGTAAGGCAAACAGGGATACCAAACACTTGTTTCACCCAATGACATAAGCTTTATTTACAAATAAACAGTAAAAAAAAAAAAAGTCACTCACTCATTTCAACATCGGTTGTGCCTCATCTAGTAAAGGAGTTTTGTGGCAGCGTGGAAAGGCCCAGGAATGTCTTCCACAAACACCCTCCTTTACAGGACAAACACCCCTCAAGCTGCCAGCATAAAACAATAATTCAATTGTAGAGAACAGTTGTTCATGCTATTGCTAACAACTTATGGAAAGTGATATTCATTTTGCGAACAGTTCAGATCGGAGGACAGTCAACACCGAGCCATTAGGTTTTCAATTAACTAAACTCCTCTAACAAGCCAAAGGCTATCATTTTGTGGAGGACAGCTTCCCTACTGCAGCTTAGTAAGGGAGGAGGTGAGGTTGCTAGGTTCTCTTTATTTTTTTAAACACATTAACTGCGTTTTGTCCACATTCATTTAACACATCGGAAAAGTTGTAGTTGTGATAACTCATGGCTTGGCGAATGCGGGGACCTTTCTGGCACTCCCTTTGCAGATTCAAGTAGGCAGGCATAGATACACTAAACCTTTGTGAATAAAACAAGGCGCCAGATTGTTCCGTTTGTATAGAATACTCTGCCAGCAGATTTCAACACAGCATCTTGCATCGCTTTACATGAATAGAGCACAAATTCACAACGCTGTCCCTGCCATCACCGTTTCTAAAGGTGGGCAAAAAATTCTGCTTCACAGAGCCTGGTGGACACCACAGATAGATACAGCAACTTAAAGGTGGATGAAGTCATGGAATTGTGAAACATAAGGGCAGGATATTGGTTGGAAGGCTTAGATTGGTGATGCATGGCATTTTAAGAAAAGTCAACTTGTCTCCCATCTTGGACACTTCACAGCCAGAACTAAGTTCTAAATGGTCTTTGCAGACAGAAGTGGCTAATATTGTGAAAACCTGAAATAAAAATTCAAAAAAATAAAACAAAGAATTGTGCGGTAATTGGGGAAGCATCAGGCCTATAATATGTTCAGCTGCAGCAGTGACTGGCTTCATGGCCAGTTTGCTATTGCGGTCTTATTGCAACAACTGGGCAACAAAGGCGGGGATGGATGTTATTACAGAAAGTGAGTGATGCCCCCATCTACATGCCACACTTACTAAAGCCAAAAAGGATCCATAAATAAGTGAACAAGAAGCACACACTCCATCCATGCAAGATAAATGCCTAACCCCAAAGCGTACAAAGAAGGGAAGGGACAGACTGCTTGGCCACAGCGCCGGCTCTGTGAAGCAGAATTTTCAGCACAGACCTCATCACTGTACCCTACCCAGCAGTTATTAAATATAATAGATTGATCAATCCAAATAACTGACTAACATAGCCACCACTCAAATTACTTTCATATTTCACTATACTAATTCAAAATTAATCCTTATGGGTTCCAGAGTAGCGTGCTACTCGCCAAAAAAAGCGCTTCAAAACCCCATCAGGGGTAGCAAGCGCTATATAAATACAAACCTCTTTCCCTCTTCTATCCCGCCACCTACCCTTCTCTTTCCAAATAACTGAATAACATATCCACCACTCGAATTTCTTCATATTTCACTATACTAATTTTCAACACTAATACTTTATGGGTTCCGGAGTAGCGTGCTACTTGCCAGAAAAGCGCTTCAACACCCATCAGGGGTAACAGGTGCTATATGAATGCAAACCCTTCTTCCCCTTCTATCCCTCCGCTATCCTTCTCACTCCAAATAACTGACTAATATGTGTGGAAATGCAGTCCTTTCAGTTTTTTAAGCAAAAGTTTGGAGGGATATTTGGCGCTGCACACACGCGCGGTCTGGTTCCTGGCGCACATAGCCATGGCTGCAGCGCACAGAGACCCTACACTGCCGCACACAGAGGAAAAAAATTAGAGGGAACATTGGTTATGACACCAAAATATTTTAGAAGACAAACGTTGTGAGAGCGTATAGACCATTTAGTGAGTAAATGTATTTTACACTTAAAATCAAGAGTTATCACCTCTAGGTTTACTGTTCCGTTATATTTTAAAATCATTTGAATGCACTGCTTGGTTTGTTATCAATTTTTCTTTCAAATTCAGGCTCATATTTTGAATGTTTGTATTGACAAGTTTCTCTGCCTATCAAATGAAAATCTGTGAGATCACTAGCCTATTCAGTTACACAACTGCAAAAGGCAGAAAGAATTTGGATTATAAGAGACCAATTGTTTATGATGTCGAATTCAAGGTGGCACTATTTGCCCATGATGTAAGTTTCCTATTTAGGGATATGTTTCCATTTTTTTATTTAATTAACTCACTTGGAGGTCTTGCAAGGAATTTAGTGTAGAACTAATTACAGTTACTTCACTGTACTGAACATCACTGAGTGGAAGGACACAAGTTTACAAATGGAATAAACTTGTGAGGATCACTGAGAGAAAAAGACTCCAATACCTAGGATCCATGCTACAAGTAATTATGATCCCCTTCTCAAACACAATATTCATCCCTGGGCTGCATAGTTTAAAGTTACCTCATAGTTTCATTTTGAAACATGAAAAGCACAAAATATCGATTAGTGGGTTCATTACAAAATGGGTTGTTAGCATTTCCGTATGTGGAAAGGGATTACATACTACACAGTTTGGATCTCTTTGCCACAGGTCAACAGACAGAAGTGACAATTGTGCAAAAATTGAAAAGAAGTTCCAACCCATGCAACAACTTATATTGATGTGGTTGCAATAAAAATGTATGAATACACAGCACATAATGTACTTGTCAGTTTAAAGCACTACATTGTTGGGACACAGCATATTGTTAATATAGAATTTTTCAATGCACCTTTTTGTTCCTTGCACATTTGGCAGTTGTGTATATGCAGTTCATTGACTTTTGAATGGTATTTGCTAATTATTTTTGATTTTTAGGTGTTTAAAACTGAGAAAGACCTCCAGGAAAGGAAGCTTATTGTTAGGTTGGTACTTAGGCAATCACATGAAAAAAACCTTTCCCGGATTTTATCAGAATGTTATTTTTCATATCTCTTATTTAAGTGAATCTATTTTAGATTACTTTTAATAATAGTGTTGAGTTTTTTGAAATTTTCAGGGATTTTCTTACATCAGAAGCCAAATTAAGAATCATAAATTTAATAAAGCATCACTTGTATTTGGAATTTGCTGGAGCAGGATTCAAGTAGTTTTGAATCAAGT
Organism: Calotriton arnoldi; assembly: GCA_963921515.1. Lineage (NCBI taxonomy): Eukaryota > Metazoa > Chordata > Amphibia > Caudata > Salamandridae > Calotriton > Calotriton arnoldi. The sequence goes on along the minus strand of CAWUFW010005076.1, from coordinate 602,797 downwards.
TTTGTTCTCTTTGCGTTTCGGGACATTGAAAAAGCTGGTGGCCAAAAAGCATAAGTACAAGGACAACTTTCCACTCTGCAACATTTTCAAAAATGTGAGTGTTATGGACATAGGTGGGTGTACACCAATCCAGTGCTGTAGCAGAGACCCAGCTTTCACCCATTCGGAGCAACACCCGTCAAATTTAGAGAGCATTTCCATGTTGGCGGGAAACATTTTGCTCCGGCTGTCACAGCAAAAGTGCTATTAGCAACAATTCAAAGCTAGCTGACTACCATATTATACTTATTGGTTGGCATTGTTTTTAAAATTAGAAGCATCCCCCTCCCTGAGCAGGTTTATTTTTAAAATACAAAAATCCAATGGCTCTGATGCTCAAGAAGTATGCTTTGGGTGTTCCCAGGGTTAGTTTGGTACGCACTAGCCTGAGGTGAACGAGAGGTTCCTCAAACTCTTAAAAGTGGATGTTGAATTTATTCCTAGACTCTATATCTAAATAGGTTTCATATTATGAAATATATTTGTGTTGCTACATTTTGAGGTGGCTAAAAGTCATACATTGCAGGTTTATTTAAATACGCGGCCATTGAATTGTATAGATATATCCCAGGAAATTGCTAGCTGTTCCAGTTTAGAATAGTAATTTCCTTTAAGATCGCACAGAGAAGTGGTAGTCAGTCAGTAATGGTTAAGTTTCCTTAAGTTTATTTCAGATTGAATTCAGCAAGCTAGAGTTTCTTAGGAGATCTTACTCATCAATCCTTATTGGATAACAATGAGTCTGAGTCTTGTGAGTTTGTTAAGAAAAGTGGTGACTAATGGTGCTGATCACTGTAGGCAAAGGGGATAATGAAAATAATGGTCACAGTACAATAAAAGATGGTGTGCGAAAATTCAGCTTTGTTATGCTGTATTATAATAAGGAGAAGAGGGTTTTATTTTAGAATATCAAGTACAAATATATCATGCTACCAAAATATCTTATTGAGAATATTGACTACCAAAATATGATTTACATAAGTATATATAGGTAACTATAGGGTTTATATTCTTAACAGCATATCTGCGTGCCTTGAAGATGTATATCTTATCCAGGTACGTATACGTAATTATAGTTAACCTATAGTTGCTTACATGATATTTTTGTAGTGGATATTCTTGATACAATATTTTGGTATTTTGGTAGGAGAGTACTTAAAACTCCATATTCAGGTAGTTTACTTTGAAGAGATTGGTTTACAGTTTGAAACAACATAGATTATGCTTATGACTTGTATAAGGATTGTATTTGCTTGAAGTACCACACTATACATATGTGATATTTATCTTTTCATCCTATATTTATAAATGTATACAGAATACATTGGTTTGATTGTGACATTTAAGTTAATCTGGTAATATAGTTTGGGTAGTGAGATATCATCCAGTTTTGACCACACACCTGCCAGTAGCTTGTTCCTGGTGAGTTGCTGAAAATACCTCATTGCTACTCTCTGCTTCTGATTTGAGTTGGAAAGAGCAACCACCAGGACTGAATAGACTTAAGGTATCTCCAGGTTGCCCACTATTCTTGTGTAGCTTTGCATACCCGTATGCACACACAGTAAGAACTGTGCATGAATTGTGAGTGGGCTAAGCAGCAGTTCATCCTCAGGATAATCTTAGACTTGCACAGTCTGCCTTCACGGGTCATAGTTCACATGATGAGTGGTTTAGAGTATTATCACCTTTGCTTACAGCAGCATACTTAGGGCTGTCACCTCACTCTCTGGTGGTAAAGTACCAAGTCTTGGGCTTTCATCTAATAATCCTGTGCAATCTGGGAGTTGTAGTCTTATTTTGCTTTAATTGCACCAAATTGATGATTTTACCATTATGTAATATATTGTGTGTGCAAACTCTGTTTTCTGATCCAGGTATGGGTAAATGTGTAGACTCCTCCCCCTAATTGTCCTGCACTGTTGGCTATGAGCGGCCTCAATTCATCATTCTCATTACTCCCAGGCAACAGACACTTCACATGCACTTCTGGCTTGCCCCTGCACGCACATCACATTCTGGCATATTCAGTGGTAGTGTCGCTCGCTCCTTGCCACTACCTTTGTAATGGCTCACTTAGTGTGAACAACCTTTACACCATCACAGAGTGACCTCTAGCACAAACAGGCTGCTAACACATTAGACCTCTACCTGCAACTCCGTGCCACTCCTTTAAAATACATTTACAACATTCCCATGTCAAGTTTTGTGTTTCTTTGGGCAGAGAGGAAGCATTATTGCAAACTGCACTGCTGAAATCATATATCTCCTCAGTCCACATACAGCTCCAGAAATAAACTACACTCTTGACCGAGAACTCAATATGGACACTCTTGATGTACACAATGCATTTTACACCAAAATGAGGAGCCCGAAGAAGCCACTGGAGGCGGGGGAAGATTCCAGGTACATGGGTCACTTTGTTTGCACCAGTTTGATGAGGACACATTGATCCTAAACGATCATTGATCCTAAACGATAAATACCTTGGAGATGTCCTATTTGTTGCCCTTGCAACCTACTGTCATATTAGGTTCTCGATACAACATATTCCTTTCCGCTCTGGGCTTTTACAGGAATTATATTGTTTTCCTGCTGTTTACCTGAGGAATTCCTGTACTTTGTATGGTGAAGCCAATAGGAATCCACTAAAAAGGTAGAGGAATTGCTTGCGAAAACCCATTAAAGCAGTTCAAAGGCAGAGTCATAACCCAATGAGCTTAAATTCATATAAATTCTTATTTACTGCTGTGATGTAAGTAGACAAGGTTATTGGAATTATTTCTTATTCTGATATGTAGATATCAATTAAAATAGATTTTTTTTTTACTAGATGACTTTGACAACATGTCCCCAGAGATGGAGTCTGTTCAAAAGCTTGCCCAGATAGCACGTGGTTACGTAGTGTGGCAGAACACGACAGAGGAAATGAAGTATAGTATGATACAAGCTTGAGGTGTCCGACAATTTGTATGTCTCACTATCTGGGGTATTACCTCTTCAATGGGCAACTATTACGCCATAGTAGCATTATTTTGTGGAAATACATTTTATGCCCTTATTTAAAAAGTAATACTCTGGCGGAGATGCAAAAGACCGACAAGCAATTCCAGCTGATTGTCAAACTGAGTCTTCCTTTGGGTCACAAGAACTCTTAATGTAGGCAGTCACAGCTTGGGGTCTCTCTCTCTCTCCCTCTCCCTCTCACTCTCCCTCTCTCTCTCCCTCTCGTAGCTAACCCTATGGCTGCCCGTGTCGGTCCCTGCTTTTGCCGCCCGCGATGCCCGCAATGTAGAGCGGGGGTGGGATTGCTGTCCCTGAGACAGCAGGTAAGAGCTGGAGGAGGCTGCCGCCCCAAAAACTCGTGCCACCCGGGGCGGACCACCCCTTCCCCCCTTGCTACACCACTGCTCTCACTCTCACACTCTCTCTCTCTCACTCTCTCTCTCCCTTCAGGAGCTTCTTCTAGCCAAGCAATACAGGCAGGCGCTTTCTTCGGTGACCTGTACTTTGTATCAACTCTCCCACAACGATGAAGGTAATTTCAGTGGCTTTCCCTTGCATCTTGGAAGCGGCGTCTGTTGACATTCATTTGTTTGATTAATGTCTAATGATTTCAGTTGGTAATTTTTAACCCATACAGTTCCTCTTTGTTTTTCTTCCACTGTCTATGGAAGTTCTATTTCTATTTCTCTGAATTTAGTAGAAACCATTTAATGACTGGGCAGTGTGAATTTGAACCAAAGCCCTAGCAAATAAGATCAGAATTTTAGAATTGGATTAGATACATTTAAAAGTAAACAGGAGAATTTTATGTTAGGTAATGGTCCTTAAAACGAAAAAGGCTAGCCTGCAATGCACAACAGCTCAGCTCTGATACCCTTTACTGCTCCCTATTTAGCATATTATCTCACAGTTGGACCTCACACTCCCATCTCTTGTCTAGCTTTCTTCCTATATCTTGAAGAGGCTTATCACACAAATAGAAACAAGGCTTCATATCATCCTAGTACTGCCAACTGCAAGGTGGAACTAGCAAAATATGAATGCCTTGTATACAAAGTGAATGATCAGGAGCACACCCCTTCTCTATCACCAAACAAAATCATGAGTTCTTACCACTAGATATTAAACTCAAACCCTTAAGGACCCACATCAGCGATAAAAAGAAAAGCAAAAAGTATTTGGGTTTTACACTCATCAACCAACTACTCTCTAACAGATCATTTTAACAACATTGCAAAAAATGATCAATGGCAGTTGAGCACCATGTGCAACCTGACATACTTGAACTCTGAATAGGATCTACAAACACAAGGCCAATCCTTAGTTGTCTTCAGACTCGACTACCGTACTCAGCGGCCTTCCTGAATCAAGATTACTGTCCCTAAAAACTGCTTTAAATGTTGTAGCACAGCTAATCAAAAACACAAAGAAAATAGCACATTTCACCAGTCTGTAAACTGGCTCCCTGTGGAGAAATGCTGCACATTAAGGGAAGCATGCGTAACCTTTAATGTTGTACACCATAAGTCCACAAGCCACTTAGAACAGAAACTTCATCTCCTAGAGGTAAGCAGAAACTGCAGAAACAAAGGACTAGTACTTGAAATCTAAACATTTGCAGACCAAAAACTGAATCGTTCATTCTGTGGGGCAGCTCCCAAGATCTGCAATAACATTTCACAAGACTTGGGAGGGCCTTTTTGTACACCTGTGTATTTCCATTACTTTGACCACCTGAAGTTGTCCTCTTTCCATCTAGAGTTCTTGTAGCAAAAATACTAAACTTCATCCTCACTTCATTCTCTTTTTCATAGGAGAAGGTAGTTTTCAGTTTGTAGGTTGAAGCCTTACAGACAGCAGATCTGTCTGGTTGCGAAAGACATATTGGGGACAAGCTGAATGCTGACCTAGGAATTCATTCTGTCCCTTGCTTACCATTGGCATTGCCTTTTGTCATTCACATTTACATTTGTTCTACCTGTTTCCTTTATTTGGTTGAAGCCTACCAGACAGTGCAGCTGTCTGGTCGCGAAAAGACTTGTGGGCATTCTGAAAGTTTCCCTGTTAATACATTCCACCCATTGCTTACTATTGGCTTTGTGGTTTCTAATTCACATTTTCTGGTTTTTGATTTACTGGCTTTATTTGTTTTAGGCTGTCCAGCATGTCTTTGTCTCTCCTGTGGAGCAAAGCTCATTCTCCAGCGTACCTTGCATTCTTCCATTCGTCCTTGCTTTCTGTAAACAGGCCTTTAAATGTTGTTCTTATCTTGTCACATTTGCTGTGTGTTCAGACAGAGGTCCAATGTCAGGCTCTTCCGAGGGAGCTTGGTGTTTACTTTTCTTTCTCTGACTTTAAAGTGAGAGGATTTATGTGAAAATCTTGCCGGTTACTGGGAAAGAAAAGGTTTTTTTCCACACAGAACAACATTTAAATGTCTGCAAATTAAAATATTTCAGAATATAGCAAAATTAGGAAAGCACAAATGAAGCACATTTGTTATGTAATTCAGAAATGTGGTGGAAACAAATATTTTAATACAATCAAAACAAGTCAGTTCACTAGATGATGCCATTTCCAGACATTATCGTTTGCGCTGAATAGTTTTATCAGTAAAACTATATGTGCAAATGCAATGGTCATTTCAATTGAAAATGTGTTGGCTGTAATGGCAGTGCGCTAACACACCATGCATACTCCACTCTACGCCACTCCACTCTACCACACTCCACAACTGTACATAACTCTGTGTCTAGGCTACTCTACTCTACCACACTCCACAACACTCTATGCCACTCTACTCCACACTGCGCTACTCCACATTATGCCACTCCACTCTGACACTTTACTCCACTCTATGCTATGCCACTTCACTCCACAATACTTTACTCCACTCTTCTCCCCTCAACTCTATTCCCCTCCACTCTATTACACTCTACTCCACTCTACAAAATTCTACTCTACTCCATTCTACTACACTACACTGTACGACACCCTACTCCACTCTATGTCACTATACACCACTCCACTCTACGCCACTTCACTGTAGGCCATTCTACTCCACTCTACGCCAATCCACTCTGACTCTACTCCACTCTATGCCACACTACTCTATGACTCTACTCCACTCTACGACTACTCCACGCCACTTTACTCTATGCCACTCAATGACAGTGCACTCTACAACACTTTATTCAACTCTGCGATCCTCTGTGCCCCCACTCAACGCCCCTCCACTCTATACCACTCCAGTCCATGACATGACACTCCACTCTACACCCATCTACTCCACTCTTCACCACTCCACTCTACGCCACTCCACACCACTGTCATCTATGCCACTAATCTTTAGCCATGCTTAACAGCAGCCACGATGGTGTACAACATGGCTAAAGCACATTGGCAAAACCAATAGTACTTGCATATGCGAGACCTGATTTCTTTGCCAATGCTTGTTTGTTTTAGCTTCTGCAGCTTGTGTTTGTACCTACCGTTGAGCATTGCCTCTTTACAAGCTTGCTCATCAGCATCTCCTATTCCTCCACAAGTGCTTTGCTCTCCAGGAACTATTTTTGTATTTTTAGTTAAGCACTCCATGAGTGCATCTCATTTCCAGATGTCTCCATGTGTGCTTCCAAACTCACCCCTCCCCCACCTCTGTGGTTGTGCCTAGTCTATGTGTTTCTCTCTACCCTCCCATTGCTTCAAATCATCCCCCACATGCCCCCACCCTTACAAAAAACACACTATTGCTCTTTTTTTTTAGAATAAACTCCTGCTTTACTACTTTGTGTTTTTTCTCATTTAGAGATTTATATCCCTTTCATCCAAATTATTCTTCATTTAAATCACATTTTGCTTCTAAGTTTTTCCACTCTGGATCGCGAAACCCATGTCAGCTTCTACTCAGTACTGAGATACTTAATAATATCTATGTAAACTTTTATCAGTAGGCAGTCTGGCCCCTTCCCGGATTCGTCTCCCTCAGACGTATCAGAGTCAGCATGCTGTGTTAGCATTGGCAATGGAGTTTGTTTTGTGTGGGGCGAGCTGTGCCCAGGCTGCCTTGAGCAGGATGATGTTGATTGCAGCACGCACGTTTCTTTCTCTTTTGGCCTCTTTTCAACTGCACCACACCATCTAAACTACACAGACACTGACCCAGCCCTGCACTTGTTGAGTGGGGAGCCATAGAGATTATGGGACATGAAAGTCCAAACACAGCCACATGAGTGTATGAAAAACACGTTTACACTCCTGTGTTCTTAAACGTCATTCTACAAAAGGAACAATGCTTTATGCAATGAATAGCATGAAGGAATGGAATTATAAGCATCACGTCTTGATATGTAGACGTTGTCTGGGGTGTTGCATAAAAAAATAAAATTGGTTCCTAACAGGCACCCAAATAGTATTGCCAGTGCTATGCTTATTACGACCTATGGAAGTGAAAAATGCAACATCAATGATAGTGCATCATATCAATTATATCTATCATTATATTTGCCATTATTATTCTAATTGCTATTATTATTATTAGTAGTAGTAGTGAAATTATAATTCACTTTAGTGATCCTTTTTTTCTTTTTATTCACCGATTCGACTCTGATCAATAAATAAAAAAGGCGTGGGCGTATTTTGAAGGCACGCACATGCATCATGTGTGTGACTAGAAAAGGATGCAGCTGGCTGCATCTAGGCTGTTTTTTTCTCTCTTGGCCATGCTAGCATGGCTAAACAAGAATTGGCAGAGCCAACAGGGCTAACCTCTGCAAGACCTATTAGTTTAGTTTATTTTAGCTGTGTTGTACAGCAGTGTGGTTGTATATGACTTTTAAAAATTGATTATAAACTGCTATGAAATGGCCTTTTTCTTTTAAGGCTGGCTTGTTTCTCTCCACAATGTTATTTTAACATATTCTGTTTAGTCCTTTATTGTTATAGATTTTATTACTGTTTATGGTTTATTCCTGTAAAAAAAATGTTAATTTTGATGTAGATTATTTTTTCATTTAAATTGTAACTTAGTATGAATAGGAGAAATTATTAGATGGTTTGTAAAGGATGTAAGAATATGTGAAAGAAGGTAAGATTTGTCCTTTACGTGTATTATTAAAGTTAATACGTTTTGCCTGTGTTTATGCAATTTTTGTTTGTAATGTTTTGGAGCTATGTTGCACAGCATCATGGATTGGATTAGAATACAGTGGAGTTAAGTGGTGTGGAATATAGTGATGTACAGCGGCATAGAATGCAGTTGTGTATAGTAGATTAGAGTGTCTTGCAGTGACGTACAATGGATTGTATTGGCTTAGAGCAGAGTGAAGTGGTGTAGAGTAGTGTAGAATGTTGTGTAGCGTATTGTTGTAGAGTGACGTGCAGTGTAGTGTTGTAGAGTGTAAGGCATAAAGTATAATTGAGTGGCATAAAGTAGAGAGTAGTGTACTGCTGTATAGTATAATGTCATAGAGCTGAATTTAGAGTTATTGAGTAGTGTATAGTGCTTTGCTATATAGTAGAATTGAGTGGAGTGGAGTGGTGAAGACTTGAGGGGTGTAGAGCGGATTAGCATGCAGTGGTGTAGAATGATGTGTTATGGCATATATTAGTGTTGAATGACAGTGAGGGCCTCATTTAAGAGGCCCTTTGCGGCACTTTTGCGCCGCTGGAACATCCCTTTTTTTTACGTTCCAGTGGCGCAATGTACCATGGCATATTTACAAGGCCACGTAAAGCCACTTCACGTGTTTTTTCATGGCCTTGTAAATATGTGCCCCTTTCACACAGAACACTGCCTGAAAGGGGCATTCCATAGGTGTTGCTGTGGGTGTTCCCATGCAACACCCATGGAGCCTGAAGCATTTTCAGATTTACGAGGCATCGTAAACCTGGGAATGCATCAGGATCTAACACTACCCCAGAAGTGGTGTTGGGGAGGTGCAACAAGGAGAAATGTTTTAATTTCTCCTCTTTTTTTCTTTTTCTATGTGTGCTGCATTCTGCAGCACATATAGAAAGAAGAAATCGCCTGAATTGATTGATTTTGTGCAGGAAGGTGTCCCTTCCTACACAAAATCAATCAGCCCTGCAACGCAGGCACCCTTGCACCATGGTGCCTGGGTGCCTGCATTGGCGCATGGCAGCCCATTGTGCGCCGCACAGGGGAAAACACTAAGTCAAAACAAAAGGGCAGGAATGCACCGTATTAAAAAGGCTCATTCCTGCCCTTTTGTTTTGACTTAGGGCAGTGCCGCAAGATTCTTTGCGCCACTGCTTTGTGCCAAAACCTCATTAATGAGGCCCCGAGTGTTGTGCAGTAGAGTGGAGTATAGTGGGATAGAGTGTATTGGACTAGAGTGGTTGGTAGTAGAATAGACTAGAGCGGCTGTGTTGTACAGTAGAGGGGATTAGAGTGTCCTTGTGTGTAGTGTATTGGGGTAGATTGGCGTATAGTGTCACTTTGTGCCATGGAGTGTTGTATTATAGAGTAGATTGCTGTTGAGTGTGATAGAGTAAACACAAGGAGATGATGGACGGATTGCTGAAACGTTTCAGACACTCACCCCCAGTCACAGATCTGGGTTGAATCCATCATCGTTTTTTAGCTCACTTCGCCACCCCTCATCAGCCAGGCTAGCTTGAATCCAGTGGCAAAGTGAGCAAGGGACCCACGTCTGGACATACTGGCAAAGTGAGCTAAAGAACGATGATGGATTAAACCCAGATCTGTGACTAGGGGTGAGTGTCAGAAAAGTTTCAGCATTCCGTCCATCATCTCCTTGTGTTTGCTTTGATCACCCTAAGTTGGCAGGGTATGCCCAGACGTGGGTCCCTTGCTCAGTTTGCCACTGGATTCAAGCTAGTCTGGCTGATGAGGGGTGTTACCCCGAAACCGGTCCCAGGATGCTTGTTTCCAGTCCAGGGAAGACTTGGCTTGGCAGTTCGGGCTGGACTGTTCCCGTGAGGCACAGGGTCAGGACTGATTTGCATATGGCTGGGTCTGAACTGGGGTGGCGAAGTGAGCTAAAGAACGATGATGGATTCAACCCAGATCTGTGACTGGGGGTGAGTGTCTGAAAAGTTTCAGCATTCCGTCCACCATCTTGTGTTTAAGTGTGATAGAGTGGCATGGAGTGTAGTGGCATATAGTGCATTGATGTGTAGGTGATTGATGTTGTACAGTGCAGAGATTTAGAATGTTTTTACGTATAGTGATGTGCTGTACCATGGTGGATAATAAAGTGCATTTGTGTAGAGTGCAGTATTGTAGAGTGTACTGGCGTATAGTGCAGTGGAGTAGAGTGCATTGTTACAGAGTCAAATGTTGCATTGTAGAGTACATTGGCATAGAGTGTAGTGGGAATGAGAACATTGGTGCAGTGGTTTGTGGTAGCTTGTGTAGTGCATTGTTGTACAGTGTAGTGTTGTACATTTGATTGTTGTACAGTTCAGTGATGTAGACTGCATTAGTGTAAAGTTTAGTGTTGCATGTGAGATATAGTGCAGTGGAAAAGAGTGCAGTGGTGGAGAGTAGAGTAGAATGGAATATTGTGCATTGGGGTTGAATGGAGTGCTGCAGAGTATTCTATTCTGTAGTTTTTGTATAGCGCATGGCTACCTGACGGCTTCCCAGTGCTTCTTGCAGCTTCCGAATAACGGTCCGATGTGACATTATCACTTGAATAGCCAGGTCTTCAAGGCTTTATGGAATGAGAGTTCTTGTTTCAGCTGACGAAGCTGCTGAGGGAGAGAGTTCCAGAGCTTGGGTGCCAAAAAGGACATGGAGTGTCCACCCCAGAGCGATCTCTGAATCCTGGGGACCTTTATTAGGTGGGCAGAAGATGATCTGAGATGCCTACTGGGTACATACAGGGAGGCCAGTGAGTGTAGTAGTGGGGGACCTGTGCTATTTATCGCCCTGTGAACGATGCACAGGGACTTAAACTGCACTCCACTGGAAGCCAGTGGAGATTCTTGAGAGCTTTGGTGGCTGGCTGGCAGCTAGGTGTATCTGTGAGGGGTTGAGCTGCCGCGTTCTGCACCGTCTGAAACCTCTTTACCACATAAGATGGTGAGCCAAGGTATAAGGCATTGCCATAGTCTAGGCACCCTAGTACCAAAGCCTGTACAATAATTCTCCTGGCTGAGAAAGGAAGGAGCTTAAAAACGTTCCTCAGTAACCTCAAAGTGCCATAACAGCTAGCTGAGGTTTTCCTGGACTGGTGTTCCATCGTAAGTTTAGGGTCTATGCATACTCCCAGGCTCTTTATTGGGCCTGTGGGTGTCGGTAGCTGACTTAGGCAGTCTGGGATGGATCTCGGGAGACTTCCCCGAGGATTATTGTCCAACACCATGACTTCTGATTTCTCTTCATTAAATTTTAGTTTGCAGCTGCCCATCCACCTGGCTACTGCTTGAAGGCATGAGGTAAGGGATAGGTGGTTGGTCGTCTGATCCAGTGAAATAGGCATGACCAGCTGGGTGTCATCAGCATAGGACACCAGAGAAAGTCTAAACAATTTCACCAGATTGGCATGTGGGAGCATATACAAATTAAAGAGAGTGGGACTCAGGAACGAACCCTGAGGCACTCCGGAGCTGAGAGGAAGACTAGTCGAATAATATGATTGATCTAGGACCTGTAAGGTCCGATCCTTTGGGAAAGAGGAAAGCCATTCCAGGGCACTGCCTAGACACCTACGCTGGAGACTCTCTGAATTAGGATTGTATGGTCGACGGTATCAAAGGCAGCACTTAAGTCAAGGAGGATAATGGCTGCAGAGCTGCCCCGATGCAGGAGTTTTCTAAGTTCTTCGAACACTGCCAACAGAGCACATCCCATGCTGTGTTGTGGACGGAACCCCATGTGGGTAGGGTGCAGCACAGCCTGTGATTCCAGAAAAGCTGAGAGATTTCTGTTAACATGTTTGTCCAGGACCTTAGTGACTCCCGGGAGAAGAGAAATGAACCTATAGCTGTTCAGACAAAGGTAATTGAGAGCTGGCTTTTTCAGGAGTGGTCTAACTATGGCATGCTCCAAGGCTGCAGGACCTCCCCACTTAAGAGAGAGAAGTTTAACAGCTTTCTCAGCACAGGGACGATGCAGTCTGTTCCTTTTTGAAGGATACGATGTGGGGCAGGATCCAGAGGGGAGCCTGATTTTACCATACCTAGCAATTCCCTAACCAGGTCCCTTGTGAGTTGCGGAAATGATGATAGGTAGCCCCTTGTCGGCACAGATGGGGATGTATTGAGAGAGTGGTCCCTCATGTTGATCTTACCAGAACGATTGGGCCAGTCTTTTCTGGGAAAGAGGAATATATGTCCACTATTTTTCCCTGAAAGAAATGTGCCAGATCATTACTATGTTTAACTGAGGCATTCTCTTTAGGGCAAGCTGTGGGTGGTACTGTAATATCTTTGAGAATCCTAAAGATTTCTCTGGGGAAGTTGGCGAAATTGGTGATTTTGGTGTCAAAGAAGATGGCTTGAGCCTTTTTAATTTCAGAGTGGTATAACCTAGTCGCTTTCCTGTAGTTTGCTTTACTTAAATCAACAAAGGACTTTCTCCACTTCCTCTCCATCCGTTTGCATTCTTTTTTCAGGGACAGTAACTGAGCATTGAACCAGGGGGATTTATGTGGCTGATTTGCAACTTTCCTCAGACTACTTGGGAGAACTTTATCAAGTGAGTCAGTAATCCATTGATTGAGCTGTGTGGCTGCCCTTGTGACATCCGCTGAGAGGTCTGGTGATAGGGCTTCCAAGGCATGTACCCACCCTCTTTCATTTAGATTGTGCCAGGCGTGGTCCAGTCACCTGGCAGAAGGGGCGGATGGAGGTGAGGAGGGTATTGGGAGCCTGAAGGGGATCAGAAAGTGGTCTGACCAGATTATGTGGAAAAGGGTCTGAAGCTGAAGTGTGTTCATGTTACTGAACACCAGATCAATGGTATGGCCCTTCTTGTGTGTGTGGCCGTTCACCAGCTGTATAAGCTGTAGAGAGGCCATAGCCTGTAAGAGATGTTTAGGGGCGCGCTATCGTTTGTGTCATTTACATGTAGGTTAAGGTCACCTAATATAGAGCAAGTTCTGCAACCACTTCTTGCATGGCTTGAAGGAACTGCAAGTACGGTCCAGGGGGTCTGTAAATGAAAGTGGCTTCTAATGTAGCGTTATGGTCCAGAGTGGTGGTGTTTTGTAGAGTGCAGTAGATTATATTGTTGTACTTTGCTGTAGAGTGGAATGTGTTTTACTGTCTTTGAATATTATATAGTAGATTGGTATATAGTGCACTGTTACAGAGTATAGGGCCAGATGTACGACCCTTTTTTGCGGCCGCAAACGGGAGATCTTTCCGTTTGCGACCGCAAAAGAGGGTAATGGCATGTACAAATGCTATTTTGCGAATCACTGACTCGCAAAATAGCATTTGCGACTCTCGCTATTAGGAAGGGGCGTCCCTTCCTAATAGCGAGTCACCATGCCATGTGCTATTGTTTTGCGACCGCATTTGCGGCCGCAAAACACTCGCAGTTTACCACCTACTTCAAGTAGGTGGTAAACCACTCGCAAACGGGAAGGGGTACCCAGGGGACCGCTTCCCCTTTGTGAGTATGTGAGAAAATATTTTTTAAATGCATCCCGTTTTTCTTTTAAGGAAAACGGGCTGCATTTAAAAAAAAAAACTGCTGTATTAAAAAAGCAGTCACAGACATGGCGGTCTGCTGACCCCAGCAAGCCACCATCCTTGTGAGTGCTAGCCATTCCTAATGGGGTCGCAAATTGCGCCTGCCTCATTAATATTAATGAGGCATGCAATTTGCGACCCCATTAGGAATTGTAAACAGTGTCTGAGACACTGCTGTGCATCCCAATTTGCGAGTCGCAAATTGCGATTTGCAAATGCGACGCATTTTGCGAGTCACAAATTGGTGGGTCGTACATCTGGCCCAAGGTGTTGTAGATTGTAGTGGTGTACAGTAGTATGGTACATATAACAGTGCAGTGGTGTATATCGCCATGGTGTAGATTTGAGTAGACTATAGTGGAGTACAGTGTAGTGGAATACATTTGAGTGGTGCAGAGTAGATTACACTGGCACAGAGTACAGTGGTGTATAGCGTAGTATTGTAGAGTATAGTAAAGTGTTGTAAAGTTCAGAAGTGCCAGAATAGAGTACAGTGGCATAGGGTGCAGTGACGTTTAGGGCAGTGGTGTAAAGTCCAGTGTTGTAGACTGCAGTGTTGTAGATAGCATGTGCTGCACAGTGTAGTGTTACCAGGTGCTGTGTTGTAAAGTGCATTGCTGTGTAGTATAGAAATGTAGATTACAGTTGAGAGGGGTAGTGTTGAGTCGTATAGAGTGCAGTGGCTTAAAGTAGAGTGTTGCACAGTTGGTGCATTTGTGTAGATTGCAGTGGTGTAGAGTATAGTGTTTTAGAATAGAGTGCAATGGTGTAGAGTTTATTGTTGTAGAGTAGGGTGCAGTTGCATACAGTATAGTGCATTGTTGTAGAGAACAGATTTGTATGTTTTGATGGAAAATAATAATTATTTAGGGGGTTTGCAGGTAGTGAAATATGCTACATTGATGGGGATATGTGAGATGGATGGGATATGGACTGAAAACAGCCTTATTAACACAGAGTGGTTGAACAGAACTAAAAAAACTAGTTGTAAAAAAGTGAGCAGTGGCTGGATATAAGTACTTTTTCATGGTCCAGGGAAAGACTTTTAACTGAATATGAGGACATAATGTCCGCGTACCATGACAATAGATATCAAGGAAATGAGAGTGTTTCTGAAAGTAAGAAATGGAAATTTGTAGGTGGTCTGTAATGACACTTTCTTTAAACAACATGTTTCACAGAGACTGTGCATGTGTTCTGATTGTGAATTGTAAAAAGTTAACATTAATTTATATGAGCAAATATAATGTAAGTGTTGAGAGATTGCTAATGTTGGTCATGGTTGTTGTGAGAAGAGTTTAATTTATTGTAATGTAAAAGTATTTGTCGGTGTTTGATTGTAGTTCTGATTTAAGTTAAAAAGAGTTTGTATGTATTTTTGATGGAGTTATGTTTAAATATAAATTCTTACTTCAATGACAGTTGCAGAGATGGACATAAGAATTTTTACATTTGCTTCTTTTATTGTCTTAATTGGCAAAGTTGGTGGAGCAGGTGGCTATAATAATATATTCTGTTTGTTTCACTATTAAAGTTGCTATTGTAATTCATGTTATCCATGTCACTTTTGTATGCTTTGTATTTAGAATAGTATTGTTCTTTACTAGAAATTTTTTAATTAGTATTCTATTATTTTCTTTAGATTGATTATAAAGTCCTCATTGTAGCAGGTTGCTTTTATAGTTCCCATTGTGTCTGCTAAAGCTAGGTGATATAGGACTTTGTTGTATTATTATGCATTTTTATAGTATGTTTTTGTTGAACATTTGATGATATGTGCTTTGATTGGTATTTGATATGGTTTGTTGTCATCTAATGTTTTCCAGTAATGTTTTGAATGGAAAAATATGCAAAGATAAAAAAATAGAGATTTGTTATTTTTGCTTTTAAATAGCTACCTATAATGCTTTGTGGACAGATTCCAAAGTCCCATAATTGATTAATTGTTCATCTGTATATCTGTGATCTTGCATTGTGTGGTAGTTTCTGGTGAAATTATTTATTAGATGGTTGCATAGATTTAATTGCATAGATTCTTGCAATAGAACACTTTATTGACAATTTCTCTAGATCACTGTTAAAATTTCCCATGATGATTTACTTCTAATTGGGGTAGAAGTTAATCATTTTTGTTACTGATTGTAAAATTGTTTGTATTGGTATATGTGGGGGTTTGTATAATATCACAATTAAGTAGTTATTTTGATTATTACATAGTGTTAAATGTAAAATGTCGATTCCTTGTTGATATTCATAAATGGGTAGGATGAAAACGTCTTTTTTGTAGCAAATTTCAATGCCATCTTTGTTCAATAAGGTATTTATCAAATATTATATGATGATATTGTTGAATGGATAAAGCATCATCAGCTGATTTTCTAGAAATATTTATTTCAGTTTGACAAATAATGTCAGCACTATTGATTTGAAATGCATTCAAAGTGAACGTATATTTTGAATGATAATATTTAAATGTGTGCTGTATGTGTTCAATTTTTATTAAAGTTTTGAATGTATATGTTGGTTATAGATTTTGCTCTGCTTAAGGCCACATAATGCAAATGATGTATTTTTCTATTGTTAATATAAAATGGTTCAATAGTCTCACCTTGTGTATTGAAATTGTTTTGATATTGGATGTACGGGTGTCCAATTATTTCTAATCTGTGTGTGATACAAGTGTTTGTTTTGTTCCTTTGTAAATTTGCCAATTGTATGATTATCAAATGTAATTTAAACAATATTTGGTGCATTGTTAATAGTTTCTACAAATTCTACTACACCTGAAGCTCCACTGGTTAAACCATCATTGACAAGTATATTGCAAGTTAGATCATGGCGTAGTCTTAAAGCAATGTGTAAGATGTGTGAAAGTCCTGCCATTTTAAGTGAATCTTTTGGTAATTTTTCTAATATTGTTTGTTTTACTTGTTCGATAAGATCGGAATTGACTTTATCATTTGCTATTGTAGTGAAAACTGGATATTGTCGTATATGGTGTATTAAAACTGTTTTATTAATGTCATTGACCTCTTTAATAGTTGACATGATGTATGGTATATTTTTGATAATGTGGTCATCTGATTTTATTTTGCATTGTTTAATGTTTAAAATATCTGTTTGAGTATGTTTTCTTTCTCTTAATCTGTTTAGTAACTCTGCAAATGGGAGGTCATTTAGTTACCTAATGATTTTTGCAAGTTCATATAGTTTAAAATGTGTTACCCATAAGTTGTTAGTTAGTGGTCCATAAGTATGTTTTGCACTTTCAAATATGTATATTGAAAACTGGTTTTAATTGATAAAAGTCTCCGATAGGTAAAATGGAGATACCTCCAAATGTTTGATTTGAAGCTTTGAATTCTTGTAATCTGTTATGTATAAAATTGAACATATTTGTACCAACCATTGAAATTGCATCAATTATAAGTACTTTGAGATGCATTCGTTGATTTTGAAGAGCAGGCCTTTGTTCATGGGAAAGTGGTTTATAATTAAATGTTTTTGACATGGGTATTTTAAATATGCTATGTAGTGTTTTCCCATTAATATTATGTGCTGTTTTGCCTGTTGGAGCAGTAAACAATATATAAATGTTGTCTGGATTTTCACCTGCTTTGGTATTGTAATAGCGTAATAATATTTGATAAAGTGCTACACTGAGAAAGCTCTTTCCAACTCTTTCCAACTCCTGCACCATCAGTACAGAATGTATAGCATGGTGTTTCTTTAGTTTTGAACCAGAGTTAGTTGTTCTGTTATTAAATTATACATGATAATATAGTATTCGTCAGAGAGTAAGATAGAATTAGTTAGGCTTTCTTCATCAGCGGTGCTTCTAATACCTAAATCTAATGATAAGTCATAAATCATTCATTGTTCATAAAATTGCTGAGTGTGTGATGTTGTATCAAGTGTTGTTGTTGTGTTTTGAGTGTGACTAGATCTTGAGGATAGTGGAGGCGTTAATGTTGTTTCATTGTTGAAGGTAACATTGAAATGTGAAATTATTTCATTATTCTTATTATATTCATTGTGATGTTTATCAACAATGTCTTTGATATGAATATTTCTTTCGTAGTATGTGTTGCTTTTTTACTGATTTTGTTTTCTTCCATCCATGGATAGTATGGTATTAATAATTCTCAATAATAATTTTCGGAGTCATTGTTTTTGTTAAATCTGCAGTAGTGACTAATTTTGTTTCATTGTTGTTTAACTGAGTTATATGCTGTTTATATTTGTATATTGTGATTGTTTTGGTTTGAGTTTTCTATGTCTAGATCTTCCTCATCTGAGCTTTAAAAAATAGTTACTGGAAGTAGATTTTCATTGTCATTTTAATATTTTATTGTTTTACTTTTGGTAGTATGATTATACATAGATAGATAATCTTCTAATGTACATTGTTCTAATGTTTTTGGCTGTTTGCTGTATTTTGATATGATATTGTCATATTGTGTGTTAGTTGATCAATCTGGTAATGAATGTAGAGTATCTAATTCTCTCATTAAATATGTTCTTTTTTTCTGGTGGATTAGTTTTGATAAATACAAGCTTTTTTGTGATGGTATTTGGAGAATGAGGTAAGCAGCTTCTTGTGTCCTTATTTCTGTACAGTTTAGAAAGTTGTTGCCTATGTTCCTATTACTCATCCCTCTTTGTGATTTACTGATATATGAAATTATGTACACTGCACAAGCATAAACATTTAATATAAACTGTAATTCTATGTTTGCTTTCCAAGATCATAAAAGAATGGTTTTATAGTTATTGGTAAAGAATTCTACTGGTTCTCTTTTTAAAAAATATCGTTGTTTTTTCTATGTATGATCTCATGCATGTAATTATTGTTCCTCATCTAATTATGTAAGAAAGTTTGAAACTTAAAAGTGTTCATTTTTGGATTATTAATAGTTTCATGAATTTTCTGAATCTGTTTTGTAACTGTTTGTTTGATTTGTCAATTGATAAAGGTTCAGGGACCATAGTCTGTGGCTTTGGATATGATGGTTATCGATATTTGCATGTTCTTTTTTTATTTTGATGCAGGTTTTGGTGTGTGCATGCCTTTGTAGTTATAATAGCGGTTCTAGATTTGGATCTTTTGATTTAGCACATGTAATATATTTATCAATAAATTGTATCACTTCCTGTAGGTTTGTTTTTCCATATAGTGGTGCATTCTGAATTCATAATAATGCATGTATATGTGTTGAACCTCTTTGTTGAAATTGGGGTTATTTTAATGCATTAAAATGCAATTAATAATTTCCGAACTTGAAAGTGAAAATGTCTAGCACATGTAATTGGATCTTGTTGAATTAATTTACATTTGGTTTCCCTAGTCATATATTCAAACTGCTCTTGTGTGTATTCATTATGCTTTGTATCTTTAATAGTACATTTATTAAATGATGTAATTTCATTTCAGCTGCAGATAAAGTTAGAAAACAATTTGGTATTCCAAGTAGTCTTGTCATTGCCAAGCAATCCTTTTTGCAATGTTCACAATATGGTGGTGAGCTTCGAATGTTTTAGTAGTTTGTACCATTCATTTTAATGGATAATGTTTTTGAAATTGTATTTCAAGTCTTTTGCAGTAATGATTTTTCCACTGGTAAAATGTTTACGTAGTGATATGTACATTTTACCTTGGATTTGCTTAATGTGCAGTTTTTGAGCATAGACAAAATATTATTAATAGATATTGCCACTTTTCTGCCACAGCTATGTAATTCCCATTGACATATTGTACTGTAATGTACAGGTAAGTGTCTTTATTATTAGGTCTGCATTCTCCACAAACTATTGGTGGAAAAGCTAAACATTCTGAATCTTTGTCTTCATATAAACCTCTGGGTGTGTTATGTTCTGCAGGTGCTAAGCTTAAAATATTTACACTAGCAGTGTTAATAGTTTCATTTTTAACATGGTATCTAGATTTCCTGCTGCTATGTTGTCTGAAGTGTCTCAGGATTTGTTAGTTTGTAATGTTTCACTGTTATCTTTTATTGCTTGTGCTATATATGACCAATTTGGATTAACAGGGATTCCATATTCTTTGAACATGTTGCTATTTTTTGCTAACCATAGTGCTGCTTCTTTGACTTTATGTCCTCTAACGTTTTGGAAATGTGTAATACATTTATAAACTAACTTTCTCTTTGATTTAATAAGAATTGTCATGTCAGCATTAATTTGTTTGGGTAATATTGTAACAGTTGTGATACCATCTGCAGGTACATTAACTACTGCATAAGATAATGACTTTTGAGAACTGTGTGGTAATGTTTTAATTTGCAGAAATGGAATTCTAGGTGAAACTATTCTCTCTTCCAAATCATGTAAATGTAATTGTGTTGGGATTTATGGAAACTTCATTCCATTTATAAAAGAACAGGTTGGTATTTTATTGTTAATAATGTGTGTATAGCAAGTGGTGGATATATAGTTTGTTGAATGTGGTGTTATGTTGCATTGTATGAATGTTGGATGAGTGGTAATGTTATTTACATTTCTTAAGTATTATGCCATAATTGGTTACAAATATACTCTGGGCCATATAATATTTAAAAGTTGCTAATTATATCATTTGTAGTAGGTGTATTTTGAATGATGTTGTAAATATTGTTTGTTGTGTTGTAAATGTTGTCAAGTTTGTTTTTTTGTTTTCAATAACTATTTCTGATAAGGAACCATTTCTCTTTCTTTTCTGTGCATTTGATAATGTGTTTGCTTGTGAATTATTGATTTGTTTGGTAAACTGTTTATTGTGTTAAAGGCAATATTTAAATCTAAATCATTTTTTTGTTTTTCATTAGGAATGAATGTATTGCTAACTGTATTAATGTGTGTGTGTGTTTCATGTAAAAATAACTTCTATATTGTGTTACCTGCTAATTGTCTTTTGTATTTCGGGTGGGCAGCGTTGAGTGTTTTTTATTGTATTTATGTGTATGGGAGTTAGTTCCTAAGCAATTCATAAGCAAAATAATTTTTATTTGGAACATTAATACTTTATCCAAGTTGCAAAATATATTGTATTAGTGCTTCAAAACGTAGTATTTGAATAGTAATACAGGTTCTATTGGGATGAGGCATTCCTTTTTCATCTCGTATGTGAATCGAAAATGTAGTAAATGTGTGTCTTTGTGAATATTGAAATTGTAGATGCATTCATGTAGAGTATGATGCATGAATGTAAATTTACTGCTGATTTTAAGCCGGTTGTAATATCTGGGTAAAAAGGATCAATACAATGCAGTATGTTGTTATTGTGTTGTATGTAAGTAGGTAAGTCATCAGGATGCATATACATCTCATTAATAATTAAAAGCATTTTGGTATACAAATCATCTCCTAGATCCATAATGTAGTGTACATCATTTTGGTCCCAAGTATTATCAGGTTTATAGTAGTTATGTAAAATTGCAAAATTACTATTTGGTAGGCATTGTTTGCTTCGTGAATTGATATTACATTTTTCGTGGCCTTGATGATAACTAGTTTGTATTATTTTATTCAGAATGTTATGCTATTATAGTTTTTATCTTACCTTTATATTCTTCTTTATTCCTGTAAAACAAAGTGTGGGAATTTAAAAAAATGTTTTTATGTAACTATTTATTACATTGTGTAATGCAGGGGTCTCCAAACCTTTCGCCAATAAGAGCTACTTATGTTCAGTGGAAATCACCCCGAGCTACTAATATTTAGTATAGTGAACACATCAAACCAGATTACATTAGTGACCACACTATGCACGTTTTACAAGCAGTAAACATGTCCATGCATCAGGCAGTTTTGCCAGCAGTAATGTACAAAAGGCTTTGCCAATTTGGGATGCCTTGTCATAGGTAATACATAAGAGCCATAGCTGCAGTGCTCCTGGCACCAAGGTAATAATGTTAGTAATACGTCTCCCCAATGTCAAATGAATTATCAATCAATAGCAGATTTATATTTATTTTGGAAATTCAACCATTTTTTCACCTAACATTTGCTAATGAGTTACAGAAAATACACACATTTTCGCCTCAAATACACTATTTTCAATCTTGGTAGACATATATTAATTGATCTAAGCAAACATTTCTGATTTACTAGGCTCGACTGCACACAGAAAAGCTACTTAAAGGTAGCGGAGAGCTACCAGTAGCTCACGAGCTACTTGTTGGAGAAGCCTGGTGTAATTGTTAGTTATTTACAGTTTTATAAGTGAGTATTACTTAAAGGGCCCGATTCCGATCTCGCTCGGAAAGCCCTACGGCCCACTAGCGCCCGTAGAGCTTTCCGAGCGACTTGGGCTCCTGGGCTCCGTGCAACAGAGTACGATGCGCTGCTGCGCTGATGGACTCGGGTTGCTCGGAGCCCCATTGAAGTCTATGGGAGCCTGGTGTACGTTGCGTACATAGGCTCCCAAAGACAATAAACACACGTCTCGGACAAGGGCGCCCCCTGTTGCAGGGACACCTCGGTCCTGCCCACACCGTGCATGCATGTGTCCCCCCCAGTGATCGAGTCGTAGGGGCCTGGTTGAAGGAGGGCCCGCTACGGACCCCCGTAGTCCACTTCCCGGAGCTTTTTCGAGTCGGAGGCTCCGACTCGATCCAGCTGCTCGGCGCGCGCATCGTACTTGGTCGTCCGGGAATCCGCCCCGTTGTGCTGTGCGTGTCGCCCATGGCGGAGTCGTCTGGAGGGGATTGCTGACGCGTACGAGTCACTCGGAGCGCAAGGCGATTATCGCATCGTACTTGCTCGCTCGTACAGCTGTACGAGTCACCCGGAAATCACGCGTACGACTCGGACTCGCTACTGACGGATGCCGTCAGGAGCGCTTCCGAGCGAGATTGGAATCGGGCCCAAAGTGTTAAAAGTTATCAAAAGGTAAGATGAAAAACATAAAACTATACCCGCTTGGAACCTGCGCTGACCCTCGTTTTACCGGACCCCGCTGGTGCTGCAAGGCGCAAGACAGCTGATTTTAAAGCTGAGGCCGAGCACCGAGAGGGAAAGGTCTTCCTCATTCGTCATCAAGCGCGCGTCATTGCAACAGTGTAGACGCGCGCGCGAATGACGGGGAGTGACGCTGAGCTATACTGTATACCAATGGTACAGCAGTCCCGGCTGACAGCTGGTTATTATTGTCAGAGGGACTTTTAATGATTTACAAGCAGATTTATACCGTCAGAGTTACAGAAAAATCAGCTGTCTTGCGCCTTGCAGCACCAGCGGGGTCCGGTAAAACGAGGGTCAGCGCAGGTTCCAAGCGGGTGCCTGGCAGCGAAGGCGTGAGTCCTATCTGAGCCATAAATGAGATAAGTAATCTTTACGTTTTTATCAGTCACACCCTTTGACCATTTTTCCGTTTGCCCTGTAGGGTGTGCCATTTTGCCACCACCTCCCTCCCGAGACCCATGGTGTAAGCAGCTGTTACACCATATGTAAGCTATACCTCTTATCTTTTCCTAGAAGACATAACCTTGTGCCCATTAGCACCACTCCTTCTCCTTTTTTTCGTCCATAGACTAATAAGTCACTACTTGTTACTGGCTATGGATATTCGTCCGAATGGGCTCATTGATTAATGCTAGTCTAATCGTTGGCACTTTACTCTGTGTTAACAACTAAGTGCACAAGATCTAGCACCGTAGCCTACGTGACTAAGTGTTAAAATCTAAGTGCACTCCGAAGAACACATGTGCATGTATGCTGTTTTGCTTCTTAAATATACTTGCGAACATCTAATTTTAAAACAACCTTTGTTTGTGTTTTTCTGTATGTTTGTTTGTCATTGTCAATTTTATTATTTACAGAATAAACTCGGTTCCTCTCAAACACGAGGATTATATGACTATCACAGTCGGTATTTATTTTTTACATTCATAACCTCAGGTTAGAGTGGGCTTTAGCACGTCCATACCGCCGGGGTTCATTTCACTACACCTTCGGTCCTGACGAATGCCTGGATAATAACTTACACATAGGCAGAAACATGTTGACCAGAACTCAGAGGACATAGCTGAACAATTTATTCAGTATCTTGTCCACACACTTCATTTTTAACCATGACTGATTGGCAATTTAATAAAATATTTTTTTGACACAATTTAGACATTTTTAAACTCACTTTCACCTTTCTTACCAAATCACATTTTTTCCAGCTCCGCAGTAATTCTGGCGTCGCAGCACACCGGGATGGCATTCGGCTTTCCCCGGTGGGGCCCAATGATGAAGCATGTCACCAACTAGGTTGGTGAGTGAGGGCTTTCTAAAGAATCTAGTAAGATTCTGCGCATTCGCTCTTCTATTTCTATATATATATGTTTAGCCATTTTTTACATTATTTTGAATTATTGTTGAGTGGTATGGCGTAGAGTGTTGTGGAATGGCATAGAGTGGATTGGCGCAGAGTAGCTTGGACTGGCGTACAGTATCTTTGAGTGGCATAGAGTACATTGAAGTGGTATAGACTGGAGTGTTTTAAAGTTGAGTGGCATAGAGTAGCATGGAGTGGAGTAGATTGAGTGTAATTGAGTGGTATAGAGTACAGTTGTGTACAGTTGAGTGGTGTAGAGTGCAGTGGCGTAGAGTAAATTGTTTTAGAGTATAGTTGACTAGATTGCAGTAGAGTAGAGTGGCATTGAGTGTAGTGTCATGAAGCAGCATGGTGTAGAATGGTTTGGAGTGGTGTACAGTGGAGTGGAGTAGATTAGAGTGCAGTAGAATTTGTTGGTGTTGCATATAATAGTGTGCAGGATAGTAGTGCAGTGTGGAATAGAGTGGGGGATAGTGAAGTGGCATAGAGTGGTGTATAATAGATTAACATTGTGTGGAGTGGAGTGGGGTAGAGTGTTGTATCACTTTGTGGAGTGGTGTGACGTCGAATGGAGTGGTATAAACAGGCATAGAGTAGAATTGAGTGGTGTAGAATGTAGTGACTTAAAGCACATTGGTATGGAGTAAAGTGTACCAGAGTCAAGGCCTATGTTGTAGAGTACAGTGGCATATTGTGGTGTATAGTAGAGTATAGAGTTGTATAGTGTAGTGGGGTAGAGTAAAGTAAATTTGAGTGGTACATAGTAGAGGGCATTACCATAGAGTAGAGTGTTGTACCGTGCTGTGGTATATAGTGCAGTGGTATAGAGTAGAATGTTGCAGAGTAGAGTTGCATAGAGTGCACTGGGATACTGTAGAGTGCAAGGGTGTATTCTGCTTAGGCATATCATATAGTGGAGTAGTGTAGAGTTAAGTGGTTCATAGTAGAGTGATGTAGAGTGTGTTGGCATAGAGTGCAGTGGCATAGTTTATAGTGGATTAGAGTAGAGTAGAGTCTAATATAATGCAGTAATATAGAGTACAGTGGTGCAGAGTTCAGTGCAGTGGTATCGAGTGGAATGACATAAACTGCATTAATGTAGAGTGGCATTTAGGAGAGTAGGGCAGAGTAGAGTGCACCGGTGTATATTATAATGGTGCTGATTAGATTATAGTGTCATAAAGTGTAGTGGTGTAGGGTTGAGTAGTGCAGAGAAGAATGGTTTAAACGTCAGTATCATAGAGTGCAGGACCATACATTGCGGTGATGCAGAGTAGACTGCAGTGGCGTAGACTGCAGTGGCATAGAGTAGAGTGTTGTACAGTGCTGCAATATATATTGCAGTGGTCTAGAGTAGAGTATTGCAAAGTAGAGTAGAGTGGTGTAGAGTGCAGGGGCTGCAGTAGAGTGCAGTTGTAGTGCAGCAGCATAGAGTGTGGTGGCAGATAGTATAGTGGATTACAGTAGAGTAGAGGGTAGTACTGTGTGTGCAGTTGCATAGAGTAGATTGGTGCAAAGTTGAGTGCACTATTGTAGAGTACAGTGGCATAGAGTGCAGTGGCATAGAGTAGAGTGGTGTAGACTGCAGTGGCGTATAGTGCAGTGGAGCAGAGTACAGTGCAGCGATATACATTAGAATGGTGCAGAGTAGAATACAGTGTTGAATAGTGTAGTGGCGTAGGGTTGCATTGTGCAGAGAAATGTGGCGTAGAGTGCAGTGGTGCAGAGTACAGTAGAGTGGCACAGAGGGCATTGGCATAGAGTAGAGTGTTGCAGAGTACAGTAGAAAGGAGTCGAATAGTGTATAGTGCAATGTTGCAGAATGGAGTTAGAGTGGAGTGGTGCAGAGTAAAGTGCAGTGGCGCAGAGTGGAGTGGCATAGAGTAGAGTGACACAGGGTAGAGTACGTTGGTGTGGAGTGGTGCAGAGTAGAGTGGAGTGCCATAAAGTGTAGTATGCATCGTATGGTAGCCAACTGCCATTACAAGCAACACATTTTCAATTGAAATGACCACATTTGTACAGTGTAGATTGGTGTGGAGTGGCATAGAGTGCAGTGATGTAGAGTGGAGTATAGTAGATTTTGTTGGAGTTGAGAAGAATGCCATACAGTAAGTGTGTTAGAATGAAAAGGCGTAGAGTGGCATAGATTATAGTGGTGTACAGAGGTATTGTGTGTAGTGGTGTTGAGTACAGTTTGTAATGATGCCCCTTCAGGGCCCACTTTGGTTCTCCCTTAGTTTAGCATATTAGATGTTTAGGCTTCTTCTGCTTGCACAGCCACACATAACACTTTTGTTTTTATGACATTATTTTAGAAATGTGCTGTATATGTTGTTGTGTTATTCAGTGACTCTTCTTGGAATTCCGTCTACACATTTTGTGCAAGGACGTCTATGTTATGTTATGTTAATTTTATTAGGCGCACAGCTACCCAAGGGTTTCCCGGCGCCGCCTGTGGGATGCAGAGGGAAAGAGAGAAAATAAAATCTACATATTGAACACACATATGCATAGAATGCATAAGACCATGTTGTACTGCTTTCTGCTCTGTGAGCTACAGCTCGTAATGTTCTAGACATAACCCAGTAGCATAGCTGCAGCTTTTCAACACAATAGTTTTATTAAATAAACAGTGTTTTTTCCCTTTGTTGGTAGAGAGGAGAATTCCGGCAGAGAGACCTGTCCTGGAGCGAAAACACGCCAGGTATGGGGTCTGTTGCTAATCCCAGAAATCAATAATATATCCCTCTGCTTACACAGTAGGAATAGGCCTAGACAGATAGGTAATTTGCCATGGTTGGGTTGTTTATTTTATACAGTCTGCTGGTAATGTTAATTACTTTGCTTAGTTGTATTTGCCTACTAATCGCAGCACATCTGATTCACAATAGACTACAATAGTTTCAATAAATGTATTGTAAACTTTCATTGTGTCTTTCCTTTATTTATTAAGGGCATGCATGAGTGAGATACGAAAGGTGATGATCTGTTGCCACGGTTCCACTGGGGACTAGAAGTTCATGTTCTAGGTTAGCCAAAATCACCTGCTACTCTGGGAAGGTTAGGAATTCAGGTGAGGTACTTTGAGCTAGCCCAGATTTGGGCTACCAGGTATTGACAGGGCAGAGAGACACAGGGGCAGATTTGCAAGCCCCTATCGCCACAGGAACATCAATTTTAGTGACGGTCCTGTGGCGATATGCGCTTCACCTTATTTACAAGGCACCATTAAGCCACTTAACGTGGCTTATCGGTGCCTTGTAAATAAGGCACCCTTTCACGGTGTACTTATCGTAAAAGGGGAGTTCAATGGGTGTTGCGGTGGGCGTTCCACCGCAAAACCCATTGATTTTGACACTGCCCCCTATTTACAAGGGCAGCGAAAATAGGAGGCAGTGCCAAAATTAAGACCAGGGAAAACCTGGACTTAAACAGGCGAAACAACGAGAAATACTTTATTTCTCCTCGTTTTTGCTGTTTCCATGTGTGCTGCGTTGTGCAGCACACCAGAAACTGCAAAAGCCCATTTATTGTTTATGTGCAGGAAAGTGATCCTTCCTGCACATAAACACTCTTTGGGAAAAAAATGACATATTGTAACTTCTATGTGTGCTGCATTAAGCAGCACAAATAGAAGTGACAAAACGCCATTAAAAATTGTTTATGTGCAGGAAGGGTCACATTCCTGCACATAAACAATCTTCCCCTTAACGCAGACCCCCTTGCAACATGGTGCAAGGGTGCCTGTGTTGGCGCTAGGCTGCTAAATTTAGTGCCAGCGCAGGGGGAAACACAGGGCTGCACCACATTGTTGTAAATATGGTGCAGCTCTGCGTTACAGAAGTGGCGGAGCGTGGCGTTAAGCCAAGGATGCTAACGCCACGCTCCGCCACTTCATTGTAAATATGCCCCAGAGCCCCTACATTTTGGCGTCCTTTCATCCCAAGCAATGGTGGTGCGTCCATTGGGGCGCTGGGGCGTTGCCCCACTAATGCACATGGCCCCATTCATCGACATCGTTAGTACAGTAAAGTAAACTCAACTGCTTCTGCTTGCTTCGTTCAAATAATTTCTAAGCAGTATATGTATATTGACGTGAATTATGGGTCGGCCGGTCACTGGGCCACGCCCGAGCAATCAGGGCGCTGAAGGGGGTGGGGCAGCACTCAGGGTTTCAGTGAGACAACATTTAAGCAAGGGTGGTGACGTCGGGTCTAGCGCACTAAGCGCAGCAGCAATAGTGCGCATGTTCGGTTTTGGGCTGGTCATTTTTCCGACCAGCCCGAACATGCGCACTAGCCTGCACATTAGGAGAGCGAGGGTTGCTTCATGCCGCAGCCCCCGGTCTCCTAATGAGCGGGGAGTATCCCCTGCTCAAGCCAATCCTGGAGCTGCTGGAGCAGCGTCTGGATTGGCTGAGAGGCACGCGTTCACGCAGCAGACCGCGGCCGCGCCATACACACGACACGACACACCTCGTGTTCAGTGCCTGGCTACTACTGCTCGTGGCTCGTGCTCGGGTCACCTCTCAGGCTGCCTTGGTTCAGTTGGATTGATTTAATTTCTTTCTTTCGGAATCGTCACCAAAAGATCCTGATCATCGACAGTGATACTAGACGTAAGTCAAAGTCAGTGAATGATTAGTTAAAACAATCTGTTAGAAGATTGGGGGGCAATGTAAAACGGTAAAACCACCATTGAAACACCGCAGAGGCTGCAAGGCTGGGCCGGCCACGAACAGCTTGACTTCCCCCACCCCCAGGTGATCGATGCCAGGGGCAGCCACCCCGCCGCCTCCAAGAGCACGAACGTGCACTGATTTTCAAGCTCTGAGGGGCCGATTTTGAAGCCATTAATTTACCCTTGAAGCCAAAAAATGACCGCCTTATGTCACCATGATTAAGGCAGTGTTTTACCTAAAATGAGAAGAAAATGCCACTTTCAGCAAAAATATAGGCTTTTAATAACAGCGTCGCAAATTCAGGCGTCCTAGAAATTCACTTCAGCTTGGTGGCGCGGGTGAAAGGAAAATAGTATAATAATGGTCATCAGCGTGGGACGTGATCGCTACTACTAGACTCATATTATGCCGCTCCAAATAAATAGAGCTGAGCAAGTTCAAATGGCTTATTTCCAGGCTCCTTTTAATTTATTTTCCCAGTTCTTTACTGTCCAGCCTCTCCACGAGAAAAATATTGCTCTTTACCTGAGATGTACTGCATGTTGTATAAAAGGCTTTATTAAGATGCTAACTCTTACGCCTTGTAAGCCGTAACCCAAAAATATATATATATATTTGTTTCTCATGTTCAACATTATGTAAGCCCAAAATGTTTTAGATATTTTTCTATTTGTTTTTTTAATTGGTTTCTTTTTTTATCTTTAGCCATTCACGAGATACTTTTTCAAACGTGTCGTTTTTTCTTTGTTTTAGATATTTTCTTTTTTCTCGTTTTTTAGTTACTGCTGTCGAGTTTTTTCATTTCTTCTTCTGTACTAAGTCTCCCCCCACGCCCCATGGTTCAAAGCCGCAGTAGTAGATGGTAATCTAAAGTGGCTCATGCCATCAGTCATGTATCAAGGGTGCAGAACGGAAACACCATTACATGCAGTGAGAAGTTGCGAGATTTCCATGTATGCATTCATTGGTTTTATTTACATCAAAACTTGCTGGGAAGTAACTGGGCGCTGTTTATTAATGGATGGATGAGGGTGGTGGGAGATGATGCAATATTGTGTACCTCATGCGGAGATTTTTATATCTGAACTGCACAATTATAATATATTTCACATATTTTCAATTGCTTTGCATTTCATATATTGACATTTTTAGGCGCAGGAAGAATCAGCGAGCCAGTGCTAAAGTGCATGTGCAGCAGTACCACCCTCGCTGCCATGTAACTTCGAAGAGACTCGTTGTAGGTCTTTCATAGTTTCATCATTTCAGAACTGAAGCACTTTCAATCTGCTATACTAGAAGCCACGGTTGTTGCGTATTTGTTATGCAACTAACAACCATTGACAAAGCCAATACTACTGGCTTGTTGTAGGTCACTGTTACTTGTATTATACATCTGGATGCAATGACAGAAGCAGCAAATTACCTCTCGGGCGGTACACTTTGCTAAGCACAGATTTTTAGCTTACTTTTTAAGCCACGCCCTAATTACATCTGCCATGGATCAAAAAACACTTTTGTCGTCTTTTGACATTTTTGTTTTCACAGTGCGCTTTGGGAATAAAAGGTTCAAACTATGAAAAATAAATAAAAAACGAAATAAAGCAAGTCAGAGTGTTCGCAAAGTGGCTAGATTGATTTTATTCACACCCAAACATATTAGCGCTAATTTACAGAGTTTGCCAGTGAAGCAGTACTTTTTGTTTTCTTGTCTTTTTTTGAACAGCAATGTTTTCCCGGGTGGGGAAGTGCACCAATCCTGGGGTACTGCAATGACTGATTGATGGGTGGATTGGTAACCATGTTCTTCCTGCTTATATTTCACATGCTTTACTTTGCTTTTTCCAGGATGTTGGTACTTTTTATTTAGGCAGCATATTGCTCTCTTGTCTAGTACGTAATTTGAATGGAGTTGCAAGTATATTATGGTTCTAAAAGCACTCGCTACCACCTTCCTGGCCTCTAGCAATTTTCAGAAACAATAAAAATGTCATGATAACGTTGATGGTTAATGTTTTTCCTAGAGAGAGATCAGAGTTTTGTCTAGTGGAAGTTTTGACTCATGGAAAGGTAGCGCAGAAGGTTAATGTGCCTGCTGCAAAGAACATGTACATGATGCAGATCACAAGAAAATGCACATAATGTAAATAGGTCAGTCAGTCACTGATTTTGTCAGAGAGATCCTTTTGTTACTTGCAGTTTGTAAGTTAAAATCCTAACATAGAACAGTGAGCTATTAACTGTCATCTAAGAGCTGCATGCAAACTGCAAAGTAAAAATTAGAGCGTTATGTTTTTTCCCCCCAGTCTTTGTTTGATTATCCTAATGTTTCAAAAATAAATTGTTATATTTTTATTTTCAGCACCTGGTAAAGCCTGACAAGCATTACCTAATTTTTGGGCAATTTTTGGGCGAAGAACAAGAGGCCCCAACCTCCTTTGCTGCTCTTTCACCCCGGCTACAACCCGGCAAACACCAGTGTTAAAGGTAAGGAAACTGATGCTATATTTTTTTACATTGGAGTTAGGGCTATGTATGTGGTAACTCTACATGGTGGTTGGGGTGGGTGCACATTTTGAACATTGTACCCTCAGTGGATGTAATTTACTAATAGCCTTAGCCCTGTGCTTTGGGCAATAACGGTTGTTAAAGGCAGTATCTATCCCTTGCCTTGTAAAAGGCCCTCAAGCAGTGTCTGTTTCAGTGCCTTCAACAACCAGTGTGGCACACAGAGGCAGCAGGCAGTAAGGCTGTATTTTTAGCAGTCATGTTGTGCAAAGGGGAGCTGTTGGAGATATATTGCGATAATGCACAAGATATATGTATTTATACTGAAATTTGATATTATTGCACCAAACCTTATACGTTGTACTTTGATTATTGACAGGTTTCTTTAATATTGGTAAGGCCAGCATCGGCATGAATACAGTAGAACAGCTACTTGCAAGATCATTCTTTGGACGGACACTTGAAGAGAAACTAAATATAAAGCAATTAGGACCTGATCGGCCTGACCTAAAACTACAACAAATTTCCCAGGACAGAGGAAAGGCTTACAAATGTACATTCTCAAACACTTGGTACACAGAAGTTGATTGGCATACAGGGTGCGCGTCAAAAAATTCTCTGTTCTGCTTCCCCTGCTTGCTGTTTGGTGGTGACATTCCTTGGACAAAACAAGGAGTAATAGACTTGAAGCATTTGTCTGACAAAATAAAGAAGCATGCACACACAAGAAACCATATGGAAAACCTGACGAGACTGGGAATGTTGGGAGACACACCGATTGAGCACCACATAAACGACGCATACCACAAAACAATACAGAAACACAATGAAGCAGTTGATAGGAATAGACACATACTATCAAAAATAATTTATTGCATCCGTTTCTGTGGTGCTTTCGAACTGGCATTGCGAGGCCATGATGAATCTGAAAGTTCCTCAAATCCTGGAATATTCAGAGGCCTTGTGGATTTAATAGCAAGCATAGACAATGAAATGGAAGCACATTTAGCAAGTGCTACAGTCTTTAAGGGCACCTCTAAAACGATAGAAAATGAACTCCTTGAGTGCATGCTAGAAATTATGAGAAGCCATATTGTCCAAGAGGTGCAAAACACAGACTTTGTGGCTATTCAGGCTGATGACACCACTGATGTGGCCACAAAAACACAGTCCGTATTAGTCTTTCGGTACCTTGACAATGACAGTAAAGTTGTGGAGAGGTTCTATGGTTTCACACATTTAAGAGACTGTAGTGCAGAAACCATTACTTCAGCTATACTGCGTCAACTGAACTTCATTTTTCCAGAGCTGCCTCAAAAAAAAAAACTTATCGCACAAACCTATGATGGTGCGTCCGTAATGAGTGGAAGCCTTGGTGGAGTACAGAAAAGAATTAGAGATGTGTACCCTAATGCTCATTATGTGCACTGTTACGCCCACCAACTTAATCTTATTATTCAACAGGCAGTATCAAAGATCTCCGAGACACGAATTTTCTTTCTCGATGTAGGAGGCATGGCAGCATTCTTCTCACGTTCCCCCAAAAGAATGGAAGTACTTCAGGAGATTGTGGACAAAAGGCTTCCAAGGGGACCCTCAACTCGTTGGAACTTTAACATACGTACAATCAACCTAATATATCAACATAGGGAGGACCTTGAGAAATGTTTTGATGCCATAGAAGCCAATGAAGACTTTGATTACAAAAGTCAGAATGAAGCCTGTGGCTTTGCTAGAACACTACAAGACAGAGAGTTTCAGTTCTTTCTGTTTTTATTTCATGAAATAATGTTTTATGTCGACATATTATACAACCAGTTACAATCACGAGCCATAGATACTGTCTCTGTGCAAAGAGATACCAGTATGTTTGTCACCAGCATGAGCAAAGTGAGAGATGGGGTTGACAATTTAGACAGCAAACTGCCAAATGATTCTACTTTTTCAAACCGCAGGAAAAACATCAGCAGTCTGGTCCGAATTGCAAAGGAGATATGTGACTTATAATTGTGCATGCACAAGAACGTTTTTCTTTCACAAAACATTTGGTGAGTGCTGCATTATTGCAAAGTGAACACTTTGCAAAATATGATCAATCCTTCCCTGAGCAAGCTCTGAATGAGGCTGTGGAAGCTTATCCTATGCTCAAAAAAGAGGACGTGAGAACTGAGTTGACTGTACTGTACGGAATGAGTGTACAGTGCCATTTCTTTGCTGGCTTTAATTCAGAAACTTAATATGGAAAAGTCACTTACAGAGACAGTGGCTTTACTAAAAATAGTCATTACCACTCCTATGACAACAGCAGAGTCGGAACGATGTTTTTCCACCTTAAACAGAATTAAGACATTCCCGAGGAACACCATGATTCAGGAAAGACTGAATGCTTTAGCAATGCTCTCTATAGAGAGCGACCTAGTTAAAAGAATACCAGACTTTAACGTTCAAGTTATTGAAATGTTTGCTGCTCTTAAAGACAGACGTGCTGATTTTATCTACAAAAAGTGAACAATATGTTGAATGCTGCTAGTTTGCGACCTGTTTAGTTGTTTGTTAAATAAAAAACATCTGTGAGGTACTCAGAAATGCATTGTATCTCGAAGTCTGTTATGAACCTCTGTGGTTATACTGAATAAGCAGCTACCTATGTTATATGACATCTCTATATTAATGTAATAACTGCACTTTCACAATTGCTTTATTAACCTTCCTGCTTTCTCAAATTTGCTTGAAAATGCACCATTTGTCCACCCTTTTTTCAAAATTTTCTCGGGGGGAGGAATCCCCCCGAGACCCTCTTAGGTTGTTCGGGATCGCTCGCTACGGTGCAGTATGACAATCATTTCACACCCACCACTTTCAAATGTCACCAGCCGCCACTGATCCCAAGGCACAGTTCTGCTTACCAGCAGAATCCCTGCGACAAGTTGCATAGAGTTGCACTGTGTGGAGTAGCATAGATTGGAATGGCATGCATTGGTGCACAGTAGTGACCTGGTATAGAAAGTAGCATAATATAGTGCAGTGGCGTAGAGTAGAGTGGTGTTGAGTAGAGGGCAGTAGTGTAGAGTTCAGTGGGTACAGTGGAGTAGCGTAGAGTAGAGTACAGTGGAGTAGCGTAGAGTGCAGTGGCATATAGTGTAGTAAGGTAGAGTAGTGTGCAGTGGCATATAGTGTAGTAGGGTAGAGTAGATTGCAGTGGCATAGAGGTTGTGGTGTACAGTAGAGTGGTGTAGAGTAGAGCACAGTGTTGTAGAGTGTTTTGGTGTAGGATTGAGTGATGTAGAGGAGTGTGGCGTAAAGTATAGTGTTGTACAGTGTAGTGCCTCACTGTGCAGAGTAGAGTGCAAAAATAACTTTGAAGGATATCCAAAAGAAGTAATTTTTAAAAATGAGGGTGAATGGATATTAAAAAAACAGTAAAATAGAATAATAGAAGAAAGGAGAAATTAAGAAATTAAAAAAGGACGGACGAAAAGTAGGATCAAAAGAAATAAAAATGAACCCATGAAAGAGTAAATAAAAAGTTACTTAATGAGTTTTTTAATGTAACTAACGAAATGTTGAAAGTAATATAAATTGTAATCATGCTGATAAAAATTATTTTGATCTCTGGCAGCAGTCTAGCGAAATATGCAATGTAAGTAATTGGCATCCTTATGTGTGAGGTGTTTTTTTTATTATGAAATCTTACAGCACTAATATGCTTGGCCTCACAGTATGCTCTGTTGCAGCTCCGCCATCTGTTTGAAAATGATGAACACAGACAAAATTAAGCTGTGCTGCATGCACTTAC
The DNA here is from genome assembly GCA_963921515.1 of Calotriton arnoldi. Taxonomy (NCBI): domain Eukaryota; kingdom Metazoa; phylum Chordata; class Amphibia; order Caudata; family Salamandridae; genus Calotriton; species Calotriton arnoldi. Next base: position 567,757 of record CAWUFW010005076.1, on the reverse strand, counting down.
TTTATTGTATAAGGTTGGTTGTATAATGTTAGTTGTTTTTATATGATAGAATCTGATAGTATTATTATGTTTGGCCTCTGACCGTGCTACGTGCTGGCTCAGGAATCTGTCTGTAAATGCTGAACACAGAAGAAATGCAGTTGTTTTTGATGTGCTTTGACTTTTTTGTTTGTTAGGTTTTAGATTAGGTATTTATTACTTTTGGGGTAATGTCCTTTCATAGGTGTTGTGTAATATTGTAGAAAAATAATATGAAATGCAGCTAGTGAGATTGTGTTTCCAAATAACTGTAGAATGTAGATGGCATAGTTTATTTTATGTTGTTAATTAACCCACTGTCACAATTCTGGTTTGTGCTAATTATGAACTCAAAATGTATTAATTTAGCAATAAATGTAATGTTGGCATATAGGGGCCGATTCCGATTCGTGTCGGTAATTTCTCCGACCGAGCTGGCCTCGGAGAGATTTCCGACCGAATCGGACCCGTGCAGTCCGACCGAACGAGTCCGATGCATTCGTATGCCACCGGACACGAGTCGGTCGGACTCCCATTGAACTCAATGGGAGCCGGTCGTACAACGCGTACGCGGGCTCCCATTGCCTCAATGGGTGCGAGGCGGACAAGGGCGCCCTCTACAGCGAGTACGCCGCGGAGCGCTCGCGGCGTACACGCACAGGTAGGGGGGACCCATGGGTCCCCCTGTGTGCGCCTCGCACGGGTACGCGTACAGGGGGTCCGACACGGACCCCCAAAGTACGGCTCCGACAGCGAGTTCGAGTCGGACGGCGCGAGTCGGTCGGAGCGGTCGAGGTGCGCATCGTACTTACCCGGCCGGAAAACGTCTCCATTGCACGGTGCGAATCGGGTCCGAGCGAGTCGGTCGGAGCGGTACGATCCAGGAACCAGTCGGTCGGAGCGGTCGGGTCGCCCGGACGAGTCGGTCGGCGAATACGCATCGTACTCCGCTCGCCCGGACGCGCGTACGACTCGGTCGGAAAATAGGGCTCCGGATCGGATCCGGTAAAACCGAATCCGATTCGGAGCACTACCGGCCGAGATCGGAATCGGCCCCATAGATGTTAAATGCAGCATAATTGTTTGCTGTTTGTGGAAGGTCATACATTCATTTTCAAGTATACCTTAATCCTGTGCACACATACATAATCAAACAAGAAATACAAGTGTCATTCGAAAGCAATTTGTACAGAATTCTTGAGTGATGTCGTAATTTCTTTATTCTGAAAGAAACCGCAACCAGCCGACACGTGTTTTGTCAGAGAAAGGTAGTCCCCGACTCTTCAGGGCTGAAGCGAGTTGCCTGAACTCTGTGTAGTCCCTAGGCCGGTGATAATTCCAACCCGGTAGGGCACGAGTGCAAGATAAATTCAGGAGTCCAAGAAAATTAGAAGTAAGGCATCTGAGAGTGGATCAGCAGAATTGCGTGATCGGAATGCCGGTGATAATTCCAATCCGGCAAAGCTCGATCGGAGTCCAATCTGAGTAAAATTGCGGGAAACGGGTGTTCTGTGGTAATCTTTTTTAGGCTGGTTGCGGTTTCTTTCAGAATAAAGAAATTACGACATCACTCAAGAATTCTGTACAAATTGCTTTCGAATGACACTTGTATTTCTTGTTTGATTATGTATGTGTGCACAGGATTTAGGTATACTTGTTTGCTGTAGGGTTTACCTACACGCATTAAGGGGTTACAAGGGTTTCCCCTTCCTAGTCAGCACCATACTTACTATTGTGACCCATATACACTGATGTGATTTTGCTGAGCGCCATTACTTCCTATACACTAAAACCCTGAACCTTGAGCATCAATACATTCATTTTCAAACGTTCTTTTGAAAAACATACCGGATGCGGTACAAATCTTCATGCACTGCTATCACAGGCACCCATGGATAGGAATTGAGCAATTATTGTGGTTTTGCTATAAAGCCACACATCCAGGTAGATCAGGCTTCGATGTTGACTTTCTTTGTAAGAAAGAGAACATATAATAAAAGGTAATCCCTAAGTTGTAGTAGGATTCACATAAAAATAATCCAAAGCATTGCAGGATGTTTTTGAGCTTTGTGAAATCAACAAAAGAAAGGTGTCATTCGCTACCGGTAAAAAAGACATTATGCAAAATGGATGTTATGTGGATACGTAAAATAGTGTTGCTATTGTAAATTGTGCAACTCTGGGTTACAAAGTAAAGAAATTTCAGAATAAATGTACTGTTGGTGTAGGATTGTTACATGCAACCTGTTGTTTTCGTTGTTGTGAAAGAAAACAGATATAAAACCAAACATTACTTAAATTAAAAAAATGAAAGTGTAAGAAATCAACCCGGACTGCTATCAGAAGCACGTATGTTGCATTTATTCGTGATAATAAATACAATGCGTCTATTTTCCTGATGTGATATATTTTTTGTTATGTGGAAGGTGAAGAGATGGTTGATTGACAGGACCACCTTAATTTGTTGTAAGGGCGTGGATGTGCTCACGTTTGCCATGCTTGTGTTTGTGAAGTGTAAAGGCCTGCCATAGTATGTTTAAAACCAAGTTAGTGTGCAGTCAGATGACAACTTGTTGATGTTGTATTTTGACCGTATTTAGTAAATAAGTGTGAAAACCTTTCTGGAAGTTGACTATGCTTTTGTAAGGAAATCCTTGTAATGAAGCACCTTTAGTAGTGTTGATGTTTGAAAGCAGTATATAAATACAATGTACAATTAAAGTTGGAGGTGTATGTGATGAGGGGTGTGTTGAGGCACTGTGGGGAACATTTCATACTGAAATGCCATACTGGAGCTCCAGCAGAGCCACACATTACACCACAGAGTAAGTAGTTGGAATCCTGATGTGAGATTTGGATTATTGTTTTTTAAGAATCAGACATCACGTAGATGCTTGTCCTCACACTGTGCTGTTTTGCTGCTCCGGAAGCCATTGTCAGATGATTTATTACAGAGGAAATGCAGCTGTTTTACAGGCGCTTTGCTGATTTCATTGCACTAATATGCTTGGCCTCACACTACGCTATACACTGGCTCAGCCAGGCATATGAAAATTATGATGACCGAGGAAATGTATCCATATTGCATTCGTTTTGGTTATTTTATAAGGTTGCTTGCACAGTACATTTCTTCTGAGGGAACATTTTGCAGCTGTTTAAGTAAAGTCACAGAAGGGTTTAGATGTATGTTTTTATTTGAAAAGGGAGATATGCATAGCTGCCAAGGTTTCACATTGCCATGTGTGACATTTTCATAATGTCAGTGTTAACAAGAGTGACATTTCAACGAGTATGAGTTACACTTTTTTTGCGAGCAAAATGAAGCATTGAAGACGAGGAAAATATATAAATATCATAAATTACAACCATTTGCGGAACGAGAAACTCTACTACAACTTAATGCAGACACAGGGTAGAAAGGCACAGGGAACTCACACCAAAACGTAGGGGCACATAAATGGGGCATAAAGGTATAGGTGAATTGGCACTGACCATTACAAACATGGGGCAGAAAGACGGAAACTGAAACTTAGAGAGACCGAAAACGGGGTAAATAGCTTAAAAAATGAATGTATTGTGATCGTGTGTAATGTAACTTGTGCTCAGTGACACTTACCCCATTAATGCATTGTCATGTCACTACCCTCCTAGTCACACGCTGCAGTTTTACTCATGGTGGAAGCACATTGCTGGCTCAGGGGTCCACTTGTGGTGGGTGCGATGCCCCCCAGCTGAGCTCTCCGCAAACGCCAACCACGCCGTTACTTGTCAGCCACTGCTCGCTGATTGTCAGTGAGCACGGAACACTGATTTATGGTCAAGGAGCATGGCGGGCGGGCCCAGCCGCGACATGCAGTGCCAGCGTGGCCCAAGAGGAGGACTCAAGCGACTTGCACAGCTCAGGCTGCATTGTCACTTGGCTGCACTCTGCAATGGCAGGATGGCCAGGCTGCTTAGGAACCTCACCTGGCACCACTCCGCGGAGGCCGCGGGTCCCATTGACTTCAGTACAGTGGGGCGCGCGGACACCATGCTCTATTGCCGCTCTCGGAATGGCAGATATGCCGACCTTTGTCAGGAGGCACCTGGTGTGTCACAGAGAGAGGGAGATGTATTTACTCGATGAAGTGACCCCCACTTGGTAGGGTCAGTGGCAGGTGAACAACGGTCCAGACCGTCTCAGAATAATTACGCCGCCGGGCCTGACCTAGTCACCCGGCACAACGCGGTGCAAACTACAGCGGCGGACTCCCGCCTGCGATAGCTCAAGCTGGCCCCCTCCATACTTAAATGTACCACGCCCGTTTGTGTCACACTGTCGGCTGTTGCCATTGGCTGCAGGCCTGCCAAGTACCACGCATCATCATTGGGCAACTAATCATCATGTTAACTGACTCTCGTGAATGACAGGTGTTGGGTGAAACACTGTAGCCAGCCGAGCCCAGAGCGAGCTCAGCCAGGCCCCAACTTAGCTTACTGGCTGCAAAGCAGCGCGGACGTGCATTCTCATCTAAGAGCTTTGCTTATACTGCGGTGTTAATTACCAGCACTCCAGCTCTTGCTGAGGAGGCACTATAAATGTTTGACAACGCATTTCAGTGCGGTGATGCGGACCACCACACTGAATTGCGTTAGTCTAATACGTGATGCGTGGTACTTGGCAGGCCTGGATATGTTTTGGTATTTTAACAGTCAAGAGATGTTCTTTTTTTTTTCTTTAATTTCTTTTTATTAAGACAAAAACAAATTTCAGATACAAGCAAATCGCAATATATAAGTTCAAGGCACGTAAAAGACATGACAAATACTAGTCATTGTAGAACGCTGTGTACAATTACATTGTAAGCACTGCCGCACGTTACCCGCTAGAGTACAGCTCTAGACCCGCCCCGAAAACCATTTAATGCCCTTCATGAGACCCGTCACAGACCCCTGTACACTGTCCACAGCCCCCATATTTTCTCCTATTTGCGGGGACATCCACGGCTTTGATACACCACCTGCTCCGCACCTTGACACGAGTCCATATCGCGGAGCCACGCAGCCACCGTCGAGGGATCCGCAGCCCCCCATGCGCGTGCTATGTTTCTCTTGGCGACCCCCCCAGCTAAGGCTAGCCATAACTTAGCCCACTTCGGCCACGTGATCTCTCCCATGACGCAGAGGATATGCCATCTGGACTCTAGCGGGACCTGTGCACCCACCACCTCCTCCATCACCCGGGCGACGCCCTTCCAATACTTCTGAATCCTGGGGCAGGACCACAAAATATGAAAGAATGAGCCCCTCTCGCCACATCCCCTGACACATGCATCGGAACCCCCGCCCTTAATACGGACCTGCACCATTCTCGAGGCATATGACCTGTGAAGGATGCAAAGTTTAACCAGTCTGAAGCGCGCCCTAATGGCTATTTCCCTGGGACACTGTAGGGCCTCAGCCCAATCATCATCTTCCAAAAGACCCACATCTGATTCCCAGGCCTCCCGCAGGGGACCCAAGCAATCCGGAGTATTGTTTACCAGTTTTTTATACATCAACGAGACCGCCTTCTGGATCATGGGGTCCAGAAGAAGCCTATCTTCCAATGGGGAGTATTCTGGAAGCACCGTCCCCTCTTTCAAATGGCAATGTAATGCTGACCGCAACTGTCTGTATCTGAGGAATTCACCGTCCCCCATTTGGAAGCTCTACTGTAGACTATCGAATGTCACCGTTTTACCACCTTTCCAGACGTCCCCAAGCACGTCAATACCTATAAGACTCCACTTCCGGAAGCCCTGTAGACCGTGCACTGCTTTCAGAAAGTCTCCCTCCCATAGTGGGGTCTGTTCAGTGAGTTTCAGCTCCCACCCCGTCATTCTAGTTGCTTTGTGCCAAATATCTATGGCCGTTTTGGTGTGTGGCGGAAGATGTACAGAGCCCCTACTCCTGCGGTACAATTCCCCCAAGTGATTACGCTCACCCAAAACCAATCTGTCCACCCTGTAGGCTGGTTCGTCAAGCGGGGAAAAAACCCATCCGTTAACGTTTATAAGATGAGCAGCCCAGTAGTATTTTCTAAGGTCCGGGACTGTCAGCCCCCCCTCATACATTCCCTTCTGTAGTTTCTTGAGCGCAATCCTGGGGCTGCCTCCCCCCCACAGTCACTGACGCAGCTCGGACTCGACCACCTGAAAGAAGGAGTCCTGAATGCGATAAGGAGTGTTTTGGACAGCGTACAGGAAACGCGTGAGGGCCATCATCTTGAAGAGGACTGCCCGCCCCATAAGGGAGATCGGGAGCCCCCTCCAGTGCATTACGTCATCTCGCAACCTGGAGAGCTGCGCTTGAAAATTCAATTGTGTAAACTCTGCCTCAGTCTTGGTGATCCATACAAGAGATGTTCTTTTAACCTGAAAACCAAATTTGTTTTTGTGGGCTGAGGGTAGATAGGAAAGGTGTTTATGTTGTCACGCTTATTTGTTTGTGTATGCAAATTATAAATAACTGACATACCACGTGAAACAAGAAAGCATTGGGCAATTACACAATAAACTGGGCATGTCTTATTTCTCTCCGTTTCTTAGTGTTCAGCTGTGAGAACATTTCGTAATTGACAGGAGCACGTAGGCAGAAGTATAAACACACATTTACACCGTGATGTGAAAAGTTGGCATCCTGATATATGAGGTGAATTTTCTTTTTAATTTTTAAGGAATCTCATAGTAATAATTTGCTTAGGATCACACTGTGCTATTTGTTATCTCCGCCAGCCGATGAGTAATGCTAAACATAAAGGAAATGCAGGCGTTTTGCTGTTGCTTTGTTTATTTTATAAGGTTGCTCTGATAATGTTATCGAGATGGCAGATGTTTTATGTTTATTGAAGCTGATAGTACAAACATGCTCGGCCTCACACTGTGCTTTGAGCCGTCCCCTCAAGCTGTTGGTAAATGATGAACATAGAGGAAATGCTGCTGGTTTGCAGGCATGTTGCATAAAAGGTAACGTGTATAATATCCTTGTGAGGACCATGGTACAGGTGTTTGAAAAGGTGATGAAAGGGGTGATAATGTGTCATTGTTTGAAAAGGGAAATAACTTTCTGTTTTTAAAGAGTGGAACAGAAGGTCTCTCAACCTGGACATTGGATTATTCTGTGGGGGACCAGGGGAGTCAGGAAGGGATGTTCCATTACTTACATTTTTGCGTATTAAAAATATTGATGTTTGCTATACATACCACTTGTAACACGAAGGCAGTGGGCACTCAAAGGACAAATTGTGCATATTTTTTATTGATTTTTCTTTTAAGTAAATCCCAGAAGCTCTTATGAGGAAGAGCTACCAACCACATCGAGCCTAAGGATATCTTGGGCCCGCCAATGGCGTATCTACTGGAGCATCCAGAGACTATGGATACTGTCCGAAGGGGATTTTTATTGAGAGGAAATGACAATGGAAATTTGTATTTGCTGGGGAAAAACTGGCGAATGCGTCATGATATGTGTACTGACTATCAGAATGTAAACAATGAGGCATGCCCTTTGTTTGTTAATGAGGATAATGAATAAAATACTTTTTAAAAAAGCTCTATAAAACAACATGAACTGCTATCTGAGGCACCTATGTTGCCTTTGTATGTAATTAAAAACACAATGGGGCCGATTCCGATCTCGGCAGGTAGTGCTCCGAATCGGATTCGGAATCACCGGATCCGATTCGGAGCCCTGTTTCCCGACCGAATCGTACGCGGGTCCGGCCGAGCGAGTACGATGCAAGCACCCGCGAACTCGCCGACCGACTCGAACGCGGCTTCAACACGCTCCGACCGACTCGCATGGACACGACTCGCACCGCGCTATGGAGACGTTTCCCGGCCGGGTAAGTACGATGCGCGCCGCGAGCAGTCCGACCGACTCGCGTCGTCCGGCTCGAAAAAGCTGTCGGAGCCGGACTTTGGGGGTCCGCATCGGACCCCCCTGTACGTGTAGGCATGCAAGTCGCACACAGGGGGGACCCATGGGTCCCCCCTACCTGTGCATGTACGCCGCGATGCGCTTGGACGCGTACACGCTGTAGGGGGCGCCCTTGTCCGCCTCGCACCCATTGAGTCAATGGGAGCCCGCGTACGCGTTGTACGACAGGCTCCCATTGACTTCAATGGGAGTCCGACCGACTCGAGTCCGATGGCATGCGTGCGCATCGTACTCGTTCGGTCGGACTGCTAGGGTCCGATTCGGTCGGAATTCTCTCCGGGTCCGGCTCGGTCGGAGAGATTTCCGGCCGGAATCGGAATCGGCCCCAATATGTTTCCTTTCTTGCATGGAATGGAAGTTAGTTTTTAAGAAAATAATTGCCAATACAAACTCCAAATACATTGTGCTTTTGTTATGGAACAACCCGTCCCGGTACACCATGTGCCAATGCTGGATTTGTTTGTGGTAAGGGGAAACCATTGAAAGTTAACCCTAAAAACATAAAGGTGGTGTAGTAGGAAGCATTCTATTTTTTTTTTTTTATTTAATGGTGGATGTTTCTGAGCTTATAAAATATAGAAAAGAAAGGTGTCAGAGGATGGCTGTATAAAGTACAGTAGACTAGATGCAGGTTATGCTAATAAGTAACGTAGTGTTGCTCTCTGAGACTTTGCAAGTCTAAATTTCAAATTAAATTCATTTTAGAATTCTTTGAAAGTCGGCGTAGGAATTTTGTATGCAAGCTGCAATCAAGCACACAAATGTAAAACAAAATATTTGAAAATATTAAACAGGAAGCACAATAAAACAAACCGGACTGCTAGGAGAAGCACCTATGCTGCCTTTGTGATAAGAAATACAATGTTTTTTTTCCTTGCTGCTAAGTGAATCTAATTATTAACAAAACCATCTTTACAACAAAGTGCATAAACATCAAACTTCATTTGTAAAAGATGAACAAAAGAATAAGAATAGGGTATACTTACCAGTGTTCCGAAAAGGAATTTAAGCTGCAAGTTATCTAAGGATCTAGATGTACTTCTCTGAAAAATGTAGGAAGGAGTGTTAGTGTGTTGTGTAGTTAGGGTATTTAAGTAAGGAAGAAGGTAATTAAATGTAACAATGGGAAGGGAAAGGAAACAAATAAGGAAGGAGTAATTTGTCAAGATTGCTATGTGAAAGGTAATTGTAAAGAGTGCGAGTGCCATTGGATAAATGAGTAAAAATAGTTATAGTTTTTTTTTTTTTGTAACTTGTGTAATTTCGTTTAGTTTCCATTTTCAACCTTAACATCATGGTCTTGTGGTGAAAGTAATAAAAAAAAGTACATCTCTGAAAATATGAAAGTGTTCGCTGTCATGACATGACATAAAAAAGATAAAAATGTTATAAATATAAAACCAAACATTCATTAAAAAAAAGAACTCGGACTGCTATCAGAAGCAGCTATGATGCCTTTGTTTGTGATAACAAACACAATGTCATTGTTTCCGTGCTGCGATAACTTTATGTTTTTAAACAGTTAAACAGATGGTGTTTCAACCTAGAGATATGAATTTTTGAGTGGTTCCAGAGGACTTAAGAAGGCTGTGGATGTGTTCACACTTGTTATGTTAGTGTATGTGAATTGGAAAAGCCTGCCACACCACCTGTAACACAAAGGCAGTGTTCACTCAGATGCCAAAAGGTTGATGTTGTATTTTTGTCCATGTTTAGGGGATATCTGTGAGAAAGTTTTTAAAAAAGTTTTTTAAAGTTATGCACTGATAGCTTGTTGGTGTTAGAAAGCAGTATGTAAATACAATGTGCAAATAAAGTTGAAAGTATGTGATGAGGCACCTGTTGAAGCGCTGTGGTGAACATTTCATAATAGAATGGGGCACTCAGACACAAGCATAGGTATATGTTACGCTGTGATGTAAAAATTGTCACCCTGATATGCGAGGTGAAATATTGTTTAATTTCAATGTAATCTCACAGTAGTAATATGTTTGGCGTCATACTGTGCTATTTTCTGTCTCCGTCAGCCACCAGGAAATGAAGCCGTGTTGCTGGTACTTTGTTTATTTCACAAGGTTGGTTCGATAATGATAGTAAGGTGGAGATGGTGTATTTGTATTGAACTGGACAGTACTAATATGCTTGGTCCCACACTGTGCTATGCGCCTGCTCTACCAGCTGTCGGAAAATTATGATGACAGAGGAAAGGCAACTGTTTTGCATGCACTTTGTGTATTTTTAAAGGTAGCTTGCATAATATTATCCTTGCTAGCAAAATTGTATAGTTGTCTGAAAAGGGTCATTAAAGAGGTGAGATTTAAAAAAACATTTTTTTTTCAAAAGGGAGATAAGTTCCTGTTTTTAAACAGTTAAAGAGATGGGGGCATATTATCAAGCAATTTATCGCCGCGTTAGCGGCACTTTCTTGCCGCTAACGCGGTATTTCTTTAACGCCCTATTAACAAGCTGTCGCCAACAGGCGTTAGCGACAGCTTTCCGGCGATAGCAGCCGGTTTTTCTATCGCCTTGCATGCCAGCGATATTTATCGCTAATGACATGCAAGGTAGGCGTGCCTTCTCAAAATTACAGGAAAACTCACGCTAACACCACTGCGCCCTATTATCAAGGATGGGCCCGACCCGCGAATCGATAAAAAAAGTCGTGCTAAGGCCCGTTAGCTGCAGGAACTTAACACCAAAAAATAGCTGGTCTTAAAAATGGGGACAAGACTTGGGCCCACATGTATGCATGTTTTTGGTGCTGGGCAGCGCTGCAAGCAATGTTGCAGCGCTGCCCTGCGACAAAAATAGAGTGCAGGAATGCGCACCATCAATGAGTTAGTGCGCATTCCTGTGCCCCACTCATGAAAAGTGTTGCTGCACTGCGACAAGACAGCGTAGCAACACTTCTCATTACGCCCTCCTTGCAACAGCATGGATGCGCTGTACTCACTGGACAGCGCTCCATGACATGAGTAATGACAGATACGTCAGGAATCCTGACGTATCTGTCTGCGCTAAAGTCACGCATTGCTGCAGTTGTGTCACAACCATGACGCAACTCCAGCAATTCATGGGGCCAGCCTATCCCTATGGCACTGCCTCACCCTCACGCCTGCTATCAGGCAGGCGGAAGGTACTGACGCAGTGCCGTTCATGAGGGGTGCCCGAATGTTGGCGATGTTGGAGATCCATTGGTGGTGGTTGCGCGCTGCGGTGTCATCGTTTGGAAGCATTGGTGGAGTGTTGGTGCGGAGGCAGTTGCCCAGATGTTCTGCAGTGGCCTTGATCCAGCTGCGACGGGGTGCAATGACGGCGCTGGCGTCCTGTGGGCAAGGTGAAGACAGCATTCATCCAATGATGGTAGTGCCAGGAGAGTCCGGTGTTGTGGCTGTAGTTGAAGTACACGCTGGCAGAGGTGACGTGCTCGACCGTGTGTCCTGCTATGTGGCCTGTTGAGGTGACTTGCTGCTTGCGTCTGATGTCGGTGACAGGAGGGGGTGGTGCTCTGTTCACTGGGGTTGCCCAGGTGGAACTTGAGTTCACCGAGTTGGATGTCGTCGGGGGATGTTAGACCCTGGGGTGCAATGATGTCTACAATGGGATTGTAGAATGGGGGGCCATGGCCCGGGGGGCCTGCACTTGAGGGTGCCACAGAGGATGTTCTTGGGCTTGGTCCAGATCTGGGAGTTGACGTGGTCCATGGTCACCCTTGGCACATTAGAGTGCGTGGTCAGTCGGAGTGTGCCTCTGTAGGTGACGGCAATGCCTCCTCCTTGATGGTCGAGGTGCTCCTTGCGGGTGATACTGCATCCGTCAGTGATGGCAAAGGCAATGTCCGTTACGGAGCAGAGGTTTGTCCTGGCAGGCGAGGTGGCATCCAGGGTTGATGGCGAGGAGGGTGCTGGCGTCGTAGCGGTGGAGTGTCCAAGAGGAATGCACCTTGGTGCTGAGCACGGTCCAGGGGCAGACGGACGCAAACGGCGTAGCTTATGTGTTGCCTTTGTCACGGGAGACGACCATTACAACGCAGGCAGTACATCGTTAACAACGCAACTCCGACAACGCGGGTCCCTTAACATCGCATTTGATTATAACGCATTGTGAGGTCAGTAATGGGGTAATTCAAACTTTTTCAGGTGTGTATGGGTTTTGGATGTAAAAAATGAAAATTGGGCTATTTCTCGGGGTAAAATATGAAAAATGGGGTGTTTTTTGGGGTAAAATATGAAAAATGGGGTGTTTCTTGAGGTAAAATATGAAAAATGGGGTGTTTTGTGAGGTAAAATATGAAAAATGGAGTGTTTTTCGGGGTAAAATATGAAAAATGGGGTGTTTATTGGGCTAAATTTTGGAATTATTGGGTGTTTTTTGGGGTCAAATTTCTAAATCTTGGGTGTGTTTTGTGCCAAAATAAAGAGAAATTTGGGGGGTGCATTTGTCTCAAATGTGATCTTTTGGGTGTCTGCAGCCTGCATTGCGAACAGAGAAGTGCGCATGTCTGCATTGGGCGGCCTGAGTGGGCCGACCAAACAGTCATTGCGCACTTGAGTGTGCATGCCAATCCGCACATTCCCTGCTCCGTGTTTGGAGCAGTCCTACCCACCCGCCCACCCCCTGAGGATACATAGCATGATTACATCAGTAATTTATCCCTTGTTTTTCCCTTTTTTAACTGTTTTATTGGTTTCTCTGAGCCCGCACTACCCGCTTCCCGCCGCTGCTGCCCCTGCAGCCCCGCACCCCTGTCCTCGCACATTCCCGCCTCCCAGCTGATCGTTCCTCCACCCTCCCCTACTTAATGGCGGACGCTGCGTGATTGCGCAGCGGACACACGCCGCTGGCGCGCAGAAGGCGCGCCTAAGACAAGCCCGTCTGCGCATGTCTGCAACCCAACCGCGACCAGCGCCAGGAAGCCTGTATCACAGGCCACCCACTGCTACAGCACAGCCACCCTCCACGCACTCAACCCCGGGAAAGTCAGAGACTGACAACAGGCCTCGGCAAACACGACCCACGGCCAGTTCTCCTGCCTCCACTGCCGCCAGAGCTTAACCACCACCCCGGACTCCAACACAGCCGAAGCCAGCACCGGCGACACCCTATGATGCATCCTCCTCAACGGGCGCTCCGTGCACAAACACGCCGTGGAAATCTGGAACCTACTCGACTCTCTCTCGCCCGACATCGCCTTCTTCACGGAGACCTGGACCAACGCCTCCTCCGCCCCCGACATCAACACCGCCATCCCGGACGGATACAAGATCCAGAGGAAGGACCGCACCAACCACCCGGGAGGGTGCCTTGCCATTGCCCACAAGAGCACCCTCCGCCTCACCACCTCCAGCGAAACCTTCCCCTCTGCCGAACTCCTGCACTTCCAGATCCAGCCACAACTCCACACTTCGAGGAACCCTCGTCTACAGACACCCCGGGCCCCGGACACACCAGCCAGCCCACCATCTCCACCTGGACTCCAGTCACAGCCGAAGACACAGCCTCAACCATGAAAGGCATCCACTCATGGGCCCCCCAACCCAAGCCCTCCCACATCTACCACAGAGCCGCGGCCGCCATCACACACGAACTGAAACGCACCATCAACACCACCTTCAAAACAGGCACCTACCCAGACGACTGAAAGCGTGCAGAAGTCTGGCCCCTTCTCAAAAAGACCACAGCTGACCCTACCGACCTCAAGAACTACCGGCCCATCTCGCTCCTCCCCTTCGCAGCCAAAGTTGCAGAGTAAACAGTCAACAGGGAACTGACACGATTCATTGATGACAACGCCATCCTCGACCCGTCCCAATCCGGATTGCGAACCAACCACAGCAACAAGGCCGTCCTACTCGCCGCCACAGCCGACATCCGCACACTCCTGGACCAAGGCCACTCCACAGCCCTTATCATACTCGTCCTTTCAGCGGCCTTCGACACCGTCTCCCACCACACACTAGTCACCAGACTACACAACGCCGGCATACAAGGAACAGGCCTCGACTGGTTCCGATCATTCCTCCCCGGAAGAAGCCAAAGGATCAGACTGCCAACCTTCCTCTCCGATCCCACGTAAATCACCTGCGGAGTCCCAGAGGGTTCATCTCTGAGCCCGACCCTCTTCAACATCTACATGGCACCCTCAACGCCATCGTCCAACAACACGGCATCAACATTGTATCCTACGCTGATGACACCCAGCTCATCCTCTCCCTCACTAAAGACCCCACCACCGCCAGACTCAACTTCCAGAAAGGAATGCAGGACGTCGCAGACTGGATGACCAACAGCTGCCTGAAGCTCAACACCCAGAAGACAGAAGTCCTTGTCACCACACCTTCAGCATGGGACAACACCTGTTGGCCTTCGCCCTCGGAAGCCCACTTACCCCCTTGGACCACGCCAGAAACCTCGGCATCGTACTCGACCCATCCCTCACCATGAACAGACAGGTCTACGCCGTCACCTCCAGCTGCTTCAACACCCTCCGCATCCTCCGCAAGGCCTTCAAATGGATACCCCCAGAGTCAAGGAAGACAGTCACCCATGCACTCATCACCAGCAGACTGGACTATGGAAACGCACTCTACGCCACCATTTACAAGTCCCTACTCCGCAAACTACTGACATTACAGTACACCGCCGCCAGACTCGTCCTCGGCATCCCCCGGCACTAACACATCAGCCAACACCTACGTAGACTCCACTGTCTACCCGTGGTGAAAAGAGTCACCTTCAAAATCATCACTCACGCCTACAAATGCCTACACAACAACGTAACCAAATACCTTAACAACAGAATCAACTTCAACGTACACAAATGAGACATCCGATCTTCCAACCTCGCACTGTCCGAAACCCAGCGCATCCACAGGGCCAGAGCAGGCGGAAGATCCTTCTCCCACATTGCATGCAATACCTGGAACGAGCTACCGGCAGACATCAGAGGTGCCCCCTCCCTGAACACCTTCAGGAAGACCCTCAAGACCTGGCTCTTCGGCTAACAGATCTGCGGCCCCCCACGCCTCAGTGCCTTCCGACCCTCACGGGTGAGTGGCGCGCTTACAATTCCCCTGAGTGATTGATTGATTGATTGAGTTATCATCATGTGATGATTGTTCCTCTTCTGCACTGCTTGAGGTGGTGGGGCAACGCTCTTCCAACATAGCGGTAGAGCCGCCACTGGGGGTGCGTCATCTACATGTGATAGGCATGAGCGACTCTCCCCCGGCCCTCCTGTGCTACGCATCCCACCTTCTCCTTACCTGGACATTGACCCCGTGACGCAATCCACTGCACTCTCTCCAAATCTGTGACTCAGCCAGCAGGAGCCTGAGCCAGGTGTGCTTTCACTGGGCTGGGTACAGCAGTCACCGCGTAGTCCGCTGGTGGACCACCCGATGCAGTTGATGCAGCAGGACTCCCTTAGGCGTGTAGTTGCAGCGCTCAGTCCACACAAGTTCGGCGTAGCACAGGGGCCTCACCCTCCAGAGCGTCCGGCCAGCCCAACATCATCCGTCCTGTGATGCAGGGAGACGGCACTCACCGTTGGTAATCGCCTCGGTGCACCCCGGTTTAGTGGTGGATCATAATATGCGAAGCAGACCTCACTACGTTGGTGCGCAGGATCACCTCTACCATTGACTGCACCAAGGTGCGCAAGGCGGGCTTCTCTCACAGGTCAGCAACGTGTCTCCATGCGACCTGCCAGACTTCACCACCAGGTACTGGCGATCGTCACACATCAATGTCTCCCGCCACGGCTCATCGACTCCACAGCTACTCCACATCCCACTCCAGGCCACAAACGCAGGTCCAGCAAGGGATCCAGGAACCAGACGCAGGTCCAGCGAGGGATCCAGGAACCAGACGCAGGTCCAGCGAGGGATCCAGGAACCAGACGCAGGTCCAGCAAGGGATCCAGGAACCAGACGCAGGTCCAGCGAGGGATCCAAGAACCAGACGCAGGTCCAGCAAGGGATCCAGGAACCAGACGCAGGTCCAGCGAGGGATCCAGGAACCAGACTCAGGTCCTACGTGGGAACCAGGGTCTCATCCTGGTCAACCAGGATGTTGGGTGGCTTGATGGGGTTGTTGATGTGCGCTGCACTATGCCCTGGCTGCTCAAATCTGCATTTTTCCTTTTTTTTTGTGCATCTTTTATATTGGAGGTGGACAGATAGGCTAAGTCCAAACTTGCGGGTTAGCGTGCCTTTTTCTATCACTAAGGGCTTATCGCTGGATTCCACCCGCTATCGCCGGTTTCATTAACGCCATTGCGCTAATGTTAGAGGCGGTTTTCGCCACTGATCCCTGAAGCTATCGCCTGTTAGCAAAACGTTGCTAATACGTCGCTAACAGGGCGATGACTTGCAGGGATCGACGGCGATAGGAAAACTAGCGCTAACGCTAACCTAGGTTAGCGCTAGTTATCGCCATTTCTTGGTAAAATGCCCCATGGTCTTTTAACCTGGACATGGGATTTGTATGTGGCGGCCAAGGGGATTTCGGAAAGGTGTAGATGTTGTCATGCATATTTGTTTGTGTTTGTAAAATATAAATGGCTGCCATACCACATGTAATATGAAGGCATTTGGCAGTTAGATCCCAAAGTGTGCTTATTTTTTCTACTGTCCATTTTTGAGTTTATAACTGTGAGAAGGTGCAGTGAAGATTAGTTATAAAATTTAGAGCATCCCAGTACGAAATTCGCTTAAAGTATCGTTACTGGTATAAAGCACACTGATTGTAGTGAAAATATATCAGCCATGAAATAAGGGACCTATATTGTGTATTTTTTAATTAAAAAAATAAATGATAGGTAAAAAATGTATAGTAGCCTAGTTTGTGGTTTGGTAAAGTATATAAAGAAATAGTTCCATTACAGAATGACACAGTACATAATGCAAGGACGGTTGTGCAGGATAATGCTGGGTGAGCAAATTTGAAATGGTTGGCAAGCAGTTTGGAATTTTTAAAAACACAACCATTCAAGACTTTGGGCCTGATTACGAGTTTGGCGGTCTTGGAGCAGGCCGCCACACCAAGACCCCGCTCCAAGACTGCCAAACCTGTAGTTAGTCCGCCTGCCAGCCAGATTACAAGTTGTAATCCTGGCGGGCAGTCCTGGGGCGGTGGTCCCATGGTGGTGCCTTTCTAAGACTCATAGGAGAGCCTTAGAAAGGCACAGCTGTTGGAGCACCACAGCCCGTTCCTGCATGGACCAAAATTGACAATGTTGTGCATTTCATTTCATGCAGGAACAGGGGGTGCATACAGACAGGCGGGCACACCATATGCCCCCTCTGCATGCACCTCAGTGCACAGAGGCACCAGTGGGCCCTGTATGGCCCGCTTAGTTTCCTCACCACCACACTTTTCATGGCAGGCTCACCGCCATGAAAACTGTGGCAGTGAGGAAACTCATAATATGCTTGCCGGTGCCGCAGTGGCACTGCCAGCATATTGCAGCCTCAGACCACCCAGGGATCAGGGATCTCAGGTGATAGCAGCGGTCTCATGGCAGTCCGACCGCCAAAGTTGTAATACGGCGTATTGGACCACCGGTGCGGGAGTAGCCACACCGCCACCGCGGGTTTGATGGTCCATTGTACCGCCAAACTTGTAATCAGCCCCTTTATACTCACCCATATACAAAGTATTGTAGGAAAGTGCCCCTTTTTGCATGGTTTCCCCCCACTTTTGCCTAATGTTGATGCTCTTTGACTGAGTGTGTCCTGGTTTCCTGCGAACCAGGTACCCAGGGCCAATATTCTTTCCCTAAAACTTTACTGTTGCAAAACCCAATTGGCAACTCTCTGGCCACATGTAAGTCCCTTTTAAAAGGTACCATAGGTACCAAGGGCACTGTGACCAGGGAAGGCCTCTTAGGGCTGCAGCACTTATTGTACCACCCTTAGAGGCCCTGTACCTTCATACACACACACTGCCATTGCAGGCTGAGTGTTCTGGTGCACAGCAAAGTGAAGAGTCGACATGGCCCACATCCCTGTGTGCCATGCCTACAATCCACTGCCATGGCATAGGTAAGCCACCCCTCTAGCTGGTTGCACTATACCACTGGTGAGGGTACAGGTGCATGAGCCTTGTACCCCTACAGTGTCTAAGTCCATTCTTAGACATTGTAAGTGCAGTGAAGCCATAAAGAGTATATGGTCTGTAAGTTTGTCATTATGAACTCCACAGCACCATAATGGCTTTACTGAAATCTGGGAAGTTTGATATCAAACTTCTCAGCACATTAAACCCACACTGATGCCATTGTGGGATTTAATGAAAAATGCACTCAGAGGCCATCTTAGAGATGCCTCCTGAAAACGACCTGACTCTAGTGTCCTGGTTGAGTGGCTGCTCACCAGCTGCCACCACCAGACATGTTTCTGGACGCCTGGGTCGAGAGCCTGCCACTCTCGGGGTCCTGAAACAAAGCACATCCTGGGTTGAGGTGCCAAGCCTCCTCCCTCATGATGGGCAGTGTCCACGAAGGGGAAGCTTCAAAGGCTTGCCGCTTTTGTAAGCTGACCCAGCCATTTGCAGCTCCCAGCAACTGGCCCCCATCGGTTCTGACCTCTACTTTGGGCAGGAGAATCGGTGGGAAAACCAAGATAGGTTCAGGTGGGGGAGGCGAGGTGAAGCACAACTCTCAGTCCCTGCCATCTTGAAGACAGGGGGAGCCAGGCAACTAGAGTGAGGTTTATGCCCCCTCCCACTAGAGGGTGGCATAATAGGGAGTGTACCCACCCCAAGGAAGGGACCCATTGGTCCCAACGTGTACCTACCTGAAAATGCCCCTAAATTTAGTATTTAGGGGCAACCCCGAACCTTGCCTCCTCAGACAAGAAGAAACAAGAAGAAGGACCGAAGAGCCGTGCTGAAGGACGAAGAGGAGGACACTAACTGACTTAGTCCCAGCCCTACCGGCCTGCTCCAGCGAAATCCCGGTGTGTCCTGCAGCCAGCAGCACCCCAGAACCTGGAGGACCTGCCCTGCCTTTCCCAACAAGACTTTGCCTCCCAAGAGCACCGTTTTGCTCACCAACAGACTCCGGACAAATCTGCGAGTCTGCACCACTCTGCACCCGACGCCCACAGCCCGAGATCGCGTGGCCCAACACAACGAGGAGGTCTCCCCGGCGACCCTGACCTGGGATCTGGTGATCCCTGACCTACCTCAAATCTCCCGACGACGCCTGCAGCCCCTTTCTGAAGGATCCCCCGTCCGCGATCGGAGCCGGTAAGAGAAACCCGACGCCAAAAGACACCCCTGCACCCGAGGCCCCACGGCCTTGGGTGGCCCAACCGACGTTGTCCCAGCATCCCAACTTACCTCTCCAACCGGTGGTCACCTCCAGAAGATCTTCGCGCCTGAGCCTGCAGTGTTTGTTGAAACGGGAGAATCCCCATTGAAAGCAACAGGGCACCCAATGCCAAAACAGCACCCTGCACCCGGCCGCCCCTGTGCCACTGTGGGTACACTCTGTGTGCTAACTTGAACCCCTCTTTGCCCTGAGCTTAACCCCAGGAGCTTTGCTCCCTCAACCTTGTGGCCTTCTCGTGAGCAGCCACCAACCGGAAGCACCCTATCCCCCATTGGATAACATTGGGCCTCAGCACTCTGCACCCGGCCACTCTAGTGCCGCTGAGGGTGCTTTTTGAGTGCATCCTTGACCCTGAGGGAACCCTTGTTCTAACCCCAGAAACTCAACACTCAAGACAGTTTACTTACCTTCAAAACGATAACCCCATTTTTCTCCATAGGTTTGCATTGACTGTTTTCCTCTGAAAAAGTTCTAAGTGTTTTGTATGGAAACCTAAGAAACTGTGTTTTGATAAAAAAAACTGTTTTACTCACCTTTTATCAAGGAAATGTCCCAGTGTGATATCTAGGCATATCACACTGAGTAGAAAAATTAATCTGAAAAGTAACTTAAAAAGTAATCACCAAGTATAATTGCAAAGCAACTGAAAAGTAATTTCAACTGTTTCTGAACATTTGACCTACGTGTATCTACATTCAACTGTATTATTAGAAAAGTATTATTTATACTTACCTGCACCAAGTCTGGCTTGGTTCTAAAATAAAATACAACAAAGAAATATTTTTATACAAAACAATTGGTCAGAGTTCAGTCTTTGAGTGTGTGAAATAATTTCTTGCCCGAGTGTGTACAATAAATGCTTAACACTACCCTCTGATAACGCCTGACTGCTGGCCCACACTACCACAAATAGAGAGTAAGGTATTATCTACTTTTACCTCTGCCTACCTTTCGGGATCCCCTGGACTCTGTGCACACTACACCTTACTTTGGTATAATATATGCAGAGCCAGCTTCCTACAAGTATGCCACAAATTGTGCACAAATGGATAAGGCATACACAGGACATGTAATTCCAATTACAAAGCAATATATAATGCCATGAAATGTCTGGTTTGAATTGCTAACAGATGATAGTTAGAACAGAGGGGCTAACAGTGAAACTAAATTGGCCTGATGTGCGAGGTGAAAGTTTCTTTATCTGTTATGGAATTTCACAGTAGTGATATGCTTGGCCTCACACTGTGCTATTTGCTGTCTCCCCCATCCTTCGTAAAATAATAAACACAGGAATTCCAGCTGTTTTCCTGGCGCTTTGTTTATCTTATAATGTTGCTTGGAAAAAGTTATCAAAATGGGAGATGTTTGTGTCAATACTAATATGCTTAACTAGACACTGAGCTATGCGCTGGCTCTGCCATCTGTAGAAAAATTATGATGCCAGAGGGAATGCAGCTGGTATTACAAGGGCGTGCGGTATTGTATAAGGTAGCTTGCACAATATTATAATTTAAAGGAATATTGTTCAGGTATTTAAACAATGGAATAGCAGGGGTGAGAATTTTGTTTTTTAACTTAGACAACAAATTTTATCATGGGGGCCAAGAGGAGTTAGGAAAGATGTGTATATTGTCACGCTTCTTTGTTTGTGTGTGTAAATTATAAATGCCTGCCATACCACGTGTAACACAAAGGCAGTGGGGAGACAAAATGAATATGCTTTCCCTCACACTGGGCTATGCAGCGGCTCCGCCAGACATCGGAAAATGACAATGACAGAGGAAATGCAGCTGTTTTGCAGGCACTTTGTGTATTATTTACAGTAGCTTACATCATATTATCCTTACAAGGAATATTGTACAGGTGTTTGAAAAGGTTCATGAAATGGATGAAATTATGTTATTTTTCTAAAAGAAAGAACATTTTCAGTTTGTGAAGAGTCAAATAGATGGTTTTCTGATCTGGACACCAGCGCCTGTATTTATCAATATTTCACGCAACACAACACAAAAAGCAACCTTGTTGCACTGCTCTGTGTGAAAGGGAGAGGGCAGGAATGCATCGTATTTAACATTGTATGCTGCATATCTGTTCTCGGACTGCTCTGGTGCACAAACTGCTGCCTAGTGCTAATGTAGGCAGGATTGGTTTTGTGCCGGAAGGGTAACCAGACAGACTACCAAGCATAGAGCCAAGTTTTAATAAGCTTTCTGAATTTGGTCTCATTGGGTTCAGTTCTTAGTTCCGTTGGCATAGAAATCCATAATTTGGGGGACCTATGGATAGAGATCTACCTTCCCATCTAGTCCTTTTTATACACGGAACTTTCAGGAGGCCTCCATTGGAAGATCTTAAAGTCCTATTTGGGGTGTAGGGTGAGAAAAGAGCATTGATCAGGAGGGGTCATGTATGATTGATTCCCTTGTGGGCCAGACATAATGACTTGAATTTTATTCTGTCCTCTACTGGGAGCCAATGTAGGGACACCAAAATCTGTTTTTGCTGAGGAATATTTAGGTAGCTTTAGGCTTAAAGATAGGCAGCATTTTAGACTACCTGCAGTCTCTTAATTCCTGATTTGGGTGAGCCCACATACAAGGAGTTCCCGTATTCTGGACGAGAAAGAATGTGTGCCTGAACTACAATTCTCCTGGATGGCAAAGGTAATAATTCAAGGATTTTCCGTAATATCTTCAACATGCCAAAGCAGGATGCAGATAATCTTTTAACTTGGACGTCCATGGATAAAGAGCTATCCAGCCATATACCCAGACTTTTTATAGGTGACGAGGGCTGTGGTGGGGATCCTAAGCAGTATGGCCAAACTAGCGCTGTTTGCAAGGCTAATATGTTTAGCACAAACATCAGGTTGGTTTTGTCTCCATTCAATTTCAATGAACAGTTTATCATCCACTGTGCCACTTTCTCGAGGCCGGGGACTAGCTGGTGCTGAGAACCTGACCCTGGGGCAAGGGAGACAACCGGCTGCATATCATCAGTGTAGGAAACAATCAACAGGCCAAATTCCCTACCGATAGAGGCCAGTGGTTGTACATAAATATTAATGAGAATGGGGTAAAGTGCAGATCCATGTGGGGCCCAGCACTTCAGTGGAACTACTTCTGAGTAGCAAGGGGGTTCATAGATCTGAAAAGACCTGTCCTTTAAAAAAGAAGAAAGCCACTTCAGAGCCCCATTTCTTTTTCCTATATCCCTCAGCCTGAGTACAAGGTCTGTGTCGAAGGCTGCACTCAGGTCATGAAATATAATAGCCACAGACCCTCCCTTGTCCAGTAATAGTTTCACCTCTTCTGTTACTGCCAATAATGCTAATTCCGTACCATATTTTGAACGGAAACCAGTCAGGGTGGAGTCCAGAAGGGAAGCTTCTTCTGGAAATAAAGAGAGGTGCTGATTGATATGGTTTTTCTAGAATTTTCTCCATGGCTGGAAGCAGGGATATAGCTCTATAATTCCCAGGGCATGCAAGGTCCAGATTAATTTTTTTAACAGCGGCTTGGCCACAGCGTGCTTCCTGGCTTGGGGGACAAAATTCCGTGGACAGTGAAAGGTTAAAAAGGTCTGAGAGAGTGGGGAAAATTTCTTGACCTCCTTGTAGGAGATGAGGTGGGGCAGGGTCTAATGGGGAGCCAGATTTAACTTTGCCAAATAAAGCTAAGAGTGATTCTTTAGTAATCAAAGGAAAATTAGAAAGATAGGTCGTCTCCCTGGTGGCAGTTTGCATCTCTGGTACAGAGGGGAGAGCTCCCATTGCCTTGCGGAGCTCAGAGAAAATCGCAGGTATTTTATCTCTCTAGGAGCGTTGGCTGCATTATCCATTAATGCTTCATAATATGATGCCTGAGCCTTTTTGACTTCCTGATGGTATAGTTTTGTCACCAACCGATATGCAGATTTTATCTTTTCATTATAATTTTGTGTGCATTTTCTTTCCAATCTTTTACAACCTTTTTTAAGAGAGACTAAATGGGCATTAATCCAAGGTGCCGATTTTCCCTTCTTTCCCTTTTCTATGGTAAAAATAGGAATACCCACATCTAGTAAATGCTAATCCATTTATTTACTGTGTCATTCGCCGCCGATGGGTCAGGCCCTCACACTGGTTTGGCTAATGCCAGAGCAGATAACCAAGTTTATGTGTTTAATTTTGTCCATCTTCAACCTTGTCTGGGAGAATCATTATTTTCCAGCACTAGCGCTGGGCTCTCTAAGGTCAGCGAGATCAAGGCGTGGTCTGTCCAAATCATAGGGCAGGGTTTCCCGGTTTTCAGATTGGACTCATTACTGAACATAGGTTCTAAACTGTGGCCTATACCATTTGAGGGCCCTGCCACCCTTTGTGTTAACTGCAGACATCCTAGATCTTACACGATGTCTGAAACTGTAGAGTTATGTGTCCTCAAAATGGATGTTTAAGTTCCCTAGGAGGGCAAAGTTCGTTTTTTTGGTGGCATAACTAGCAACTATCTCTGGTAGGGCCTCTGTGAACCTAGAGCATGGACCAGGGGTCTGTATACTAAAATTGCAGAAAAGGAGAATGTTGGAGACAGATTAATAGTGAAACACACATTTTCAAATTCAGGAATGGGGAAGAGATTGTACCTACAACTATAAATGTCTTTTAGTATGATAGCAATACCCCCACTACTTTTATTTGAGCGGTCTCTCCTGCATATATGGTATCCAGGAGGAAGAGCTTGATTGATATCAGGGGAGGAGCCATCATGAAGCCATGTTTCAGTTAAAAACAGGACATCAAACTGTTTGTCCTCAATTAATGTTAAACGTTTACATTTATGGCATGATAAGGATCTACAGTTAAGAAGACCCATGTTCCATTTTGTGGTTTGTGGTCCCATGTGGTTTGGAGCTGCTTTCCTCAGGTCTACATAGCACAAAATTACATTTGGAGCAGGATTGTTCACCATTCTCTGGCCACTTGAGGGGGAAGCAAAAGACACACAATTGATGGACGGAATGCAGAACAAATCAAAACATTCACCCCCAGTCAAGAGACCTGGGTTAAATCCATCATTCTTTTGCTCACCATGCCACCCCAGTTTAGACCTGGCCATATGCAAATCAGTCTTGACCCTGTGCCTCATGGGAACAGTCCAGCCCGAACTGCCAAGCCAGGTCCTCCCTGGACCGGAAACAAGCATCCTAGGACCGGTTTCGGGGTTTCACCCCTCTTCAGCCAGGATTGCTTGATTCCAGTGGCACAGTGAGCCCGGGACCCACGTCTGGGCATACCCGGCGCACTTAGGGCGAGGAAGCAAAAGACACACAATTGATGGACGGAATGCAGAACAAATCAAAACATTCACCCCCAGTCAAGAGATCTGGGTTAAATCCATCATTCTTTTGCTCACCATGCCACCCCAGTTTAGACCTGGCCATATGCAAATCAGTCTTGACCCTGTGCCTCATGGGAACAGTCCAGCCCGAACTGCCAAGCCAGGTCCTCCCTGGACCGGAAACAAGCATCCTAGGACCGGTTTCGGGGTTTCACCCCTCTTCAGCCAGGATAGCTTGATTCCAGTGGCACAGTGAGCCCGGGACCAGGATGCTTGTTTCCGGTCCAGGGAAGACATGGCTTGGCAGTTCGGTGCTGGACTGTTCCCATGAGGCACAGGGTCAGACTGATTTGCATATGGCCATGTCTGAACTGGGGTGGTGGAGTGAGCTAAAGAATGATGATGGATTAAACCCAGATCAGTTGACTGGGGGTGAGTGTTTGATTTGCTCTAACGCTCCGTCCATCATCCCCTTTGGTATCACTTGAGGGGGAAGGCATGTGTGGATGGATTGGGCCTGAACGAGAGTAGAATTTCAGCTGAGTAGTTTGCCCTTTTTTTTCAGGATTCCTAGTCCATTTCGGGTGCGGACCCGCGCATACGGGCTTGCCTTAGGTGCAGCTGCATTCCTGCTGCCATTTAAGGCTGGTGTATGTAAACTTGAGCGCTAACCTTACTAGCATCTCTATGGTCTAATATCTCAATGGTCCTGCGTGATAAAGTGCAGGTACAGTGATCTCTATGGCGCAATTTTAGTTCCCCTTCCCACTTGTAGTAGCTTCCCCCTACACCAAATGAGTGTTCCAAATAGCAGCACAACATCTACTTAAAAAAATTCCACTTTCAGTTTTTAAAAATCTTTTTCACCATTCAGTTTTACAAATATTAAAAAGTGAACACCAATTAGGCAATCCTGCAACAGTTCCCGCTTCGGGAAAGATTGCGGTGACCTCATTTACTCTCCCATTCCTGGAATTTAACTGCAGAAGAGACGTGTTCTCCTTTTCCAAATTCCTTTGTGGTTAAATCCAAGAATTAAACAAACAAAACATAATTGTGAATTGTCATATTTATTTTTACTTAGGGTGGGCAGTACACTCCGCTCTGCCAGTGCAGTTTGCGGAGTTTTGCTGCTCCGCTTGGAGTGCAGAGTTTGGCAAAACCTCTGGCAACTGTTGCATAGCGGAGTTTACCAGCGTTCACCAGCCCGCTCTTGCTTGAAAGCCTTGTAACTATACTTTACAACCATTCGTGAATTCAACGTACTTTCCGTTATTGATTTTTCCTCATAACATGTGTCCGTCCGTAATGTCACCACTTCCGGGTGGCCAGACAGCCAATTTAATGGTCTAGGAGCGGGGGGACTCGTAACGTGTAAAGTGGTCTAGAATTATAGTATCGGTTGCCTTGCAGCCAACCTAAGATCATTGCACAGCAACTCTCAGTGCTGATTGGCTGAAGAGTCCACTCTATGTAGTAATGCCGTTTTCGATTCCTTATCGCTTTAAGTTACTAGTGACTGCTTGCTGCCTTAAACATGGAAGCCATCGGGAACGGCAACTGCCAGGCAGAGTAATGGGTATGCATCTCACACATTCTGCTTTACCTATGTGTGTACTGCTAAACCAACATCAGGAAAGGGCGTTCCATTACTTCAGACGGTATCTGCTCCACCAGCAAGGAGTGAGTGTCTGACTAGTCCATGGACCCGAGAATGGTTTCCTCTCTAGATTTGCAACTTTATCCTGCTGGGTAAGACCGACCAGGTCACTTCTTAAAGGTAGTAACTGTTATTAAGTTTAAGGCAAGAACTGATTCAATGAGCCGGGACATCTCTGTTTGGTTTGAGAGTGACACGGAGAATTGTTTTGAATTATGTTTTGCACTATTTACAGTACTTGACTGGATGTGACCATAGGCGGTGTGCTGGACCACTTTTTAATCACGCTGGGGTAACTCCCGTTTGCTAATGCTACACCGTACCGCTCCTTGCTTTTATGTCCTGGGGTCGTGCACTGGCACACTTATTTTTTGTGCATTAGACCTGAGTGGTGTGCAGGCCCGACTTTTACTTTTGTGGCTATCTGGTGAAGCACTGACTCTTCAGTCCACCTGAGCAGTGCAACGGCCCGCTTTTACTAATTTATCAATTGGAGTATTGGCCCATTTACATTTTCAAGACCGGAGAGGTACGCCAGCCCTCTTCTCATTTTTAAGTTCCCGGTTGTATAATGTGCAGGCTAGTAATAACACTGCACTCCGAAACTCAATTCAAGGGTAGGCGGAACTCCATGGAATCATGCAGAGTTTTTATCTAACTCAACAGAATTCCGTGGAGAAGAACTCCGCGAGTTCCACCCACCCCTAATTTTTACGCATATGTCACACCGCAATGTAAGTAAATGGTACCCAAATGTGCGAGGTAAAAAAAAATTTTTTTTAATGGAATAGCACAGCAGTAATATACTTGAGCTCACTCTATGCTATTGGCTGCACTAATAAACAGAGTAAATGCAGCTGTTTTTCGGGCACTTGGTTTATTTCATAAGGTTGCATGGATAAAGTAAGCGAAAATTGATTTTTTTTTTAAAATCAAATTTGACCGTACTAGGAGGATTAATCTCACATAGTGCTATGCCACGGATCTGCCAGCCATGGAAAATGACAGAGGAAATGCAGCTACTTTGCATGCACTTTGGGTATTTTATAAAGTAGCTTGCACAATATTATCCTTGTGAGGAATTTTGTGCAGGTGTTTAAACAAAAGGCTGAGAATGATGCTTGTTTGTGAAGAGGCAGATAAGTCCCGGGGGGATATTCTCAAGAACGTGCGATAATCATCGCCAAAATAGGTTAACGCAAGTTTTCATATCGCGGGAAAATAACCCCGTGTTAACGTGGCATTCACAACACGGCGGTAACATGCAATAGTACCCCGATAACGCGGCAAATGTCCGCGATAACACTCCCGGGACGGCGATAAAAAGCTCAACCCGAACGTGAAAAAAGTTGCAATGTGCCCAACCGCGATAAAAAATCCAGCGAGAAGCAGCGCCAGGCCTGCAAGTCCCACAAGTCAGGCTGCAAAAAGCACAATAAAATCGGCAACCCAAAACACAAACACAACACGAACAACTGCGAAGCACCATGGAGGTAGCCGGAGCAAGCACAGAGGACAACCAGAACCCCACAAGCCCCACGGAGAACCAGCCTCGGACCTCGGGGTCAGGGAAGGGCAAGGAGAAGAAGAAGAGGAAGACGCAGTTCAGTAAGCAGGAAAACAGGATCCTGATCATGGAGGTGACAGAACACCATCAACAACTGTACGTTACCTCCACTGTGTCATTGGCAACAAAAAACACAATATGGCAGTCCATCCTGGACAAGGCGAATGCAGTCAGAGTGGTGAGGAGGACAATGGACGAGGTCAAGAGGCGCTGGAATGATGTGAAGCGCAAGACCAAGCAGAAACTCGCAGACAACCAGAAGGCAGCAATGCAGACTGGAGGTGGGAGTCCAGCCCCACAGGAGGAGCTGGATGAGATGGAGGAAATGGTGTCCACAGTCATCAGTGGGGAGATGGTGGCAGGAGTTGGGCGACCGGACACTGCTCAACATGATCCGACACAACAGCAACAGGGTGAGTAACCACCAGGGACTGGGGGGAGATGGGTACAATGGCACACATGCACAATTAAGTAGAGCACATCTGCGGACAAACCATGGCCAAGAGTCACAACTCCAACCAAGAGCCCAATTTACCCAAGTCTGCAACATCACAGCACTGCATAAGCACAGAAGTGAAAGCCACACCGCCTGAAAGGGATAAGGGCCAGCCAAATCAGAGCTGAAGGGGCAACTCACCTACAATGCAGCACACACACATAAGATCCAGAGCACCGCAACATTTACAACAATGTTGAACAAACAGCAACACCAGCACAACAGAACAGAGGACACAACAGCTGCCGCTTGTGTGTGGAAAATGGCCATTCGCATGTGGCACAGCAGGAAAGTGTGAGATGATAATGTACTAGTACAACCCCACATCCCTGATGGTGTAGAAATGCATGTATGGCCGTGACCCAGATAGGCAGTGAGACACACATTGTCATGCAAATCAACACTGATCACAGTTGAATACAAGTGAAGGTGCGTAGACTTTATTAGCATATGCGTGTCAGTACAGCCAAGATAAGTGCCACAACATGCAGACCAATGCAGCAGTATGTCAGAACGTGGAACGTTGCCAAGCGCCGCTGTCCACTCCGGGGGAGTGCCGCACCATTCACAGGTGTGTGTTTACCCGCGTAGTTGTCCGCTCATGTATTCGGAGTCCAGGCGAATGCAGCCATGTCCACTGCCGTCGTGGGAGATGTGACCAGACCCCAAGTTCCAACAAGGTGTCGGTACATGTGCAATGTGTTCCAAACTGTTGTGTCTGCAGGTACGTAGTTACACGTCCATGAAAGCTAGTGCAGCTTCGTAGGCAATCATTTCCAACATGAGGTCGTCGTCGACTTCATCGAACAGGACGGCGAGGCTAACCATTAGCAGGTCCGGACAGATGTGCTGCGTCCACCCCCCTTCACCAATTAGCACCACAGCCCAATAGGGGAGCGGCTCAATTTGCTCACTGCACACGAGGAGTTCTGCAATCTACCAGGTCCAGCTGCCAGCATGTATGCCAAGTATCCAGGCATCCCATAGACGGGTGTCACAGTGACACTCATGGTCGTGGGCCAACAGGGGGCGCACACACATGTCGAAATCCAGTTCGGCTACCGTCCTGTTGGATAGGCAGACATCCATGGACCACTCGAATATGCACGAGCGACAATGCAACACAGGCTGCACGCAGGTGACGTTGGCAAGGTGGAAGCTCAGCCGGTTGATCCACAGCACTACCAATGGCAGTGCCCCCAGTAAATGCAGCATACGTGCACGGTACAGTTCCACGTGACAGGGGTTGTGCAAGTGTCCGTGATGGTCTGCCATTGCGTTAGTGGCTCTGGTTGAAGCAGCACTGTTCTGACCTGCGCCAGTTCTGTGGATGAAATGCCACAGCTCGGAGCAATGAGTTGTTTTGGTGTGCAACGGTTGTACGCCTGGGTTAATGTGGGAGTAAGTGTGAAGGCCATTCCATGCAAGATAACTTTGAGCAAAGACTTCTGTGTGAGGGGTGTGTATACGTTGGTCTTTCGTCGGGCTGTGCGTAGTGTGGGAGTCATCATCAGCTGCCATAGTATCTGTCAGGGGGTGCCGGGCACATGCAATTCCGAGGTCGGAGGTGCAGATGTGCTTCCGCCTGATAGCTCAGACAAAGGAGCATTCATCCCTAATATTAGTTTCTCATCTGCTTGCATTCAGGTACTGTGAAGTGGCTTGTTGGGGGTGGGGTGTGATGTGTGCGACTTTGGGATTCATGTTCGACATGTCTTACATGTGGCAAATGAGCGGCATCACTGTGTGTAACGTTGCCTCCCTCCCCCCGAGCCTATTTACTTGTGTGCGCTGCGCGGTTGCATCACTGGCACTCCTACGGCACACCATTGTCATGCCTGTCTGCGCATGTCCACAAGCCTGACAATGACACTGTGATGTTGGCCGTTAGAGGTGGGCGGCCACATGAGTGTAGGCCTGTGGGAAGGATAGGGCGGACACAGACGTAGAGTTCATGCCTGGCTGAACTCATGCTGCGGCAATACAGATACACACAACACTTGGCATGTATGAGCCAAGACCCCAGCGGTCTTGCGCTCCTTCATTTCCCCGTTCTTGCGAGCCCACCCTCCGGGTGCATGCTACATTGCAACATTGTCGATTGCGGACTGGGTGGCGCCGACACTACAACAGAGACACACGCATTAGTTACTTCCTTGTCCAGGCCAGAACTGAACCACGCCCAGAGCCCCGGGGAAATCCTTCACACCCCTATGCTGGCTTGGCGTACGCCAGCCCAGCCCACTCCGCTTACGCTTACAGGGGGGACGACAAAGCTACGTGTCCAAGGTCGTACCCACTGCCTGATGTGACATGGTTGCGTCCGCTGTCCACAGCACAATGTAATGTGGTAGGGCCCTGGCCCATCATGCATACATAATTACCACACAGACACACTTAGATAGATAGTTTAACTGGCTACGGGCACGTGAGCCCGGCCCCTTTTTATTACCAGGGTCACATGTCCAGTGACGCCTGTGCTGGATGGGTGTGGGGTGAGTGTAAGCCAGCCCTCAGGGAGTGGTTGGTGCTGGTGACAACTAGAACAGTGATCATCGGATCACACACACAGATTCAATCATACAGGGTCCATGACTTGCAGTGCACTTAGGTAGGGGCACCAGAGCTGAGCGTGCTCATGTGTAGGAATTGTTAATGATTTGGTCCCTTCGGGATATTCCTGCTGCAGCTGCAGTGGGGTGTGGTACACCTGCCTCATCTTCATCATCATCGTCCCAGGTCTTCCCCACTGCCTGAGGTGACATTGTTGCGTCCGCTGTCCACAGCACAAAACTCAATCATGAAGGGTCCATGTGTTGTGGTGCACTGAGTTAGTGGCACCTGGATCGCTCGGCGGGTGCACAGCCAATGATGATGCGTCGTTTGACTTGGGGGACCTGCTGACCGCAATGTAGGCCGGAGGCAGCGGTCAGAAAGGGCCCACAGCCACGTGATGATGACTTGTGGTGCACTGAGTTGGTGGCACCTGGAGCGCTCAGCGGGTGTGCAGCCAACGATGATGCGTCGTTTGACTTGGGGGACCTGCTGACCGCAGTGTAGGCCAGAGGCAGCGGTCAGAAAGGGCCCAAAGCCATGTGATGATGACTTGTGGTGCACTGAGTTGGTGGCACCTGGAGCGCTCAGCGGGTGTGCAGCCAACGATGATGCGTCATGCGGGCGGGCCGCACTGGGGGCAATGTCTGTTGACTAGTGGTTTCCTCCATTAACAGAAATGTGGCACGATTTGAATTGTGGGACCTGCTGACCGCAGTGTAGGACTAAGGCAGTATCCGGCACACACATGACTCCGTGTTGCTGTGTCGCTGGATGCGCTGGAGTCCTGTGTCGCGAAGTCTGGAGGTCACGGCGGTGGACTCGTGGCAGGGTAAGGTGCGCCGCCCTGGCAGACACGTTGCCCATCATGGAAGAGAACCACGCCCAGGGCCCCGGCCTTTTTATCAGCACTCCTACGCTGGAGTGGCGTACGCCGGCCCAGCCCACTGCGCTTACGCTTACAGGGGGGGACGGCTCAGCTACATGTCCAAAGTCTTCCCCACTGCCTGAGGTGACATGGTTGCGTCCACTGTCCACAAAACTACACACACCAGCAGTGTATGTCCACATGGACATGTCTGTGCTCTGCATTCTGTGGTCTGTCCAGCACATCACCACCACACTTGGCATTGTGTACATTCTTCTTCATGGGTGAGTTGCCTCCTTCACACATACTTGGTTCCCACCTCTCCCCACATTCTGCACTTGTGTGGCTGAGGGGCCATGCCGTTTTCGGAAGGTCCGCTGTCTTGTCCTACGCTGCCTCGGTGGTAGTCTGGGGGGGACGGTCCGGAGGGGGGGGGTGGTCCTGGGGGTGGTGGCGGTGGGTGTTGTGGCCCTCTTGGGTCTCCGGGCTGCATGTTCATCTGTGGGTCTTCAGATGTGGCTCTGGGCTGGGCTCCCTTTCATACTGCAGGTAGTCGTCCTGCTTAGCACCAGCAGAAGGCAGGTGTTAAATCCCTGCTGCTAACGTGCCTTATCACCTGTTTTCGGGTCGCATTGCAGATCTGGCTGGTCGTTGAGAATATCGCGAAGGGGTGTTTTCGTGTGTTTTTGCACGGGAACGCCTACTCTGCATATCATTAGCGTTAGGTGTCTCTCTCATCCATGGCGATGTTTTTTGCGGCAGCTATCGCTGGTATTCTGGCGATGTGGGGAGTTTGCACCAGCTTGTGAATGGGGCGATAATTCTTTCGCAACTTTTGCTGCGCTAAAGTGCCGTTAACTCAGCGATGAGTCCTTAAGAATATGCCCCCCTATTTTAAACAGTCGAATTGTATGCAGCAATGGAAATGTAAAGCTAAGGAATAAGTAAATAGTAATTCATCAAGGATTCTACCCAGTTAGCAGAAACGTAAAAGGAAACAGTGCGAACGACATTAATTTTATAATTAACAATATTTTCAGAGTATTATAAATGGTACCTTTCGGAAATACATTTAATTTCCGTGTTCCCCATGACATCCTGTTATTTCTTTTAAAGTGCTAAATATGTGCGTAGATTAAAACTATAAAAGTGTTTTCTGTCATAGCAGAAAAAAATCAAGAAAAAGAAAAGAAATACATTTGTGGAGTTGAGAAAAACTGATTCTGGAAAAAAGTATTGAACCAATATAATTGTAACCTGTCTGTTGCAGATTTAATTATAAGTACTAGATTTTAAATTAAGAAAAAGCCTTAACTTTCAATACAATCTCACACTTTGCATGTGGCGAAAGCAGAAAAAAAGAAAGACAATTATTGTTTGAGCACGTCCTCGTACACCACACGCCGAAGCAACCTTTGTTTATAGTAGCAATAATAAATAACTCTGGAAACATAATCGCGGTACACTAGTAAAGACATATGGAAAAAAAAATTACAATATAGGATTTTATAACAGCTTTGATAGAAGCAAATAACAAACAAGTCACAAAGTGCTGATATCAAACAAGGTGGATGAGATGCATTCAAAAACACATTCCGAAACCAAAGAATTGCTGTCAAACAATTCCTGAATTTTAGCAGAACCACCTATGCTCCCTTTTAATGTAGCAACAAATACAAAACACTATTTTCTCTTCATCGAAGGCAAGTTTGTAGCAAAACACTCTTGTTGAAACAATAATGCTTTGAGTCTGCTTAGCTTGTTGAAATCAGCCTTCAAAGTTGGAATGGAAGGCCACAGTGAGCTATCTATAATTCCTTGTGGAGGGGAAACAAGACCTTGTTGCAGCAACTGACTATCTGGGAAACGGACACAATACACGGGACTCCCGCCCGCATACCGCAACAGTCCTGGTTATTAAGCATGAGATAGCTTCCATTAGAAAGCACTGTAACGAAGGAGAGAATTGCAGGAAATGGAGTTCCTTTTAAATAACAAGCCAAATGAGGTGCCGAAACATTACACGCACCATGAATTTTAATGTGTTTACAGACAAGGGAGTGGCCAGCAGTGGAATCACACTCCTCTCCCGTAAGAAAAACTTCTCTATCAACACGCTTACAGCGATAGGTAAAGGGCAGGGACGATAACTCATGTATGTAGCTGCTCCCAAGGGGTTCATATCTACCTATTGGAAAATGTTTCATGCAAGCTGTGAACTGAAACGTGGATATGGACAATGAAATAACTCCATGTATTAACCACGCTGCTGAAGGCATTTTGGCAATAGTAAATGAGAGTTTTTCCATTTTCTCTAAATGTAGCATAGTTTACGCTGCGTCTTTCATAGCCATTGTTTGTTGTTTGTGTGTTAGAGTGAAAGGCAGAAACAAAGCAGTACAGTGCAGGTAATGCCAAGGAACATGTCCATTTTTGAATGTTTGAAGCATTCAACTAAATTGTGTAATGGATCTGAGCTGACTCTGACCATAATACAATGTCTGATCACACAAAGAGGAATAGAGAGTAATGATCTCGGTGGTGGCACATGCTAAGTGTGAAAATACTGCCCTCACTCACAAGGTTGTGACATGCTTCATCATTGGGCTTGCTTCAGTACAACCCTGCGCAGACCAACGCCTGGGGTGGAGCAAAAGGGAGGGGAAGACAATACAAAACAAGTAAAATATACAAATATTTCTTGCCAAAATATAATTGGATCACCAAAAGAATAAAGTGCAGTGAAGGTTAAAACTAGCTCGGAGGTATCACTACTCGAAAATGTATTCCTGGACCCTCTGGCCAGAGCTAAAAAACCTTAAGGATTGTGGTGACAGGATAGAATTAGGAATTCCTACACCCCTCCTTACTGCCAAATCGTCGACATGTTTCTGCCGTTTTCGTGGTGCCTGCAGTGTAGGGTCACGCCGGCATTCTTCAGGAGCTTTCCGATCCCAATAGTGTTTTTCGCCCTCGTTACCAGGATATGGTATCCCTAGGAATCAGTTGTTCCCCCCAGGAGGGTATCCCTACGTAACACACTCTCGTTTTACTGTAGGGGATAATACAAGCAGAGAGTCTCATTACTTATGCGTGAAATATAGCCATTATTAACACAGTGCTGTTCATCAGCTCGCTTGCACCACCGTGTATATGGTGTCTGGCCACAGTCGGACTTACACACTGTATGCATATCCATACTCAGACATGTCATCCATACCCTAGGTAAGTTTACCTTTAAAATATATATCCGCAGGTAATTGGGGAGCACGTTAGCCCCAAGTCTAGCGGGGCTTTACGTAGGAGCTTTCGAAAAAACAATGATCTCCAATGAAGGAAACCCATGGTCAAATAACATCAGACTATGGCAGAGGTTCATTGATTATGTCCTGGTAATATGGAGGGGGGATGAGCACTCAGTCACCTTGTTCCTGGAATGGCTCAACAACAGGAACCCCCTTCTACATTTCACCTCTACGGTTACCACAACTCAGTTACCATTCCTGGATTTGATCATAGAACCTAAAGAGGGTAAACTCTCAACCAGGGTCTGCCATAAACCAACGGATAAAAACTCCCTTCTGGCTTATGATAGCTTCGATCCAAAAGCTCTAAGGGAAAACCTTCCAGTAGGGCAGTTTTTCAGACTAAGACGCAACTGCACAGACAGGACTTCCTTCAACAAAGAAGCGGACCTCTTGATGGAGAAATTACACCATAGAGGATACCCAGAGAAGGTAGTCAAAAAGGCCAAGTAAAGGGTGGTCAACACGAATAGGGACAACCTACTGGAAAAGGTGGAAAAACCTACAATGGACAAGCCAGTATGTGTCACTACCTTCAATACTTCCTCGCACCATATCAAACAACTGATACTGAAAAATTGGCGCATACTAAACTCCAATGGATTAAATGTGGAAAAATGTGGAAAATCTGAGAGACATCCTGGTACATACCAGACCCAACACCAACGCACCTAGGGCTTTGGAATTAACTAGAAGTCTACCTCCACTCCAGGGACACTAGAGATGTGGCTCGTGCAATGTATGCCATCTCACTAAGAACACCAAAACTATTGATGTGGGTCTAGCATACCCATGGGAGCAAAGGACACACACTAATTGCAACTCTGAGTTTGTCATTTATCTTATCACGTGCCCATGCAATGGACAATATATTGGCATGACTACCAGAAAAGTTAAAACACGCATAATGGAACACAGGAGCACCATCAGGTGTCAGAAGTCTAATACAAAATTGACAGCACACTTCTTGGAAAAACACCACACAATAGACAACATAGCATGGACTGTGGTGGAAAAACCTAGACTCAATTCGAATGCAGGTGAAAAAACGAGGTCTCTCTTGTTAAGGGAACAGAAGTGGGTCTGTAGACTCAAAAGCCATATGTTGGGGCTTAACGATGATATACCTCGGCATGCCCTTAACAGATAGTACCTTTTTACTTTGGGGTCTATCTGTGCTATTATACATCCCATGGATGATCTGCTGTGACGTCCACTTATTTCACACCTGATATGACACCCCTCCCTTACCCATGACCACTTGGGCAAGAATAGTAATAGCAGACCAGTGGGATACAGGGCGGGCATTTTCTAACCAGAAAGCCATGTAGATTGGTGATCTGGTCATTGCTCTAGGTGTTCACATATGAGAAACAACTAATTATTAACGAGGACCCGTATGTGCATAAGAACATGCCACACAGCACGTCAGAGAGGTGTCCCGACACCTAAATGCACTCATCTGCTTGAATATGGGTTGCATTATAGAGTCAACCTTGATTTAATTGCAACCTATTTTTACTACAATACTGTAGAAATGGAGTCACTAGCTTCTGCCTCCATTGCCTACAATGATGCGAGAGAAATATAAATATATTTAGAGCTGTGCCACATTGAATTGAGGTCCTGGTTTTTCACTGCCTCATTACATGTATTACATTTACTAGTGATGCCCAGTCATTTATACAGATAACTATTACACAGTGTATGTATACGACACATTGATATGTATCCTGTCATTGATCATAGCTATACCTGCTCATAGACTGACCCTACAACAGAACGATGGCCGCTACAGCGTCCTACTAGATGAACTAATAAAGCTTTTTCAAAGAAGAAAGCATCCCCGTTTTAGAAAGAAAAAAATGCAAAGCTCCGGTCCCCGGGGCAATGCGTAGACGCTTACTCGCCCTGGTACTACGTCGACGTGTTGAGGCCACGCCCTCCCACGTGACGGGAACTGCAGACAGGACTTAAGACCGTCCCAACCAAACCACCGGTTACCTACACGGCGTAATCGGGGAATCCTCAGGGCAGAGCACCCACCTTGATGAAGTAAGGAGCAGGGGGGAGGGGGTCTAGAAATCCCAACAGACGCATGGGTCCGCGAGACTTTCTTTCACTGCCAGCTAGATCCACGCACAAACAAGATCGAGGCAGCGGGCAATGGATCCTTTGTAACATGCGGTGTTCAAATTAAGCATCAACACCGATACGAGAGGCTATGTGGCGACAAAATAAATACTTACAGTCTAAGATTTCCCAGGCATGATTATTAGCATGACGATCATATATTTTTGACGGATTCCCACCCTTTTAAAAGCAACATCCACCTAGAGGATCCGTTTTACAATTGCAATTTTATGAGCTACTTTCTAACCATGTGCTTTCCTTGTTTTTATCTGTCTCCCCCAGTGTGTGACTACAGGGGGGCTCTCCCTCTTTCTCGCCAGTTTTAGCATATTACTTGAGAAACTCGGTGAGTTGAGCTTTCTGTTTCATAGTGTGAATGAGTAGAGCTGATATTAGATGGACACTAGTCCAGCGACGTACAATTACCTGCGGATATATATTTTAAAGGTAAACTTACCTAGGGTATGGATGACATGTCTGAGTATGGATATGCATACAGTGTGTAGGTCGACTGTGGCCAGACACCATATACATGGTGGTGCAAGCGAGCTGATGAACAGCACTGTCTTAATAATGGCTATATTTCACGCATAAGTAATGAGACTCTCTGCTTGTATTATCCCCTACAGTAAAACGAGAGTGTGTTACGTAGGGATACCCTCCTGGTGGGAACAACTGGTTCCTAGGGATACCATATCCTAGTATCGAGGGCGAAAAACACTATTGGGATCAGAAAGGTCCTGAAGAATGCCGGCGTGACCCTACACTGTGGGCACCACGAAAACGGCAGAAACATGTCGACGATTTGGCAGTAAGGAGGGTGTAGAAATTCCTAATTATTTCCTGTCACCACCATCCTTCACGTTTTTTAGCTCTGGCTGGAGGGTCCAGGAATAGATTTTTTAGTGATACCTCCAAGCTAGTTTTGACCTTCACTGCACTTTTTCTTTCGGTGATCCCATTATATTTTGGCAAGAAATATTTGTATATTTTACGTGTTTTGTATTGTCTTCCCCTCCCTTTTGCTCCACCCCAGGTGCTGGTCTGCGCAGGGGTGTACTGAAGCAAGCCCAATGGTGAAGTATGTCACAACCTTGTGAGTGAGGGCAGTATTTTCACACTGAGCACGTGCCACC
Organism: Calotriton arnoldi; assembly: GCA_963921515.1. Classification (NCBI taxonomy): domain Eukaryota; kingdom Metazoa; phylum Chordata; class Amphibia; order Caudata; family Salamandridae; genus Calotriton; species Calotriton arnoldi. The sequence continues at coordinate 529,406 of CAWUFW010005076.1, read as the reverse complement.
ACCGAGATCATTACTCTCTACTCCTCTTTGGGTGTATCAGTCTATGGTCGCGGGGGCAGAGGAGAGCAGTCAGCTTCTCTCCCCTTCTTTATGTGTGAGAAAACATAATACAATGTTGACATATCATTCTGTACAATATCAATGACAGACGACACAATGCTATTCAAATTATAAATACGGGAGGATAACGTATTAATACTGTTGTCCACTACAGCAAGCAATTTATCTAAATTGTATTGATAAATTTGTCTCAAACTCATAGTAGCTTCCATTTGTGATAATTTCCAAATGTCATTGTAAGCCACATATAGAAATCTTTTAGAATGAGGGGACTTGGGGCCTAACAAAACATCAGAGAGATTCATGCCCTCGTACAGACGAGAAAGATGTTGTTTCAATGCAGACAGTGTAGACTGTTCCAACCATTGCTGGCATAACTTTCCCACTGAATAGGTGGTAATAATGTTAAATTGGGTTGACTGTGAGTAAAGTGGATCTGGTCTACTTGATTTGAAACCTGGGGTGGAGTTAAGAAAACGAGCTTGAAAACCATTCGTATCAACAGGCCACAACAACCACCCACCAGGATTCGACAATGGCGAGTTAAATGTACCATTTTGTATCATACTATTTAACGGGGCTTCTGTATAATTTGTGTAAGATTGCCAGTCATCAAAGCGGGCAATTGAAGGAATGGTCGGGCATTCAATTCCTTAATTTTTGCCAATCCCAGACAAGTAGTCTGTTGGATTTTTTCGTTTAGGAAAATAATTTGTGTGGGAATCAGGCAGACTCAAAATAAAGTTTCTGTGCCCTTGAGTTGCCAGGATTTTGTACCCCAAATTGATTTGAGATCAATATTGTTTTTCCAATAATCATAGCCTTTAAGGGCCAGGTGGTCGACAAATGAAACCGCATATATCAGCTTGGCCTGTGTAATCATATACTTTTTCAACTGGGTTGGAACTAATTTAAAATAGTATGATGTTGGGTCTGAAAGGTCATAACTTGTAAAATATGTATATTTATCTGTCTGTGTTTTTGAACTTCCTTGTGGTGGAGTAGGTCACTGTTCCCACTGTGTATACTTATAATGAGGGGGCTGTTCATCTGCCTAATGCAGAAATTGATGTCCATAATGGTGGAAACAGAACATCTCAGCGTAAATAACGTCATTAAGGTATAAATATTCAGATTCAAACACAGTATAATATTGTATTTCAGAAAGCATTGCATTCACAGTGTCAACATCCCAATCATCTGATTGTAATTCCGGTACTATTCCATCACCCATAGAAACTTTGAACACATATGGAATCTGCAGGGTCTCCATCGGACCAAATATATCGAAAGGAACTGTATCCAAACAATCCCATCAGTCACTGGAACAGCTGAAATGGTGACTAGGCACAAGTCTCTTTTCAATTTATATGAGGAGGAATGTGGAGCCAGCACCCCGTCAACCAGTTCTGTTTGAGAACATTCTGGGAGGTAATGGCCGTTGATCAGAAGGAAATCCAATCCACATGAATAAAAGATCCAAAGAAAATACAATCAAAATATATATTCAAGGAGGTACTAGATAGGTTTGTTTAAACCAGGAAATAAAAACACAAATCTGTGCTGGAGTTAGATGCAGAACTGAAGACACTGAAGCACTGTCAGACGAGAAATGGTCTTGATCCATATAGTACCCTGAAGAACTCATATGAAAAAGAGGAAGCTGCAATTCAGCAGTCGGATTTGAAAAACGTAACTCAAAAGGGATATCCAATGGTGGATCAGCGTAAACGGCATCCATTGTAGAAGATGGAGAAGTAGAAACAGGTACCAAGTCAACAGAGGTTTCGGCCTCCTCCCCCTCCGGCAGTGGGAAGAAGCAGCAAGTTGGAGCTCACCAGCTGCAAAGGAAAATCTTGTGAGGGACCTCTCCTGGGCATACTATGGAGTATTACCCATATGGTGTAGCTTGACATGTTCAATGGAGACAAAGCAATTTTCGTTATGTTCTGGAAATGGTGGCAAAATCACAGTTTGTGTACCCTGGATACCAAAGACTGGAACAGGAGCACGGTACGTTGGGCTGAATTCCTTCTTGAGGGCCACTTTTTAGCAAACAGGGCCTCCAACTTTGGGAAGTCAACCAGATACAAGAAATTGAGAGAGGTGCAGGCAAATGTGTGTCAGCCAGGGCATCACAGCACTTTTGTCGATCCTGTAAGACAGTACCGTGGTTATTACTTCAAAGGTAAAGGCTGCCGCCACAACGCCTGGACCATCAGGGTCTGGAACATACATATTGATGCCAAAGAGCATTTTGTAGGGGGTCCACCCACCCATAGATCTTTTAGGGGGATTATTTAATGCTTGTAGAACCCCCCATAGAGATGATTCAACCAACCACGCCCTGTACCTAATACTCTTGCTGTTAAGGACTACTTTAAGTCATGGTTCATTTTCTCCACAACAGAATTACCCTCAGGCCTATACGGAAAAGTAAAAGGTACTTGCACACCCATGGACCTCATTGAATCCCAGTAAGCCTTAGAGGCAAAAGCCGGGCCTTGGTCAGAGTGGAATCCGCGACAGGCATAAGTCCAAACAAAGACTTGCAAATCTATAATAACAGTTCCAGCATCAGCCGAGCTCTGTGGCCAAACCCAGAGGAACCTGGAGCAAGAATCAACTGCAACCAAAATAAACTTGAATGCAGTATCGAAAATTAAAGGACCGCAATGATCTAGATAAACACAGCTGAAAGGCTGATTAGAAATAAACAAATGTGTCTGTGATGGTCTAGCCCCATTGGAACTTTTAATTTGTTGGCAAATGTCACAACCCAAGACATATTTTCTGGTTAACTGATACAAACCCTGCCACCAATACCGTTGTTGTAAAAGTGAAATTGTGGCAGCCACTCCTGCATGTGCTAAAGCGACTCTTCATGAGCGGCAAATATTAAATAATGTCTGCGGTCAAGGTTGGGTATTCATGAGATCACCAACCCCTGGTATAGTTATAAATGGAACATGATGTTCATTCAGGCAATATGAATATTTGGAAGGAAAACCTTTTGGTAAAGCGGTGCTGGCTTATAAAGCACGGACGTCAGCCAAGATGCCATTATCAACATGAATTTTAGAATGCATAACTGCTGCTATTTTACATGTGGCTGCTGCAGATTTGGCTGCCTCATCAGCCATAGAATTCCCTACTGCATGCTTCCACACGTTGATGACCTAAAGTATGAATTACATGAGCTTGTGGCAATTTATCCCTAAAATCCACCACCTTAACCCAAAGCATGTTATGCTTAATTGTGTTGTCTTTGGAATCCTTAAAGTCATTTTGTCACCAAAAATGCAAATTATCATTAAACGAGTGAACACAGTAAAACGAATCACACACTATAAGTGTGGGGAACTCGTGATCCATATGTTCAAGTGCAAGAAGCAAAGCTTTCAGTTCAGCTAACTGCGCAGTACAGTCTCCTAGAGACTGAGTGAGAAATAGTAGGTTGAAAAACGCCATCTGACATAGTGCTTAAAACGATGGCACATGCCGTGGAGTATTGCTCTTTAGAACCTATAGCCGCTTATGCAGAACCATCGGTGTATATAATACACTAGTATTCCTCAAGTTGAAGAATTGAAGAGGGTACTGGATAAACGTGCTCATAATGGAAAAATTCTTGTGTCTGTAAAGAAGGGTCAAAAACAATGTTGACATCAATTGCCGTTAAGGAAGTAGCCCATTGTATCCATCTGGGATGAATGGCTTTAGAACTAGGCATGCTAGCTTTTGTGACAGCCTCTAAGGTGGGCACAGGAGAAACTAGAATAATGCGTTTACCTTCAGCCAAAGGCCGCTCTTTAAGGACAGCCATCTGGACCCCTGTCAGTATTTTTTCAACAGATGCAAAACACAGTTCTGCCAGGGAATATAATGTGACTTATATGCTATAGGTACCATATCACCCTTTAAATGTAGCATAGGTAAATTCAGTTATACCTGGCAAAATCCAGATAAACAAATTCGTCGTATTAAGAAGTATATGTAAATGTCACATTTCAAGCATATCGGACTGCAAAGATCTAAGAATCTCAGTGTATTCAGGCATCCAGCAGGACGTCGAAAAATCTGGTCGTAACAAAGCATAGAGCGATTTAATATGTTGAGCATAGTCTGGAAAATAAGTCATTCCGAAATTCAAAAAGCCAAGCAAAGATTGTAACTTCTTAAGCGCATTAGGTGGCTGCTACTGAGCACATTTTCCTAAAAGGTGAGGGGCCGAGCTCTTACCCTCATCTGTTAATTAATAACCAAGGAAAAGGACAGTGAGGAAAGCAATGCAAGATTTAGAAAAATGTAACTTATAACCAAGTTCATCGAATCTCATGATTATGCGATCCACTCTCGCCAAATGAGTATTTCATTCATCATCTGTTAAGAAAATGTCATCGACATAGGACAACACATCAGGGTCAATCTCATGGAGAATCGACAGAATCCGAGCTGCAAAAACGCCTGGGCTATTTTTATACCCCATAGGCAAATGGGCGTATCGCCTCTGGGATCCAAGGGTGGTAAACACTGACCAATCACGGCTCTCAGAGCCAGATTGCGACAAAAGAAACCATTGGAAATATCAAGTGTTGTTTTAAATTTTTTACAAACAATATTATTATTCAGAGCTGTACTGTGTGTATACTGGACAGCGAAAGTGCGGTATGACTTCAAATGTCGATAATCCAATACAATACGATAAGACTGATCAGGTTTGGAAACCGGAAAAAGAGGATTATTCATCTGAGACACACAGGGTTCAATTACTCCCTGGTACTCCAATTGAGTAAGAATGTCTTTAATGGCCGCTTTGGCGTCACACTTAATTGGATACTGCGGCTGCGGAGTGCAATGTATAGGAATAACATGAAAAGGGGAATCCTTATCCCAACTAGCTTGGTCGCGATATAAAGCGGGGGCCAAAGCAAGGGCCCAGTCAGAAGCATGTGCTTGTTTAACTGCGTCTGGAACTAGATGTGAAAATTAATAGAGGATAACATCCTGACCTTGGGGACCACCAAGAATAATAGGAGGAGATCAATCAACCTCCGCCAAAAGAATGTCATATGAAGAAGTCAAATTGTCTCAAAAGATTGCTTTAATGGGGCGTTTAACGTCACCTTCAATTTGAAAATCCAAGTGGTAGAGTCTGTCAGGGGGTGCAACCCTGGTGTCCGCTGTCTTTACCGTGACAAAAGATTCAGTTGCTCTCACCTCCAGATACTGGCAGAGTGTCTTGCGCACTATGGTGACTTCTGCTGCGCTGTCGAGGAGAGTCACCACCCAGCTCCTGTCAAGGAGAAGGGTTCTCACCATCTGGGGCATATTTAGCTATCAAGGCTGCAACTTTCTTTTTCTAAAAAGGGGGCTTATAAGGAGGCGGTGGATCCTCCTTCTTTATCTTCACGTCAAAGGAGCGTTGTGTGTCCCGTTTAGGCTGCACGTACTTTCCTTGTCTACAATCAGAACGTCTTCCTCTGTCGTACTCTTGGTCAGACGAGTCCTGAAAGGAAGGAGAAGAATGGGAATCAGGAATCTGATATCGATCAGGAGTTTTAATCTTAGAGCGGGCACAGAAATCGTAACTCCAGGAGGAGGTGAACCACCATGGGGTCTACCTTTTTGCTGTAAAGGTTTAGATTTATCCCATGTTTTCTTTGGGAAATCATGTGCAGGGCAAGTATTCTTGTCAGAAACTGGTTTTACAAAGGTTGAAACAGAAGGTCCGGTGCCCAAACTATTACGTCCTAAGGATGTGTACACCTGAGAAATAATAATAGGTAACTTGCGTTCATGGTCGGCAATAGCCACCACGGCAAGTCTCTGGCGTTTAGCCAAAGAAGCTGCTTCACCTTTATTATTAGAAAGAATCATTTCGGAGATAACCAGAAAATTTCCAACAAGTTTCATCCCCAAATTGAGGGCAGGACCTGCTCCATGTTTATTTGGTATCTGTTTGAGCAGAACGTCCATCGAGGGAGTGCCATAATAGAGTATACACCATTGCAATCACAGTCCCCCAGGTGTTGCAGTCGGACAAAGGGGGAACCAGACCATTAGGCAAACACATGGTTAAAATTCTATGTTTTCTTGAGGTCCCCTAAGGGAAAACACAGCATCAAGTTGATCAATTTTCTGGGCAATCCAAAAGGAAATGTATTCATGATTAGTTGGTCATTTGCTCATAACCGAATTTACTATGACTGGACCGATTACAAGTCCTACAGCTCGTTGTGTCTGTGCAGGTGCACCAGCCCTAGCAGGGCCGGCTAGAAAAACGCGGGAAACAAATTGGATCAAGCATCTGTATAGATTGTTTGTATAATGCACACTTTTCTGTCAAATTTAGTGCAGCCAAATTCGGGAAAGACGTAAAGCCTGCTAGAGTAAGCCAAGTGGCCCAGTCAATACTTATGGGGCCCATACGAAAAATGCCGGGGACATTGGGAAGAGCTCCATTAAACCGTAGGAGGAATTTCAAGAAGTGCATAAGGACGATAAAGGTTAGGTGCTGCAGCAGCAGTTTAAGTATGAAACAGATTGTCATTAGCATCGACAGCCGTAAATGTTACCCAAGAGTAAAAAACCTCAAAGCGGTATGCAGCATCTGCTTCAATCACATAAACCACAGAAGCCACCGCATTAGGGACTCCACACTAGAATAAGTGTTGTGTAACCGCTGGGCGGCAATTACCTGCAACTGCAACAGCCATAATCTATAATTAAAGGATTAAAAAAGGCAGCACAAAAGAGTGTATAAACCTTTTAATATTCAAGCTCGAAAAACCAACAGAGCTAGGTGGTCCCTAAAAACTGTGGAGGACAAGTCCCAAACACCACGGATGTCTCCGCAGAACGTTTTGAGGGTATTGTGGACAAGGACAAGTGCTACTCAGGGTTCCTCCAAATAAATACCTGAACAAACGTTGGTGGCGCCATGTTGCAGGGCTTCTGCTCAGGAACAGAACTATGCTTGGGACCATAAAATATCAGTAGATAGGGACTGAGTCACCATACCACCTCAGTAACATGAGCCTGAGCCCGACTAGCTATAGTGTCTCACTTGCCCTCCTACTCATATCCAGAGAGACAAGTGAATTGACACCTCAGAACACAACACTCCCAACCCTCTCGGGGATCGCAGTTACAGGACACCCCCTTTCGCTCACACACTCATACTCGTCCACAATGAGAAATAGAGTCACAAAGGAAGTTTGAAATGTTTATTTAAACTATCGTGCTCTAAAATGCAGTATACTTGTCACAATAAGAAAACAACTGCCTAGCAAAAATACCATCATCATAGTCAGTAAACCGTATATTATGAAAAGCCCTGTCATATTATAAGACATATTAGCCTAACCCCTCTCCCCTTCTACAGAAGCAAACTTATTATACTGCAAAGATCTCTGGGATTAGTAGCAGACCCCGTACCATAGCATACACAAATGGACATTCTACATCTTAGATACAGCTGTGATCTTTTCTCTGAAAATCTCTCTCTCTCTGTTAAATTAATGTGCATACCTATATGACACGGCATACATGCTCATAAACAACAGCTGCATTTTTGTGTTGTGTCTAGGTGCTAGTGCCTGACCAGAACAAAATAACAAGGGACATTGCTGTTTGACCTTGTCGGTTGTGTTCAGACTAAATACCAGGAAAGAACAGAATGAGAAAACAACTGCAGGTTCTGTGTGAAAATATAATGTGGCACAAAAGCAAACGTGTTTATATAGTAAATTGTGCAAAGGAAATGCAGCCTTTGTTGTGCACAGTTAGGTTAACATAGGGAAAACTACAATTACTCATGGACAGAACAAATGACAATGGGTGAGACTTTCAAAAGACCCAAAATGAAGGTGGCATGGTGGCGAACCAGATAAGTGCGGCAGCTGACACATCGGATCTTGAGACTGATGGATATTGCCATGAGATCTGTGCACTTAGATCATCTTGGCTCAGACTAACCGCACTCAAACCAGAAGCACAACACTGAATCCTGAACTTACACTTTTCAGGTAACACTCTCTTTGGGTCTCATGCGAATGACGAGATGTCCCGAATGAAAACAGAGAAGGATACGTTGAAAGTTGTTAGTCTGGAGAAGCAGAAAGAATACCGAAGGAGGTACAGGCTTGTGACAAAAGCCCTGGCGTGGGCCCGAGATTTCTAGCATGGCCACCGCTGTTGTGCCAGAGCAACCGGAGAGCAATGCACCCAGTCTGCTACACTGACATAGACTATCAGTGCAACACAGCTGTCGTAGCAGGGCAGAGCAGAGCCGCAGATTAAAATGCTGCGGGAACTAGAGAAAAGGATCTCAAATGGAGAGAGCGACGTGGGAGTGTTGAGGAGGCAGAGAGAAGAAGCAGGTCCCAGTCATCTACACAGAGGCAGGGAGCGTACAGCGACGGAGAGAGGATGTCGACCCGCACCACACAGCAATCGGAGACTTGGTTGGATGTAAGCGAGGGCTGAAAAGACAACGTGGCGAAACAGTAGATAGCAGGAGATGCAAGTGCTGCGGTCCCTACAGTCGCGGCTCGTCCACTTAGCTGTGACTTAAGGCAAGTCCTGGCTCCCCCGATATGGCCACGCCTTAAGTGGTTGGTGAAAGTTGGGAGCCTCCACGGGGTTTGTTGAGCATGTACCCTTCCCTAATAGATACCATACCTTATTGCTGGTGGGTCTATCTCCATATCTGCTATTAGTAGAAGGGGGACCAGAAAGATTAGAAAGGTTTATGACTTAGTGTCTATAGAAAAGCCGATTATGTTTGTTGTGGCCAGTAAGGAGTGAATGTGTTGTTGTAAGTCTGTTTATCTCCAATATCACAAAGGTTTTCTCCCCCCCTGTTTTTTAACAGTCTCATTTGTATTTTAAACAATGTATTAGTACATTATATGAGTTAGCACAAGTGCAAACTTTCCGTTTTGTTTTTAATGAATGTTTAAACATGGATGTATGAAGCAATATCATATGCATATCTGCAATTTGTTTTATAAATACTGAATGTATATTGGTAACTCAATTTAGAGATGTCAAGATTTTATGAATTCTGAAATTGGTTTTTGTTTTGCTTTTTTAAAAATGTTTTTATGATAGATTTGAAGTTGTGGGAGACATCAAGTCTTTTTCCTGAAGAAGGTGGTTGGATCCCTTAAACCCACCGAAACTCGTTGATGCTGATTCATTAAAGCACTAAATCGACCCAATCTTGGCTAAACAAGAGACTTTTCACAATGGTGGTTTGACCAATGAATTCTTGTTCGATTAGTGCCCGTGTCAGTGGCCGGTGGTGGTGCGGGAGGACTTCCACTCCCAGCAGCTTTGCGGCAGTACGCCGCCAGCGTGATGTCTTTCCCGCGCCCGGAGGCGCAGAAAAGGAGCCGGGCCACCCGCAGCGCGGGAGCCCGTGTCAGTGGCCAGTGGTGGTGCGGGAGGACTTCCACTCCCAGCAGCTTTGCGGCAGTACGCCACCAGCGTTATGTCTTTCCCGCACCCAGAGGCGCAGAAAAGGAGCCGGGGCTTCCCGCAGCGCGGGAGCCCGTGTCAGTAGCCAGTGGTGGTGCGGGAGGACTTCCACTCCCAGCAGCTTTGCGGCAGTACGCCGCCAGCGTGACGTCTTTCCCGCGCCCGGAGGCGCAGAAAAGGAGCCAGGGCTTCCCGCAACAGGAGACGCATGCGGGTGTGCCCGGGCCGCGCCCGGGCCAAGGGTGGGCCCGTCTGCGCCCGTCAGCGGCTGGCAGAGGCTGGGCTGGGCCACCCCTCTTTCATCCATCACCCACCAGCTACCATGGGTAAGCGTAAACAGCCGTGTACTGCGGATTTGAGCAAATCTAAAGCTAAAGTTCCCAGGAACTATGCCTCTATCATCTCGTATTTAACCACTGCAGTGGGAGCGCTAACAAAGGAAATTGAAAATGCGGAGGAACAGTTGAGCCTGAGGGCGGATCACATAGCGCTGAGTGTTTCATTAGTTGATCCTCCCCCGACCGCTTCCCCACTTTAAGTTCTAGTTGCTCCCTCAAAGCAGGGTGACATGACAGAGGGTGTATGGGTACAACCGAGGAGGTCCTTGACAACTGAAGGTTCTATGCTGGGTGGGGTCGTCTTAACCCCAACACGTCAGGCTGTGGCCCCAGTTAAAAAGAAGGGGAAAAGAAGAGGCACAAAACATGGCAGGGCCACGATTGAGCCCCACCTGAACCAGGACAGTGGAAGGCCCACAGATATGGAACACTTATTACCCCCAGTAGTGAGACAACTTGTGGAGGACTTATTTCAAAAGCGCCTGGAACCTCTATTCTCCACCCTCATCAATGACATTACTAAACTTATTAATTCTGTGACTGAAGGGTTGGTGGGGAAGTTGGTACATAAAGAAACTCAACTGCTGCGTGTGAACAGCAGGGGTGTGGCTGCTAATATATCTGATGTACCTGCCCCGACAACAATGGTCTCGACCAGTGGGGGGGGGGTTTCGAGGACAGAAGGTCAGACTACTCCGCATAGTGGAATAGGGCCTCAAAGTAAAGATAAGCTAGGTCCCTATTTAGCGGGGAGGGAGGTGAAAAAGAAAAGTATGCCTCTGGAAGAATGCACCCCTGTGGCGACTTACAATCATGTTGGACATGGTAAGACCCCAATAATTAGGAATGAAAACGGGTTTTTAAATAGCTGCTGGCTACACTTGCCCCCTGAAGCAACGCCCCTGGTAGCTGTATTAATAGGGGTTCCCCCACTCAAAGAGAAATGTTCCGAATCAACTGAGAAGCTTATTCGTAAAACTAAATATTGGTGCAAACAACTCTCAGGCAACGGGGCCCTTGCGTCCACCCACATTATCATGGCTAGACGGGTGGGCTGGGTGGGAAGAAGGCCAAAACAAGAAGAGGGTGACTGTATTATTGTTAATTTTGATCAATTCGGAATTGCAGGGAAGTTGTTTCAGGGGGGTGTAAACCAGGGACCAGGAGGCATCAGGGTTTTACCGCTCTGCTGCTTTTATCCACCGTCAGAAGGGCCTCAGGGTTTTTCAAATGAGTCAGGAAGCTGGGTACCTGAGCCAGCGAGGGCCTATATAAGGCATAGCCTAAGACCCAGAGGTGGTTGCCCTTTTTCCCCCAATCTGCCCTTTGCTTTTATACCTCCCCACCACTTTCTTCTATTCCACTCCCATCTTTTAAAGACCAATTCAGGGAAGAGGCAGGGGAGAATATCTTAGTGGCCACAAACAGATTCTTCCCTCTGAGTCAGCTGGACAATAACGATTGACTGGAGCCAGCCTCCCAATTATGGTCTCTTAGCCCTGATGAGCCTAGTCTTTCTATTCCCTGTACCAGTCCCAGTCCCAGTCACAGGGCTGGTGAGGGTGAAAAATCATATTTAAGGGTCCTCAGCTGGAATATAGCCGGCCTTAGAAATAAAAAAAATGATCCCAGGTGGTTGGACCTACTGAAAGAGTATGATGTGGTGGGCCTACAAGAAACCTGGGACATGGAAAACAATTTTTGGATGGACGGGTATAAAAGCTATGGGGAACCCGCATGGTCTTCTCGAATGGGCATACCTAAGTGGGGCCTGCTAACCCTTATTTCCCTTAAACTGCCAGACACACACTGCTTGGTGGCTTCGGACTCCTGCAATTGCTTAGTGGTCGAAGTAACACCTGCGTTCACATCAAAATTTCTTATTGTTAACTTTTATAATTCTTTTGAAAGCTGTTTTACGAATGAACACTTATGTAATCTAAAATGCATGTTAGAGGATTATAGGGAGAAGCAAACCACTTTTTATTCAATTATAATCTTAGGAGATTTTAATATTCATTTATGCCCGATGAATTGTCACGTAACAGATTTCTTGGGCCCTGTACACTGCTCTGGCATGCACTTTGAGCACACGCGGCAGGGTGAGTTTCTTGAGGACCTTCTGGCAGAATCAGATCCCATACAACCAAGCATAAATTTAGGTGAGCCCAGGATCCCTACTTTTAAGGCGAGAGGCCTAGATTCCATGATTGATTATAATTTCATCTCCCCAGGCCTGCTTTCTCAGGTGGTTTCTTATAATGCACTTTGGTCACACTTTAGTGACCATAATCCTATTTATATTGTACTGGGTGGTGGCATCAGAATAATTGGTAAACCTGGGGAAGCACCTATTGAAAACTGCCTAAAGTTAAAAGACCAGGGTCGTAGGCTGAAATGGAGCTAGGTAGTCCCGGACCTCTTCTTCCAAAACCTATGTCTTAATGCTGATGTGGCCCTAGGGGTTTGTCTAGATCATACTAAGACAGGGGTAGAAATTATCTCAGCATTTGAGAAGATCTGTGAAAAGGTGGACAACGGGCTGACACTCCCAAGTAAAAATTGTAAGGCTGTAGGTGAGCGGTGGTTCGATCACAAATGTACAGAAGCACATCAAAAACTTTTTTTTGCCTTAAAACAGGTACCCCAAAATAAACTCCTTATAGCTGCTTTAAGAAAGTCCTATAAGTGAGCCCTAGAAACCCATAAAACTGAAGTCAAACAAGAAGCCTGGAACGGCTTACTTGAGGTGGATGTGCTTAAGATACCTTTTTTTACTGATATTAGCAATTCTCCGCTGGAATGCAATATTACAGAAGCACAATGGACCTCTCATTTTAAACTCATATATGAGGATCAGTTAGAGGTGGGAATTCCCACTTTTTCCTCGCAGAACCAGGGTTCATATAGTCTGGTTTTTAACGAGGAAGAAGTAGAGATGGGAATTACACAAATGTCCAGTAATAAGGTCCCCGGACCGGATGGTGTTCCGGCTGATTTACATAAATTGAACGTGGCTTTTTTGGGCAAAAATATTAACTAATGTTTTTAATGGGACAAGCCAGCATGGGTTCCCGAGGTCCTGGTTCCAATCTACCATCATCCCGATATTTAAGAAGGGCCAGAGGGGCGACCCGCGTTGCTACAGGCCTATATCCCTGATTGATTCTGCTGTGAAAGTAGTGGGAAGAGTGATTCTCAGCAAATTAATGGAGTGGTTGGAATAGAGCAGAATACTATCAAACATGCAATATGGTTTCAGGAAGGGCAGGAGTACAATCGACAAATGCCTAAATCTACAGTTGTTAGTAGGGAAATATACATCTGCCAAGTCCGGGACATTACATCTGGCCTTTATGGACCTGTCCTCGGCATTCGATCGAGTCAACAGATCGAAACTATGGATATTATTAATTGACATGGGCATGGACCGTGCTATAGTGAACTTTCTGGCGGACCTGCACAGGGACCTTTATGCGAGGGTGAAATTTGATCAGAGGGGTAATTATACCGAGCACTTTCCTATTGGTATAGGCGTCAGACAGGGCTGCATTTTAGCTCACCTTATACATAAACAATCTTGAAACTTCCCTGAGCATAGCCTGTCAAGATATACCTCGAGCGGGGGCACGGTCCATCCCCGCTCTTTTATATGCAGACGACGCGGTTCTACTAGCTCGTACTACAGTGGGGCTCCAGAGACTCCTGGATTCTTTTGCGATCTTCATGAGTTCCCTGGATCTTAACGTCAATATCTCTAAATCGCACACCATATTCCTGGGCCAGAGACCAAAAAAGCATAAAGCATTCCACAGCCAAGGGTCTGCATTAACAAGGGTGACTTCATTTACATACTTAGGGGTTCTGTTTGTTGAGACGGTTCGTGGAAGCCACAACGGAAAGCAAAAAAACACGCTATGGCAAGATCTACAGCATCCCTTCTTGGTTTTGCGCAGACTCGGGGCCAAGCCAATTGAAGCTATCCTTAATATTTATAGATCGAAATGTATTGCCATCTCTAAGTATGGGTCTGCTATCTGGGGCTATAAACTGGTCATGGATTTACAAATAGTGGAAAATAAATTCTTAAGGAACTTGCTTTCAGTCCCGCAATCCACTCCCGTGTATATCATTCATCAGGAATTAGGTCATGGTTTTGTATCCGATCTGATAGGGTTGGCCCCCCTTGTATGTTGGCTAACGATCTGGATTAACCCTGAATTGTTGATGAATAGAAAGATTGCTCGGGATTGTTTATCCTTGGACAGAACAAGCTGCATCCCGTGGTTACAGTATGTAAAGATGATAACAAGAAAACTAGGTCGACCTGACCTCTTTGACTCTCCAGACAAGGTCAGGAAAGAGGATCTACTGTGGGTCAAAAAACATTTTTTAAACATGATGTACATGGAGAGAGAGGACAATGAGATAATGAAACCCATGGTACGAGCATACCTTTTGCTAAAAACATCTCCATCAACAGAACCTTACTTGAAAGTAGTAACAAAGCCACACCATCGCTTTCTTTTAACTAGATTCCGCTTTAATCTTCTTCATTGTATACTGCCCGAGCCACAGGGTTGGAGCAAGTTGAAAGATCTAGGTCCTTGCACTTGTGACAACTTTTCCACCCAAGATACTATGCACTTTATCTTGTTCTGTGATCATTTCCATGAAATCCGTAGGAAGTTTTTACTGCCAATTTTAAAGGGAAAAGGTTTTACCCAGGTACGGCCGGCACTAGTGTACCTTCAGATGTTGAATGACACTTGGGAGATTTTTAATATTGCTAGTTTTGTAGTCGCTGCCGTCAGGGAAAGGAACAGAAGGAATAGCAGGCACAGTAATGCAGCAGTCCTTCTAGAATTATGTTGAAAGATGTTTAAATGTTTGCCCTTTTTAACTGAGGTGTATCTTTACTGACTTGAGTAAAGAAGAATGGCCGCTTATCTGTGATTGCTGCCTTGTTTTAAAGAATTTACAAAGATTTTTTGCTCAGACTTAAACTAATTAATTTCAATTTTACGGAGCCTAAGATTATTTTAACATGATTTTTTTAGATGATATTGTATATGGTATATGTTGTGTACCTTTATGGTTTTTATTAACCGAATAAAGTGAATTTGACTGATTAGTTCGCTGAAATGACAAATAATTAGTGTCTATGATGTTCTCCCATTGTAATAATTTGCATTTTTACATTTTGTTATGATTTATAGGATTTTAGAACAATTCGGGTATGGTTCTCTGAATTTGCATATAGAATAACTTGTTTTGCACATTTTTGCTATACTGAATGTACTTTATATACGATATTTTAACCGGTGTTTAAAGAATAAAATTATATACTGGATTTTGCTATTAAACAGTATTTTTTGGTGATATTGGTTATGTTTGGAATGAATGGCGTATTATTTGAAATCAGGCTTTTATTAACATATCCAAAGGGAATTGTTTATTTTGACTAACTGTCAATTTGGTACCCTGTCCCTTTGGTTAAGGGGGGCCCCTCTCTTGTTGTTTGCTATCCTCAACTACACCAAGAAGCCTTGATGTGTTCAATAGACCTCCAAGATTCCTACTTTCACATTCCAATATAAGAAAAACATTGAAAGTTCCTTCGATTTATAGTAGGCTCTGATCATTACCAATACAAAGTCCTACCTTTCGGACTTAAATCAGCTCCACGAATATTTGCAAAATGTATGGCTGTCATCGCAGCCTACCTAAGGAAACAAAAGATTTTTGTTTGTCCTTACCTGGATTACTGGTTAATAAAGGGCATATCACCAACAGAGATAAAGAAACATTACCAGTCTTGCCTCAAGACACTAACCAATTTGGGTCTTCAAGTAAACCTCAAAATCTACAACCTACCCAGTCCAAAAGATAAAATAATTGGGAGCAATACTGGATGCACAATAAAAGTGTATCCTTTGGAGGAGAGGTTATTATTAATCAATCTGAAATGTCACAATCTCTTACATACTCGTCATCCAGTGCTGAGACACATTGCATCCCTATTGGATTTGGTGGCCTCTTGCATCTTTCTAGTTCCACATGCAAAACTTCACATGAGTCCCTTACAACAGTGCTTAGAAGATTAGTGGAATCAGCTCTCAGACCACTGGAAAAAGAAACTGACCCTCTCGCAATCCAATCTCTCCCATGGAGGAAACAACTGAAAAACGTGTTAGTAGGAATACCATTCCATCAGGATCTGCTAGCTCAAACATTGATCACAGATGCCTCTCTCCAGGGATGGGGAGCTCATATGGGGCACATGCAAACAAAGGATTTTGGCAGACAAAGAAAAGAGTTATCATATCAAACTACTAGATATGAGAGCTGTTCATCTGGCCCTGAAATCTTTTTTTATATCAATAACAACAAACTCCCTTCTTGTTCAGACTGACAATACAACAACAATGCATTACCTGAACAAGCAAGGAGGAACTCGCTGTAAACCCCTGTCTCTGGAAGCTCAAGCCATATGTAAATGGTTAATAAAAAGGAGCTTATTCATAGCTTAATCATAACGGTTATTCATCTTCCAGGGGTTCAGATCGTATAGGCAGAATCACTCAGCTGAGTATTTCAGGAAAATAATGACTGGGTTCTAAACCATGAAGTCTTAAAATACGTAGTTTTGTTTGCGGATGTAAAACAACAAAAAAATGCTGGGACTATGCATCCAGATTCTTCGAACCAGGGTTGAAAGGGAATGGCCTTTTGATAAACTGGTCAGGGAAATTTCTCTGCGCATTTCTACTGATTTCCTCTCATACCGACAGTTCTCATCAGATTGTACAAGTCCAAAACCAGGATGATAATGATAGCACTGGAATGGCCTCATCAGTGGTGGTTCATGGATCTTCTTCACCTGCCAGAAAGACCACACAAGAGATTGCCGTACAGACAGGATCTCCTATACAGGTTTATGGGACAGATGCTGCACTCCAACCTTCCATCCCTGAACTTGACGGCTTGGCTTCTGAACTCCTCCAATACGGTCATTTAGGCCTTTTACAAGACTACATGGACATATAAGAGAGAGGCTAAAAGACCTTCCATGAGAAAATTGTATGCCTTTAAGTGGAAGAGATTTTGCTTATGGTGCATTCCCAACAGCCACAATCCATCCTTGTGTCAGGAAGAGGTGGTTGCCTTCTTCATTTGGCAAGGTCTGGTTTACAGTTTTTCTCCATTAAAGTACATCTTGTGGCTATAACGCCCTATAGAAAATCTCCATCACAAACTTCTTTCTGTAGAATACCTATAATTAAAGACTTTTTAGAAGGGCTTAAGAAGGTACATCAGAAAACATTCTGGACAAAATAGACAATACAGTGACTGTGAGCAATCTCCAGGGGATCACCTAGCCCCGACCCCTCATTCTGGTGGCGGCCTAACTGAATTCTTGGGCGGGAAAGAATCTGTTGAGTTTGTCAGCAATTCATATCAGGAAGAAAGATAATGTTCAAAAAGATGAGCTGAGCCGGAAGTTTCCTTCATCTCAGAATTTTCCTAGAAGTTTCTAGAATGACTTTTGCAGGCAGTTTGTAACAAGTCACATTGATCTCTTTGTTCTGAAAGACAGTGCCCGCTAAAAAGATTTTGCACCTGGTTTGTGGAATTAGGAGCTTGAGTAATGGACGCTTTTCTAATGAAGTAGCCCAAGAGCTTGCTTTATACTTTCTCACCGTTTCCTTTAATCCCAAGACTTTTATCCAAGATTTCGGGAAGACAGGGTGAAGGCAAAAACAGTCATTTCTTACTGGCCACAGAAATTGTGGTTTCCACTGATTAGGCTGTAGCATCTCGGGGGGACAAGACTGGATTGGATCTTGATGGTTTTTTAAGACACTGCGATCTGGATTCTACAAATTAAGATTGGTTTCAAAGTACCAATGCTGTTGTCAAATAGGGGATGGAGATCCATAAGGCAAGATTCAACAGGAAGAGAGGTGGCATTAGTGGAGGTGACCAGGAAGAGGCATGCTGGGGAGGGTGAAGGAGATGGGAAAGAAGAGCTGTACTTGAGGTCACGTTAGGAGTGTCTTGGGGATAGATTAGAGTGCACATGTCAGATAGTGGACTGTAAAAAGTGGTGGGTGGGTATGTTTTCAGTGCGTGAAAGGAAGGAGGTTGGGCTAAGAGTGATAGGAGGAATGAGGGATCCTGTGCCTGTTGACAGGAGAGATTGGCACATCAGAGCTGCATCAGGTGCTGGGAGGAGCAAGGGCTAGTGAAGTAGAAAGGGGAGTGGAGCAAGAGAGAGAGAGTGGCTAGGACGGATACTCCATGAGAGGATGGGAGCATAGTGCGGGAGAAAGAGCAAGAGAAGAGGTATGCATGAGGATCTAGTGATCAGAGATCAAAGAAGGTAAAGTGGGCAGGGTGGATGAAATCTTCCCAGACTGTGTAAGTGTTCAAAAATGAAGATCGGAGAGGGCCAGATTGCCTTCCGTGGATTGTGTCATAACCATCCCAATATTGTAAATAGAAAAGTAAAATAATCCCTTAAAGTATGGAAAGGAGTGACTGACATTTTCTGGCTATAGGGAATTCTTAAAAGTTAAATTGTTTTGTGAACATTCTCTTCTGACCAGAGTGCAATATTCAGGTCAGTTTTAAACTTCCCCTCGCAATCGCAGTGGTACTGGTCTGCAAAAAAAGTTTTAGGGTGTTCCCAGATAATCATGAGTTTGAACTTTTTCACAGATTTAGAAAGCTTAGGTGAGTAAAGTATTTTGATGAGTTGTAACTCATTTTAATTGCTTGGAAAGCGAGGCAAGGGAAAGAGGAACCATAATGAGGGAAGGATCGGTCGCAAATTGTTGAGGGCTCTAATGCTGAATCTAGAGATGTAGAGCCAGATGTACGACCTTATTTTGCATGCGCAAACGGGTTTGCGACCCATTTGCGCATACAAAATGTAATAGGGCCATGTACAATCCCTATTTAGCGAGTCGCAATTTTTTTGTGACTCGCTAAATAAGAATTGCGAGTCGCTATTAGGAAGAGCGTTCCAAGGGCGTCCCTTCCTAATAGCGAGTCAGAGGCCTATGTAAGAATGTTTTGCGACTGCAATTGCAGTTGCAAAACACTCGCAATTTACCGCCCTCTTCAAGAGGGTGGTAAAGCACTTGCAAATGAGAAGGGGTCCCCAGGGGACCCTTCCCCTTTGCGAATGCAGGGGAAAATATTTTTTAGGGGCAGGCGGTGATCCCTGGGACCACTGCCTGCCCTTAAAAAATGGAACAAAAACGTTTCATTTTGCTTTTTTGAAATGCAGCCCGTTTTCCTTTAAGGAAAACGGAAAACGGAAAACGGGCTGCATTTTAAAAAAAAACTGCTTTATTTAAAAGCAGTCCCAGACATGGAGGTCTGCTGAGCCCAGCAGGCCACCATACCTGAGAGGGCCAGCCATTCCTAATGGGGTCGCAAATTGCGAGTGCCTCATTAATATGCATGAGGCATGCAATTTGCGACCCCATTAGGAATCACTAACAGTGTCTCAGACACTGTTGTACATGGCATTTAGCGACTCGCAAATTGCGTCTCGCAATTGAGCGCAATTTGCAAGTTGCTAAATTACATGGTCGTACATCTGGCCCGTAGTTTCAACAAAGGACAGAGTAGTAATAAAATGATAGCATTTCAACTAAAAATGGTGAAAAGTTAAAATCCCCAGTTTTACGGCCACTCAAACCTTAATGAACAGTGTGTATAAAAATCCACAATGCAGGCTTTTGTGGCAAATCTCCATCTTGTAACTACACAACCAGTATCAGCTCAGATGCCACTCACTCTTGGGTTCTTGCTCGGGAGCAACATAGCAACCACTGGACATCATAGCAACCCCTGTCCTCTCTTCCATTGCTTTAGTGTAATATTTGCTTTGGCATTAAGAAACTACGGGCCAGATGTACGACCCTAAATTGCATGCGCAAACGGGTTAGCGACCTGTTTGTACATGCAAAAACAAATAGGGCCATGTACAATTCCTATTTAGCGAGTCACAATTTCTTTGCGACTCGCTAAATAAGAATTGCGACTCGCTATGAGGAAGGGGCGTTTCAAGGGCGAACCTTCCTAATAGCGACTCTCTACCCCATGTATGAATGTTTTGCGACCGCAATTGCGGTTGCAAAAAACTTGCAATTTACCGCCCTCTTCAAGAGGGTGGCAATGCACTCGCAAATGGGAAGGGGTCCCCAGGGGACTCCTTCCCCTTTGGAAATGCAGGGGAAAATATTTTTTAGGGGCAGGCAGTGGTCTCAGGGACCAATACCTGCCCTTACAAAATGAAACGAAAACGTTTAATATTTTTGTTTTTAAATGCATCCCGTTTTCCTTTAAGTAAATTGGGCTGCATTTTTAAAAAAACTGCTTTATTTAAAAGCAGTCCCAGACATGGAGGTCTGCTGAGCCCAGCAGGTCACCATCCCTGGGAGGGCCAGCCATTCCCAATGGGGTTGCGAGTGCCTCATGAATATTGATGAGGCATGCAATTTGCGACCCCATTGGGAATTGCAAACAGTGTCTCAGACACTGTTGTACATGGCATTTTGTAACTCGCAAATTGCGACTCGCAATCAAGCGCAATTTGCAAGTTGCAAATTGTCATGGTCGTACATCTGGTCCTACATCAGCTCGAAAGCCTGTCCTCCACATCTCGGTTATCTTACCCAGCAGCCTCAACCATCACCCTCCGTAAGCAGCACCTGCAGTTTCCCCACATCCGAGGCACTGCTCAGTCGGTCGATCACAACACTTTATTTTATGTCCTGGACAGATACCTGGGCAAGGGAGTCTGATCTAAGAAAGGTTGTGGGAATGGTGCTACACAGCACACTATGATGAAGGGGATTCCATGGCTTTGTATCACACCGTTAATTACTGTCCTTTTTCCACCGGCTCCTAATGTGAGGAAAAACACGGCATGACAAGTGGGGAAAAGAGCAAGCACTAAATTAGTCAGGGAAGTAAACGGAGAAACACTGCACCACTGCACGGTGATTTACGGGGGCAATTAGTCCCCACCCATGGAGCTGCTGAGGACAGCACTGCTGCGGCGGTGTCAGAAGAACCCGAGGCGAAGCGGGCCCGGTGCTATCCGTTCATGACAACATTTCACGAAAATTAGGGAGACTTTGGTCATGTTAGACCCTGTGACGTCCAATTGTGTAAGCAGCCCTCAAAGACATCCCAGAAGTTAATAAAGCACTACCCCTTACCCAGGGCACAAGTCCTAAACAAGCATTTGCAATGCAATAGGTCTCGCATTTACGAGAGTTTGAGCTATTGGCATTGTAAATGACAATGCCTTTTATTTATCTGTTTTAAAAACAACACTTAAATAAAAGGCATTGCCACTTACAATGCCAATAGCTTAAACTCTCGCAAATGCGAGACCTATTGCATTGCAAATGCTTGTTTTTATTTATCGATCAGAGTCGGATCGGTGAATAAAAAGAAAAAAAGCATCACTAAAGCGCATTATAATTTCACTACTACTACTAATAATAATAGCAATTAGAATAATTATGGCAAATATAATGATAGATATAATTGATATGATGCACTATCATTGATGTTCCATTTTTCACTTCCATAGGTCGTAATAAGCATAGCACTGGCAATACTATTTGGGTGCCTGTTAGGAACCAATTTTATTTGTTTTATGCAACACCCCAGACAACGTCTACATATCAAGACGTGATACTTACAATTCCATCCCTTCGTGCTATTCATTGCATAAAGCATTGTTCCTTTTGTAGAATGACGTTTAAGAACACAGGAGTGTAAACCTGTTTTTCATGCACTCATGTGGGTGCGTTTGTGCTTTCATGTCCCATGATCTCAATGGCTCCCCACACAAGTGCAGGGCTGGGTCAGTGTCTGTGTAGTTTAGATGATGTGGTGCAGTTGAAAAGAGCCCAAAAGAGAAAGAAACGTGCGTGCTGCAATCAACATCATCCTGCTCAAGGCGGCCTGGGAGCAGCTCGGCCCAGACAAAACAAACTCCATTGCCAAAGGAAACACAGCATGCTGACCCTGATACAACTCAGGAAGACGAATCCGGGAAGGGGCCAGGCTGACTACTGGTAAACGTTTACATAGATATTATTAAGTGGAAGTTGACATGGGTTGCGCGAGCCAGAGTGGAAAAATGTTCTGCACAAGAAGCAAAATGTGGATTAAATGAAGAATAATTTGGATGAGAGGGATAGAAATCACTAAATGAGAAAAAACACAAAGTAGTAAAGCAGGAGTTTATTCTAAATTAAAAGAGCAAAAGTGTGTTTTTTTGTAAGGGTGGGGGCATGTGAGGGGATGATTTGAAGCAATGGGAGGGTAGAGAGAAACACATAGCCTAGCACAACCACACAGGCGGGGGTCAGGAGGAGGTTGGAAGCACACATGGAGACTGCTGGAAATGAGATGCACTCATGGAGTGCTTAACTTAAAATAAAAAAAATAGTTCCTGGAGAGCAAGCACTTGTGGAGGAATAGGAAATGCTGATGAGCAAGCTTGTAAAGAGGCAATGCTCAACGGGAGGTACAAACACAATCTGCAGAGGCTAAAAACAAACAATCATTGGCAAAGAAATCAGGTCTCGCATATGCAAGAACTATTGGTTTTGCCAATGTGCTTTAGCCATGTTGTACACCATCGTGGCTGCTGTTTAGCATGGCTAAAGGTTAGTGGCATAGAGGAGAGTGATGTGGAGTGGCATAGAGTGGAGTGGTGAAGAGTGGCGTAGATGGGAGTAGAGTCGAGTGTCATGTCATGGACTGGAGTGGTATAGAGTGGAGGGGCGTTGAGTGGGGGCACAGAGGATCACAGAGTTGAATAAAGTGTTGTAGAGTGCACTGTCATAGAGCGGCGTAGAGTGGAGTGGAGTGGAGTGGAGTGGCTGGGAGTAGAGTTGTAGCATGGAGTGGAGTCGTAAAGTGGAGTAGAGTCATAGAGTAGAGTGGCATAGAGTGGAGTAGAGTCATAGAGTGGATTCGCGTAGAGTGGAGTAGAATGGCCTAGAGTGAAGTGGCGTAGAGTGGAGTGGTGTATAGTGGCATAGAGTGGAGTAGAATGGAGTAGAGTAGAATGGAGTAGAGTAGAATTTCATAGAGTGGAGTAAAGTAGAGTGTAATAGAGTGGAGGGGCATAGAGTTGAAGGGAGAAGAGTGGAGTAAAGTATTGTGGAGTGAAGTGGCATAGCATAGAGTGGAGTAAAGTGTCATAGAGTGGAGTGGCATAATGTGGAGTAGCGCAGTGTGGAGTAGAGTGGCATAGAGTGTTGTAGAGTGGGGTAGAGTGGAGTGTGGTAGAGTAGAGTAGCCTAGACCCAGAGTTATGTACAGTTGTGGAGTGTGGTAGAGTGGAGTGGCGTAGAATGGGGTATGCATGGTGTGTTAGCGCACTGCCATTACAGCCAACACATTTTCAATTGAAATGACCATTGCATTTGCACATATAGTTTTACTGATAAACCTATTCAGCGCAAAAGATAATGTCTGGAAATGGCATCACCTAGTGTACTGATTTGTTTTGATTGTATTAAAATATTTGTTTCCACCACATTTCTGAATTACATAACAAATGTGCTTCATTTGTGCTTCCCTAATTTTGAAATATTCTGAAATAGTTTCATTTGCAGACATTTAAATTTTGTTCTGTGTGGAAAAAAACCTTTTCATTCCCAGTAACCGGCAAGATTTTCACATAAATCCTCTCACTTTGAAGTCAGAGAAAGAAAAGTAAACACCAAGCTCCCTCGGAAGAAAGACCCTTACATTTGACCTCTGTCTGAACACACAGCAAATGTGACAAGATAAGAACAACATTTAAAGGCCTGTTTACAGAAAACAAGGACGAGTGGAAAATTGCAAGGAGCGCTGGAGAATGAGCTTTGCTCCATGGGAGAGTCAAAGACATGCTGGACAGCCTAAAGCAAATAAAGCCAGCAAATTGAAAACCAGAAAATGTGAATTACAAACCACAAAGCCAATAGTAAGCAATGGGGGGAATGTCTTACCAGGGAAGGTAGAACACATGTAAATGTGAATGACAAAAGGCAATGCCAATGGTAAGCAAGGGACAGAATGAATTCCTAGGTCAGCATTCAACTTGTCCCCAATATGTCTTTCACAACCAGACAGATCTGCTGTCTGGAAGGCTTCAGCCTAATAAATGAAAACTACCTTCTCCTATGAAAAAGAGAATGAAGTGAGGATGAAGTTTAGTATTGTGCTACAAGATCTCTAGATGGAAAGAGGACAACTTCAGGTTGTCAATATAATGGAAATACACAGGTTGTAAATGCATAAGTGGGGACCCCCTCTAGATTAAATTGAAAGTCAGGGAGAAGAGGGGAAAAAAAAAAACATATGATCACAAAACCTCCCTCATGACCTATATTTCTTTGCTATCAAGACAAATCTAAATATGATAGGGCTTGAACACATGTGTACAAGAACTTTACAAAATGAATTTGATTCAAAATACTTGATTTATTTTTTATATACATAAATAATTTCAATCATGATTTATTCCTTCCTTTGTTACATTTTCTTATTTTATCAGATTAAAAACTTTTTAGTTGAGACATGTAGAAAGATTATTACCACAAAATACAATAAGACAAATGTCTCCCCCAAAGAATACAAGGAGTTCAATCTAACTCAATATAAAGAACCACACATAACACAAATCATACACACTCACACAAAATCATGCACCAATCACAAAGAAACACATCTGAAAAAGAAGGAGGTAATAGATGATAACATCTCCATGACCAAGTGTGTTATATATGTTCACAAGGATCCGAACATAGGGTCGACGCGCGTTTCGGTGGCATAAGAGGAATGGACCGGCCACCTTCTTCAGGACCTTTTCAGATACCCATAAAAATTCACAAAACCAGGGGGAAACAAACGGTACAAAGTAGCTAATAAATTACTAATGGTATATGTTGATATGTCTGATGCTGGTTATCCATCGATCTAGAACACTATGATGTAGTGTCCAATTGGAAAGGACACCGTATTGTAGATGGAGCACACTGCCAAACAAAGGCTCAAGTTCCTAACTCATAGCTGGGCACTTAAGACATCATACTCTTATTTTGAAGTGCAGGTAGTTGACGATAATGCCGGATTCAGACAATGAGTAGTCAGGAGGAATACCGCACTTTCACTTCTATCATTGCAATGCTGGGTTCAATCCTTCAAGATCTGATGTCTGTCAGTAATTACGACGCCGGTAAATCATCCGAGTGAGTGAGTGTTGTAGAGTGGGGTAGAGTGGAGTGTGGTAGAGTAGAGTAGCCTAGACCCAGAGTTATGTACAGTTGTGGAGTGTGGTAGAGTGGAGTGGCGTAGAATGGGGTATGCATGGTGTGTTAGCGCACTGCCATTACAGCCAACACATTTTCAATTGAAATGACCATTGCATTTGCACATATAGTTTTACTGATAAACCTATTCAGCGCAAAAGATAATGTCTGGAAATGGCATCACCTAGTGTACTGATTTGTTTTGATTGTATTAAAATATTTGTTTCCACCACATTTCTGAATTACATAACAAATGTGCTTCATTTGTGCTTCCCTAATTTTGATATATTCTGAAATAGTTTCATTTGCAGACATTTAAATTTTGTTCTGTGTGGAAAAAAACCTTTTCATTCCCAGTAACCGGCAAGATTTTCACATAAATCCTCTCACTTTGAAGTCAGAGAAAGAAAAGTAAACACCAAGCTCCCTCGGAAGAAAGACCCTTACATTTGACCTCTGTCTGAACACACAGCAAATGTGACAAGATAAGAACAACATTTAAAGGCCTGTTTACAGAAAACAAGGACGAGTGGAAAATTGCAAGGAGCGCTGGAGAATGAGCTTTGCTCCATGGGAGAGACAAAGACATGCTGGACAGCCTAAAGCAAATAAAGCCAGCAAATTGAAAACCAGAAAATGTGAATTACAAACCACAAAGCCAATAGTAAGCAATGGGGGGAATGTCTTACCAGGGAAGGTAGAACACATGTAAATGTGAATGACAAAAGGCAATGCCAATGGTAAGCAAGGGACAGAATGAATTCCTAGGTCAGCATTCAACTTGTCCCCAATATGTCTTTCACAACCAGACAGATCTGCTGTCTGGAAGGCTTCAGCCTAATAAATGAAAACTACCTTCTCCTATGAAAAAGAGAATGAAGTGAGGATGAAGTTTAGTATTGTGCTACAAGATCTCTAGATGGAAAGAGGACAACTTCAGGTTGTCAATATAATGGAAATACACAGGTTGTAGCATTGGGATGGTAGCTTTTTAATTTCTCCTTTAGAACCAGTGTATAAAAAGGCCCTCCCCAGTCTTGTGAAATGTTATTGCAGATCTTGGGAGCTGCCCCACAGAATGAACGATTCAGTTTTTGCTCTGCAAATGTTTAGAAGTACCAGTCCTTTGTTTCTGCAGTTTCTGCTTACCTCTAGGAGATGACGTTTCTGTTCTAAGTGGCTTGTGGACTTATGGTGTACAACATTAAAGGTTGTGCATGCTGCCCTTAGTGTGCAGCATTTCTCCACAGGGAGCCAGTTTATAGACTGGTCAAATGTGCTATTTTTTGTGTGTTTTTGATTAGCTGTGCTACAACATTTAAAGCAGTTTTTAGGGACAGTAATCTTGATTTAGGAAGGCCACTGAGTACGGTAGTCGAGTCTGAAGATAACTAAGGATTGGCCTAGTGTTTGTAGATCCTATTCAGAGTTCAAGAACGTCATGTTGCACATGGTGCTCAACTGCCATTGATCATTTTTTGCAATGTTGTTAAAATGACCTATTAGAGAGAGTTGGTTGATGAGTGTAAAACCCAAATACTTTTTGCGTTTCATTTTATCGCTGGTGTGGGTCCTTAAGGGTTTGAGTTTAAAATCCAGTGGTAAGAACTCATGATTTTGTTTGGTGATAGAGAAGCGGTGTGCTCCTGATCATTCACTTTGTATACAAGGCATTCCTATTTTGCTAGTTCCACCTTGCAGTTGGCAGTACTAGGATGATATGAAGCCTTGTTTCTATTTGTGTGATAAGCCACTTCAAGATATAGGAAGAAAGCTAGTCAAGAGATGGGAGTGTGAGGTCCAACTGTGAGATAATATGCTAAATAGGGCACAGTAAAGGGTATCAGAGCTGAGCTGTTGTGCATTGCAGGCTAGCCTTTTTCTTTTTAAGGCCCATTACCTAACATAAAATTCTCCTGTTTACTTTCAAATGTACCTAATGCAATTCTAAAATTCTGATCTTATTTGCTAGGGCCTTGGCTCAAATTCACACCGCCCAGTCATTAAAAGGTTTCTATTAAATTCAGAGAAATAGAAATAGAGCTTCCATAGGACAGTGGAAGAAAAACAAAGAGAAACTCTATGGGTTAAAAATGACCAACCGAAGCCATTAGACATCAATCAAACAAACGAATGCCAACAGACACAGCTTCCACGATGCAAGGGAAAGCCACAGAAATTACCTCCATCGTAGCAGGGGAGTTGATACAAAGTACAGGTCACCAAAGAAAGTGCCTGCCTGTATTGCTGGGCTAGAAGAAGCTCATGAGAGAGGGAGAGAGAGAGAGAGTGTGCGCGTGTGTGTGTGTGTGTGCGCGTGTGTGCGTGTGTGTGTGTGTGTGTGTGTGTGTGCGTGCGTGTGTGGGTGTTTGTGTGTGCCCAAGCTGTGACTGCCTACATTAAGAGTGCTTGTGACCCATAGGAACGCTCAGTATGACAATCAGCTGGAATTGCTTGTCGGTCTTTTGCATCTCAGCAAGAGTATTACTTTTCAATAAGTACATAAAATGTATTTCCACAAAATAATGCTACTATGACGTAATAGTTGCACAATGAAGATGTAATGCACCAAATAGTGTTACAGACCAATTGTCAGACACCGCAAGCTTGTATCATACTATACTTCATTTCCTCTGTCGAGTTCTGCCACACTACGTAACCACGTGCTATCTGGGCAAGATTTCGAACATACTCCATCTCTGGGGACATGTTGTCAAAGTCGTCTAGGAAAAAAAACTCAATTTTAATTGATTTTTACATATCAGAACTAGAAATAATTCCAATAACTTTGTCTACTTACATGACAGCAGTAAATAAGAATTTATATGAATTTAAGCTCTTTGGGTTATGACTCTGCCTTTGTTCTGCCTTAAAGGGTTTTCACAAGCCATTCCTCTACCTTTTTAGTGGATTCCTATTGGCTTCACCATACAAAGTACAGGAATTCCTCAGGTAAACAGCAGGAAAATAATATCATCCATGTAAAAGCCCAGAGAGGAAAGGAATATGTTGTATCAAGAACCAAATATGACAGTAGGTTGCAAGGGCAACAAATAGGACATCTCCAAGGTATTTATCGTTTAGGATCAATGTGTCCTCATCAAACTGGTGCAAACAAAGCTACCCATGTACCTGGAATCTTCCCCGCCTCCAGTGGCTTCTCCGGGCTCCTCATTTTGGTGTAAAATGCATTGTGTACATCAAGAGTGTCCATATTGAGTTCTCGGTCAAGAGTGTAGCTTATTTCTGGAGCTGTATGTGGACTGAGGAGATATATGATTTCAGCAGTGCAGTTTGCAACAGTGCTTCCTCTCTGCCCAAAGAAACACAAATCTTGACATCGGAATGTTGTAAATGTGTTTTAAAGGAGTGGCACACAGTTGCAGGTAGAGGTCTAATGCGTAACCATGAGCTTAGCAGCCTGTTTGGGCTAGAGGTCACTGAGTGATGGTGTAAAGGTTGTTCACACTAAGTGAGCCATTACAAAGGTAGTGGCAAGGAGCGAGCGACACTACCACTGAATATGCCAGAATGTGATGTGCGTGCAGGGGCAAGCCAGAAGTGCATGTGAAATGTCTGTTGCCTGGGAGTAAAGAGAATGAGGAATTGAGGCTACTCATAGCCAACAGTGCAGGACAATTAGGGGGAGGAGTCTACACATTTTCCCATACCTGGATCAGAAAACAGTTGTTTGCACACACAATATATTACATAATGGTAAAATCCTCAATTTGGTGCAATTAAAGCAAAATAAGACTACAACTCCCAGATTGCACAGGATTATTAGATGAAAGCCCAAGACTTGGTACTTTACCACCAGAGAGTGAGGTGACAGCCCTAAGTATGCTGCTGTAAGCAAAGGTGACAATACTCTAAACCACTCTTCATGTGAACTATGACCCGTGAAGGCAGACTGTGCAAGTCTAAGATTATCCTGCGGATGATCTGCTGCTTAGCCCACTCACAATTCATGCATAGTTCTTACTGTGTGTGCATACGGGTATGCAAAGCTACACAAGAATAGTGGCCAACCTGGAGATACCTTATTTCTATTGAGTCCTGGTAGTTGCTCTTTCCAACTCAAATCAGAAGCAGAGAGTAGCAATGAGGTGCTTTCAGCAACTCACCAGGAGCAATCTACTGGCAGGTGTGTGGTCAAAACGGGATGATATCTCACTACCCAAACTATATCACCAGATTAATTTAAAAGTCACAATCAAACCAATGTATTCTGTATACATTTATAAATATAGGATGAAAAGATAAATATCACATATGTATAGTGTGGTACTTCAAGCAAATACAATCCTTATACAAGTCATAAGCATAATCTATGTTGTTTCAAACTGTAAACCAATCTCTTCACAGTAAACTAGCTGAATATGGAGTTTTAAGTACTCTCCTACCAAAATACCAAAATATTGTAGCATGAATATCCGCTACAAAAATATCATGGAAGCAGCTATAGGTTAACTATAATTATGTATACGTACCTGGATAAGATATAGATCTTCAAGGCACGCAGATATGGTGTTAAGAATATAAACCCTATAGTTACCTACATATACTTATGTAAATCATATTTTGGTAGTCAATATTCTTAATAAGATATTTTGGAAGCATGATATGTTTGTGCTTGATATTCTGAAATAAAACCCTCTTCTCCTTATTATAATACAGCATAACAAAGCTGAATTTTCGCACACCATCTTTTATTGTACTGTGACCATTATTTTCTTTATACCCTTTGCCTACAGTGATCAGCACCTTTAGTCACCACTTTTCTTAACAAACTCACAAGACTCAGACTTATTATTATCCAATCATGTTTGATTAATAGCATCTTCTAAGAAACTCTAGCTTGCTGAATTAAATCTGAAATAAACTTAAGGAAACTTGGCCATTACTGACTGACTACCACTTCTCTGTGTGATCTTAAAGGAAATTTCTATTCTAAACTGGAACAGCTAGCACTTTCCTGGGATATATCTATACAATTCAATGGCCGAGTATTTAAATAAACCTGCAATGTATAACTTTTAGCCACCTCAAAATGTAGCAACACAAATATATTTCATAATATGAAACCTATTTAGATATAGAGTCTAGGAATAAATTCAACATCCACTTTTAAGAGTTTGAGGAACCTCTCGTTCACCTCAGGCTAGTGCGTACCAAACTAACCCTGGGAACACCCAAAGCATACTTCTTGAGCATCAGAGCCATTGGATTTTTGTATTTTAAAAATAAACCTGCTCAGGGAGGGGATGCTTCTGATTTTAAAATAAATGTCAACCAGTAAGTATAATATGGTAGTCAGCTAGCTTTGGACTGTTGCTAATAGCACTTTTGCTGTGACAGCCGGAGCAAAATGTTTCCCGCCAACATGGAAATGCTCTCTAAATTTGACGGGCGTTGCTCCGAATGGGTGAAAGCTGGGTCTCTGCTACAGCACTGGATTGGTGTACACCCACCTACGTCCATAACACTCAAATTTTTTAGAATGTCACGGAGTGAAAAGTTGTCCTTGTACTTATGCTTTTTGGCTCTACCAGCTTCTTCAATGTCTGAGAACAAAACTTGATTCAAAACTACTTGAATCCTGTTCCAGCAAATTCCAAATACAAGTGATGCTTTATTAAATTTATGATTCTTAACTAGGCTTCTGATGTAAGAAAATCCCTTAAAATTACAAAAAAACTCAACACTATTATTAAGAGTAATCTAAAATAGATTCACTTAAATAAAAGATATGAAAAATAA
The DNA here is from genome assembly GCA_963921515.1 of Calotriton arnoldi. Taxonomy (NCBI): domain Eukaryota; kingdom Metazoa; phylum Chordata; class Amphibia; order Caudata; family Salamandridae; genus Calotriton; species Calotriton arnoldi. Next base: position 498,412 of record CAWUFW010005076.1, on the reverse strand, counting down.
CATTCTGATAAAAAAACATTTCATTTCATTGATTAAGTACCAACCTAACAATAAGCTTCCTTTCCTGGAGGTCTTTCTCAGTATTAAACACCTAAACAACAAAAATAATTAGCAAATACCATTCAAAAGTCAATGAGCAGCATGTAACACAACTGCCAAACGTGCAAGGAACAAAAAGGTGCATTGAAAAATTCTATATTAACAATATGCTGTGTCCCAACAATGTAGTGCTTTAAACTGACAACAACATTATGTGCTATGTATTCATACATTTTTATTGCAACCACATCAATATAAGTTGCTGCATGGGTTGGAACTTCTTTTCAATTTCCGCACAATTGTCACTTCTGTCTGTTGACCTGTGGCACAGAGATCCAAGCTGTGTAGTATGTAATCCCTTTCCACATACGAAATGCTAACAACCCATTTTGTAATGTACCCACTAATAGATATTTTGTGCTTTTCATGTTTCAAAATGAAACTATGAGGTAACTTTAAACTACGCAGCCCAGGGATGAATATTGTGTTTGCGAAGGGGATCATAATTACTTGTAGCATGGATCCTAGGTATTGGAGTCTTTTTCTCTCAGTGATCCTCACAAGTTTATTCCATTTGTAAACTTCAGTACAGTGAAGTAACTGTAATTAGTTCTACACTAAATTCCTTGCAAGACCTCCAAGTCAGTCAAATTAAATAAAAGAATGGAAACATATCCCTAAATAGGAAACTTACATCATGGGCAAATAGTGCCACCTTGAATTCGACATCATTAACAATTGGTCTCTTATAATCCAAATTCTTTCTGCCTTTTGCAGTTGTGTAACTGAATAGGCTAGTGATCTGACAGATTTTCGTTTGGTAGGCAGAGAAACTTGTCAATACAAACATTCAAAATATGGGCCTGAATTTGAAAGAAAAATTGATCACAAACCAAGCAGTGCATTCAAATGGTTTTAAAACATAACGGAACAGTAAACCTAGAGGTGGTAACTCTTGATTTTAAGTGTAAAATACATTTACTCACTAAATGGTCTATATGCTCTCTCAACGTTTGTCTTCTAAAATATTATGGTGTCATAACTGAGTGGAACAATTGACCATGATGTGCACTCAGTAGGATCTTTACAAGGTTTGACCATACACTTGTGTGTTGGGGTGACCTGGAGTTGTTTAGAAGTCACAATAGTAGGTTCTTACAGATACCTACAACATAGGCGTAAATCCACCAGGGCCTAAACCTTTATGATTTAATAATTTGGAAATAAAAGTCTTGACTGCCTCATCTTAAACACGTTTCTCCAGCCCCAATTTGCATTTTTATGGATATGATAGGAAGAAATTATTGAAGGAAAACGTTGTGTTCTGTGGAGATCAGGGAGTCATTTCAAATAAGGATCTGTGTAATATTTGGTGAAGATTTCCATCTTTTCACTTTTGTCAGATCGCACCCAAGGAGCCCTTCAATTTACTATATATTATTTATTATATAGTTTTAGACTGTCTTGGTTTCAATTTATAGTCAAATGATTTATTTTCCTCAGCCCTGAAACAGTGGTAAAATGGTCATGCACAATAGAAGCATTACAGTGCATTAAGAAATTCCAGTTCTACGTTAAGTGCCCTTCTGTGTCCAAAAGTTAGTTTTACCCGTTTACCTTTTTGCAGCTTTTCCTAGTTCTATTACATCTGCCTCTAGTTCTGAGTGCTTGCAATCTTTTGTTGCTTGGAGTTCAGCACTAAGGTTTATGACTTCTCTTCTCTCTACTGCCTTATCTTCCTCCCAGCTGGTTCTTTGAGAAATCTCTTAAGACAGACTTTGTTGAAAATATTGTTTGGTAGCTGCCTTTATGTTTTAGACCATATCAAGGGTAAGGAAATATTGCCTGATGCCTTTACCTCCTGCACCTAACTCCCAAGGTGCATTTATAATCTGTACAGTCCTGTTGGAGCTCTTTTGACACAATCAATTGCCGCAACATACATACAAAACATATGTTCCTATCAGAAATAATTTATCTTTGATAGGATGAAATTATATTTTTGATAAATATAATGTCACTTTTAGATATGTTCGTTCATGATGTCTTTTCAGCCCTACCTACTTGACACTATCATTTTATGTAACAACATTGCATCTCTCTCACTGCTTATGTTTTTATGGAACTTTTGGGTGTAACCTTGGTATTTTTGTGTTCACATGAATAAGGGTGTAACTGAATAGGTTTTAATAATTTTCCCATGTGAATTTGTCTAAGACTTTTCTGTGTTTTAATTCCAGCCTTGAGAAAGAGGAGTGTGCCTCAAACATGTGATGGTTGTTTCTATCAAAATTTGTTTCCACTGATGATATATTAATATTGTGAATAAAGAAATCAACATTCTGTTGAACACATCATGAGACTTTGGTCCAATCTGTGAATTGCGGTAACTGACCGTGTCAAAAAATCCTCAGACAGGACTGTCCCTTTGTTTTGGCTAAGAAACAGAAAAGTGTATGTTTCTTAAGAGAGCACTCCTATTTTGCAGGAATATATTGTCTGTTAAGTAGTCAGAATGAATCTTAAGTTCCTTGTTCACTCAGCACACATTATTAAGAATAATGTTGCCAATCAGAATGGAATCCTTTTTGGAGTACCCTTAGTGAAACCGACTTCCAGTGTCTGTAAACGCCAAGTTTGACAATTCACTAGTCAGTGCTGTAGAAGTATTGGTGATCCAGAGGGTGTTGGAGTGTGGTAGTTTCCAAGCAAATCCAGTAGCTAGGTAATATTTTCATTTATAATTCATTTGGCTGCAAACTGAGCATACATTGTTTTGACTGTCACTGACACTTCTTTTTTTAATTTTTTTTATAAATCTTTTCATTGTAAAAATGAAAGAATAAAAGCCATATAAGCAAACAAAAAAAATAATAATATAAGGTGCATTACAGTTTCCATCGTATTCAGCAATCTCAGTGCAGAAGTACAGCTATTATCACAACGACCCAAGGGATCAACAATGCAGTCACGTGGTATGTACATTTCATCGTAAGTGACAGATTACTCAGCTTCCTGGTCTGCTGAAAATGGGGGAGCGTCACTGAAAGGTGTACATATCATCCCTCTACTCACATTCTATTGACCCCAGATCCTAGTCCATTTTTGTGGGCAGCCATTGCCTTCATATATGACTCTCTCCGCTTGCATGCATCAGTCCATATCTGACTCCCACTCCCTGAGCCGTGGCGTTTCCACCCCCTTCCATGGCCTCGCAATGTTCCGCTTCGCAACCATGCATCCCAGGGAGACCCAGCTTCTCTCAGTTCTAGACAAATCGGTGGCCTCCCAGATATTAAGACGACATAGGCGGGGTGAAACCTCCAGAGCTTTATGACAAATTGATGACATCGCTGATGTAACCTTTCCCCAATATGTCTGGAGGATCGGGCAATCCCACCACTGATGTAGATATGTGCCAGGTTGACCACACCCTCTGGGACAAGTTGAGGAGCCCAAAATACCCATTTTGACAAGCACCGAACTGGTGTAATAGGCTCTGTGTAGCAGTTTAAGTTGGATAAATTTAAAACGGGATCGAATCGCCACCTCGCTCGGAGAAGCCAAAGCCTCCTGCCAGTCTTCATCACTAATGTCCCCAACATCGTCCACCCATTTTACACACGTCTTCCCCAGAGTGTCCGGTGTATTATTTAATATTTTACGATATGTTAATGAAATGGCTTTTTCGTGGAGATAATCATCTAAAAATCTGTCCTCTAGGGGCGAGGAGACCGGCAGGTCCGTATCTTTAGGTACGGCTTTTTGTAGTGCACTGCATGCTTGAAGGTATCTAAATGTTTCTCCACTACGTAGTTGGTAATCCCGCTAGAGATCACTGAACAGGATCACCTTTCCTCCCGCCCACAGATCGCCCACCCTCGTGAGGCCAATCAAGTCCCATTTATTGAATCCATGTTGTAACGATAACATTCCCAACTGGTATGAATCAAGCAACGGGGTGACCTGTGTGATTTTGGCCTTCCACCCCAAGGCAGTGTTTGCAGAGTGCCAGAGAGAAATTGTGGTGGAGATAGGAGTGTATTTCGGGACCTGTTTCTTCCCTCCGTAAAGTGCCCTGAGATAATTGCCTGGGACCATATTGTGTCTGTCCATTCTATATGCGGGTTCTGTCCCTGGCCGATGCACCCAATGATTGAGAATTATTAGTTGAGAGGCCCAGTAATAACGTTTGATTGCTGGCAGGGCGTTCCCGCCATTGTACCAACTTTTAGTAAGTTTGGCCAAGGCTATTCGAGGGGTACCATTATTCCAAAGCAGAGAGCGTACCTCCAATTCAATGGCGTTAAAATATTGCGGTGGGACCAAATAGGGTGTGTTTTGTAGGGCATAAAGGAAAAGGGGGAGGGCCATCATCTTATAAAGGGCGGCCCTGCACAGTAAAGTAAGGGGCAGTGTCTTCCAGTGCTGCATGTCAGCTTGGAACCGACGCAGAGGAGGAGCCAGGTTGCGATCGTAGAATTCTGTCAGGTTCACCGTAACGTACATCCCCAGGTACACAAACCCATCTGCAACTATCTTAGCCTTGCAGCCCAAAGGGAGGATCAGGCGTTCACCACTCAGAACGTACACCAGGGATTTATCCCAGTTGATGGTATAGCCCGAGTATTTCTGAAATAGGGCAAAGATATGTAGGACACGATGGATAGAAAAACGAGGCCTTGCCAGATAGAGCAGAATGTCGTCGGCGTAGAGGGATATCTTGTCTGTCCAGTCCCCCGACCAGTTGAGGCCTCTAATGAGGGGGTCACCCCTGATCCATAACGCATGGGGCTCCAGCGCCAAGGCAAAAAGCAAGGGGGACAAGGGGCACCCTTGCCTCGTTCCCTTGTGTAATGCGAACGATGCTGATCGCTCCCCATTTACCGTAATTCGGGCCAATGGTTCCGAGTAGAGAAGTCGCACCCAGGATAAAAACCTATCCCTGAATCCGTATCTCTCGAGTGCGGCCAGTAAGAAGGGCCATTCGATCAAATTGAATGCCATCTTGGCGTCCAAAGACACAATTACTGAGTCTTCTTGGATTGTGGCTGCTCCTCCCAGGACTCCATAAAGGCATCTAAGGTTCAGAGCGGTATTTCTAGTCGGCAATAAAGCCGGATTGGTCCGGATGAATCAGTTTAAGGAGGAACGGGGAGAGACGACGTGCCAGAATTTTGGCCAGTATTTTAACTTCCGGGTCTAGTAGGGAAATAGGCCTGTAAGAACTGCATTGCTCCGGGGGTTTACCCTTTTTGTGTATGATGACAATATTGGCCAATCTCTGCGTTTCTGGCAGGACTCCCTTGTGTACACTTTCCTCGTACATCCGTATGAGGAATGGGGCAATCGTGGAAGCATTTGACTTATAAAGTTCGATCGGAAGGCCGCTGGGGCCCATAGCTTTTCCGGACTGCAAGGCACCAATCGCCTTGATCACTTCCTCGACAGTCAAGTCTGAATCCAGGTCTTTAATGTCCTGGGCCTCTAAAACGGGTAGTTTCAGGGTAGCTAGCAATTCTTTTGAATCGTTATGAGAGGAGGTCTGAGTGGAGGTATAGACCTGCTCAAAGTGGACCACGAATGCCTTCACAATTCCAGATTTGTCCTGCCGTTTGGTGCCATCTTGGCCTGCAACCTCCGCCACCCATCTTTTGGCCATTTCCCGTCACTGACACTTCTTGCGTCTGCCAAATTTTCTCCATACCATCAGCTCTTACCTATGAGTCTCCAGACGAATCCTTCTATGGAATTTTATCTTTTGCTGACCAATATTGCTAACCCACATTGTTTTATGTTTAAATTATGCTGTAAAGAACTGCACTGGAACAGAAGAGAGTGCAATTGGTAGGCCTCCTCCAGCAGAACTACATCAGCCAGTCAGTTCTATAAACTCTAGAAAATATCTCCTCATGGCCAGCAAATGGATCCAAACAAGATTTAAAACTGAGGTACTTTCCTAGTACAAATGCAACCCACATAACATACTGTCCAGTTACTCCCCTTTAAGTGCTTCTACTTGTGCATCAATGTGTACCATATTATGCATCACTAGTGATAAACTCCTTGTGTTAAAAGATAGACTTTTGTTAATTTTCTTGTTAATCTTTCACTTTTCCAGGATGTAATGTATACTACACAAAACTCAAACTGCACCATAGCCCTCTCACCTCGAAATGGGTTTATACAAATACAAGGACTAAGATCGTGGTGCCTCCACAACACTGTGCTGTGCTTGCTGACATAAAACCAAGTTAAAATACAATTTATAGAATGGAACAAAGGTTACAGCCAGAAATAAGAAACAAGTCAAAAGAAACTCAGAAGCAATTATACATGAGCAACCACTTTGCATTTATTGGCCCTTAAATAAGGAGATACTTACAACCTGAAGGCCTCTACAGAGCGCCTTTAGAGAAGAATGGAAGATATCGGCAGACAGAAGACTGAAAGCAGAGGAATATTAGCAAGGAGAAACAGAACGATTTGCAGCATCAGAGAAACTACATTCCAGTTCAGCTAACTTAAATTGTCATCAGATTCTCATCCCAGCCAACATACTATTTAGAGGAACATTCTATAAAATAATATTTAAGGAAATACGACTGCTTATGGCTAAGATACATCTTTTTGCACACAACATCACTCGCTTGAAGTATTTCCTCTTTCTTTGTCATCCTCTTGACTCAGTTTGTTTGCTGGTGAAACTTTGTGCTCATTGTCAGTCTTTTTGCCCATCTCCGTCTACCACTTTGTGAGACTCCACACCAGGGTCGTTGTTAGAAATTGGGTTTCTGGTTGGCAGAGGTATGCACCCCGTCTAACCAGGTACCACAATGCTAGTCAAGGTAATTCACAAACCCACCCTAAATTAACCTGTGCTCACCCTCTGGTAGTTTGGCACACAGCAGTCAGCCTAAATTTAAGAGGCAATATGTAAAGTATTTGTGCAACAGTAAGACAGTGAAAATACCACATAAAAAGATACCAAATTTGGTTAGAAAAACAGTTCTTAATGTAATAAATAAAACAAGGCCAAAACAACAAAAATCCAATATGTAGGCCTTGAGATATGAATTTTTAAAGAATAAACTGTAAAATATCTCTTAGAAGCAATAAGTGCCTATTTGGTTTCTCTGGTCACGCTGGACCAGGACAAAGTGAAAAGTTCAGGCTGACCATGATGGCGCACGGAAAGGATACAGGGACCAGGCTTGGCCTGCTGCAAAGTACCTTGGTTGCGTTGTCATCAAGGACAAGATGCGGAGTGCAGGCGAGGTGATGCATCACCAACGGTCCACCAAGGAAGGCAATGCATCAGTTTTGAGCCGCGCAACGGCGATGATGTGTCAAAAAGAGAGTTGAGTTGCCGAACAGTCAGCAATTTGTCGGAGTCGATCCTCGCAATGGTGGCGATGTATCCACAGTGGTGGAGATACGCCGGTTCCAAGTTCTGCATAGATGGCGATGCATGGATTCTGCTGGAGTAGCACATCAAACCCACTTCCAATGGTACAGGACTGGTTTGGCACCACTTGGCAGGGCAAACTCACAGATGGCAGAGTCCAGGTGCTGTAGAAGGGGAGTTGAAAGTCTTTTACGTCCCTGAGACTTCAATCAGGAGGCAAGCCAGCAAGCCTTTGGAGTCACTCTGGGGTTCAAGTGATTCAGGTCCAGTCCTTCTCATTCAGGCCACAGGGGCAGCAGGCAGCAGGTCAGCACAGCAAGAAAGCAAGTCTCCCAAGCAGCAGTCCGGCAGAGCGGCAGTCCTTCAGCATCACAGTAATCCTTTTTCCTGGCATTGTTTTCAAAGGTCCAGAGGTATACTGAAGTGGTAGGGTCAGAAGTCCAGTTCTTATACCCAGTGGTGCCTTTAAAGTGGGGGAAACTTCAAAGAAGAGTCTTTGAAGTGCAAGAGAGATCCTCCCAGTCTTGTCCTGGCTCCAGATTCACTACAAGGGGTTAAACAGTCCATTGTGTGTAGACAGAAGACAGCCTATTCAGGTGTAAGTGTGAGGCTGTGTCCAGCTCCTCCCCCCCAGCATCCCAGGACCGAAGCTCCCTAGCTCCTAAGTGTGTGGTTGTCTACAGGGAATGCACAATGCTGAACTGCCACCCTCCCCAGATGTGTATTGGAGACAGGCTGCAGGCACACAGGGCTAAGAGCAGAAAATGCCATCTTTCTAAAAGTGCAACACAAAAAGATGATGGACGGAATGTTGAACATTGTCAAACATTCACCACCAGTCACAAATCTGGGTTTAATCCATTGTTTTTTTGCTCCCCACGCCATTCCAGTTTGGACCCAGCCATATGCAAATTAGCCTTGACCCTGTTCCCACGGTCCGAACTGCCAGACAAGGTCCTCCCTGGACCAAAAAACAAGCATTCTGGGACCGGTTTCGGGGCATCACCCTGCATCAGCCAGATAGCTTGAAACCAGTGGTGTAGCAAGCACGGGACCCATGTCTGGGCATACCCTTCCCACTTATGGTGAAAATGCAACACAAAAAGATGATGGACAGAATGTTGACCATTGTCAAAATTCGCCCCCAGTCACAGATCTGGGTTTAATCCATCGTTATTTTGCTCACCACGCCATTCCAGTTTGGACCCAGCCATATGCAAATCAGCCTGGACCCTCTTTCCCATGGGAACAGTCCAGCCTGAACTGCCAGGCCAGGTCCTCCCTGGAGCTCCAGTCTTTGTTGAAGGCAGTCAGTCCTCCCTGGGTTCTGGAGGTCGCTGGCTGCAGGACAAGGCGACTTTTGGAACAGGATCTCTGGAAACTGCAGACGGGCAGGTAGGGCTTGGACCAAGTCAGATATTCTCTGCAGTCTCCTCGGCTGGGTGTCTTCTTTTGTCCTTCTTCTTCATAGATTGTGGGAATCTCTCTTCTTGGTTCAGGGTTGCCCCCTAAATACTGTATTTAGGGGGCGTTTTAGGGGTCTCGAGGTCAGTAGCCTATGGGCTTCTGACCTTAGGGTGACTACTCCCTTGGTGTGCTCACCCCACGTGAGGAAGTGGGCACACACCCTAATCCTGACTGGAGAGTGCCTGCCATCTGTAAGATGGCGGGCACTGAAGAGTGGGCTTCACCTCGCCTCCCCCACCCGAGGGGTGGGGTTGGCAGAGGTTGGCACACCTTCTGGGCTGTGCTATTTTTTCCCGCCTGTCTACTCGCTGAAAAGGATAGCAGGAGAGGCTGGGTGTCGCGTTACATAGGAAACAAGGCCTTTGAAGCTCCCCTGCCACAGATGGCTCTTCCTGGCCTGGGGGAGGTGTGACCACCTCTGCCCAGGAAAGGCTTTGTTTCTGGGCTCAGGGAGCGAAGGCTTTCACCCCAGGGGTCCAGAAACAAGTCTCGTGGTGGCAGGCTGGTGTGTGCCAGTCAGGGAATCCACCAGAGGCTGGTCGTTTTTCAGGGGGCATCTCTAAGATGCTCTCTGAGTGCATTTTCCATTAAATTCCACACTGGCATCAGTGTGGGTTTAATGTGCTTAGAAGTTTGATACCAAACTTCCCAGTTTTCAGTAAAGCCATTATGGTGCTGTGGAGTTCGTAATGACAAACTCCCAGCACCATATATTCTTAATGGCATTACTGCACTTACAATGTCTAAGAATTGGTCTAGACACTGTAGGGGTACAGGGCTCATGCACCTGTACCCTCACCACTGGTATAGTGCACCCAGCTAGAGGGGTGGCTGACCTATGCCAGGGCAGTGGGTTGTAGGCATGGCACACAGGGATGTGTGCCATGTCGACTCGTCACTTTGTTCTGCACCAAAACACGCAGCCTGGAATTGCAGTGTTTGTGTGTGTGTAAAGGTACAGGGCCTCTAAGGGTGTCACAATAAGTGCTGCAGCCCTTAGAGGCCTTCCCTGGCCACAGTGCCCTTGGTACCCAGGGTACCTTTTACAAGGGACTTACATGTGGCCGGAGAGGTGCCAATTGGGGGTACAAGGTACAGTTTTGGTAAAGAGCACAGGCCGTGGGAACCGGATTGGCAGGGACCCAGGGCACATCAAGTCAAAGTGCATCAGTAGTCTGGCAAAAAGTGTGGGGGGGGATTTACTGCAACAGAAACCCAGCTTCCTAAACAGGAGAAGTAAAACTTAAAAGTATATGTCCTACCTTTTAATCAGCTGCAGTTTTGTACTGGGCACAGGGGTGACGCCCACCCTATTTGCCAGCTGGTGCATGGATACCATTCACTTATGATGGTAACTGCAAGTAGCAACTACTGGCATCTGCATTTCTTTTAAAATGCTAAGTAACATCAGTGGCGATGTTACTTAGCATTGTAAAAGAAATGTGGAATCCTTGCACCAGTCCTGATGCACTACTGCCCGCCTACCTGCCTGCCTCAAGGAATACGCTCCGAGTCAGACATGTGTGTTAGACAGGGCAGGCAAGTTTCTTGTGACACATGCGTTAGTGCGCATGTCACATAAAAAGATTTAAGGCTGATCTCTGCAAACCGGGCTGACATGGTGCCAGCCCTGCATTCATTGTTTGGGGGCCCTAGGAAACCTCCCACAAAGGATGCCAGGCAGCGTCATATTTCCAAGCAGCCCCAGATGGGTACAGAATAATAAGACCTGACCCTCCCAAGGCTGCTAATTTGAAAGCTGCATGACGACCCCGCCCTTTCCCAAGTTGTCACTGGATGTGGTGGAGATATCAAGCATACCTGACCTCACCCATCCCTGATGAGATGGGAAAGGCAGGGTTTATTTATTATTTTGTTTTACTGCCTAAGCAACTTTACTAGAATAATCACTGCACTTTAAATTGAGCTGTGATTACTGTAGTAACGCTGCACTTTATTAAAAAAATGCATTTAAACTATTTTGACATGGCGTCACAGAGTCATGAGACTCAACTGATGCCCTGTAACGTCGAGTCACATGCTGCATGCTGTCAACAGAATACACATGCTTCTGCTGAGTGCATTTCTGTTTATGGCATTTCAGCTGTATTCGTAGAATAGAACTATCACTTTCAGCTCCTCTGTGAACTGTGGCTGAGACTGGGACATCTCCCTCTGCGACAGCGACAGGCAGCACACCAACCCTGGCCTCAACTTATCAACTGGCAGGACTGACTGAAGCAGGGCCTCTCAAACAGAAGGTGCCTGATAAGATAAGTTTAAAATATTAAATATTTTACTTTAGCGATCTTCCTTTTTTCTTCACAGTTCAGTATTTAAGGACATTGCATTCAGAATGGCAGCTGTACAAAAACATAGTGCATTTGATTTAATAGACTAATGTTTCTTTTGGTGTGAAAATCTCGGCCACCTACAGAGTCTACGTGACAGCTGTCTTGCCTCTTAGTGTAATAATGTAACTGTCACCGGGGTCATAAATACTTCTCAGTGCACTGCTATAATGTGACGTGATAATGTTAAACTTTCAATGTTGTCCTGCCGAGGCTGGAGACGGTGACAGATACAATAGACTCTGAAATTAGGTTTTATGAAGCACAGAAAAGACAAATGCCTTGAAAGAAGAACGAGTGTACCTATGACTTATATCTATCTATTACATATACAACTGACTCATATGATTGCATTGGATTTATTTTGTTGGAAAGTTATGTTCGTAATAAGCATAAGAAATGACAACGCATGTATGCATTCCCAAAATAATGATGTAACATGATAAAGATTTTAGTAATTGAATGTATGCCAATAAAATCTGTTATTAAAAAAAAAAACTTTCAATGTTAAAGAGATGCACTTTTTGGAATTTTGAAGAGAGTGTACTTCCCACATTTGCAGTCCTGTCAACTACCTCGCATCAGGGTCAGACTAGTGCTGGTGCCCACATCACAACACTAGAATGCATTATTCATGCAAACTATAGCATCCCTGGGCCCTGACCACCCTGCGTGCTGTATGAGTAGCTGCATAAGCAGCAAGCGTGCTGGCAGTAAGTGCACTTTGGAGAGCATGCATTCTGTCCCACTTATTTACTTGTCAGGATCAAATTTGGGTGCTGCCTGGAAAAATAGACTCATCCATCTCTTCCCAAACTGGCTGCTGTCCTGAGTGTAAAACACTTTCTTCAGTCAGTGCATGGTCATAAATAAAAATAATTCCGGACCCGGTTGGCAGACAGTGCCACACGTGGATCCCACGGTGGCACTTTGCCTACTGTTGTTTTCCGGCAAGACGCCAGACTATGGGCTGCTTTGAGGGGGCAGTGGACTTGGTGCAGAATGTTTTCAATCTTGGGGTGCGGCAGCTGGGGAATTTTCACTGGCTTATCTCTCCCCTGGCTTGCCAGCCCCCTGAATCTTTTGTGAAACCTAAATCCACCTTCCCTCCGCTAGTCACATCAGGTGTTCCCCTTCCTCTGCTCACTACACCTCCAGGATTCTAGAGTTCGGTCCCAGGGCCCATTTAGGTAAGGCCCACGTTTGCTTTTAATTGGTAACTTTTAGGTTCCTGTTTTTTTGGTAAAAAAATGAAGCCACAATGTTATTGTTCCTTATGTTCTTTGTGCAAGCTTTTTTAAATGTGTTCTACTTTATTTCTTTGTGTTAGTTTATGGGTGCGTAGTTGATTCTGTTAGATTATTTATTTATTTTGATAATCCATGCCCCTGGAATTCTGGAGTTGTGGCAATTTAGGTAAAGCGCTGCTGCAGTGTACCACAGTTGCCCATCCAGTTCAGACAGGGCAGCTGCTCAGTTTAAAAGAGCTAATGCCAGTCTCAGCAGTTGGTCACACCCAGTGCCCAGCTGCAGGCACATAGGCATGCAAACAATTAGCAGTTTCACCACTAAGGTGCAGCATCCAAGGCCAGTCTTGGAAGGCCTCTAAATTGCAAAAATAATTCTCAACAGCCTGCCTTGCTGCTGAAACTCAGCTACTGCCAGCATTTTAATAGGTAGCAGCTGACGCTGTGCAGAGCCGGTGTCTGGGTTAGACTGGACTCCGAGGGCAGAAGTTCGGCAATCAGCACCAGCTCCACCAGAGACAGTCCCTTGCCAGTTGACTGTTATGTACCAAGGCGAGATGTGAAGACAGCAGGCAGTCGAGTGCAGTGAGGCGGGTGCTGAGAAGGACCGATTGCCGTGTCAGAGGGCACTTTCTGCCATAGACAAGTGATTCCAGCACTGGGGAACTTTAGAAGGTTTGCAACTGCAAATGAAGGGAAGAAGGTCATGATGATCTCATGGGCATGGGATGACTGTCAGGCTAGTGCAGGAGAGCCCTGGGGGATGCAGGATCATATGTCTCTCAGGCTTGCTTGTCTTGTACCAAGCCTAAAGAGAACTCCAGAGAGGCTGATTGGAGGACTGATCAGCAGTCAGAAGGGACTTAGCGCAGACAGGTCGAATGAGTCCAACACTGTTGGGGAGCAGTGGGAGGACTTAGCACTGCGTGGTGACTGTTAATATATTAATCTCAGCAGGTTAGTGACCTTCCATTTCAGTGGTTTTGCAGCAGTTTCAAGACCTTTTTAGAGATTGTCATTGCTCAAAAGGGGATAATTTCTGACGTTTATCACTTTACATGGACTTCATTGTTTGGGCTTACTTGCAAGAAAGTGTCACTCGAAGTGTCACACATTTGGTAGTAGAATGCCAATCATAAGTACACTGAACCTATGGAAATGTCACTCATAAGAAATGTGGAAACTTGGCAGCTACGCTTTTGCAAAATAGCGCCCGCACCTACTAGCGAGTCAAATCAAATCATTATAATTGCCATTTGATTTGACCGATGCATGTTTGTTCTGACTTCTTTCTCCTGCCTAGTTGCACACAAGAAATGCATTACAGATCAGCAGGGTCATAACCAGGACCAGCCATAACTTGGAAACTGTTTCTCAATTAGAAGCTTCCATAGGGGTCAATGTAAAATCAGAAGATTACTTGACATTGCTTAGACATCTTGAAATGCTAAATGGCACTCGAAGATGCACATATTCACAAATAGTCACTGAACACACACACACATAAATGCTTGCTGTGAGCCTCTTTCTTGAATGTACACATTCATTGATGCACAGTCACAGGTGCTTTCAATGTGTGCCCCGGTGCTGTGCACACACTTACATACACACACTTCCATGCACCTGCTCATATGTATACACATTCACGTTTTGTGCACATATGTTTGCCCCTCATAAAGACGTTTTCCTGAAGACAACACACGTATACACATAGATAATCACACAATTTTATTTGCAAACACTTACACAGGCACTCAATGCAATGCACAAATACTCAAAAATACACACACACAAATACACAGTCGTTACCATAGACACATGTTTACACATGTGCATGCACTTGTTTTCACAGACATGCACCTCCACACACAAATTTCACACATCCTCACGCTTGCAGAAACCCAGGAACTCGCTTGCACTCATACACATAACTATTAACACCCCTGTGGTTTTTCACTAACACTCACTAATTCATACATGCCCAGGCCCTAATGCACACCATTTAGTGCTTAATTTTAATTTTTATTTTTTAGCATCGTCATATTTTTTTACATTTCACTAAAAATATATATAAATACGAATTGATGTTAATTAGTTGTTGTCAAAATCATTCTCTCCTTCCTACCTCATCACTGTTCATCCATGTTACAAATTGGATTCCTGTTTGGCAGAGGTATGCACCCTAGCCAGACAGGTATCACAATCATAGCCAGGGTAAAGTAGTGCACACTAAAAGATAGCCTGTGCTCACCCCCTGGTAGCTTGGCACAAAGCAGTCAGGCTTTTCAAAAGAGGCAATGTGTAAAGTATTTGTGCAAAACACACACACAGTAACACAAAGAATACACCACAAAAAGACTCCATGCAGGTTTAGAAAAATAGATTATTGTATTCTGAACAAACCAAGACCAAAACAACAAAAATGTATAGAAGTTGAGATATTGAATTTTATAAGAATAAATGCAATGTAACGCTTAAAAGGAAATAGCGTCAACAATGGGTTATCTGGTTGCGCTGGACTGGGGCAAAGTCAATGTTCGGGCCGACCGCGATGAAGCGCTGGCCAGCCACAAGAACCACACAGGCCCCGGTGAACAAAGTATCTTTCCTGGTCGCAACAGCGAGATGCGTTGTGAGATGTGTCGATGCAGGTCCGCCGTCAAGGGATGTGTTGATCTTCTCCGCGTAGTGATGGCGATGCATCAGTTCTGTAGAGGAATGCTGGGGTCGAGAGGTATTCAGCAATGTGCTGTGTTTCTCCACATAGTCGAGGGGATGCATCGATCTCGCCAAGCTGCAGTGGTGGCAATAAGCTGTACAAAGCATCGCTCTCAGGAGGCAAAGCGCTGGTTCCAATGCGATGCCCCAATTCTACTCCCACAACCAGGTCAATGAGCCAGTTCGGCTACCCGCAGACAGGAGATGCATCGAAATCCATAATGCAAGTATCTGGACCACTTCCAGTGAGCCAGGCACAGGAGCAGGGGTTTGACATCCCTTAGTCTCAAACAACAGGAGGGAAGCCAACAAGCCCTTGGAGATCACTTGGGGTGAAGGCAAAGTCCAGCTCTCCTTCAGCAAAGTCAGAGAGCAGCAGGCAGCAGAGCAACAAAAAGAAAAGCAGGCCTTCCAGATTAGCAGTCCAGTTGAGTCCTTCAAGCAGCACAGCAGTTCCTATGGCAACGCTTCACTTACTGTCGCCGGAGCTCCTTCCTCGGGATCTGCTCGAAGATTGCTTGTTCCACCTCCAGGCAGCTCTAACTCAGAAAGCTAATATAGCGCTGAATGTTGGAGTGGCCAGGTGCGGGAAGGGTAGGAAGGGGACTGCAGGGAGGGAGATCTGAAAAAGAAAGGTTAAAATATACACACAAACAACATGTGCCAACAGTATTGCCCACTAGATAATATGATATTATAAATAATATACTCAATGGGTGCGAGAAAACAAGATCTGAGAAGTGCTTCAAAACTAAATATGCTCATTAAGAATCAAAGGGGCAGATTTACAAGAAGGTGCCGCAGCGTGGCACCGCAAGCCCTTTGGCTGCGCCACGCAGCAGCACTTTCAGAGTACAGGAATGCGACATATTTACAATGATATGTTGCATTCCTGTGCTCTCCCCGGCGCAGGCACCCTTGCACCATGGTGCAAGGATGCCTGCGTCATGGGGAGATTGTTCTTGTGCAGGAAGGGGCACCTTTCTGCACAAAAACAATCACTACAGGCATTTTCCCCTTTCAATGCGTGCTGTAGAATGCAGCACGCATTGAAAGAGGAAAAAAACGAGGAGAAATGAAAACATTTCTCCAGTGTTGCGCCTCGCTACGCCACCCCTAGGGTGGCGTAACATACTGACGCATTTCCAGGTGTACGAATCCTTGTAAATCTGGAAATGTGTCTGGTTCCATGGGTGTTGCGTGGGAACACCCACAGCAACACCCATGGAACGCCCCTTTCACGCAAAGTGCTGCGTGTAAACGGGCCATATTTACAAGGACGGGAAAAGCCACGCAGGGTGGCTTTTCCTGTCCTTGAGCCCGATTCACAGAACTAATCTGAGACAAAATCCTAAACTTACTACTTTTGGTATTCACAGAAGGCATTTAGTAGTAGTACAGTTAGGATTTTGTCTTAAGTTTGTCTTAAGTCTGTCTTAAGTCTGTCTTAAGTCTGTCTTAAGTCTTAAGTTTGTCTTAAGTCTGTCTTAAGTTTGTCTTAAGTCTGTCTTAAGTTTGTCTTAAGTCAAACTTAAGACAAAATCCTAACTTTACTACTACTAAATGCCTTCTGTGAATACCGAAAGTAGTAAGTTTAGGATTTTGTCTCAGATTAGTTCTGTGAATCAGACCCCTTTTAAATATGGGGCAGAGAAAAGCGCTGCCAGTGCATCACGAAAAGTGACGTACTGGCAGCGCATGGGGCTTGTAAATCTGCCCTAAAGTCTATAGCCTTGCATAGCAATAGCACCTCAAGATAATGTAGCTCTATGAGGACTACCGCTTAATTATCCTCACAACCTTTCCTGCAGGTTACAGTACCAGAGGCAGAGGACTTGCACTAAGAAAGTTAAATTCTCTTTCTCTAAAAGTAGTGAACGTCACGATCGCATTTCAGTCATGCATGAGGAATGGCTAGTGTAGGCTATGCACGCAGGTTACATCACCCGGAAACAAAAGACATAATATTAGCACACGTTCATTCTGTCAGAAATGAAACATGACACCATACCACTTTAAACGGATTTACAAACTCAGCCCAGGACTCAAGCCAAGCGAGAGTGCTCGCCACGACAGAAAGCAGAATGCTCTGAAAGTCAGACATTACATAGGCTTACCACTATGACAGGGCCAGTCTTATTGCTAGGAATGGAGTTGCGGCCAAGATGAGGGAGGCAGCAAGGACGCCTGCAGAAACGTTGCGATGCCAGGCAGACAGCTGATGAAGGAAACTGACCGGAGTTCAGATAGCTTTCCTGAATAGTTAGCACGTGTGCACGGGCTGGTCTCTTATAGGCTCAACCCTCATCCAAGATGGCCGCCGCTCCGGGCTACTTGGACTTGTAGTCAGTACCCTTAAAGAAAAATAGGGAAAATACAACATGCTACACAAAAAAAAGAAATTAAGCATGCACACTTGTTTAGTGCTATGCAGATAGACCTAAATAAAGCAAGAAAATAGAACATATGCATCGCATAGAAAGGCATAGAAAGAACCATAAAAATAGCATCAGACTGGCTCGCAATCACTAGGACTTTGCGCAGCATAACCACCAGTGTGCCAGTCTGGATTGGGAATGGATCTTCCCACAAGGGAAACCTTGCACCTTGCGCCTACGGCAGCACTGAAAGGTCATCTGAGTGTTAAAAAAGGACACAGGGTTCAGTGGAAAGCCAGGAGTGGAGGACTGGGGCAAGATGGCCGCCGTGAGGCTGTAGCGAGCAGTAGCAGCCGTCGCTCTCTCCCCTCCCCAATGCAATAAGGCCGGGAAAACTGGGAGATGAAATGCCACATTGCACTTACCTGCTGGAACAGCTGATCTGTCGGGTAGCGGATCGTAACGGTCAGTGGTGGAACCAGGAGCTGACAGCTAGGAGGACACTGACGCGAGATATCAGCCGCTCAATCCATGCTCTGTGCCGCTGTCTGATCATCGGCAAAAGTATGGCACCACGGCCGAGTAAGCCCATGAAGGAATCGAAGGAGATACAGAAGGAGACGGCGGCCCCAGCATCTTCGGCCGCCGTGCGAGGCTCAGTACAGTCCAGACGTGCGCAATCAAAGAAAGCAGATGGGCCCAGCGGCGGCAGCGGTAGAGGAGGCACGCAGAAGGATGACATCGAAGGAGGGAGCAACGCTCGGGTGAGCGCCCTCCGACAACCTACTCTGACGGAGACCTTCCAGGCGGCAATTCCAGTGAGCACTGCGGGTGTCAGACTTCTTTCAGGCTGAGATCAGTGCTGGCAAAGCTCCAGCGGCCGCGAGCTTGCTCACTGAGGATACAATGTTGCAGCCTCCCTCTAGACCGGGTGACAGGCAAGAGGAGCCGAGCGTGGAGAAAGCAGATGGGTTGAATGTTTCGAGTGGCAGGGACATGGCAGGCCAGCAGGTAACTACAGGTAGTACATCAAGTAGTGAAACACCTATAAATGAAACACCGCAAATGCTGGGTAACAATGGGGAAATTAAGAAAAGCGGTATAAACGGCAAAATTGGTAATGACACGGAAGTGACACCTAAACTTCCTAGCACAGAGCTGCCCCCAGGGAAAGCAGCGGAGGTAGCACCGGGGGCTCACCGCGCCAAAACGACAGCTGGTTCTCCAGAAGGGGAATGTTTTTTCTCGCTTAATGATGACACTGACCTATCACTCTCCAGCGATGGTAATTTCTCTGATGGGTCTGATTCGGCTGGGACCTCTCCAGCGCAGAGAGCAACAAGGGCTACCGTGCATAAATGTAGATCTAAATCTAAGCCCAAAGGAAGCCCATCTATAACAGATACAGCAACATCTCGTAAGCTTACCTGGGATTACTCAGCCAGCACTCAGCTTTATCAGGACGATGGAGCAATGCCTGAAACTGGAGGGCACGCGAGCCCTATTGAAACTTCCATGGCCCCGGTCCCCTCTATGGATCTAGTATATGCTATACTAAAGCAGATGCAGAGGGAGGCCAGGTTGGAGAGCCGCAGGGCGCAGCAGGCAACTAAAAAACTGCAGGGCTCACTGCGCAAGGTCAACAAACTATATGAGGATATGGCAGATAGGGTCACCCATGTTGAAGAAAGGACTGGCAGACTAGAGGACGAGGTTAAGGAATGGCAGACTTTCAAGGAATCCCAGGAGAAATTAACTGAGGATCTACAGTGGAAGCTTGAAGACTTCGAGAACAGGCAGAGAAGGAATAACATTAGACTTTTGGGATTGGCGGAAAACATCGAGGGAGGAGACGCAAGGGCGTTCGTAGTGACCCTCCTGAAGGGGGTATTTCCCGATCTGGCTTCGTGGAACTGGGACGCCGAGGTCCAGAGGGCACACCGGTTCCCACTGACCCTAAAGAGAGGTGGATCAGCTGGCCAAGGGGAGCGGCCTAGGGCTGTTCTTGTGTACGTCAGCAACTACCTTCTTAGACAGGCTATTATTGATAAAGCAAGACCAGATGCCAGACGTACATTCGAGGGCCACACATTTTTTGCCCGCCCTGACTTTTGTCACGCCACGGTTGAGAGGAGATGGAGGCTCCGGCAGCTGATAAACCCCTTTCAGGGAACTGGCAGTGAGGCCTACTTACTATATCCGGCTCGGCTAAAAGTTATCTCCAATGGTCATGTCCGAATGTTTTTTTCTGAGATCAAGGCTCAAGCCTTTTTAGTTGAGCTGCAGAACAAAAAGGGGGCGGGCGGAGGTGTGTGACCCGCAGCTGTCTGAGCTGTAGCCTGAGTTAACTTCTGGGGTAGCTATAGCAACAGGATTCCTCCACTGGCTATACCCGTTGAGGTGGTGTAATGTAAAAATGGACTATGTATATTGTAGGCGGATATATTGTTTTTTGATGGGTTTTTTGAATAGCTGGTTTAGTTTTTCACATTGAGCACAGTGGCATCTCAAGGGAGAACGGGGAGGAGGGGGTGGCTGCGACGCAAGCTATGGGTCCCGGCTGCCACACATAGGTCATGGTCTTGAGGGGTGGGGGGGTTGGGGGGGTGGGGTTGTGAGGGCATGGCACAGCACAGCATGGTATCTGAGACATATGGTCAAACACATGAAGAGTAACAAGACAATGGAAAGGGGAAAGCTAGGAATTAAAATAAAAATCTCAAAGATGAATTTGAGGGATAATTGGGCCGGCCTGCAGTTTGATGTTCATTAATGGGTTTACGAATAGCCTCAATTAATGTCTGTGGCTTAAACGATCAGGCCAAAAGGCAACGGGTGGCAGCGATACTGAGAACAATGCGTTTAGATCTTCTGTGTCTTCAAGAGACTCACATAGAGGGCACAAGAGGTAGTCTCATGGAACAGCTTGGTTTTCGCCTCATCGCACACACTAGGCAAGGGACCAAGACTAGAGGGGTCGCCATACTCTTTAGACGCGGTGATATAATAGTTAGGAGGAAGCTAGAGGACAAATGGGGTAGATGGGTGCTAGCGGAGTGTACGATATTGGGTGAGACGTTTACTATCTGCTCTGTGTATGGCTCGACTGAGGATGATCCCGATATTTTCGAATTTCTAGACCTAGAACTAGCTTCCTGGCCTGTACCAGTTATTATGTGCGGAGATTTCAATATAAACGGACTGGGTGGACTATGGACTGAGACTGGGGATAGGTATGAGGGCCGGAAGAAAAAGGTTTTTCGTGCAATCTCCAGCTTAGCCCGGAATAACTTATTGGTCGATCTGTGGGCCAGATTAAAGCCTGATGATCCTGGCAGTACATATTTTTCGGCTCCACACAAGTTGGTTGTTAGACTCGACTACTTTTTCATCTCTAACCAATTAGCCCCCGGTGTCAGATCGAGAAGCTCCCCGGATTATCTCAGATCACAACCCATTAGTGTTAACAATGGATATCCCAATGGGGGGCAGACCAGAGTGGGTATGGACTTTTGAGAGAGGGCTCCTGAAAGATCCCGGATACCTAATTTACATGAAGGAATGGATTATGGGTTTTATGGATATTAACAGAAACAGCGCTAGCCCAGGGGTAGTCTGGGATGCACTTAAAGCTGGGGTGCGAGGTGAGACGCTTAGCTATAGTTTGCATAGACAGAAGCGAGAAGCACTGCTTGAGAAGCAGATGTGTAAGGTAATAACGGAAATAGAAGAGGAGCTGAATGTGGCAATTGCTTCGGGTGCACCACTCGATGCTATTCTGCTTAGATTGGCCTTAGCCAAATCCGAAGCTCAGGACTGCATCGCCTCTAAGGCAGCAGCAATTTTTCTTGTAAGAAAGGAGCAATGCTATGAGTTTAGTGAACGGGTCGGGCACACATTAGCTGTGCGCATAAGGCAGAAAGATGCAGCTGGGGAGATTAGGGAAATAATGTACGAAAGTGGGAATATAGTTAATGACTCAATAGGGATCCGAGAGATATTCAGGCACTTCTATGCCAAATTATATAATGAAGAACAGGCGCAGGATCCCCTCGTAGTACAAAAGTATCTTAATGAAATCTTAGTACATCCCATTGCTGACGAGGACAGGGAGGCATTGGAAGCTCCACTGACAGCAGAAGAGATCTATGCTGCCTTAGGTAGCCTCCCCTCGGGCAAGGCAGCAGGGCCCGATCAGATACCGCTAGAATTTTATAAAACCTTTCTAGAAGTAATCGGACCTGATCTTGTGCAGATAATATCCCAAGCCCAAGTAGGTAGTTCTGTTCCAGCGACATGGGCCGGTGCAGATATTGTAGTCTTTTTGAAAAGGGGAAACCATCCAGAGAACCAGGGTCATATAGGCCAATAACACTTATGAACTGTGATGCTAAAATCTTCTCTAAAACTTTGGCGACCAGGTTAAGCAATATAATTAGTAAGATGGTTAACCCCAATCAGCATGGCTTTATTCCAGGGAGAGGCACAATGCAGCATGTTCGCCGGGTTATAACCCTTTTTGACGCGGCGGAAGTCTCAGGGGACCCCATGGCGGTTATGCTAATGGACGCCGAAAAGGCATTTGATCGGGTCTCCTGGGACTACCTCTGGGCGGCTATGAAGCACTACGGTATCGGGGAAGGCTTTGTCAGTGCAGTTCAGGCTTTATATAAAGATCCAACAGCTCGACTCAAAGTGAATGGGGGCTATACGGCATCACTTGCAATTAAGTGTGGTACACGGCAGGGCTGCCCGTGTTCACCATTGCTTTTCGCGATATATATCAATCCCCTTATTCGGAGATTGGAGGCAAATGAAGGCATTATCCCTATGAGATATCATGGTTTGGAATGTAAAACCCTGGCATATGCAGATGACATCGCGCTGGTTACCCCTAGCCCAGCGGATGCTCTGATTGTAATGGAGGTAGAAGCCCAAGAGTTCGGTCAGGCATCAGGGTACGCTTTAAACAAATCTAAGACTCAAATAATCAAGAATGCGGGGGCGGTGTGTGACGATGTACGGGTAACAGACTCTGCTGTTTATCTGGGGATAAGGGTCTCAGCAGACCTGGGGAAGACCGTAGAAAGAAACATTGGGCCAATAATCAGTAAGGCGAAGAAGGACTTTGATAGAACACATAACCTGCATTTGACTAGAGGGGCGGTGAAACGTGGTGAAGATGATTTTTCTGCCAAAAATCCTGTATTTATTTAGGGCTATTCCGCTCGAATTTGAGAAAAAATGGTTCACGGCACTGGAGCATATGGTTAATAGATTTATCTGGGCACACGGGAAGACTAGGAGGGCACTGCGGTATATGTTTTTGCCAAGGGAAAGAGGTGGATGGGCTGTTCCTGACTTCAAAATGTATTATTGGGCGGCAGCTTTTCAGTATATGTGTGGGCTAATTGGGGGAGATGTGACTGGACCTTGGATCAGGCCGGGATCAACTGAAACATATGCAATTTTGCTCGGAGAAGATGCTCAGAACTGCTTTTTGAAATTCACTGAGCCTAGTTACTTCAAGAGAACTAGGTTTAAGACCCTGATGGCTGCATACAAAATTTGGACAGTATTCCATAAAAAAAACTGGTCTTGGCCGATTAAATGGCTATACGCAGCTTTTCCGAAACCCCACCCTCCCTGTCGAAATCTTTTCAGACTCCACAATGGAGGAATGGGAAGGGTGTGGGATCCGGAGACTGGGGGATTTAATGGGGCCCTATGGAATTCGGCAGTTTGTAGATATACAGAATAGCTTTGACATCAACAAAATAAACTTTTTTAAATATCTTCAAATTCGTAGTTTTATAGGTGGGAAAAAGGGGGGGCCTGGTGGGTTTAGTGATAACAAAATTATGGAGGGAATTAGAGGAGGGGAAGACTGTACTATTCGGAGGATATACGCTGAACTTTCCATATTCAAACAGGATGACCTCGGAAAATATGAGAAGAAATGGGCAGATAAACTTGGCATAGACAAGGCCAGCTTTAAGGTTTCTTTAGAGCTAGGCCAAACTCTTCTTTGTTCTGCAGGGCTTCAAGCTCAACAGTACAAAACAATTTTCTCCTTATACTATACACCTGCACGGATTGCACAATGGGGGGGGCAGGCAGGAATCCGGTGCCCTCGGTGTGATAGCACGGACGCTGAGATAATTCACATGTTTGCGTCATGCCCTCAATTGCAAACCCTGAGGAATAAGATAGAATTGTTTTTTGTCAAAACATTAGATATTAGAGTCTGTCTCACCCCATCTATAATCTTGTTGGGGATAAGTATTGAGGACAGGCTAGACCCACCCGAAAGCTTCATTTTTGTGGCTATGTCAGTAATGCGAATCTGCATAGCTACAGCCTGGCTTGATAAGGCACCACCAACGTTTCAGCAGTGGCTCGCCAGGCTGCTGTCTATATTTAATCTTGAAAAGGGAATCTACGAGAGAAAGGGTAAAAAGGGCAGACTGCTCGGTAAACGGATTTGGGGCCCCATTTATAGGTGGAAAGAAAGTCAATCATAATGATAGCTTGCTGCGGATAGTATGGACGGTACTGCGGGTTTTTTTGGGGGGTTTTTTCTTCTCTCCTTCCTTTTTTCTTTTTCTTTTTTCTCTTCTTTCTTTTTTTTTTTTTCCCTCCCATCTTTTAATGAACCGGTAATGATGTATTAGTGATTCTTCATGTCAGGTATGTTGCTTATTGGGTTTGAATCTTTTGCATGACCACTCATATTGGTTATTGTATCATAAGTTTGTATATCACTCAGATAATTTCTGTATGTTTGTTTTGGATAAGCTGCTGTGCTATAATAAAAAAAAATTTAAAAAAAGGAAAGCCAGGAGTGGTAGTTGGAGTGGGACCTAGACCGTGCACCGCCACGTTAACACTTACAAGTTCAGTAGTGTCTGATTTGATGGGGTCAGAGATCCAGTACTTATACCCAAAAGTGCCTTTGATGTGGTTCTCTGAAGTGCGCAGGTCCCCATTTCTTCCCAGTCTTGTCTGCCAGGCTATCTATGTGGGGTTATTTAGCCCTTTGTGTGGGGACAGGGAACTATCCATTTAAGTGAAGTGTTAGCCTCTCCCTTGCATCCTGCACAGGCAAGGCCATCCGAATGCAGATGTATGTAGATGAGTACTCAGACACATCTGTCCTGCCTGTGTCGTGTAGTTCCTATAAAAACTATACAGGATCTGCGCGTTCGGACAACATATACTGTAGGATTGGTGTCAGACTGATTCTAAACACCCCCACCGGGTATGTTGGCCTTCTGTATCAGCTAGCTCACAGTGCCACTAGAATCTCCTCTTATCAAGGAGAGAATAATTCTTGGCGACCTTCGAACATGACGACCCTGATCCCTCAGGACAGTGGAAACAGTGTACTACTTTTTGCTCAGTCACTTGTGCATACGTAGTCTCAGAAAGATACACAGAATAAACGGTCTGGACGTTCTTCAATAAGTATTTATTGAATAGTCGTCATTCTAGTGTAAAATAGATGAGCTGCAACAACCACTAGACAGTACAGATATAAATGATTAGAAGCACTATGAAAGTAAAAGGATGACAGAGTTCTATCATCTTGCAATAATCATGAATACATACGAGTATACAAAATACATGATAATAAAAATGCGTACTCCTACGATGCCTCCCTAACTAGATGTGCCTAAGGGTACCTAGCGGGTGTGTAGGTGTTAAGCCAAGAATCCCTCTAGGATAAAGTCAACACCATTACCAGGATTGAGAGACTGTGTGACCCCGTCCTGGTCTCAGGTTGGACACCCCACAAGGGATGTTAGACCACTGCGAGCTGGAGCATCTGCATGCAGGAACTTCAGCGTCTTTGGTCAGTGTGTCGGCCGAGAAGTCCTGGTCTCCTCTGCCTGTCTTAGCAAGATGTGATGTATATATACCCATAGGTCTCCCCGGGGGTTCTACCTCACTGTATTACTTTGTCGGACTTAGGATGACGTTGGGAATCAACTTCGTACATAGATATTATACAGGAGATGGTAGTCCTGCTGTGCTTCCAAGAATCCTCATGCATAATGTATGAGGCTTTTACCAGGGAAAATCCTGCGTTCTGTGTGCAGTGTCATATCTAGGTAAAAGGTCAGTCCCTAAGAACCGTTATGTATATAATGTAGGGGAGAATATAGTTGAAGGGTTATGATGTTACCTGAGCCTATATTAGGGTACCTATATGGAATATAACACCCACTCCTCATCCGACTGGACGACATCTAAACGTACTACTAGGCTGACTAGGCACTGGTACGCAAATAACTATAGTAAAACAAATAGTCGTGCTAAAAACTTTAAAAAATTCTAAAACATCTTTAAAAATGGAAAAAGGAGATTGTCACTCAAGCCACATCTCCAATATAGCTCTAATATGTCCGTATGTATAGTTTGAACTACTACAAGCATCTGAAAGCCATGCATGTTCATAAAAAGTGTCAATTTTGTTTTTAGTTTGTTTAAAAAAGGCCGAATTTCTTCCAGCACACAATGAGCCAATTGTTTATGTGTCCTGGCTGGTAAAGGCAACATTACTGTTGCCTGCCTTTGCAGACGACGATCCCTGTAAAACCTCGCAGATTATGTCAATTGAGCACAGATGATCTTCCGTACTGCCTACAGTTGATGCTGGGGCAGCCTGTGCGCCGTCCAAGGCCTGGGCGTCAGTGGAGGAGCCGGTATCTATTCCGACAGGAGCCCTGACTACCTGTGGAGGCTCTAGGAATGCCGCCATCAACATTGGAATACGCTGAGGACACTGCAGACCATGGGCCGTTATCGGGTCCAGTAAAGCATCAGCATCCGGTTGCGCACATGATGGGAGTGTCAGACAGAGATCCAACACGCACTCTTCTCCGCAAAACAGGCATCGGAGGACAGGTAAGATGCAGTCCATCCAGACTGGTCCAAATGACAAGAACCAAGATGCACTTAGTTCTCACAGGTGAGGTGTGCCCAGATGTTGTACCATGCGATCACAGTATTTATGCTCCTGGAGTGCTTTTTCCATCTCCTTGGTTACTGGGACGTCCATTGTGAAGCAGTAAAATGACAATCAGGATACCTGCTATTAGAAACAGGATTAGTGGAAGTCCTCCAAAAATGCTTCTGAATACGGAGTGTATAAAGTTTGGTATAACTCCGAGAAACGTCTGAAAGGTGCTTAACAGTCCTGAACCTATGTTCTTAAATAGGTGGATGATACCTGTCGTATCAGACATGTTAAAGATATGATTCACCATTTCTGCGAAATGGAAGGGGCAGTTCGTACGTATGAGTGCCTGTATCTCGGCTGAGGACCTTGCGATCTGGAGATCAAAAGTCTCTTGTGCGGAGGTTAAGGGCACGGTCTTCTGTAGAAGCATGGTTTTCATTCTGCTCAAAGTATCAAACCGCTTTAAAGGAACATTCAATGAAGGCCATAGTGGCACCTCCCTGACTGTATGTGTCGGTGGAAACAATACTTGCATACAGCAAGTAACCCTGGAGCTCACGGTTACCAGATATGCGATGCCCGAAAGCATCCCACAGCAACCTTGATCGTTCAGCATCAAGTAACTCCCATTCAAAAGTAGCCTGAACACTGGAGTAATCACGGCTGCCGGGGCACCCCTCAAGTGACAGGATAAGTTAGCTACTGAACCATTACAGGCCCATGCAGCATTATATCCTGGCATATGAGAGATCCACTTAAAGCGTTCTCACAGTTTGTACCGCTTAGAAACACTTCTTGATCCCCACTCCTGCATCGAAATCTGTACGGTAATTCCCAAGATTCCTTGATGAATTCCCTACCCATTTCTTCATATCTGCCTGCCTGCTGCTGTTCTAGGCAATACTGAAATTGGAAAGTTGTGACCGGTAGAGTTATATGGCCATGGATTAACCATTCTCTGGACGGTGATTCTGCCACTGTAAAAGCTAATCTGTCCAGTTTTTCAATACGCAGCATTGTATATTTTGCTCCCCTTTGTGCCATTTTTATCTGCTTTTCTGTCAGATTGTACGCAGAAAACAGAGACGTACTGTTGATAAAACGCCAAGGCACATAGCCTGCGTGCAAAGATTACAGCGTCCAGCTCAATAATATAATGGAACGCAATTGTGATTGCCCGTGCTGTAGTATGGACAAATCTTGTTCTAGTACTTCAATAGCAGAAGATACAATGTTGCCCAGTGAAAATTTTAACGTAGTCATACGAGTGTCAACTACGGCTAAAGCTTTCTCTAAGTTAATCCGATCAATTTCTCGTAACCTCTCCGCGGATTCTTGTTGGGAGATTTTCCAGATTTCGTTATAGACAGCATAATAGAAATGTTTTTGATGTGGCCTTCTGGGACTCAATAAAAAATCCCCTAGGTCCACATCCTCTGTAATTAAGGATAAGTGTTGTTTCACCTGTGTAAGTGTTGAGGTTTTTAGCCAATCTAGGCACAACTTCCCAACACTGTATGACGTAACTACCCCTGGATGTTCTCTCTGTACATAGCGTGGATCTGGCCTATGGATACAAAACCCTTTGGTTGTACCTTTGAATCTTTCCTGACATCTATTAGTGTCTGTGGGCCAAACCAACCATCCCTTCCAATTGGGGTCTGATCTATTGTATAGCATGATGTCATCTAGCGCAATCCCTTCTCGTGTTGTAAGGTTACCCTCTGTATGTGATGGTATTGGAATCCGAGGTGCGTTCAAATCCTTATTCTTGGTTAGCCCAAGACAGGTAGTTTGTTGCACAGTATCATTCAGAAACATAATCTGTTGAAGAATGAGGCATGCTCTAAATAGCGCTTCTGTTCCCTGGACTTGCCAGTCTCTAGAACCCCAGACTGATTTTGTGTCTATTGTGTCTTTCCATAAGTCGAAACCTTGTTCAGACAACTGGGTAATAAAGGAAGCAGAGTAAATCTGTTTGGTGTTTGTCAACATATTTTTCTGTGCTGATATTAGTGCAACCTTATAAGAATATGAGGCTGGGTCAGACATGTTAAACCCTGAAAAATATGAACATTTCTGTGCAAATGTTTTTGAACAGCTTTTCGGTGGTGTTGGGCAATGTTCCCATTGGTGATATGTCATTGGTGATATGTGAAAACATTTCTGGGATTAGAAGATTTGTGCAAAAAATGATGACCATAATGTTGATAGCAATACATTGTGTTGAAATCTGATGTGTCTTCCAACATTTCATTATTAGAAAAGGCAGCAGATTGTTCTAAATCCGACAACATATTATTTACAGTTTCATAATCCCAATCATCGGAGAATGTACTGGCGGTAATGATATAATTTAAGGATATTTTAAATAAATGTGGTATTTTTAAAAGTTTGGTCGGACCAAATATATCGTAATCAACCTTGTCCCACACTACACCATCAGGTATAGGAACTGCTGTAATGTTTACTGATGACAAGTCTCTTTGTTCACGATGTGATGAAAGGTGAGGTTTCAGAATCAGATTCACTTTTGATGTTGCAGAGCTTTGTCTAAGATAAGTGCCATTAATAAGCATGCTAAAAACAGTTACTAAGCCTATCCAGAAAAGAAAGAAAAGTATCCCGGTGATTACCCAAAGTTCTATCCAAGGTGATACCAGGTATGTCCGTTTAAGAAAGATAAAAAGTCTTTGATTTGCTGGTGACGAGTTTTTGGGCTGGCATCGTTTCAGGTTCACTTGGATCCAATGAAAAGGTATCGAAGTCAATGAAATGGCCAGATGCAGTTCGATCTATTTTTGGTAGTTCTGCAGGTTTTGTTGAACTTGTAGATGGCTCTTGTTGAGGCATGTTGATGTAGACATCAGTGTTTGGTTGAATAGAAATTTGTCTTTCATTTTGATTCTGAATTTGAGTTTGAACTTCATTTTCAAGTGGAACGAGTTTCATGGCATTATTGCATAGTCCATCATTCCGTGCTGGGGACTCTTCGAACGTGATGAGTCTTTCTGTTTGAACTTCCTGTATAGTAGCGAGAGGAGGGCATCGGCTACTCAGGAGTCCACGAGGCCTACTATTCAGTATCGGCCACATAGTGTGGTTTTATCAGGTCAATGGAGACGAATATTTTCTCCTTTTTCCCGGCAAGAGGCGGCAGAAGTACAGTTCTTGTTCCTTCAACGGCCAGGACAGGTACAAGCTTTCTGTAAGATGGCCCAAATTCTTTTTTGTCCGCTATTTTTTCTCTGACCTGATCCCCGACTTTTGGGACCTAGACAGGTCTTGCTGTGACTGTCTTGACTTCCCCAGTGGCCGTCCTTTTTACCTGGACATTGCTTTGTAGTGCCCCGGATTCATTCAGATCCTGTAAAACAGCCAAACGTTTATGGATGTCAAAAGGTTTTTGATCCGCCACTGTGCCTTCAAAATCAAGATCAGGTACCCACATTCTCGTCCCAAATAGGACCTCATAAGGAGTGACACCCCCTAGAGAACTTCTTGGCATGTTGTTCAAGGCTCTTTGTACTCCATATAAATGTTTGACCCAACTACCACCCGAACCTAATACTCTAGCTGTTAAAGATTGCTTTAAGTCCCGGTTTTTCCTCTCCACAACCGAATTTCCCTTGGGATGGTACAGAGAGGAGTACCGCAATGCTACACCCAAACCTCCCATGGCTTCCTTGTAAGCCCGAGAGCTAAACGCGGGGCCACAGTCAGAATGTAATGTGCCAATTGCGTATGTCCCTATCAAGACTCGCAAATCTTTGATAACAGTTCGAGCCTCAGCCGAGCGCTGGGGCCACACCCATAGGAATCTCGAGCAGGAATCCACTGCAACCATGATATACCTGTAAGCCCCATCTGTTTGTAAGGAGCCGCAGTGGTCCAAATAAACACATGTGAGTGGTTTGTGGAAGAGAAGGGGTGATGGGTTCCAATTCCTTACTCGCCGTATAGTTTTGGGCAGTTTTGATTTGGAGTACTTGTCCTGGACAGGGGGAAACCCCTAACCCCCTAAAAGCGCAGAGGTTACAGAAAAGGATGTCTGGACAAGTTTTTGTATTCGTACTGATTCAGGAAAAAAAATTCCAATAGGCTGATATCAAGGTAAAAATTCTTTATATGAAGGTGATTTAGAAATTCTTTGTAGGTTTAATAACGGGTGAAAAACAGCCAACACGTGTTTCGCCCCCTTACATGGCCATCCGGCCTGGGGCTTCTTCAGGGCTGTACATTGACACAAAAATGCAAATGAATTTGTGGGCCAAAGTGACGGTGCCCCATGTGATTGGAGCATTAACATACATACATAGATTGATGGTGTACAAAAACAGAGTGAGATAAAAAAGAAGTGTGGGAAAAAAAGAATACATAGGGCATAACATCACATATTTGCATACAGCAACAAAACGAAATAGGGTATAAATAGGAGGCATGATCCACAAGGGGACCGTGGTGTAGCGCCCAAACAGAAAGGGTGTAGGGGAAACAAACATTATAACGACATGGTAAAAAGTGGGTGGTTTAGCAAGTCATAGCATAGTATTAGAACGCAAATCGCGACATCGTCATTCAGAATAGTACATTTGCAAAAAATATATAGAGGCACAATCATGCCCAAGGGGGGCGAGAGGTGGTAGGGGCAATTGTGCGCACACAGACAGTGCGTACGGGGAGCATGAAAAGAGGAGGGGGGCAGGATAAAGAAATGCGTAATGCGGCGTGTAGTAACGAGTCCATATAAAACGATCATCGCAGAGCGTGGAAGCGGCGTTTCAGACAAGTGAGGTCAGTCAGAAAAAAACATTTAGTGACAAATACATGGCATTATATAGAGAGAGAAAGAAAAGGTATATTTACGTTGTCGGAACAACATGAGTAGAATTGAGTTCGGGAAGAAAAGGTAAAGCGGTAACTATGTTAGTTGAGAGGTGGCACGGTGAATTGCAATTAAGTGACAAGTCTGAAATCGGCTACTGGAAGTGTGTATAGGAGAATAGCCAGTATTGAGAAAAAGGGGGGTATCAGCCCCAGTACGCGTCCGGCGTAAAATTATAGATGATGCGGTGTGCGTAGTGGAGCGCTGGTAATATTAATCTAAGATAGCCGTGTGTGTGGGAGAAGTGAGGGGGGAGGGATAAGGTCGCTGCGGGGGATGGTGTAGGAGGAGGTTGGTGCCAGGGTGGTAGGGGAATGAGACGGATGCTTACCGTAATTGGGCTAACGGGTCTTCTAGAAATGAAGCGTGCAGAGATCCTAAGTCGATCTGAGGGGAGAAACGGGAGGGAGTAAGGTGGAATCCTCGGCTCCGGCGGGCAGACGGAAGAGGCAAAGGTCTCCTGTGTGTGCTTACCTAATTGTCTCGGGCATAATCCCACTGGCGTGTCTTCGAGAGAGAAGCAGTTCGGCACCTCAAAACGGGGGAAGTTTAAATAAGGGAAATTGCGCGGTGTATTTCCGGGTCAATGGAAACCGGAGATCTAGAATGAGCCGCGTAGGTGGTCGCCATCTTGGGGGGGTGAACTGTTCAGAAATACACATCTGCGGTGACCTGAACAGACGGGTCAAGGACGGGTAGAAGGGGGGTGCTAAGTCAAGGGGCCCTATTTTCTGCATATATGGTTGAGTGGTGTGCTGTAAGATAATGAGATAGGGTGGCAAAGCGTACCGTGCGAGGTCTGACTATGGGCGCCATCTTGGAACGGGGAAAGTGCCATGGAGAAACGCAGATGTGTGTTAAAGGTCATGTGAAGCACTGGTGTATCTAAGTGGGCGCTAAGTTGGGATGGGGGCCATGTTGGGACGAGGAGAGCTACTGGGAAAATGAGATTTAGTGTGTCTCAAGTTCCAGAGGATCAAGGGATTAGGGGGGGGTTTTGAAATAGGATGAAGAGTCAAAAGAAGATGGACTTGAAAAGGTCCTGAGGATCTGAGGAGGGGGTCTGGGGGGGTGATGACAATGGGGTCTGTGCTGTGTAACAGGACCTAGTTAAGCTGAGTGTGTCTTATCTCACGGTAGGGCGGTCCAGGGATCAAAACTGAGTGCAACAAACCGTCAGAAAGACAGGGAAGTAAGGGGGTCTGACGTGTGCCCTCCTCCACAAGTTAGGTTATGCACTAAGCGCAGTATGCATGAAAAAGAAGGGAAAGAGTCAAAGGAGGATGAAGGATTAATCTCCCAACCATACATGCATTTCAGCATCCTTATTCAAGCCGAGTGTCACTGTCTTGAATTTGAGGATAAGTTCGCTTTCTCTTCTTCTGAGTTTCAGTTCACGATCTCCTCCTCTTTTTGCTGGGTGAACTATTTCCAGGCCAAAGAAGGTGAAGTCTTTCTGATGTGGATGCATGAGGTGAAAATGCTCTGTCAGGGGGTGACCCGTGTTGTATTTGTGTATATTCTGGTAGTGTTCTTGTATCCGGGTTCGTAGTGGTCGAATTGTGCTCCCAATATATGGGCTGTTGCAGGGACAGAATATGACATAGACCGTCAATTTGCTGTTGCAGTCGATCCATTCTGTAATCTTGAATTGTTTTCCTTGGGTCATGTTGACTGTTGTCGTTTTGCTGATGCTGAGTTTGCATATGTTGCAATTCCTGCATGTGTGGAAGCCAGGTGGTCTAGCCAGGAATGTAGTAGTGGGCTTTCTTTTGTCCTCAAATTCCGATTTACATAGCAGGCTCTTTAGGTTCGGAGCTCTTCTGAAAGTCATTTCTGGATGGTGTTTGAGGTGATCATTGAGGCTGGGCATATGTTGTAAAAGATGCCAATGGCGATTCAAGGTTTGTCTTATGTAGTTATGTCCATTGTGATAGTCTGTGATGAAGCGAATCGCAGTGTTCTCCTCCTGGTTCCTCTGCGGCTGTAAGATGGTCCTCCGGTCAACTTCTGCGATTGACTTAAATGTTTTTGTCAGTGAGTGTCTGTTGTATCCTCGTAGTTCCAGTTGTGATATTGTCTCTGCTCCTTTCTCCATAAACATGTGTTCTTCACTACAATTACGCCTAGTTCTTAGTAGCTCACCCTTGGGGATATTTCTGACGTTATGTCTTGGGTGGCAGCTGTCAGCTCTCAGTATAGAGTTGGCCGCTGGTCCTTCCGGTGGAGTTTGCTATGTAGTGTGTTGTCTTTGACATAGAGGGTCAAATCCAGGAAGTTGATCTCCTTTTGTGAGAAAGTGTATGTGGTTTTAATGTCCCAGGGATTTTTGTCCAGTTTCTCAAGGAATCGTTGCAGTGGGGCTATGTCACCCTGCCAGATGCACAGAATGTCGTCAATATATCTCGCCACATTATAATGTGGGATGTGAATTCTTCATTGTTTGAGCCCCAGAGCCAGAATTTCTCTACATGGCTCATAAAAATACAGGTGTACGGCGGCGCGAATTTGGCTCCCATGGCTGTTCCACGTATCTGCTTGTATATCTTGCCGTTAAAGCTGAAAATGTTATTGTCCAGGCAGAAGTGTAACATCTCTAGAATCATTTTATTGGTCTCCAAGAAATTAGCTGGCTGGGTCCAGAGTGTTTGTTGTGTTGTTTTTATTCCATCATGATGTTTGATCGAAGTATAAAGACTGACGATATCGATGCTCACAAGTACAAAGTCAGGTTCCCACGTAATGTTCTGTAGTTTGAGGAGGATATCTTTAGTGTCTTGAATGAATGAGGGTATCTCTTTCATAAGAGGCTGCAGTTTTTTGTCAATGTATTCTCCCAGCCTTGAGCATGGTGAGTTAATGCCTGCTACGATCGGTCTCCCCGGTGGTGGGTTTGTGCCCTTGTGGATTTTGGGGAGAAGATACAATGTAGGCATGGTTGGATGAGCTATGTAGAGGAAGGCTTTTTCTGCTGATATTAACCCTTTACCATACCATTCGTTGACTTTCTCACTGATACATTTGAGAAACCCAGGTGTTGGGTCTTGCGGTAAGAGCTGATAACATGTTTCATCTTCAAGTTGACGATTGGCTTCTAGGATATAGTCATCTATATGTAATGCAACTGGATTGCCTCCTTTGTCCGCCTCTTTCACGATTAGGTCCTTTCTGTCTTTGAGAGTTTGGATGGCAGTTCTTTCATCCCGGGTAATGTTTTGGGGTAAGTATTTGGATTTCTTTTGATATTTGGCGAATTCTCGTTCAAGGTTGTGTGTGACAGCAAGATGGAATGCGTCGATGCTGTTGCCTGATGGTAGCTGTGGGGTGAAAGTGGATTTTTTGGCAAGTTCAGTATCCATCGATCTGTCGGTTGTTATTCCTAGTTCAGTTGCCGTTCTGACTAGTGAGTCTGAGTTCGTTTCAGGTTCACTGAGATTGGTAAGTAGGTCAATGTAAGTGAGGTCTTGAATTGACAGTGTGGTCTGCGACTGTACTTCTTGTCGGTTGGCTCTGTCTACGAAGAATGCTTTTAGTTTTAGTTTACGTGTGAACTTGAACAGGTCTATTTGGGTTTTAGTTAGATTCCATGCTGCTGTTGGGCAGAAGGACAGTCCTTTGTTGAGCACACTAGTTTCCTGATTCGAGAGTTGGATAGATGATAGATTCTTGATCAGGTCAACTGTTGTTAAGTCTTTCTTTCTAGTTCCTTTCTCCTGGACCTGGTAGTAACGCCTGTTGTTGGGGTCGGAGGTCGTCCGTATTGTTGGGAACCGACCGATGTTGTAGTATTTGTGGTATTTGTTGTTCTGATACCGAGTCTGTAACGCAGTACCTCCTCGAAAAAATTCACCTTGCATCGTGAATTGACTCCTTCCAAGCTTCCTGCTGGAGAGTCGATTTACCGAGCTCTCATTTTCCCAGTAGCTCTCCTCGTCCCAACATGGCCCCCATCCCAACTTAGCACCCACTTAGATACACCAGTGCTTTACATGACCTTTAACACACATCCGCGTTTCTCCATGGCACTTTCCCCGTTCCAAGCTGGCGCCCATAGTCAGACCTCGCGCGGTACGCTTTGCCACCCTATCTCATTATCTTACAGCACACCACTCAACCATATATGCAGAAAATAGGGCCCCTTGACTTAGCACCCCCCCTTCTACCCGTCCTTGACCCGTCTGTTCAGGTCACCGGAGATGTGAATTTCTGAACAGTTCACCCCTCCAAGATGGCGACCACCTACGCGGCTCATTCAAGATCTCCGGTTTCCATTGACCCGGAAATACACCGCGCAATTTCCCTTATTTAAACTTCCCCCGTTTTGAGGTGCCGAACTGCTTCTCTCTCGAAGACACGCCGGTGGGATTATGCCCGAGACAATTAGGTAAGCACACACAGGAGGCCTTTGCCTCTTCCGTCTGCCCGCCGGAGCCGAGGATTCCACCTTACTCCCTCCCGTTTCTCCCCTCAGATCGACTTAGGATCTCTGCACGCTTCATTTCTAGAAGACCTGTTAGCCCAATTACGGTAAGCATCAGTCTCATTCCCCTACCACCCTGGCACCAACCTCCTCCTACACCATCCCCCGCAGCGACCTTATCCCTCCCCCCTCACTTCTCCCACACACACGGCTATCTTAGATTAATATTACCAGCGCTCCACTACGCACACCCCATCATCTATAATTTTACGCTGGACGCGTACTGGGGCTGATACCCCCCTTTTTCTCAATACTGGCTGGGCATGAGTATTCTCCTATACACACTTCCAGTAGCCGATTTCAGACTTGTCACTTAATTGCAATCCACCGTGCCACCTCTCAACTAACATAGTTACCGCTTTACCTTTTCTTCCCGAACTCAATTCTACTCATGTGGTTCCGACAACGTAAATATACCTTTTCTTTCTCTCTCTATATAATGCCATGTATTTGTCACTAAATATGTTTTTCTGACTGACCTCACTTGTCTGAAACGCCGCTCACATGCTCTGCGATGATCGTTTTATATGGACTCGTTACTACACGCCGCATTACGCATTTCTTTATCCTGCCCCCCCTCCTCTTTTCATGCTCCCCGTACGCACTGTCTGTGTGCGCGCAATTGCCCCTACCACCTCTCGCCCCCCTTGGGCATGATTGTGCCTCTATATATTTTTTGCAAATGTACTATTCTGAATGACGATGTCGCGATTTGCGTTCTAATACTATGCTATGACTTGCTAAACCACCCACTTTTTACCATATCGTTATAATGTTTGTTTCCCCTACACCCTTTCTGTTTGGGCGCTACACCACGGTCCCCTTGTGGATCACGCCCACCTATTTATACCCTATTTCGTTTTGTTGCTGTATGCAAATATGTGATGTTATGCCCTATGTATTCTTTTTTTCCCACACTTCTTTTTTATCTCACTCTGTTTTTGTACACCATCAATCTATGTATGTATGTTAATGCTCCAATCACATGGGGCACCGTCACTTTGGCCCACAAATTCATTTGCATTTTTGTGTCAATGTACAGCCCTGAAGAAGCCCCAGGCCTGATGGCCATGTAAGGGGGAGAAACACGTGTTAGCTGTTTTTCACCCGTTATTAAACCTACAAAGAATTTCTAAATCACCTTCATATAAAGAATTTTTACCTTGATATCAGCCTATTGGAAAAAAAAATCCTTAATCAGTACGAATACAAAAACTTGTCCAGACATCCTTTTCTGTAACATGTGAGTGGTTTGTCTGATATTAATAATGGTGTCTGCGCTGGACGTGTTATGAATGAATGAATGAAAGTGGATTTATATAGCGCTAACTTAGCCCAAGGGCGTCAAGGCGCTGTTACGGAGCGAGACAAACGGGTGTAGACCGGGTAGAAATGCTCAGGACAAGCTCTATGTGAAGAGCCAGGTCTTCAATGCTTTCTGGAAGAGAGAGTGTGACACCTGACCAGAAAGCTCTTCCGGAAGAGAATTCCACAGTTTTGCAGCATTGGTGGAAAAGCTCTACCTCCCCATTTGGCTTTTTGAACCTCGGAATAATCAACAGATTCTTATCCGAGGATCGGAGCTGTCTAGTGGGGACATAGCGATGGAGGAGAACCTGATCCCCTCAGGGCCGGAATCATAGTAGGCCTTATGAGTCATGCATAACGTTTTGAAAAGAATCCTATGGTCCAGGGGAAGCCAGTGCAGAGCTCTGATTGTTGTGGTGACTGAGTGGTATTTAGGCAAGTCAGTTATCAGCCTAGCAGCAGCATTCTGCACAAGCTGCAGACGTTTAATCAATCCTTTGTTAATGCCCAGATAAAGGGCATTACAATAGTCCAATCTGGACATTACCAAGGCGATGACAGCCTGCTTGCGTGAATCAAAGGAGAGAAATTGAATGATTTTTCTTAGGATTCTAATAATCCCAAAACAAGTGGAAACTGTCCTGCTAACCTGCCGATTTAGTGATAGTGAGTTGTCCACTATGACCCCTAGATTTTTACCGTGGGAGACTGGGCAGGGACAAACTCCGAGTGAATCTGGCCACCATTCGTTAGACCAGATATCCAGAGAATTGCCAAAAATAAGGACCTCCGTCTTCTCCCCATTCAATTTCAAGAAGTTTTCCGTCATCCAGA
Organism: Calotriton arnoldi; assembly: GCA_963921515.1. Taxonomy (NCBI): domain Eukaryota; kingdom Metazoa; phylum Chordata; class Amphibia; order Caudata; family Salamandridae; genus Calotriton; species Calotriton arnoldi. Next base: position 460,332 of record CAWUFW010005076.1, on the reverse strand, counting down.
TGGAAACTGCCTGCATACACCTTCTGAAATTAAGAGCAGAGTCCCTAACATTATGGGTGATAGACACCATTATTTGGGTGTCGTCCGCATAGGACAACACCTCTAAACCAAAGGATCTCACCACCTTGGCCAAAGGGGCAACATAAATATTGAATAGCGTTGGACTCAGGGACGAGCCCTGAGGAACACCACAAGAGAGGGATTTAGAGGTTGAGTAAAACTGGCCAAATTTAACAGTTTGTGCCCGCTCACAAAGAAAAGAGGCCAGAAGATCCAGGGCCGAGCCCCCGATCCCAATCTCCCTGAGGCGGGCAACCAACCTCAGAGGAGACAGGGTGTCGAAAGCTGTGGTAAGATCAAGTAAAACCAACAAAGTAGTGTGACCTGCATCAACCTGGGTCCGGATATTGTTAAAACCAGCAGTAAGAGCTGTTTCCGTACTGTGTTGGCTTCTAAACCCATGTTGAGAGCCATCTAGTAGATAATGATCCTGTAGGTAAGCGCTCAGATGCAGATTTAAATGTTTTTCCAGAATCTTGGCTGGAACCGGCAGAAGAGAGATGGGCCTATAGTTTTTTGGTTCTATAGGGTCCAGTGAAGGCTTCTTCAGGAGTGGTTTAACGACTGCCGTCTTCCATATAGTAGGGTAACGTCCCTCTGAAATGGCTATATTCAGGACGGCGGTAAGATGAGGGATGATAGCCTCCCTGCCAGTTTTTAAGACCTTGATGGGACAGGGATCCATGGGTGAGCCAGATTTGACTCCTTCTAGGAGCCGATTGGTAACATCTGGCGACAAATAGGGGAAGGCGAGAAGCCTAGGAGTCTCCTCTGAGACAACCCTCTCCTCTGGAGGCAGGATCGGCCGGCCAGAGAGGCCCATGCTCATATTGGAGGCTTTCAGCAGAGAATAGATATCTGAGATTTTGGATTGGAAAAAGTCCGATAGCTTGTTACAAAATTCTTGAGAAAATTCAGTGGGGTCTGTGAGCTGGGGAGAAGAGAGGGAATTGATAACCTTAAAGAGATCCCTGGAAGATTTCATTGCTTCAGTTAGTTTCAGGTAGTAAAGCCCCTTTTCCTCAATGATAGCCGCCTTGTATTCTTTTAGACAGTCCTTATGTAGAGTTCTATCCGACGGCTCTAGTTTGCTCCGCCACAACCTCTCCTGTTTACGGCACTCTTGTCTCATCTTCCTTAATCTGTCCGTAAACCAGGGCGCAGAAGGCTTTTTTCTTGCTGAGTAGTGCTTCCTCAGAGGTGCCAATACATCTATAACTCTTGATAGTTCATGTGATAATTCTGCCGCGGCCAGATTGGCATCATGGGACCTTGATAGTTGAAATTTGTTAAGGAGGAGAGAAAGCGATTCCTTACTAATTCTGCTAAAATTTCTTTTTTCCTCCATATTACCAACTCCAACTAAGCCATTTCCTGGTGTCGAAGTGCATAATTCAAAAGGAACAGCAAAATGATCCGACCAGGCAAGAGGTATAGGGCTCCGACCACTACCCGGTGGTCATTAGAGAATATACCATCCAAGGAATGACCTGCTGTATGGGTGGGTCCCTTGACCAACTGTGAAAAACCATAGCTGCTCATGGTATCCAGGAGCACCTGCGTATCTTTACACTCAGACTTCTCTAGGTGAAAATTAAAATCACCCAGGAGAGTAAGGTTGGATCTGTCTAAGTAAGGTTCTAACAGACTGCTGAACTCCTGACTGAAAGCGGCCCTGGAGCCCGGCTGGCGATAACAAAGAACGCCAGAGAAACTTTCCGAAGGGAGCACATTAATAGAAAAGTACAGTGCCTGTTATGGTGGAGCCCTTCATCTGCTGGCAGATGTCGCATTTCAAGACATAATCTTTAGTCTGCTTTGTTAATCCTGGCCACCAATAGTGTTGTTTCAGCAAGGAAACAGTCACTGTAACCCCTGCATGCGCGGAACCCAGACCCTCGTGTGTAGCTAATATTAAGCCTAATCTGCGATCCATGTTTGGTATTACTTTATCCCCCACTCCAGGAATCTGAGCAAATGGAATGTTGTTTGTATCTAACTTGTAGGAGCACTTGAGTTGAAATCTTTTCGGAAATGCCGATTTATCGCGTGTAGCAATAATTGCAACCATAAACCTTCTATTCTCGTTTTTGAACGAGTGATTGCAGCTACAGAAGCCATGCGTACAGCTCCATTTGCGGCTTCATCAGCCAATGAATTCCCTTCAGCATGAACGCCATCACGTTGATGACTCAGTGTGTGTATCACGTGAGCTCTCGGTAGTTCGTTTTTCAACTCCACTACCTGTTCCCATAGCGTTTTGTGCTTAATTGTGCCACCTTTTGCATCCTTTAACCCATTTTGACCCCAGTGGTGTAAGTACTCATTGTACAACTGTACACAGTAAAACGAATCACACACAATTAGTGTGGGGAATTCTCGATCCGTATTTACCAGTGCCAGTAACAGAGCCTTTAATTCTGACAGCTGCGCCGTGCAATCTCCTAGAGACTGTGTTTTCGTACAACTTGGATGAAATTTTCAATCCTGCATGCGTCCTTTAACGACTGTGCATGCGGCGCTGTTGCACTCACTGGAGTAGGAATAGTATATTTTTCCCCTCCGCTATCCAACACTTTCCCTACTGTTGCACTCACTGGAGTGTGAATAATAATTTTTACCCCTCCGCTATCCAACATTTTCCCTACTGTTGCACTCACTGGAGTGGGAATAGTAATTTTTACCCCTACACTATGCAACATTTTCCCTACTGTTGCGCTCAATGGAGTGCAAAATGTAAGTTTAAAAATGATTAAATATTTTAATGTTTTAATTTATAATATAATGTTTTTTTTATTAGATTTTATGTTATAGATGTATGTATAGATGTCCCAAAGTTGCCCCTGAGCTCAAAGACGCCACTCCACACGAGGACAGCTCAACAGAACTTTATTTTTGAAACCGGCTCACCTTCCCAAACAAATCACAATCCCTGACGCGTTTCGATGCACAGGCATCTTATCCATAGGGCCGGGGGAACAACAAAAACACGGATCAGATTTCAGCCTCTTTTCTCTCATTAATGCATCCACCCTCCAGTGAGCGGCATGCTGGGTGCTGTAGTCTCAATATCACCCCTCCAATGGGGTCCGTGTCAGTGCCGATATTTATAACTCCCCTAATATTTTCCACAATGTCTAGCCCTCCAGTGGGCCTCAGGAAAGTGCTCCGGTTTCACAATGAAAGTTCCTCATGTGCTGGAAAAAGGCTGCCGTTCCTTGACAGCCACACAGGCCTGTTACCAATCCGCCAGGCGGTGCAATCTTCCACGGCCGAGGCCGCCGTGTTGAACATGTCCCAAAGTTGCCCCTGAGCTCAAAGACGCCACTCCACACGAGGACAGCTCAAAAGAACTTTATTTTTGAAACCGGCTCACCTTCCCAAACAAATCACAATCCCTGACGCGTTTCGATGCACATGCATCTTATTCATAGGGCTTTGGGACATGTATGTATATATATATCATGCTGGCCCCAAGCTATGAATGCCCAAACCCGGAGATGCTGCGTGAATGGGCCATAAGCAATCTGGAGTCATCTCGCCGGCTGGTGGAGATTCTGGTAAAATACGCTGATATAGACAGGATCGAATTACAAAAAAGATCGACGTGCTAAACCAACAAATAGAGGAAATGGAAGGGTGCGAGACAACGTCTAAAAACAGGGAGGAAATGAGGCTTCGTATAAAAAAGAAGAAGACATCATAAAGAGGCGAAAAACATTTAAGTTCAAACGAGATAAAGATGATTACGATCAAGGACAGATCTTCACTTTCGCTCGGAAGTATGAGACAGTGAGAGCCACATACAAGGGTCGGAAAGCCACAAATACTGGAGCAGTAGCTGGCCCTAGTCGAGAAGAGCAACCAACATTATCGGATTTGAGTTCGTCTGTCGACACTGAGTCTGAGGCAGAGTTGCAAATGGCACAACCAAGAGACACATTGGCAAAAAGAATAAAGTGTCTCTGGGGAAGAGCTTGGTTTTTACAAGAACAAAGGCGCCAGACTCTGCGCCCGAGAAAACGCAATCAGCACAAAACAAAGGAGAAATGCAAAACGCAATGAGAGAAGGCGAAGAAGGCGCCAGAATGCGAGGGGACAGGAGACCGATAAACAAAAACTGGCGGCGAAAGTAACAAACTTTACAACAAACGCCAATACCATCATAAACTTGTCACCGATAGTCCTGGACCAAGCGGAAAAACAACTGTTGGCGCTAGGACTTTCATATTGCCCGGAGCACAATTTCGATTATCCCCAAACCAGAGTTGACATTTACAAATATATACGCAAATTGAAATTGCGGAAATTCCACCTTCTTAAACAAAACAAACAAGTGGAAAATGTCTCATTGAATTTAGCGCCTGACAATGTCACCAAACTCACAGCCTCAGATGTAACCTTATTGCAGAATCTACAAGCACTGGAGCAGAATGTGGATAATCAAGATCAGGTGGAGTCGACACAGGCCACCATGGACAGACTACAAATAAACATTATGGCCACAATGGATTCAGGATTCAAGCCAAAATCAACTTTTACACCCATTATGCCCAGGGACAACATCGATATTTTCAATGAAATAATCACAAAAGAAATTAAGACGTTATATGGCAAAATCCAAACAAACAAGAAAAAGTTCAATATACAGCAACACAAATATAAACAATTGGTTGAGAAACTACAGAAAGATGACAAAGTAGTTATACGAAATTCAGACAAAGGGGGCAATATTGTGTTGTGGCCTAAACACCAATACCTAGAGGAAGCCATGAGACAACTGGGGAACAGGAGCTGTTATAAACTGGCAAGTAAACAAACAATGATAACAGCACAGAATGAACTGTTCTCAAAGCTTTTGGCATGGAAAAGTATGGGTATGATTAATCAGGAGGAATACAAATTTCTAAAAAAGACCATCCCATTACACCAGTTATATATTTCATACCAAAAATACACAAAGACAAACACAAACCCCGGGTAGACCAATAATATCGGCTAAACAGAGCCTTCTGGAGAATATTTCGGTGTATATTGATCATTTCTTGCAAAATCTAGTAAAAACGTTACCATCTTATGTACAGGACACAACAGACTTCTTAAGACAAATCCATGAGGTCCAATGGTGTGAGGACTATCTTTTAATAACATTGGATGTATCAGACCTATATACGTCAATTAATCACAGTGATGGTCTAAGGGCACTTGAACATTTTTTGAGTACTAGGCCAATAGAATTGTATATGCATAACAAAATGATTGTTGATTTAACCAAATTTTGCCTAGAAAACAACTATTTTTTATTTCTACAACAGGTGTACCACCAAACCAGAGGCGTGGCTATGGGGGCAAGCTTTTCCCCTAGCTACGCCTGTTTGCACATGGGATGGTGGGAGGAACGAGTTGTAGCTACCACCCATAGAGATGTATTAGCCAACCATGTTATCAAATGGATACGCTACATTGATGACTTATTCATTATATGGCGGGGTGATAGACAAAGTGCAGAAGAGTTTATTCAGAAATTGAATAACAATAACATAAATTTACATCTGACTCACAACATCAGTAAAAATGCAGTTTGTTTTCTAGATGTGGAGGTATATATAAATGAGGGCAGGTTAAATACAAAATTACACCGAAAACCAACAGCGGGCAATACAATACTACATTCAAGTAGTTTCCACCCAAAACACACGATCAGCAGCATTCCATATGGGGAAATGCTGCGGATACGTAGAATCTGCAACAATGAGCATGATCTAATAGAGGCCCAAGAAGAATGTAAGTTGAGGTTTCTAGCTAGAGGATATACCTGTACCACAATTAATAAAGCTATGTCTCGTACTAGAACAATGAACAGGGAGGACCTGCTTTTAAACCTTCCAACAGCAAGATAAAACAGATACAAAATGCAGGGCATAATACAGGTAATCCCAGATTGATCATGACTTATAACAAACAAAAGGACAGCCTCGCCAGGATCATCAAAAGAATTGGCAGTTGGTCCGTAGCGATCCCATACTAGGAGATACAGTATCTCAATCTCCAGTAATCACCTATAGAAAAGCCCCTAGCACGAGTGACTTTCTAGTAAGCAGTAGTCCGGAAGTCCAAACTAGTACCGGTTGGCTAACTGGTGGCAAGGGATTTGTGAGATGCACAACATGCAGAGCATGCAAGTTCGGCACCAGCAAAACATCATTTAAAACACCCTTTAAGGACAGACCGGTGCTGATTGATAAACATCTCACTTGCAAAACTGAATTTGCAATCTACGTGCTGGAGTGCTCTTGTGGGCTGCGATATGTGGGCAGTACAAAACTGCCGGCCCACAAGAGAATTCTCCAGCACTTACGTGCCATAACAAATCTAGATATTACTTACCCAGTGGCCCGTCATTTCAGTGAGGTCCATGATAAGAATCTGGACCACTTGAAGTACTATGTGATAGATTGCATCCCAGCACAAAGACGTGGGGGTAATAGGGAGGCCAGTTTGAGAAGACTAGAAACCAAGTATATTCTAGAATTAGACAGTAAGAGCCCTCAAGGATTAAATACGACTGAGGACTTACATACTTGGTTATGAGGTCTACACAATGCTCACACACTTTTAAATCTAGATTCAAACCATTGGGGTTTTATATAATTCTTAGGCCGCTATATCACGAATACTGCATAACACAAGTTCTCTTTTTTACCCTTTTTATTAATTTTATCTTTACTTCTTAGCACTAGACACTTTTGCACACAGGGGCACTTAGCACTTTATGATCAAACAGTACATTCTTGAGGATAAAAACCAAAGGGGGCAATAGTGTCCGGGATATGAGCAGTAGTTGCACAGGAGGTTGTTTTTAAATGGTTTTTATATATATATACAATTTGTTGGGAAAAATTTTTTTAGAGAGCAATTGTTTACGAGTAATGATCAGTGGTTTTTAACATTCAATTTCAAGGCCGCAATTGGCGTACTCGTATTTAATTGTTTTTGTAAATATTACCTAATTGTTGTGTATTAGATTTTATCCATTAATGTTGCTATTTAAAATGTATTTATACAGATAAAATTGCGTAATTTGCACATGGTGGTAGATAATATATAACCATAAAACAACCGTTGTGAACATCTGTCTACCCACAATTGTACTGTAACATCACAAAGTCAGACGAGTAGTCTGTCTTTAATGTCTATTTGAGCACTTGGCACTTTAAATATGGGGAGGAAGTGACGAAAGAAACATGTGATCAAGGCCCTGCGAGGCCGAAACGCGTCATGGCAGCACAGCAATAATAAATATCAAGCACAAGAAAAAGAGGAGTCCGTTTCCATCTTTTTTGGCGTAAAACCAGAGACAAGAAGGAGAAAACGTACGATTTATTCCGAGACGGCTTCCTCGGAGCTAACGGACCCCTCTCGGTTTGGGCAGAGCGGCAGGAAGCTGATCCGGTCTTGAACCGGAACCAAAAGAAATCTCCAGTAAGAGAGAGCCGCAAGAGCCCCCAGACGAAGGAAACTTCAGACCCATCGTGATAAAGCATTGGAAAATCGGTGTCGGAGGACGCGATCTTCACAAGCCAAGCACAAAGGTACGAAGTTAATAAACTGTCTGGTGAGAGGTGTGCATACGGGGAAACTGCAAAGTGTAGCGGGACTCTCCACATAATAGTAACTAAAGTGCAATGGCTGCTGAGATACTACGCGGTAGGGAGGAGGCGGCAGAGGAAATGTTTATTGAAAGTGATAGTGCGCAATTACATGCACAAGAAAACAGGGAAGTAACAAGGAAACCCCGTCAAACACTCGTGAGCTGTATAAAAAACTGGAAAAGCTGATGAAGTCCGAACAAGCAAAATGGTGGGAACATAAGTCCCTCTCGAAATACCTTGAAGTGGGCCGTATCCCCAGAGGACTTCGAATCATGCTGGCCCCAAGCTATGAATGCCCAAACCCGGAGATGCTGCGTGAATGGGCCATAAGCAATCTGGAGTCATCTCGCCGGCTGGTGGAGATTCTGGTAAAATACGCTGATATAGACAGGATCGAATTACAAAAAAGATCGACGTGCTAAACCAACAAATAGAGGAAATGGAAGGGTGCGAGACAACGTCTAAAAACAGGGAGGAAATGAGGCTTCGTATAAAAAAGAAGAAGACATCATAAAGAGGCGAAAAACATTTAAGTTCAAACGAGATAAAGATGATTACGATCAAGGACAGATCTTCACTTTCGCTCGGAAGTATGAGACAGTGAGAGCCACATACAAGGGTCGGAAAGCCACAAATACTGGAGCAGTAGCTGGCCCTAGTCGAGAAGAGCAACCAACATTATCGGATTTGAGTTCGTCTGTCGACACTGAGTCTGAGGCAGAGTTGCAAATGGCACAACCAAGAGACACATTGGCAAAAAAGAATAAAGTGTCTCTGGAGGAAGAGCTTGGTTTTTACAAGAACAAAGGCGCCAGACTCTGCGCCCGAGAAAACGCAATCAGCACAAAACAAAGGAGAAATGCAAAACGCAATGAGAGAAGGCGAAGAAGGCGCCAGAATGCGAGGGGACAGGAGACCGATAAACAAAAACTGGCGGCGAAAGTAACAAACTTTACAACAAACGCCAATACCATCATAAACTTGTCACCGATAGTCCTGGACCAAGCGGAAAAACAACTGTTGGCGCTAGGACTTTCATATTGCCCGGAGCACAATTTCGATTATCCCCAAACCAGAGTTGACATTTACAAATATATACGCAAATTGAAATTGCGGAAATTCCACCTTCTTAAACAAAACAAACAAGTGGAAAATGTCTCATTGAATTTAGCGCCTGACAATGTCACCAAACTCACAGCCTCAGATGTAACCTTATTGCAGAATCTACAAGCACTGGAGCAGAATGTGGATAATCAAGATCAGGTGGAGTCGACACAGGCCACCATGGACAGACTACAAATAAACATTATGGCCACAATGGATTCAGGATTCAAGCCAAAATCAACTTTTACACCCATTATGCCCAGGGACAACATCGATATTTTCAATGAAATAATCACAAAAGAAATTAAGACGTTATATGGCAAAATCCAAACAAACAAGAAAAAGTTCAATATACAGCAACACAAATATAAACAATTGGTTGAGAAACTACAGAAAGATGACAAAGTAGTTATACGAAATTCAGACAAAGGGGGCAATATTGTGTTGTGGCCTAAACACCAATACCTAGAGGAAGCCATGAGACAACTGGGGAACAGGAGCTGTTATAAACTGGCAAGTAAACAAACAATGATAACAGCACAGAATGAACTGTTCTCAAAGCTTTTGGCATGGAAAAGTATGGGTATGATTAATCAGGAGGAATACAAATTTCTAAAAAAGACCATCCCATTACACCAGTTATATATTTCATACCAAAAATACACAAAGACAAACACAAACCCCGGGTAGACCAATAATATCGGCTAAACAGAGCCTTCTGGAGAATATTTCGGTGTATATTGATCATTTCTTGCAAAATCTAGTAAAAACGTTACCATCTTATGTACAGGACACGACAGACTTCTTAAGACAAATCCATGAGGTCCAATGGTGTGAGGACTATCTTTTAATAACATTGGATGTATCAGACCTATATACGTCAATTAATCACAGTGATGGTCTAAGGGCACTTGAACATTTTTTGAGTACTAGGCCAATAGAATTGTATATGCATAACAAAATGATTGTTGATTTAACCAAATTTTGCCTAGAAAACAACTATTTTTTATTTCTACAACAGGTGTACCACCAAACCAGAGGCGTGGCTATGGGGGCAAGCTTTTCCCCTAGCTACGCCTGTTTGCACATGGGATGGTGGGAGGAACGAGTTGTAGCTACCACCCATAGAGATGTATTAGCCAACCATGTTATCAAATGGATACGCTACATTGATGACTTATTCATTATATGGCGGGGTGATAGACAAAGTGCAGAAGAGTTTATTCAGAAATTGAATAACAATAACATAAATTTACATCTGACTCACAACATCAGTAAAAATGCAGTTTGTTTTCTAGATGTGGAGGTATATATAAATGAGGGCAGGTTAAATACAAAATTACACCGAAAACCAACAGCGGGCAATACAATACTACATTCAAGTAGTTTCCACCCAAAACACACGATCAGCAGCATTCCATATGGGGAAATGCTGCGGATACGTAGAATCTGCAACAATGAGCATGATCTAATAGAGGCCCAAGAAGAATGTAAGTTGAGGTTTCTAGCTAGAGGATATACCTGTACCACAATTAATAAAGCTATGTCTCGTACTAGAACAATGAACAGGGAGGACCTGCTTTTAAACCTTCCAACAGCAAGATAAAACAGATACAAAATGCAGGGCATAATACAGGTAATCCCAGATTGATCATGACTTATAACAAACAAAAGGACAGCCTCGCCAGGATCATCAAAAAGAATTGGCAGTTGGTCCGTAGCGATCCCATACTAGGAGATACAGTATCTCAATCTCCAGTAATCACCTATAGAAAAGCCCCTAGCACGAGTGACTTTCTAGTAAGCAGTAGTCCGGAAGTCCAAACTAGTACCGGTTGGCTAACTGGTGGCAAGGGATTTGTGAGATGCACAACATGCAGAGCATGCAAGTTCGGCACCAGCAAAACATCATTTAAAACACCCTTTAAGGACAGACCGGTGCTGATTGATAAACATCTCACTTGCAAAACTGAATTTGCAATCTACGTGCTGGAGTGCTCTTGTGGGCTGCGATATGTGGGCAGTACAAAACTGCCGGCCCACAAGAGAATTCTCCAGCACTTACGTGCCATAACAAATCTAGATATTACTTACCCAGTGGCCCGTCATTTCAGTGAGGTCCATGATAAGAATCTGGACCACTTGAAGTACTATGTGATAGATTGCATCCCAGCACAAAGACGTGGGGGTAATAGGGAGGCCAGTTTGAGAAGACTAGAAACCAAGTATATTCTAGAATTAGACAGTAAGAGCCCTCAAGGATTAAATACGACTGAGGACTTACATACTTGGTTATGAGGTCTACACAATGCTCACACACTTTTAAATCTAGATTCAAACCATTGGGGTTTTATATAATTCTTAGGCCGCTATATCACGAATACTGCATAACACAAGTTCTCTTTTTTTACCCTTTTTATTAATTTTATCTTTACTTCTTAGCACTAGACACTTTTGCACACAGGGGCACTTAGCACTTTATGATCAAACAGTACATTCTTGAGGATAAAAACCAAAGGGGGCAATAGTGTCCGGGATATGAGCAGTAGTTGCACAGGAGGTTGTTTTTAAATGGTTTTTATATATATATACAATTTGTTGGGAAAAAATTTTTTAGAGAGCAATTGTTTACGAGTAATGATCAGTGGTTTTTAACATTCAATTTCAAGGCCGCAATTGGCGTACTCGTATTTAATTGTTTTTGTAAATATTACCTAATTGTTGTGTATTAGATTTTATCCATTAATGTTGCTATTTAAAATGTATTTATACAGATAAAATTGCGTAATTTGCACATGGTGGTAGATAATATATAACCATAAAACAACCGTTGTGAACATCTGTCTACCCACAATTGTACTGTAACATCACAAAGTCAGACGAGTAGTCTGTCTTTAATGTCTATTTGAGCACTTGGCACTTTAAATATGGGGAGGAAGTGACGAAAGAAACATGTGATCAAGGCCCTGCGAGGCCGAAACGCGTCATGGCAGCACAGCAATAATAAATATCAAGCACAAGAAAAAGAGGAGTCCGTTTCCATCTTTTTTGGCGTAAAACCAGAGACAAGAAGGAGAAAACGTACGATATATATATATATATATATATATATATATATATATATATATATATATATATATTTTTTTTTATAAATATTTTTTTTTTTGTTAACAGTGAAAACAGAGAAGTCTTGGATATACGAGATACAGGGAGTGCGAAGCTTAGTTACAGTACTGGGGATGCGGAGTGTCATGACAGAGACAAACAAACCAATATTTACGCTGTTACAATATTCGAGGATTATATACATGCAAAGTATGATCATTCATGGAACCCCTGGTGTGGAATCTAATGTGGTCCTTTCCCCGGTTCTCTTCCCAGTAGGCCCAGTTCATCCTCTGTCTCACTGACATCAAGCCCGTAGTACTCTATCCACGGGGCCCATATTTTCTTAAATTTACGAGGGCACCCCCTAGCCTTGTAAGTGACCCTCTCTGCCATCATGTACAAGTCCATGCCTGCCTTCCATTCTGTAAGCGTGGGGGAGGCGCGATCTCCCCAATGACGGGCTATGTCCCGCTTAGCCACTACGAGCCCCAGATTGGCTAGTGTGAGCTTGCTGCGTGTTAGGTCAATCTCCGTGGGGATACCCAGAAGGGTATATTTAGCCTCCCGCTCGAGTTGCGCCCCCAGTATGTTATTCAATTCTCCTAATATTTGGGCCCAATACCCTTGTATTTCCCTGCATTACCACAGTGTGTGTATGAAAGTGCCTCGGTCGCTCTGGCATCGGAGACAGTCAGGGGTTTCTGCCCGTCCCTTTGATATGTAGTCGTGCTCTATCGTAGTAGGTTCTGTGAAGGATTTTATACTGTACGAGACGTAGCCTCTGCTTTATTGCCACTTCGCGTGGCTGCATTAGGGCTGCTTCCCAATCTATGTCTTCTGATGGTCCCGTGGTAAGGTCCCATTCGGCTCTTAGTGTACCCAGTTTATCAGGCATGTTATTGAGTACGGTTCTGTAAGTCCATGAAATGGCCTTGTTCGGGATTTCCTCTTGTAGGAGTCTACCCTCCAGGGGGGAGAACTCAGGCAGTTCGCTGGCGTCCAGTCTCTCTGCCTTCCAGGCGTGTTGCAGTCTAATGTAGGCATACTTTTGAGAGTCATTTAGTTGGTATGTAGTCTGAAGTGCGCTAAAGGGAGCTAGAGTACCCTGCTCTAATATGTCGCTCAACTTGGATATCCCTATCGTATCCCATTGCTTGAATCCTCGAAGTTTCCCTATCTCTGGTAGTCTCATCCCCTCCCACAGGGGGGTCTCTCTCGTGAGTCTACTATCCCATTTCATCTGCTTCTCCGCACCTAGCCAAGCTTCAATTACCCTTTTGGTGGCCGGCAAGAGACGCAAGACTCCTCTCCCGCCATATATATAATGGAGCTGTGTACGGTGCCGGAATTGGAGTCTCTCCAGCGCATATGTGGGATGGTCTCATGGCGTATGACCCCACCCATTAAGGACAACTAAATGGGCTGCTCTATAGTAGGCTTCTAATAGTCTGGCAGAGCCAGACCTCCATTATACGGGTTGCGCTGGAGCGTTTGTAGCGCTATTCTCGGGTGGGCCCCGTCCCATAGGAGTATTCGTAATTCATTATTCAGTGTCGTGAATATGCTTTCCGGCATTTTAATATGGGTGTTTTGCAATATATAAAGGAGCTTTGGGAGCGTTATCATCTTATACATGGCGGCCCTGCCCATTATTGTCAGAGGTAGCTTCCTCCACCTCTTGACATCGTCTTGGAATTCCACTAGAACTCGCATAATATTTTGGGTCAGGTTGGTCGCTTCATCGGTTGTAATGTAAGGCCGAGGTATTGGAAACCATCTGGGGAAACTTGTAAACACCCAGGGAACTCTTGAGTTTCAAGAGGACCACCCACCGAATAGAGATTGGATTTACTCCAGTTAATACTATATCCTGCTTTATGGCCATATTCTTCAAATATTTGCAGGACCATTGGGAGCGTCCTGGCTGGCTCCGTTATGTATAGCAGGATGTCGTCTGCGTAGAGCGATATGCGCTCTTCTTCTAGAAGTTGTTCCTCATCCGAGAAACCGCTGAGGCCGGGATGGGATCTGATTCTGCACGCCAGAGGCTCCAGGACTAGGGCAAACAGTAGTGGGGATAGCGGGCAGCCTTGTCTGGCACCTCTTTGGACAGGCCAGGATTCCGACATCACTCCGTTGACTCGGACTTTGGCCACTGGGTTCGTATAGAGAAGGTCTAGCCATTCCATGAAGACCGGGCCGAATCCAAACTTCTGCAGAGTTTATTTCATGAATGGCCAATGAACCGTATCAAACGCCTTTTCGACGTCTAGGGAGAGGAACACATGAGGGCTATCCCTATGTTTAACCGTGTCCATCCAGTTGGCCAGCCGTCTGAGATTAAGGCATGTGGCTCGTTTAGGCATGAAGCCGGATTGATCTCTATGTATTAGAGAGGTTATGACTGCTAAGAGGCGGGTTGCCAGGATGGACGCTAGGATCTTGGTCTCTACGTTGAGCAGTGATATCGGACGGTAGGACCCGCAGTCCTCAGGGGGTTTCCCTGACTTAGGGATTACCACCACTATGGCTGTCTGCAGATCAGGAGGGAGAATCCCATCCTCCTTTGCTGCTAAGAACATGTTCAGTAGGTGTGGGCCCAGTAAACTAGCGTTTTGTTTAAAAAATTCTGCGGGTAATCCATTCGGTCCCGGGAATTTACCTGACTTCTGTCTTCCAATTGCCTCCGTTACCTCTTCCAGGGATATGTCTTTATCCAACCCGTCTCGATCCTCCTGTGAGAGAGTGGGTGTCTCAATTGTGTCGAGATAGCAACTGATTTGTGTCTCGCTTGCTAGGGGCCTAGCTCTATAAAGTGCCTCATAGTAGTGGACAAAGGCGCCCGCTATTTCTTGAGGTGTCGTGTAAATCTGGTCATGCTCTTGTATCTTTGTTACCCATCTTGCCTCAGTCTCCTTCCTACTCAACCAGGCCAGTCATTTTCCTGCTCTATCCCCTGTCTCATATAGGCGGTGCTGAGTGGCCAGAATGTGGGCTTTGACTTCCTGGGTGGCTTGCGCTTTATATTCCCGTCTAGTTACCTCTACCTGACGGAGGGCTTGGGGATCTGTATCGTGTATGACCTTGGTTTCCAAGTCTAATAGTTTGTGTTCTAGGGCCTCAATTTGCGTCGCGTCTGTTCTTTTTTTGTATTCAATAATGTTCTGTGCTCTATCCCTTATCACTGTTTTAAACGCCTCCCATAGGGTGGCCGCCGAGTCCACTGAGCCGTCGTTTTCTTTGAAATATAGTTTGGCGTCTGTGTGAATTTCCTTAGCTACCTTTCTGTCTCGTAGGGCCCAGGCGCTCAATCTCCAATCCTTGCTACGTCTCTTGGACGTCCCTCCCACTGTGAGCCATAGGGGTGAGTGATCAGATATACCTCGTGCAAGATATTCCGCCTTTTCAATTGTCTCTATCTCTCCTGCCAGGGTAAAGAGATAGTCCAACCTGGAGAATACTTTGTGTGCCCCTGAAAAATAGGAATAGGCATGAGTATTTGGGTGATAATGCCGCCATAGATCGGTCAGCCCAAGTGTGTCATGGAATTGTGCTAATTGTGTAGGGCCAAGTGTTCCTGGGCTCGCGCGCGTTTGATCAAGCTGTGGGTTTATCACGTCATTAAAATCGCCCCCTATTATGGGCGTGGCAGGCCCTGACTGCAAGAGTATCCCTGCGATGCTATCCAGTGTTGGCTGCTGCAAGCGCAGGGGGACATATATGCTAATCAGTAGGAGTTCTTTGCGGTGCCAAATCCCCTGGACCGCCACATACGTCCCGTTGGGGTCTGACCATGTCTTTGTGATCTGAAAAGGGGGTGACCTGTTAATCAGTATGACTACTCCTCGTGACCCAGTTGAGAACCCTGCATGTGCCAGTGTAATGTACTGCCCTGTACCCAAGAAAGCGCATTGTGTGCCCGTCAGGTGAGTCTCCTGTAGGAGGACTATGTCGGGCTTAAGCCTTTTCAGATATTTAGTGACCAACCCTCTCTTAATTTTGTTCCCTAACCCGTTGACGTTCCACGTCATGACGGTGTAGCGACCCTCCCCCATTGTTGATGTGGCCGTAAGTCCCTGTAAATCTGGTTCGTCTCATCCAGTGTCTGTCGTCCCTCCCCTTCACCTCTCCTCTCGATATCCCTGTAAATATTTCCAAGATGTGACTTCCTTGTGTGTAAACTTATTGCATAACTGTTCCCATTATGGAACTTAGCCCCCTCCCTACGCTCTTCCCTTACCCTTGCCGCCCCCCAATTCGTCAACATGACAACACCAGCACAGGTAAGTGTCAAAGAGGTCTGTAGCCCACCCCCACCCCCTAAACAATCAACTATTTAATAACGTGTTATGTAGGCTCGTACAGTCTCACCACCTTGGGTCAAGAAGCCGTAATATCCACAAGACCCCGGTAGTATCTTACTGTCTTTGGGCGGTCTGCCGGCCCCCTCATCTCAACCTTCTCCGCCACTTTTGGATTGCTGCCGTTGCTGCTGCTCGGCCAGGGATTCCCGGTTCTGGGCAGTTGCTTCCATCCGCTGAATATCCTGGAGCAGTGGATGATCGCTGTCTATATCTGCCGAGTATTCTCTTTCTGAGATATCCGTGGTTTTGCGTTCATGAGAGTTTCGTTGCATCCAATCTGTCTTCCCTCTTGAGGTGTCACCGTCCGAGTCCGAAAAATGCGTTCCTCTGTCCTTACATCCTATAGGGCGTGCGGGAGTCCTCGGTATGATCCTCTGTTGTGTCGTTGTGCGTCGTAATCTTTTCCCCCTGGACCTCCCGGAACTCGATCTCCCCCTCATGTCTGTTTGGGACGCATCTTGTTGGGTGGGCCGGCGTCTCAGTGAGGGACGTTCCTCAATCCAGGACTATGCTTCCTCCGGGGTCTGAAAGAATTGCGAGGAGCCTTGGAAGATCACTTTAAGTTTGGCCAAGAAAAGTAACATGTATTGAATCCCAAGTGCTTTCAGTTTCACCTTCATTGCATCGAAAGTTCGCCGTTGTTTTTGCACTTCTCTGGAGTAGTCTGGGAATACCATTATCTTTGTGTTCTCGTATTTGACTTCCCCTTTGCATCTCAGCTCTCGAAGGATCAGGTCGCGGACCTGGAAATTTAGAAAACGAGCAATTAGAGGCCTCGGAGGGGCACCAGGCGGCGGGCGGAAGCCGGGCATCCTGTGGGCTCTCTCTATGATGAAACAGGACGAGAAGTGAGCATTAGGGATGGAGTCTTTTAACCACGAGAGTAGGAAGTGTCCCGGATCCATCCCTTCTGTACCTTCTGGAAATCCAATAAATCGGAGGTTGTTCCTACGGGCCCTGTTTTCTGCATCATCCACCCGCCAGGTCACTTCTTTCATCGAGGCTAGAAGGCCCATCACTTCTTTTCTCATGGTATGGGAGACGTCCTCCACCTCCGAAATGCGGTTCTCCACTTCTGTCACTCTCTCAGAAACTTTTCGCAGGTCTTGGCGCAGTAACATCACCTCTGAACGGACCTCCGCCATTTTCCCTTCGAGGACCTCTCTAGACACGTGTTTTGCTTGCAATATGGCTGCGTTATCTGGGAGGGGTGTGCTGTCTCCCTCCGCTCCCGTTGTTGAGGAGAGCACTTTTGCGTAGCGGTCCAACTTCCCCTCTCTCGACGTTTTGGGCTCTTTATCTTTCGCCATCTTGAACCATGTGATGTAAGTCTTCTTCCCACCACAAGGTCGGGCGTCACTCTTCGGGGACTGCTGCGGTGACGTACCACCAGGTATTTTCGGTGCCACTACTCCCCACCTACCCGCTGGTGACGGTTGGCAGGAAGTCCACTTTCAGAGTCGGCACGACCCCCTCTCAGCCCCCTCCAGGCGCGACATCCCCAACTATACTCTTTATTGAATCTGGAATATGTTTCACGGGCCCGTTGGGGATGCGGCGCTCCGCGGTGCGAGCTTCCGCATCTCACTTTCTTGCCAGTACCCTTTGCGGGGGGACGCCCTTTCCCGGGCAGGTATCGTGCGTGGGGAAGGGTCAGCCCTTCACCCGATCCTCTCACTGCAGATCTCACTGTCCGGCACAGGTGAGGCCGCCCCTCACAACGTCTCCCGGTTTGCAAAGCTGTCTCAAGGCAGGGGGAGGCCGTATGTCACGACTGGGGTTCGGTGCCAAGGGTGTCCGAACCACGCGTCTCCCCACGCCAGCCTCCTGATTCGAACCACCCTCAGAACAAAGCCAGCTGCTGGAGGGGATATCACCCCTGCTGTGTGTGCCCCTGCCTGTTCCCTCAGGGAGTATTCCTCGGTCTGGGAGTGAACAGTCTTTTCCCCCCTACCTCGGTGTGTTCTTCCTCAAGAAGGTGTGAATTCGCATTTGAAAGCTCTCTCAAAGCTGGTGGGAGCTCTCTACACCTCGTCCGCTGGTGCAGCCAAATGGACCAAAAATTCATAACCACCATGTGAACTGTGGGTCAGCGAAAGGTAGTTTTTCCTTTAAAATCCTGAGTTGCAGAAAGCAAGAGTTTGAAACCTGGGCACCGTCCATCCAGATGCCCAAGTTGTTAACCACTTTGACCCCCTTTTACTGGGGCTGGTGAACCACTCTGTCCCATGTCAAGATTCTACCACGCAGCGTCGGGCGGCGTGCCGGGTGCTGCTGTCTGCACCAGAGGGTTCCATGTGGACCGCAGTGTCACCACACCGCCTGGCGAGATCCACACGTTGCTCCGGCCGATCGCAACTCTTCTTTAGCTCCACAGGGTTTCCCAGGGCTTACCGCACCGGTCGCGCGGCAGGAGCGTCCCGAAGTCCGGGTGCCGGTGCGCCGCCCCTCAGCGACGTGAAGAGGAACAGTTGTCTCCGAGGTGCGAGTCCAGGTCTCCAGTACTTCGAGGGCTCCCGTCACTCTAGAGCCCCCGGTCTCACTCGTGTCACGGAAGAGGGGCAACGCAAACCGCAGTCTCCACAGAGCTCAGTATCCCCGGGTCGCCGCCATCTTGATGTCTGCCTTCCGACTCGGCGTCTCCGGCTCCGAGAGTTTCCCGCTTCTGAAAACTAATTTCGCCCACAAATTATTGTTGTTCATTGCGGTAAGGCGTATCACCCTTGTTGTCGGTTAGTGTTGGCTATGAAGGACAGGATAAAGGTACAGGATTCTGACAGGGCCGGCAGAGCTCTCGAGCTACGCAGCTACCCGGCCATGTTGCTGGCCACGCCCCCCTATTATTTACCAACATTTTTATATATTTATAACATTTTAAAATAAATTAAAATTATTTGTTTATTAATTGTTTTAAAGTAAATATACATTTATATATTACTTTTTATATATGCATGTTTAAATTTTTTAAATTACATTTATTTGTTATATTTGTTAAAATGTACATTACATCAAAATAATTTTTTAAGTTCATTTTATTATTTAATTTATTTAACATTATTTTTTATATATTAAAAACGATATTTTGTACATTGATATTTTTAACATCTATATTTTTTCTCTCGATATTTTAGTCATTTACATTATAAAGATAGGATGTCGATATTTTGGCTATTGATTTTTTTGTGTCGATATTTCTGTATGGGGATATTTTGGTAATCGATATTATGTCAGTGATCCGGTTGCCGGGCCGGCGGTGGCGATCGTTCCGCCATCGTCAAGAGATTTACCCCCTGCCATATTATGATGGCGCTGGGTAGCGCGGCGGACGCAAAGTCTGTCCACCGCTTTTCCGCCGGTGGCAATCGTTCCGATTGCCTGCCGGGCGGAGCTGGGCCACTAATATGGTGGTGGTGCCTAGCAGGCACCGTCCGCCATATTAGGATGTGGGGACTGAAAGGCCATTCCATGGTGGCATCGCCGTCATGGAAAGGCTGGCGGGGATTGGGTCCAGGGGCCCGCTGCGGGCCCCCTTGTGTCTGGGGAGGTGGGGTGCACTTGGGGGGTACCTATGGTACCCCCCTACATTTCGCTGCACCAAGTGGCAGGTACCGTGTGGTGCCTGCCATGTGGTGCAGTGAAATGCCAGGCATGCGATTTTAACAACGCGGTGGGTGCTGCTGTCAGCAGCACCCGCCACAATGTTAAATTGCAGAATGCGACCGCCATGGTGGTGGTCGCATCCTAATTCGCGGTGCGGGACGGCCGCATGTCTGGCGGCTGGTCCCAACACCGCGGGGATGGCGGGCGGACTAAGGTCCGCCCGCCATCCTAATGAGCCCCTAAGGTCTTATTTGATTCTGGAGCCAAAATCACAATTGTTTCAAAATAATTTTATCTTAAGAAACTCAAGGATAAAATCAAATTGTTTAAACAGGACAAAACAGCCTGGCACCTAACGGGGGGAACCCATTAAGTTGCATGGATATTTTTAGGGCTTGGTAAAATACAAACATAGATACACGTATGCAAAAATGTATGTATCACAGAAAGGGGACAGCGTATTAACTTGATTCCATCAAAGGGATCTAGGGGTAATACTTGGTCCCAACAGTTGCCCCGCCCATAAAAATGAAGGAAAATTTAATTGTGAATGAAGTGGGTGTGCAGGATTTGACAGAGAATGCTTTTGTGCAAGATTTGAGAGCACGTTTTCCTTTGGTTTTTCAAGACAAGCTTGGTTGTCTTCGTCACTATATACTTCACATACAGCTGGTGGATGGAGCCAAGCCGGTGTGGGGAAAGGTTTGAAACGTTCCTGTGGCGGTCAGTGAGGAAATGATAATGGAACTGGAAAAACTGGGGAGAAGGTGTGATTGAGGAGGTGGGAGGAACTGAGTGGCTAGCTCTGGTAGTCCCAACCAAGAAGGCCAATGGGAGTCTGTGGCTATGCACTGACTTGAGAGAGTTGAATAAGAATGTGGTGGTGGATAGGTACCCATTGCCTAATATCTCTGATATGCTGATGTTGCTTTAGGAGCCAAAGTTTTTTCCATCATTGATTTGACATCAGAGTATCACCAGATCAGCCTTGATGAAGCTTCTAGAAACCTCACAGCCTTTGTCAGACGCTTTGGGACATTTAGATACTCTGTACTGCCATTTGGATTAATATCTGCAGCCTCAGTATTTTAGAGGGCCTTGGAGGCAATGTTGAAAGGTCTCAAAGGCATAAGGATTTATCAAGATGAGGTTCTGGTGTTCGAGAGAGACAATTTGGAACATGGTAGGAGGGTTAAACAGGTTTTACAAAGACTTGGTGAGTTTAATCTGACCCTAAAGGTGGAGAAATGCATATTTCAGAGAAATTCAATTGACTATCTTGGTCACATCATCACAGGAGACAGTATCATGCCCAAAGATGATCTTGTTAACTCCATACGGAATTTTAAGTCGCCGTCCAAAAATGAAGGATTGATGAGATTTATTGGTATGGCTGAGTACTCCAGCAAGTTTTGGAAGGGATTTGCAGATATTTCTGTCAACATGAGGAATTTACTTCGTAAAGGGGTGGAGTTTGTGTGGAGCGATGCATGTGAGGCGGAGTTTAGA
Organism: Calotriton arnoldi; assembly: GCA_963921515.1. Taxonomy (NCBI): domain Eukaryota; kingdom Metazoa; phylum Chordata; class Amphibia; order Caudata; family Salamandridae; genus Calotriton; species Calotriton arnoldi. Next base: position 438,935 of record CAWUFW010005076.1, on the reverse strand, counting down.
GAAATAAAAGAAAGATTGCACAAGGCTCCAAAAATGTTAACCCCAGCTACAAACCCATACTAACCACCGATGCCAGCATGAAGGGTTTAGGTGCTGTTCTTCAACAAGGTGGATACAATTCAGAAAGGGTAGATTTATTCTTGTCACAAGCTCTTAGAGCTGCCGAATTACGATAATCTGTCATATAGAGGGAAGCCCTCGCAGTCCATTGGGCTTTTAAAAAACGAAAGAATCTTTTGTGGGGAAGTAAATTTGAAGTGCGTACAGACCACAAGCTGCTCTGTGAAATTTTTTTTTTTAAAGGGATTGAAGCTGTATTGATTAAAATAACAAAGTGGGTGGTAGCTCTACAAGAGTTTGACATATAGGATGTCTCCGTACTAAATTTCTGGGAAAACTCCTTTTGAATTGTTTAGAGGCAGACAAACTAACACCCTGGTCGCACCCACTTGGGTAAATTATATGGAATTGAGGTCAGGAAAGATGACGTCAAACGTAGACTGAAAGCTGAGGGAAGCAGAAAAAATAAAAGTTTGTAAAGAAAATTTTGATATAAAGAAGTCCGTTAAGAAAACAGAGGTCAAAGTGGGTGATTGGATGCTGATCAAAAAGCCAGTAAAGAAAGGGGCGGGGTGCAGGAATGTCAAAACCCTTGAGAGATGTCAAGCTTTTTACCAACGCAGTCAAGACCGAGGATTCTACAATTTGAAATCATAATCGGGTGGTTGTGTTCAAAGGAAATATGGTTAGGCGTGAACCTGGCAATTGTGACCTGAATGACAACCATAACAAACCCACACTTTTCAGGAGATCCAACAGGAATATTGTGCCCCCACCTTAGTTAAGAGATTTTGTTAAGTAAGCATGAGTAGCCTATAAAACTTTGTAGGTTTTTAAGATGTAAATAGTGTCAATTTGTGAATGTTTTATCTTTCTTTGAAATGTCTGTGGATTGGAACTTATAATGTTGATGTTTGGAAGGAGGGGGCTGTGTAATAATGATTACTACTCTGTCAAAGACTGTCCTATCAATGTGTGAGAAGGCATTGCACTACCTATGGAATGTGATGATGTCATTTGGAACAGGACTTGTCATGGAGATGCTGAGCAGCATTTGATGAGAGTGGATGGGACCTTCTGTACCTAATAAACCTACTTCTACCTTCAACCTCCTGGTCTTGGAATAATTGAAGTGACCCCTTGTCACTGGAACTTCAAAAAAACAGTTGACAAAAAGTCAAACATTCCTGTCAAAGAATGACAGAGGGGCAGCTCTTCTCCGAATCAACGCTGGCTGGCGTGCAATGAAAAGAACTGATATCAGCGTGCCTGGCTGGCACCTATATAGGTACTGCGATGTCACTCTGGCGCAGACGATGGCAGCAACGGACGCAGAGCCGATCAATGCCATCTACTGGTGCGCATGAGTACCGCTCGAAAAATCTTCCTGATCCAGGCTGATGGCTGGGAAATTCAAAGATAAGGAATGAGGACTAGAAGTCTTTATCAGATGTGCACGACTCCTCTCTGGCAGTGAACATTGCTACATCACGCAGTAGACCTGGATGCTTTCGCACAATGAGACAGTATAGGAATCAATCAGCTCTGGGATGTCTGGTCGGGTCACCCACATTCAGATGTTTCAGGTACTACAGATGGAAGCAGTTTCACAAGTCCTACAATTACACCATACCCTCCCAGCTCACATCCCCTTAGTTACTAAAGTTCCTGACATTAGCTACTTGGAGGCAAAACTACTAACTGGGAGGCTTCCCAACGGCGCAATCTCACAAGTTTATCGTTCCCTGGTCATTCACACCCCTGAACGGTTTGTGAGGCTGAAATAGAGGTGGGACGCATGGGTGGGGGAACAGGATAATACAGCATGAAGGACAGCTTAGGTGGCCTGTTGGGAACACACCATCTTCACACAACTATCTCCATCTAACCTACATGACTCCTCAGCGGCAACAGTGGGCAGGTAGGATTCCGCAAGCCAATTGCTTCCGGTGTTCGTTGCCTAACGCCGACTTTTTCCATATGGTCAGGTCATGCCCGGTGCTTTCCCGGAACTGGCGGGGAATAGAACGAGAACTCTTGTCTGTCCTGGACCGGTCGTTAGACCTCTCCCCTAGAGTTGCCCTTCTGGGGTTGCTGAAGGACTTGCTGGGACCGAGACTGGAACGTGCATTCATAGGGATTCCCACTTTGGCCGCCAAGAGGGACATCGCCTGAGGGAGGAATTCCAAGAACTCTTCTTCACTGGCTGCCTGGCGGGCGTGGGTGCACTGGTGTGCTCATCAAGAAAAGCCTATTTATACTGCCATAGGTTGTCCTAAAAAAACATGGGAAGATATGGGGGAAATGGAGCGGACAATCATCGTTGGGGTCTGCATGACTGATCGACTAATGTATGTGCTTTGTTGTGCTGTCTGTAGCACTGTTACTATTCCATCGTTCCACCTCTGAGAGACACTGTACATGGACCATCTCCAGCCATTAAAAATCATCCAAAATCCTGCTCTGACTTGTGCCTGCTTCTCATTTAAATCTTATATGCATTGAAAACCTACATTTGCTTCCATGGACTTCAGGTTCCATAATGCACTGCCAAGCATTCAATAAGACCTGGATCCTGCTGTCCTTTGCTTTCTATGGGAGACCTCCTGCTTTTCCTCATAACTGGATTCTCTCCTCCAGGATTTGTAAGGGACTGGAAGTGCACACACCAGTGTTTTGTGCAGCCCAGTCATGCGACTCCGCCCGACGCTTGATGCTGCCTGAAAATGCTTATAAACGACCAATTGCTAAAGCTCCTTGTTCGTGCATTGAAGTTTGTTCCTCTGTGTCCCGGACCTCTTGGTGCTTGGTTCATAGTCCTGTTTCTGCCTTGCTTCAGCCAAACTCTCTGCCCTGTTCTTGTGGAGCCTGCTACAGAATTCCCCAGCCCTGCTTTGATTTTAATTACTGCCTTGTCTGCCTGTTTTCTACACCTTGGTGCAGTCCCTGTGCTGATCCCATTCTAATTGTTCCTAGTGTGTTTCTTCTGTTACTGCTTTTATTTTCCCTTTACTTATTCGTTTTCCTTCTACCATAGCTCTTGTATTTCTCCTCAGTCCCTAGCTTTTGCCACTAGTTTATGTTCCCTTTCTCAGTGATTCTTATGCTGTCTCTAGTTCCCTTGAAGTTCCAGTCTCTTGCTTGTTACAGTTCTTAGAACTCCAGTTTTTCCATGAATACCTTCCTCCTGACTATTTGCTAAGTTTTAAGGTTCATTTCTAGCTCTGTATTTTCCTCTTGGGTTTTTGTGTCTGGTAAGTGTACTTTTTGGTCCTCAGTTCTGTATAAGTGTATTCTTTTGCACGGGGGTTGGCTCTGCCTTGTGTTATATGTTGCCTTAAGTGCTTTATTTGTGACAATGCGCCATTTCTATTTTCTTATTAATTGTCATTGTGTCTTAAGCTGGACTCATAAGGGCTTGTCCCGTGCCCTAGGATCCAGAGGCAGAATCACTTCTGCTGCCTCCTTTCTATGGGGCATGCAGGGTGACTATCTATATGAGTAATCTGCACAGAGGCATTGACATTCTCTGTTGCTGTGGGAAGTTCTGAGTCGTACTTGTGTACAACCCTAGTATCTGTTCTTTCTTGGTGTATGCCTTTCTCTGTTCCTTCACTTCAGTACACTACATCCGTAGGGAGATATTCCTTGACCTTGAGGGGTGGTCCGCCCGGAGTTCCTGACAGACACGATTGTTTTAACTGTACTGTCATTTGTGTTTTACAATAAAATTATAAATTTGGTTATAGAAAAAAAATGAATCATTTAATTATTTTTTGTAAACGCATCTTGTTTTCCTTTATGGAAAATGGACTACATTAAAAAAAAAATATTGCTTCATTTAAAAGCAATCACAGACATAGTGGTCTGCTGGCCCCAGCAGGCCCCCATCCCTGTGATGGTAGCGAATCCTAGTGGATCACAAATTGCGACCTACCTCATTAATATTCATGATGTAGGCCTATTTGTAACCCAGTAGGAATCACTATTTTGGAAATGAGGACCAGATTTCACATTAGTAATAGTGATTACCAAATTGTGATTCTCAAAAAATCACTATTGGGAAATTGCTATTACTAATGTTCATACATCTATCCCTCAGATTCTTCTGATATGGAACAATATGTTTTTTGGCAAAATCTGCAAATTACACAGCCCATGAAAGATTATGTGGCAAACCCATAAATATGAAGAAAATTCTGCTGCCACAGAATAGCATAATTCTAGTTTCTCTCATAATTCTAGTTTCTCTTGGTATAAGGAGTTCAGCGCGAGGTCACACACATGTGCCAGCTGTTATCTATCGGTGGCAGCCAAGGCTTGAGATATTTTATTCAGGGCCAATTACTTTAGGGACTCTCTATAACCTTGCACCCTCATGGCCAATCTACATGCAACTTTTCAGACTGAAGCTTAAGTAGACAATAGTTTTGGGAATGTCAATCAGGTTAACAAATATTTGTGAAACAATAGCTACTCTTCCCTTAGCCTAATGAATGTAAATGCTTCAGCCAAGGTCAGTACTCAGAGAAAACAGTAGCAGCCAGCGTGTTGGCAGAGTGGTGGGGCAGGAGGGAGGTGGGGAACAGGTGGGTTGGGGGAGACAAAAAAAGTTGTAAAAAAAACATTTGCCTGCTTGCCGCATCGCGCCCCTCTCTTCTTCAGGCACAGGCTCCCAGAGTGCACGGCAACCACTCCTGACGCTGTTTTCACGCTTCTGAAAGCAGCGTCAGGATTGGCATGAGCGCCAATGATTTGCATTTCCAGTTAGACTGGGAGCTTGTGCCTGCTCTCTCCAAAGCAGCAGCGCAGCTGGGGTTGGAAAGAGCTTCAGTGCGCATGCCTGTTTGGCCGGCCTGAAAGGCGGGCCACACCGCCATGCACACTGAATAGCAGTGCCCAACACTCTCCCTCCAGCCTGTCATCATCCAGGCCCCATCTCCAAATCTCGGCTCCGAGAAAAAAAAACCCGATAATAAACAAGAGTTTATAGTTTTATTTTTTCGGCTGCTGGCTGGTGGGGCAACGCTTCTTCGCCATAACGGAGGAGCCGCCGTTGGGAGCAAACCAAACAAACCCCTAGAGGACCCAGCAAAACTCTTTGCAGAAATACCACTGACAACAACTAAAAATACAAAACAGGGTGAAAAATGAAAACACGTCAGCAAAATTGTACAAAGCACACAACCTTTGCTCTTTGCAAAGTTACTGCACTTCTGCACAACTTGGCTCCTGTCCCTAAATGTCCAGCAGAAACATTCTTTTGCAAAACCACTTTGCGGTAGAATTTATCTGTCATAGTAGATATTTCATGGTTTTTCTTATTTCAAAACCTACTTTAAACATTTTTTCAAAGAAAATTGACAACTTAAAATCACTAGGAGCCTGATTACTAGTCGGTCATTGTATTCCTACCCGGGCTTAAACCCCTGTTTACACTTGGGTTGGAATTGCAAGTTGGAAGATATTTAACATATCCAATTAATATTGGATGTGTTAAATACCTCAACCTTCATTACATTTTGGCAAGTCACACCTGCTGAAATTTCACGGGGGAAAAGCATATGGTATTAACCATATCATGGGGATTTTGGGGCGCTAGACATAAAAATCTGCATGTTATTACCCAGAAACTCATAATGGGTGTTATTTATCACATCTGATAAATAACATACTCCGTGGTATTGTTATTTATTAGGTGCAGTAAATAGCACCTATAGTTGTAATCCGAGCCTTCGTTTTAAACAAAAAAAACACAAAAAAACTTTAAGGACTATTAGAACATTGGAATGTTGGGAGCTCCATTGAAGACAATGGAGTAGCTCAGGGCTTATAATGGCTGGTATAAGCCCAGCACTCCAACATTCCAATGTTTGTCTTTTTGTTTCTCCATTTTTAATTTAGAACATTCTACCCTTAGTGGGTGGAATGTTCTAATAGCCTTAGAGTCCTTCTGCCTCAGGCTATACCAGTTGTTAAAGCCCTCTCCTCGTTATAGGCCTCGCCTGCGGCTCGGGGCTATAACTCGGGATCAGGGCCTTTAACAACTGGTATAGCCCTCGGCAGCGGGCTATAATGCTATAATATGTTCAACAAAGGGCTTGTGGGTGGAAAGCACCTCAAATGTAAAGGTTAAGAGCTAACCTTGGGACACAGGAAAGAGTGTGATGGGGAGACATACAGAATTTGGTACTAAACATAAAGCAGTATAAGAGGAGAAAGGAAGCACTGAAGCAAAAACAACATATTGAGAGTGTAGTTGATAAAGCATTTGTTGTGAAGCATAAACTATTTATTTTGATATTGAAGAGAATGAGAACACTGGATAAAACAGCTTTGTCCATGAAGAGAAAAAGCCAGAAAAAAGACTTATAAATAAAAGTAATTTTTTTAAACTTTTCAGAGGAGAATGGAAGCATACGTCTAGTACTGAGCCTTTCTTTAATAAAGAAAGCTACTTTTAAGAGAACACGTTAGTGCATGCAGTTGAAACAGCTCGTCGATGCTGTGAGGTAAAAGATGTTAGAGTTAGTTCAAATTCCAGAGGAACTTCAACATCTCAATATTTATGAAACAATACTGGAATCAAAGACAGGAAAATGACTACCGACTGAGCTACAGAAATACCTTATAGGCAAAGTTGTGTACTTACCTCTAGATTTTAAATGTAATATTGAAACTGTGGGTGTAGAGCTAGATATAGATGAACCTCTTATTATTCTAGTGAATGATGTGCCCACAAAAAACTAAAACATTTGGCAAAAACTAGTAGATGTAAATAAGGTGAATGAAATCTACATTCTACCTCAAACAAAATAATGTGTATTACAAAGATGTAGCTGTTCTGACAGATGGAAGTTGCACGGAAAATGTAATGTACCTTCAAGTGGACAGTTTGAAAAAGTGGATAGAACTAAATGTAAGGAAATATATGGGCACTATTGTATCCATCCACTGCATTCCAAGAAGTTATGGGGGATGCCATTGAACTATACCAGATGAAACAAGCTAATGGAGATCCAATGAGTGTCTGGGATAAAGGTTTAGAGGCTCTCTGTTTTCCACAACTATTTCCATTTGGAGTAGGCAGACAGTATGATGACCACCCAGTGCAAATACCAGCTACTGAGTAGAGGTCAACCAGATTATATTCAGAGGAACATAGATTTTGTCAAAGTATTCAATACATTTTCCATTTGTTATTTGAAAGTGATTTGTCTGCACTAATATACACTGTTAACCATATTCTTAAGACAGAAGCTAATCTACAAAATATGTCCACAAAAGACTTTGTCGACAAAATTCATGGAAAGGATGGGAAGTTGGAATACTATTTTATAAATTTTAAATGCCAATGTGGCACCAATCACTTTTGGTATCGTCGTCATGGTGAACTAAAATGTATGTTATGAAATTTAGGTGCACCAACTTGGTTTGTGACCTTTAGTTGTGCAGAGTGCACATGGGATGACTTACATGACTTTTGAGAGAAGAAAACTCTAACATTAACATCATCAATTTCAAGACAACTTAGCTCTTTAGATGCTGCCAATGTTTGGAGGTATTTTAAACCACAGATTTCAAGCCATTCTCTCCTTCATCTGCAACACAAAAAAAACACCTCTTGGAGAAGTTACTGATTTCTTTTGGCGTAAACAGTACCAAGCAAGAGGTGCTCCTCATATTCATATGTTATTGTGGGTAAAAGATGCACCAAAATTTGAAGCAGGCATGGATGACTCTGTACTTTCTTTCATGTATGTTAAATGTAGGATTCCAAAAGACTATGGCGAAAAAGGTCTAAAAGCGAAAGCTCTACGTTTTCCATCATACAGATGGTGGAAGTACCGTCGGCGGAAGTACAGAGCAAAAGGAAATTTGACACTATGGGCCCGATTCCGATCTCGCTTGGAAAGCCCTACGACCTACTCTGTCCCGTAGAGCTTTCCGACTGACTCGTGCTCCGGGGCTCCGAGCGACAGAGTACGATGCGCTGCAGCGCTGACGGACTCGGGTCGCTCGGAGCCCCATTGAAGTCAATGGGAGCCTGTTGTACATAGGCTTCCATCGTGAAAAATGTACCTCTTGGAAAAGGGCGCCCCCTGTTGCATGTTCGCGTCGGTGCCCCACGCAACGTACATGCATGGGTGAGGTGGACCCCTGGGTCCCTCCGCTGTCCGAGTCGTAGGGCCCGAGGTGAAGGGGGGGTCCAGCGCGGACCCCCAAAGTATGCCTCCCGGAGCTTGCTCGCTCGCTCGTACAGCTGTACGAGTCGCACGGGAATCACGCGTATGACTCAGACTCGCTACTGACGGATGCCGCTAGGAGCCCTTCTGAGCGAGATCGGAATCGGCCCCTAAATGTTGTTTTGAATTTCCAAGACCGGTTATTTTAAAAGGTAGAGTCAACAGTTTTTTGTCTGCAGTGAGACATACACTTACTTGAAAATCACCCAAAAACACATACAACCTGAGGAGAACAGAAGTTTCAAAATATATTAACAACTACAATCCTGTCATTTTGAAATTGTGAAATGCCAATATGGATATTCAGTTTGTGGCGGGCAACTCGATAGCTGTTGCTTGTTATGTAACCTCATACAAAACAAAATCTGAGAAGATGGAGATGAAAGGTTTGTGGGAAGAGATTTCTGCAGAAAAGTCTCTAACAAAGAAAATTGACAGCTTCAGTTTGAAGATGCTGTGATCAGTTGAGTTCAGCTAGTTTATAGTCTAATTCAAGAGGAATTGTTTGTGTGAGTCTAGGCCTAGCATGCAATAGAGCGTTGAAGTCTTTTCTGGAAATTGAATACCTTGCAGAATTTGACCTAGAAAGTATAAACATTATCAAAATAAACATGTTGGATATTTACTATCCAAAAAGGAGTTGGCATCTAGAAAATGTATGTCTTTATGAAATACTTCAAAACTACAGATATAGAAACAGATATAGAAACAATGTCACAGAAGAAATAGATGAAGGTAAATTTGCAGTAGTTGGTTGCAGTGGTTGTTTGTTACGACACAGTAAAGCCTGTCTAACTAATCATAGAATACTGAGTTGCCAGACTGCTGAAAAAAAGAGAGTTATTTTAGTTGGCACTTCTGTAGCTGTTTAGGCGTTTGTTGGTGCTCTGAATCAGAATTACTAGGAGAGTTTGACTGCTACAAAGACTCTTTCGATGCTGCAAAGGATACCATTGAGTGCTCAGTATTTCCTAATTATTTGAAAATGTTACATGATTCAATTGAACAGGAAGAAACGATTGCTGCTGAGATAGCTAAGGATAGTTCACAAAGCAGCCAAAGTTCAGGTCTTCTAAGTCAATAATCTCTTGGACAGCCAGTTGTTGAAAATGAAGCTACCATTGCAATGAATGAGGTGGAGAGACTGCAATGGCACAAGCAAGACAGGAAACTATTAATTTGGAAGAGTTAGTTGGACAACTAAATGACGAGCAAAAATAAATATATATGGAAGTGAAAGACAGAGTTGAGCATGGATTTCTCCATGAGAAGAAAGAGTGTGCATGCACATCATTTAAGCATATACTTTTGTATGTCAGTGGTCAAGCTGGCACCAGTAAAAGCGTTTTAATACAAGTACTCACTGCTTTCCTACAGAAGACTACAGAGTGAAATTTGTCTTGTGTAGTATCAGCTCCCACTGGATAAGCTGCACATAATATCAAAGGAATTACTTAACATCGACTGTTGATGTTGCCTGTGGAGTATGAAAACAAACTATAATACCAAACGTTATCTGGTGAATCTTGCCATGAAGTGTTGAGAGTGCTAAAAAAACATAAACTTTTAATCATTGATGAGGTGAGCATGGTCTCAAACATAATGCTTGCCTTTGTACATTTGAGAATGCAACAGATTCTAAAAACAGACTACCATGTCCTATTTGTAGGAAAACACTTGATTGTTTTCGGAGATCTACTGGAGCTTACACCAGTGGAAGTACAGCCCGTGTTTAATGAAACTCGGAATTCTTTGGGAAGCATTGGAAATGTTAATATTTGGTTAAACTTCCAATACAAAGAACTACTTAGGAATATGTGACAAGAATCTGATGTTGAATACAGGAATATTTTGAAGGATATTATAGTAGATGTCTGCTAGAAAGGCGTCTTCTTAAAAAATTATTTCCAACGTACACAACAGCAGCAGAGATAATGTTCACTTTCATTTTAGAAGGAAAAGAAATTATGTACCTAATGCCTATACAAGCAGAGTGCACCTCTCAAAAAAGAATTGCTGGAATTGGAGAAAAAAGATATTTTGAACTGACAACAATAGACAAAATGGAACACCAGGGCGTCCCAGTATTCATAGATGGAAAATTGCAAACAAAATTGGATTCATTTGAAAAATCTGCTTCAAGAAAGCAGGATTAGCGAAATGTTTAAGTTTCAGCAGAAACTGTAGAGTAATTTTACGTCGAAATTTAAATGTTGAGGAAGGATTAGTTAATGGTGCTATGGGTAAAATTAGTGATTTCATTAGCTTTCCTAACAGGAGTGAGATAGAGTACCTAGCAATTACATTTTATCAGATTGATTGCGTAAAGCAGATTGGAAGGTCCTTTGTACATTTTATGCTTGTGAAAGACATATCAGAGACAGAAACAGTTTCCAGTTTTTTTAGCATACGCTGTAACTATTCATAAATCTCAAGTTTTTAGTGCAGATGCAGTATTTGTTAATGTTGGGAGTATGTGTTTAAGAAAGGTATGTCATATGTGGTCTAATCTTGAGTTAGGACATTGTGCGGTTTGTATGTAGTTACATTTGATGTCAGCAAAGTAAGTGCTGATCCAAGTTGTATAAAAGAATACAATCAATTAAGAAGTCTTTATGCTGCTCATTTAGGACAGTATCCCATTTATGAAAAACGCACCATCTGTCCAAAGTGAAAACTATTCAAAAGAGTGTAGTGATGTTGGTAAAAAGAAGGAAATGATACAGAACAAAGAAGTTGTTAAGAAAAAATAAATTGAGAATGAGTAAGATATTGGTGGTTACTAGTTGTCAAACCCCTCTGGTGTCAACTGCTATGCAAATGTTGTTCTAAACATACTCTTTCAATGATTTCATCTTGTATATGCAATTGAACAGAAACCACAGAAAAGATTGTGTTCTGCACTGTGTGCTTTGTTGCAACATTTTCGTAGTAATAGGTCTATAACACATTGTGCTTCACACATTCGAGACCTTGTAGACATATGTAGTCTGACAGTCAAACACCCAACAGGATGCACAGGAGTTTCTAATGGTGATGTTTGCAGTTTTAGAAGACAAAGAAATATGTATTGATGAGTTATTTTGACTTACTTACTCATGAAACCATGAGTGTGAAGATTGCTCACTCACGTCAAGTACAGAAATAGAGTTGAAGTTATTTCTTTATTTAACACTATCAGATTGCAAACTGTGCCTTTTGACAGATTGTTCAAACAAGCTACACATACCAGTATCTGCCCAAATTGTTGATCAGATCATGTGTCAACATTATGTGTACGAAGAAGTGGGAAGTATCTTATTTTAATGCTACAATGATGCAGACCAGATGGAAGTAAATTGGAAACAGAGATTACAATCTTCAAAACAGGACAGATATTGATTTGTGGAAGAACATGTACTACCATGGCTATTATATTTCATAGAGGACTTACTGTCACATCTGGGCAGTACACTGTCTATGTAAAAAGTAAAAGTGAAGGGACAGAATGTAATGATAACAACCTCAAATTCAAACAAAGACTGCCTTATAAGCTACTAAATTCTTGCCTTTTGTTTCTGGAATTGAAGGTCTAAGCAGGATTACAGTTCTAAAAGTGGAATAGTCTAGTTGTAGTAGATACATTATCAGGGATTTATGACATCATGCGACCTATCAGGGGTGATGTCTTTATAAGGCTTCCCATATGCTGGTGTGCCTTATATATCTAGAACTAGTTCTAATGATAAAGGTCTCATTTACAGGATATATTTCTTTACATTAGTAGAGGCAGTATAGGTAACATTGTTGCTTAAAAGGTTGCAGGGAGTGTAATGCACAGTGTTGCTTAATTGCAGTGACATAGTGTGCACTTTTTTTTTTTTTTCTGCAATCTTTATGATTGATTTTTTCCCCATTTTTCAACGATGATTCTTTTTACAGAACGTCATTTATGGTGTATAACTATAGAACCTGAGAACAGTAAAAAGGAAAATAAATGCTTAATTTTTATTATAACATAGCATTACAGCATAAAAAATATGTACTGATTTGCTGCAATTAAAAGGTTATTTATATACAGGTCAATGGCACCATCTATAGGAGTAATCTGGTTTACTAATTACTTATTTTACTACTGTTCCATAACCATATGTTTGCAGACACTCAGCCATACATTGATACAGCTACTTACACACCCACACACTCACTCATAAAGGCAATCACAAATCCAGTCACTCATCCATACAGCCACTCACATAGCCACTCACTCACCCATACAGCCACTCACACACCCAGTCAGTAACCCATACAGGCGCTCACACAGCCACATACTCAGCTATACAGCCACTCACACAGCTATTTACTCACCCATACAGCCAGTCACTCACCCATACAGGCACTCACACAGCCACATACTCTGCTGTACAGCCACTCACACAGCCATTCACTCACCCATACGGCCAGTCACTCACCCATACACGCACTGACACACCCAGTCACTTACCCATAGAGCCACTCATATCCCACTCACTCACCCATACAGCCACTTCCACACCCAGTTGCTCACCCATACAGTCACTATCACACCCACTCACTCACCCATGTAGCCACTCACACAGTCACTCGCTCTCCCATACAACTGACACACCCATTTGCTCACACATACAGCCACTCACACAGCCACTTACTCCCTCATACTGCCACTCACACACCAATTCAGACACTTCCCACTCCATCCTTCGACACAGGCTAGAGACGTTTGAGATCACGGGCAATGCATTCAATTGGCTGACCTCCTTTCTGGACTATAGGAATTTCCAGGTCAGGGAAGAACCCTGCCTGTCAGAGACCCATCAGCTCAAGGGCAGGGTACCTCCTGAGCTCATCCTTGAGCCCTACTCTCTTTAACACGTACCTACATCCCTTAGCGGATATCATCTGCTGGTTTCACTATAGTGTTGTATGCTGACGACACCCAGAGCTTCGTTTGTTTGCCACCTAACATCTGTCTACCTTCTTTGAGCAAGTGAACATCTGGATGACCGCCAGGTTCCTTAAAATTAAACGGTGACAAGGCTGATGTTATGGTGGGTGGGAACAAACCCTCCCTCTGGGGCCGTCTATTCTGGCCCTCATGTCTCAGGTACCCCCTTCCCCGAAGGTGGAAGTTAAGATAAAGACCTAACCATGGGCTCCCAGGCCAAGAAGGTAGCAGGTTCCTGCTTAGGCCTTCTAAGAGCCCTCAGGAAGACGATCAGATGGCTCCCTGTGGAAACTCGAAAAACAGTGATACAAGGTCTCATTTTGTTGCAGTTAGATTATGGCAATTCGCTTTATCTTGGCAGCCCTGGGTATATTACCAGAAGGCTGCATGAGCATTCCAAGATCACAGTCTGCACATTCGGCCTTGGTCAGCCTCCATTGGCTACCAGTAAAGAAAATAATAGATTTTAAAACACTCTGCATTGTACACAAAATGAAACATTCTCAGAGACCACATATCCTTAGTCATATCATTATCCCGTACAATAAAGCACGAGATCGAAGGTCTAACAATCACTTTCTTCTGGCCACCCACAGAATAGGACCAGAAGTGGAGGACGGTCCTTTACCTATCTAGCATCTAAGCTCTGGGAGTGTCTCCCTATTTAGATAAGAGCCAATGGCAGCTTGCTAAGCTTCAGAAGACAGCTAAAAACCATTTGTTCACATAAGCAGCGAATTTTCTCTCAACACTCCTGTTAGCGCTGGAAAGCCCGTTTCTGGGAAGCCATGCGCTCTAGAAGAACCAATAACATAGCATAACATAAAATAGCATAAAATAACATAACATAACGCTGATACAACTACTGACAGCCTCACTTACACACCCAGTCATTTCCATTGTAGTAGTCTAGATGACATTGTAAAACATTTGATAGTGTCTTCTTTAATACTTTTAGGTTTGTTCCCCTTCGTGAATATTAAAGTAGTCACATGTACTATTTTACTTTCACGTACGTGGGGTGTATCACATATACACATATAAAAACTCACAAACACTTAAAGAGAGCTATATACAAAAACATAAAGAAGATGGAGTGGTTCTAAACAGAACCAGTTGTTCATATGGCCAGGACTTGCACTAAAATAACTGGTTTTTGAACTACCATATACATTGAAATATCACGTATGGTAAACCAGACACTCACACCTAACCCATTACAAGCATTGCTCGGGTTTGTCCACAATGTCCCGAAAGCAGTACATAGATATGTGGCACTAGCTCTGCTATTAGCAAAGCATGAGATCGCCATTCTCTGGGGGGGCAAACACCCACCGACATTGAAGTGCTGGATTGCTAGCCTGACATACTGCAGCACCATTAGCGACATATACTCTCAACTTCAGCCACCTACCTCACGCCCAAGGGACTTTTGGCAACCACTCCAAACATATCTTTTAGAAACACAAGGCGACTCTGTCCACACTCCCGATCTGGCAATTTAACCAGACATGTGCATGCAACCCCTACCTCTTCAGTAACACACATATACGATCTTAACTCACATGAGCTTACGTGAGAGGACAGAATTACCTGTTGTTGCGAAATGGATAAAATGTCAATATTGATAACAGATTTATAATTGTCATATATGCTGATTTCTATGTACACGGTATGGACTATATCTAGCATGATCCTATGTTTTATCATTTGTATGTTAAAAAGTAAATAAAGTCAAAAAAACTAAAAAACACCCAGGTTTTTTTGAGAATTGTTTGTACACCTATATATATTTTTCTGTTGTTTTTTTTTTCAAGGAAAGAAAAGGGGATGATAGTCCGGAATTAGGAAAAAGCAACATGCTTCAGGGTCCATAAAAGATAAACATAAACTGAGATAAAAAGAAAAATAACAATGATGCCTGTTGAGTGCATCAATGTACGCAGCCACCGACGAAGTATTTAGTCCGACAGGCATGTGGCATTTTACGCAGTGTGCGATGGTTGATTTCAAATTTTCACACACAGCAGGAACAGTGACCATATCACCTGCAGAAGGTTGTAGCACTGCTGCTGTTGAGGTGGATAGTCCTGCGCCTCCTGACTTCTCCCGCATTACTCTGTTGTATGTCCTTTCATATATAGTCTGCAGGTGCTTCCACATGGAGCTGGTCTCATGTGAATATTTCTTCGTAGTGCCATGGGACTGCTGCTTCCCACAGTTGCTACAGTGCTCAAATCGTGCAGGCACCTTTTTCACACCCGATGGAATGGTGAAGTACTTCTACACTAAACTCTCTTTCTTCACCAGTGGAAACATCTTCATCTTCTTCCTAAAGAACTGTAGGATCTTGATGCTCCAATACTGCAGCCATTGCAACTTATTTTGTTTCTTTTCAGAATCCAGAAGCACAAATGCAGGTTCTCTATTGTTCTTTATTGTTCTCTATACAAAGGCAAAAGACAAATAACTGATTTGGGGTGTGGTTTTCTTTAAACATGGGTCTGGTTCTCCTCTATCCAATAAGAAGCTCAGGTTTGGGTTTGTCATAGCGAAGCTTGTGAAATAACTATCTTAAAAATCACATACAAGATGCCATATATATATATATATATCTATATATATATAAGATAGTTATTTTACGAGTTTCAAGATGACAAACCCAAACCTTAGCATATATATAGATATATATGTTCACACTAATGTTATTAATGAAAATAGAGAGAGGTATACAGTTGAAATACAATGTTCCAATTTTTTTCGAATCGAAGTTCGCGAATTTGTTCCGATCATGTGATCAGAGTCAGAAACCCAAGAGTTCTTGTAGTTGTGTCCTGGCCTCTGCATCACCTGCTCTTTCATTCATTCACTCATCCACCTACCCACCAAGCTATCGGGCATCCGTGTGCTTGAGAGTCAATATATTCATTCACCTATTAATCCAGCCATGCACTCACTTTTCTGTTCCTTTCATTCATTTATCTATTATACTCACATATTCATCCATTCATCCATCCCCTGAAAACATTATTTCATTCGCTCACTTGCCCATCTATACACAGAAACTCCACAATCAATGAAGAAAAACCTATTGGGTTTGTCCTATGGATCAGTGCAGGAAAACAGCTGTATATTTCATTTGTCACCAAAGCACACAAAGGCCCCAGGCCAGGTCCCTGCAAATGGAGAGGTGATGGGTATTGCTCTGATTATGAATGAAATGAAATAGGGTTTTTATAGAGCGCGTATTTGCCGTGGCGCCTTAGCGCTAGCTGTCATCAAACTGTACAGGGACCGTCTTTATCGACTAAGGTGTATGACCGAATAGCCATGTTTTCAAGGCCTTTCTGAACAGTAGCAAGTTACCTTGCTTTCTAAGACTTATGGGCACCGTATTCCATAGCTTGGGTGCCTGGTGCAGAAAACTTCTGCCCCCCCACTTTAACGTCCTAACCCTTGGGACCACCAGCAGAGAGGCTGATGCTGATCTCAGCTCTCGCAGTGGGGTGTGACGCTTGATGTGATGGTTTAGGTAGGCTGACCCTGTCCCATGCAGGGTCTTGTGCAGAATGCACATGGATTTAAAATGAATCCTTGCCTGGACTGGTAGCCAATGCAGGTCTCGGATAGCTTGGCTAATAGGGCTAAATTTTGGGATTTTGAGTAGTATACGAGCCGCTGCGTTCTGTAAGATCTGCAATTTGCGTATTACACTCCTCTTTGCTCCCAAATAGAGGGCATTACAATAGTCAATCCTGGAAAGTACTAACGCAGTAATGACTGTCTTTCTGAGAGTCATGGGGATAAAAGGTAAAATCTTACGAAGAACCTTCAAAGTATGGAAGCAAGTGGATGTAATGTTGTTCACTTGATCCGATAGAGAGAGCTGATCATCTATTTTGACCCCAAGATTTTTAACATGCTTAACAGGCAGAGGACAGGGCCCAGCTACTTCCGGCCACCAAGTAGAGTTCCAAATGGAGGTGTCATTTCCAAACATGACCACTTCAGTCTTTCCGGTGTTTAGTTTTAAACAGTTTTCCGACATCCACATGATAATGTGACTCATGCAGTCGTTAAAACTGAGTGCCACTTCTTCAGGTTTGGATGCTAGGGAGACGACTATTTGTGTGTCGTCAGCATAGCATACAACTTTAAAACCATAGAGGCGTATGAGTTTGGTTAGTGGGGTGACGTAAACATTGAATAAGGTAGGGGAAAGAGATGACCCCTGGGGGACACCACATGGCAGGGCGTATGGGCGTGATTTATGTTCATCCATCTTAATGGATTGCTCTCTACCAATTAAGTAAGATCGAAGAATATCTGATGCCTTGTTTACAACTCCTATGTCGGCCAAGCGCTGAATGAGAGTGTGATGATCAACCGTATCAAATGCGGCCGATAGGTCGAATAGAACCAGAAGAGCCTGCCCCCCCTTATCAAGCTGGATACGTATTTCCTCTGTGGCAGCGATCAATGCGGATTCTGTGCTGTGACAGGGACGGAACCCATGTTGTGCTGGGTCAAGTTTATCATTTGCCTCTATGTAAGATATTAATTCTTCGTTGAGAGCTTTTTCCAGTACTTTTGAGGGGAATGGTAAGCATGATATTGGCCGGTAACTGCTGACCTCAAAGGGGTCCAAGGTTGGCTTCTTCAGGATGGGTCTTACTAGGGACTCTTTCCAAACATCAGGAAACTGCCCAGTGCGCAGAATGTTATTAAAGAGGGGTGTGAGTTTGTTAGCAATTGTACTGGGTGCCATATGGAAGACCATGGCAGGACAGGGGTCCAAGGGGGACCCCGACTTTGTTGCCAGTATTAGCTTCTCTACACCGTCTACTGTCAACGCTTGGAACTCACGTAGGGAAACCTGCGTAGTCTCATTGTCATGGTGAGGTTGGCATAATTTTGTCCCCAATTTACTATCGGAGAACTCGTCATAGACTTTGACTTCTTTGTCACAAAAGAAATCTGCTAGTCTGTCGCAGAACTGACCAGTGGGATTCAGCTGTTTACTGTTGCCGAAACTAGATAAAGCAGAGATGGTCTTAAAGAGCTCTCTGGCTGAATTCTTAGAGGTCATAATTTTCTCCGTAAAGAAACTAGTTTTTGCAGAGATTATTGCTTTTTTGTATAGTACTAATGCCAAGTTATACTGTGTTTTATCATTCTCGGCATAGTCTTTCCTCCATATTTGCTCCTTGGCTCTGCACTTTCTCTTTAGCTCTTTAAGCTCGGCGGAATACCATGGGCCGAAGGTGCTCTTTTGCTGGTGTGTATAAGGGCTTCTGGTGCTAACTTCTGCGCTGCTTGATTAATCCAACTGTTAAAATTACAGGCTGCTGAGTCTGGGTCAACATCTAGTTGTGGCTCTTGGGATTGTAGGGCCATTTCTAAGTCAGTGGTATTTATTTGACTCCAGCGTCGTACTAACCCTGCCTTGATTTTCTTCTGTTGTCTGATAACTGATTCTGTTAGCAGTAAGTTGAAGAATATGGCCTTGTGGTCGGTCCAAGTCAGGGCCAGTGTGTTCCTAAATTTCAGTTGTGGATGATTAATAAAGATACCATCTAATGTGTGATTCCCTTTGTGGGTGGCCTCAGTGATGATTTGTTCGAAATCTAAACTTTTAACATGTCTACTAAATTGCCAGTTTCGTTGCTTTCATTAGACTCTAAGTGAAAGTTGAGATCCCCGAGTATGGAAAAGTTGGCATGTTCCATACAGGACTCCATTATAGTAGCAATCGATTCAGTGAATCGGTTTCTAGGCCCCGGTGGTCTATAAATTAGTAATCCATTGAAAACCTTGGTGTTGTTACATTTAAATGAGAATTGAATGGCTTCTTCCATTAGTTGGGGAATACAAGAAAAGGTAGCTTTAATATGGGAGCGATAAACAATGGCCACTCCCCACCTCGTTGTCCCTCTCGGTCGGATCTATGGAGCAGATATCCGTTAGGTATAGCAATATTTAAGTCCGGATCAGCAGAACTATGAAGCCATGTCTCGGTAAGAAACATTAAATCAGGTTTAAACTGCTCGAGAAAGTCAGCTATTTCAAATTTGTGTTTAGGAAGTGATCTTACGTTCAGAAGCACACAACTTAAAGAGTATTTATTAAGTTTATTAGGGCTTTTCGACAGGCCCATAGAAGAATCAGGCCTAGAGTAACGGTTCATACAATTAGTATCGATGGGATAACTACATGTAGGGCATAGATTTCTTAATGAATTGCACTGGGGAAATATAGGAGTACATCTATTTTGCTCACCTCTTTCACGAATAGACAACATATTCGCCTTTGTATAGGTGAGTCTTGATGTTTGCCCAGGGGTTCTGGCGCATGGTGCAGTCTGTGCGCGGACGGGCGCAGACAAGCTTACCTTTGGCGCGCCGGCGGCGCGCCCGCTGCGCGCGTCCTCTGCGCGGTCGCGTGAGCATGGCCTTTAGTAGAGGGTCGGGTCACGTGATGCTCTAACTGAACGCTTGAACTGCTAGAGCGTCACCTAAAGACCCGAGAATGACGGCCAGCCCTAACATACGGGGCTTTTCTAAATGTTATTTGGTTCTTACTTTTAAAAGGAAAGCAGATTCCGAGATAGCAGCAGTTATTTGTTGTGAGTTCGCCCCACAGTGCAACGTTAAGCAAAGTAAGCAAATTCATACAGTTTTAAAATGTGGCAGTGATTCACCAGCGTAAAACAGTATAAAACATCTAAAACGAATGTTAGGCTAAAAATCATGAGCACTCGGTCCCCCCCAGCAGTTTAGGAGCACTCCCTGTATCATCTGCACATCTAAGTAAATTAGTAGACTGTGTTCCTGCATGCTGCAAAAAACATACAGGGCAACACAAAATGTGTCAGGGGTCATTTGAAGTCTATAGTATGTAGCCCCACAAACTGGCTCTGTTTTTACAAACAAATATTTTGGCTTTTGGATCTCGTTTAGCAATTTTCTGGAGTCTGGGGGCTGGTGCCGCTGTACATCCTCCCACTGAGCTCCTAAAGGCTAAATACC
Source organism: Calotriton arnoldi (assembly GCA_963921515.1). Taxonomy (NCBI): domain Eukaryota; kingdom Metazoa; phylum Chordata; class Amphibia; order Caudata; family Salamandridae; genus Calotriton; species Calotriton arnoldi. Next base: position 418,638 of record CAWUFW010005076.1, on the reverse strand, counting down.
TAGTGACTAGTCTTGCTGTGCTTCTTTAGGCACCAAGAGAGTTGGATCGCGTTCCTTGGTGGCGCCCCAGAGAGCTTGCACATTCAATGGTGGAAGCCCAGAGAACTTGAATGCATTCCACCAATAGCATCCCGGAGAGCTGATCACATTCCCTGGTGGAATAGCATCCCAGAGAGCTGATCACATTTCTTGGTGGCAGCCCTGAGAGCTGGTTCGCCCTCCCTGGCGACAGCCCAGATAACTTGATTGTATTCCCTGGTGGCTGTCCAGAAAGTATCTTTAAATATTTTTGGGCATACACTCAAATACTTCTCTATGGTAAGTATGAATATCGATGCTAGGAGTGGGGGAGCTGGTAAAACCCTGCAGCTTTGTGTTGGCTAAAAGCTTAAGTAGCAAGTGGCTCAGCCACAGCCAGGAGAATGGAAAATATGTAGTATGTGAGAGTGATTCTCACAGGACATTGGGCACCATAAGATACAAGTCATGCTACTGGCAAACTAAGTCAGCAATGACTCCATTCAAGTGACACAGGGCAGTGGAGCGCATCTGTAGGAAGCTGTGGGAAGCCTGGTTGTAGCAAACTTGTGTAAATGTTATTTTGTGTACAAACATCCCTTAACATCTGCCCTCTAATTCTTAACCCTCCCTCCCAAACCAACATCTGTGCACATGTAGTTCTGGGAGGAACTGCCACTTCACCTGGTCATTGTTCTTCCATCGAGAATCTCTTCTTCATCTTGTGCTTCAGCCAGTGGTGGCTGGTGACATTTGAAAGTGGTGGAGCGTAAACTTTCTGTCGGAGTGCACCGTGGGGAGCGAGCGCAGCTAGCATTCCCGAACATCTTAAGGGGGTTTCGGGGGTGTTCTCCCCCCGAGAAAAGTTTGAAAAAAGAGTGGGTAAATGGTGCATTTTCAAACAAATTTGAGAAGCAAGAAGATTAATAAAGCAATTGTGAAAGTGCAGTTATTACATTAATAAAGGGATGTCATATAACAACATGTAGATAGAAATGTTTCTGAAGCTAGGCCCTGCCAGTGCCACTTACCGATGAGCAATATACACGCTGTGTGCCAGCAGGGCCTAGTGTCAGAAACATTTCTATTGTTATGTTTTTGAAGCTAGGCCCAGTGCTGGCACTCAGTGTGTATGCTTCTCAGAGGTGCATCACGCGTGGCAGCCTGACATTTTCTCAAATACTTGGAGCATTAGTGTTACCCATCTTGCATAGGACAGAGAGAAAGGAGAATGACGGAGACCGGGGAATAATCACACCATCCTAAAGCAAAGTAACTTGTGGCATGCAACACTTTTCAGTTCTCTTTAACTTGAGCTCCCGCCAGACTCGAACCTGGTTCCCCAGCTTCAAGGTCGGCCGCTCTAGCCGTTAAGCCACACCCCCAGCGTGTGATAGAAGTTATAAGCCAGTTAATCAGCAAAGCAATGACCCAGGGTGAGACTATGCTAGGTGTGAGACACAACCTAAGAAGCGAGACTGCAGGAGTGGCACTATGCCATGACAGAGACCCTCTAACTGTTTTCACGCACATACATTCTCTGTTGGACCCCTCAGCTCCCCCCACCCCTTCTCTGTGGTCTCTCCTCATAGTCTTGCAGTTCGGCCCAGAGTCGCCTGCCCATGAGCTAGTTATCAACGAGAAATCCGACTCCCCACGCCTCTGATAAATCCCAAAGTGTTTGGGGGATTTCTAAGAAATGAGGGGCTTTTACAGACGTAGTAAAGCGAGTACCGTGGCGGGGAAACCTCAGCCAGGTTAAAGATTGGGCCTTGAGGAGCCTATTCTTTTCCTCGTTCCTAGAAACGGAAGGAAACTATTTCTAATGAGGGGGGCTGTTTTCATTAGAGGGGGGAATTCACGAAGGAGGAGGGGTTGAATAGTTCAGGCGAGCCGCACGCGAACCTGTGAGCCAGCAGACTAAGTAGCGCTTCCAACGCACCTCTGTGACGGGGCAGGGTATCCCTTCAGTGCCAGCAATACGGCCCACAAACAGATCTACCAATGCACCTCATCTCTCACCTTCGGCACAGCAGCCCGACTTTTTTTTAACAAAGAGTCCATAACAAAAAATCTCAGGCAGTGTACCTCTACACTGACCTGTATAACCAGAGCTATTGTAGTAGTGACAACACACAGGCACCAGACATACGTTGAATGCACTTCTTTCCTGAATTGCGAGTATTGCTCTGCAGATGTACCTTAACCCTGCTTCCGAACAACAGGCTCAGTCCTGGCCGGCATGACTCGCGGGTGGGGGGTCGCGCAGGGTGGGTGGGGGGTAATTTAATAATAATAAAAAAAATTAAAAACGCACCTTCGCCTCCTGCGTACCTTCGCCTCCGGTCCGGACTCCGGCGTCGCGTCTCCTGCGCTCTCTGCTCACAGAAGGCAGAAGCAGGCAGCCTCCCTCTCTTCCCCTAAGCCAATTTCAACGCTGCATTGGCAGCGTTGTGATTGGCTAGGATGTCGTCCTTACAGGCGTCTACGGGGGAGGCCGTTTTTTTCATGCAGGCTGCGCAGCAGCCTACATGAAGAAAATGGAGTGTGCTATGACTGGTTTGGTCGGCCCTGGGGCCGACCAAACAGTCAGCGCACATAACATTGGGCTTGCCACTCCTCCCAGAATCGCCCGCCCCCAACCAGGCATACCCTTCTTCTGCTTTCTCGCAGTGCGAGAAGCAGAAACCTAAAATGGTATTTATACCATTTTACGTTTCTGCTTCTCGCACTGCGAGAAAGCAGTGGGGTGCCGCTCCGACGCCCACGTGGAGGAGCCGCTACTGGCTTCAACCCGTCTATCATTCTCAAGCTTGGCCTTCATTTTGGGCCCGTGCTACCTCCATTGAGCACACACAATGGATGCTAGGGAGGGGAGGTGTTCACTCTGGGATCCAACATGTGCCATGGGTATCACCCTACTTCACTGGAGGCACTTAATCCAACGGGCTGAAATGGTACTCCATTTTGGGAACATGTAAGGTCAGTTGAAGAGTTTCCAGCGCAGATGTAAGATCGTCTTACATCTGCTCAATATACCCTGCAGAGGGGAAGGTCCTAAATAACACTTCCTCATGTGCCTTGCCTCTTCAGGTTGGTAGGACACCTGGACTGCTTGTGTGCGCTGTGGTGATATGAGTTCATAATATTATTCTAATAATTTTTATATTCATTTTCTATAGAGCGCAGGATTGTCAAGAAGGTGTCTTGGAACTAAAGCTAGAACTGAACAACCATCAAGGCCTTGGCCACAGGTCAAAAGTAATCTATACCTGAATAAAACACAGCAGTGTATCAAAGTATTGCTTTAAATGTACTGTAGCTTAGTCCTCTTACACTCACATAAGTCAAATCTGCTACAGGCCTTGTCCATCACCCAGTACTGTACCAGTCATCATCATCATTTGACTTTATTTCGGTTATGAAAAACTATAAAATTACACATAGCAGCATAGGTTTGAAAACATGGGGAAGTATAAAGATTTCAATTCATTAAAAGAAAATTCTATTTCCAACTAACAAAAAACTTAAAAGGGCCTTTCGGCAAAACTCTATTATCTAGCAGCTCTTCATGTACAAAAGCATAAAGATCCCTTAAGATCACTTAAAAGGAGCCATAAACCCTATTGAACTTAAAGTGCTTGGTGCATTAGGGTATTGTTACCTCTTTTTCTGAGATGCCATATATAGTTTAAGTAGCTGGCAACTGAGTAAACAACACAGCTCCTAGTATCTGCCCTGCATATTCTCAAGGCATAATGCCTATCATCAAGCCCAAGGAGTCGGCACAGAGGGATAATCCAGTGGGCACGCTGTTTGGTGTATGTCCCAGAGGAAAACAATAGGTGCTCTCCGTTCTCTACAGACAGACAACCCATGGGGCAAAGATTGGAGGAGTTAACATTACTCCTCCAAGAGGAGGTAAAAGAAGCAGTTGGTAAAATCCCCAGTCTAAATTTAACATAATCCATAGAATCTTCGAAATGAAAACCACATTTAAAAGACAGATACTGGTCCGTTAGACTGCCGAAGGGAACAGCAGACATTTTGGAGCCAATTACAACATTCCAGTTGTGGTCTTTAATGGGACTGCTGGAGCTGCTGGTCATTAATGTTGGTTGGAGCCAAATTTCGGACAATCCTAGCTTAACCAACCATAGTTTAACATGGGCTATTCACAGGATCCTATTGGCCAGGTGGTGGGCTAAGATTTCCGTAAGACACTCTCTGTATGGCGCAAGTTGCTTGGATGTCCATATCCATGCCCAAAATAAAATAGGCTTAAGATGGGCTGTGTCTGCAATTTGCCTAAGATTTAGGTCAAACCTTAAGGGAAGTAGTGGTCTAACTTTTGGTAACTTCAGAAGGGATCTTAGGAAGACATTTTCACCTTTATCTAACACACCAGATTGCAATATCCCCACTGATCAGAATCATAAAGAGCGGCACTGCACGCTTGAGCCCTATAAATTTCCAGTGCTGGTGAAATAGGATAGGAAGAGACTTTATTTGCAAATCTGACGACAGACCCGGCTTTGTGACTAAGGGACAGAGAGCTTTTTCCTATCTGAGCTGACCAACTGGTGGAGTCTGACAATCTCACCCCTAGATAGTCACATTCTGTCACCCCATCCAATTTGGTTCAGTCTAGAGCCACATTCCCTTTAGCTTTCTTGCTATGTGTGAACATCATATATTTTGTTTTAGACTTGTTTACTTCAAGGCCGTGGTCTTTACAAAATTAGTTGAATTTCCCCAAGAGGACATTAAGACCCATGGCAGTTTTAGAGATGAGAAGTGTATCGTCTGCAAATAGCAGACTTGGTATTTTGGAACCAGCAATATTGGAAGCATCATTCACACAATTCATTAAATAGGGTAGGCTTTCATTAATGAATAATGAGAATAATGTGGGAGCAAGGTCGCACCGTTGCCGAACACCACACCCTATTGGAAAGCTCTCTATGGTTTCACCCGAAGCCCGATCTGACTCTGGCAAAGTTATCAGTGTACAGATTCCGAATCAACATCAATAGCCCTAAGGGGACCCCGATTTTTGTGAGGACCTCCCAAAGTTTTCCCTTTGGGACAAAATCAAATGCCTCACAAAGATCAATGAAGGTGACAGAGCGCCCCCCCTTCCAGGTTGACAATTTTAAGGTCAAAAACTGAAAATCTGGTCCGCATTGCTTCATTTGGGAACTAAGCCAGCTTGAAGGTGAGATAGGGCCTTATTGGTTCTAATCCAATCCCAAAGTCTTACCAGAAGTTGTTTGCTGATATTTTTTGGATATTATCGATCAGCGATATGGGGTGATAATTACCAGGTTTTTGCCTTGAACCCTTTTTGTAAATCGGTATTATTTCGGCCATGAGTTAGGGATAGGGGCACCCGCTGCAATTGCATTAGTCAGAATATTAATATAGGGAGCCCATATCAGAGGTTTGGCACAGAACAAGTCCGAAGGGATCCTGTCAATGCCAGGAGCTTTCCCCACTTTCTGCTCCTCCAATTCATTGAAGGATTCTTCGATGGACTACCTCCTCCATTTCGGCCCATCTAGAGGACTAGTTATCAGGGTTAGCTGGGGGTGTTTTGGAGAGTGGCTCTGCGTAGAGGGTTGTGAAGTGCTCCACCCAGTCTGCCTCAGGGATGTGGCACTCAGGGAAAGCATAATCTTTGCGGACATTGTGAGTAACCAGATGCCAGAACAACCTAGCCTCCCTCCCCTGAGCTACTTTCAACAGATCCTCTCTAACCTTAGCTTTCCACTGGGACTTGCTGGATTTAATTGCTTGTGCATAATTCCGCCTGGCTTGAAATATATATCTGGCCTCATATTGCTTTTTAAGGCTTCCATCAGAGCTGTTTTAGCCACTTTGCGAGGTAGGATTTTTCTCTCAAAAAAAGGTTTCAATTTTCCAAATAATGATTAGTGCGTGGCCAATATCTGAAAGGGAGTGCAGGTCTGTTCTATACAATGAGTTATTGTGCTATAGACAGTACCATACATCTCTTTCAATGAAGCCTCTTTGCTTGCAATATCCACCCACATTACTTTGTGCCTATTGTTGCTTAGGGCCATGGTGTCAAGGAATGTTATCCCCATACAAGCTTTATCCTTGATGTGAGTCCCTTTTAATGTAAGGGCAAGAGGAAAGTGGCCGCTCTCCAGATGATCGATGATCTCTATATCTACCATCTCATGCCAGATCGTAAGGTCGAGTAATGAGTACTCAATGTTTCTGGAGTAGTTTCCCCTCTTAAAGGTTGGCTTGGCAGTAAAAGCTGATGGGGTACGCCCATTACAAGCTCTTAGGCAATGGGTGGTGGTAATGTCTGAACTCTGGATGGCAGTTGCACTTATCTTGGGTCTCTTTTTAGCTGAAGAGTAGGTGGGAACTCCCCAACATTCAGCCTCTAACCAAAACAAATCTAGAAGGGGTTGGTAGGGCTCAAAGCACCTTGTGAATGCCTGATCTATAGACTTCTAGTACTGTGTTAAAGATTTTCAAAGTTTGCGACAACTTATTATTAGGAGAAGACCTGTTGTACACATTCGCCAAGAGGAAGGGAGTAATCTGCTTCGGGGACAGTTTAATTGTGAGGAGGTCGGGGAAATCAATGTTGACGACGTCAATCATTTAATCTAGGGATGTTTTAATCCACATGAGTAGACCACCCAATGGTCTACCTGCTATAGAGGGCAGGATGTCAATACTGTATGTGGAATAGCCTTGCTTATAAAGCTTATCAACTACCCAAGTGTCTTGGAAAATGCAGATTTGAAATCCCTCAAAAAAGTGGCCCCAATTCTCATCCGTCAACTTGGATTTAATGCCTGCTGTTCCAGCTCACAAGTCGGATACTCACAGGCCCACTGTGAGGGCTCACAGTTGCAGCAATAGGAGTACCTAAGCTGTTAAAAATGTTGGAGGCTTTGTCCGATTTACTAGATCCACCATCATCAGAAGAAGGTGCTTCAAATATGATGCCCTCTCCATTAGCCACAGAACCCAAATGACAGCGTGGAGCAGTCTCGTGGAATTGGGGTGGGGGACCTAGTTGTGATACTATGGGAGGAACAGTTGAAGCACTAACAGTGGGCACACAGTGCAAATTCATTTGGGCCCTCGTGTTGCTAATCTGGGGGGGTGATGTTGTTCCCTGCTCCCTTCCCCATGTTGGAAAGACCCAACCACGAGGCAGCCATCAGTTGCCCCTTCTGAAAGGCTATTGCTGTGGAGACCCACTCAATTAGTGAGTGTTTCGACTCTATCCAGAACATCAAAGCAATTTGAAACTGGTATGTTGTAGATCCTATTCAAACAGTATTGGTCATAGGGAAAAACCTTGGTGAGAGGCGGGGGCAAAATCAGCGGCCTAGGGTGGGCACATCTTAGATAGTGGCTGGGTTTGTAGAAATAGCAAAGAGGTAGAAGGGCACTATTCGACACCCCTACCTGTCTATGTACATCTTCAAATAATAGTCTTCTAACCAAATTGGGATCTTTAAAGTTTATATTAATGCAATCCCCAGGACGATCTATACGGCCCTGCCCAATACACCCAACTCTGCGTGCTAGGAGAATACTATATGCCAATGACACCTGAAAGTTCTTGTTTTTCACAAGCCAGTTCAGACATTTGTGGGCCAGTTCCTCATTCGTCTCCCTCTGGCCTTCTGACAATTCGGGTATTCCTGACAGAATTGCCACACAGGGGCAGGACGCTGGTGGCAAGTTGATGACCGGAGGCATGTGACTACGGGTTGAACTAGCTGACTCATGGTTCTCAATGCTGCTTCTCTTCAGAACAGGTTCGAATCCTTGTTGGCGTCCAACGGTGGGCTGGACATTAATTGGTGGGATGACACTGGGAGTTGGAGAATGAACAGTTGGAGGGGAAGGAGGGGGACCACCATTGTCACGGCTAGGGCCAGTGGTCGTACAAGACAGGGCAGGATTGGTTAGGCCTTTCCTGCTCCCCCATGGCCTGCTGGGATATCCGGGTGTCTTTACAAACTTGCTCAGTGTTTGCAAGGCATACCAGTAGAAGTGCGAGTTCCAAGCACACAGTGGCCTTGACTTTATCAACTATTTCAACACCAATTGAGCCGCCCAGCTTGGATACAAATCAAGACCCCTTTCAACAGTGACACAGGGTGGCTGCACGGGCATGGAAGTAGTAGAAGCAGAATCGACGCGAGCATCAGTAATGAACTGTTAATTCCTGACTGTTCTCCATTTTTCTTTGTTGATTGTTTAAGTTCCACACAGACACCCTCAGAGTGGTGGGCTCCATTCAATGCACCAGGAAATGGGTGAGTGATCCCGTCTCGCCACCGGACTTCACCTCAGAGGTGTCAATAGCCCCCTTAGACTCTACCTTGGGGTGTCAATAGCAACAGCTACAGGTGCTACGGATAGATTGAGTGGTGGCTGGGGCATGCCTCCTACACCCAGGGACAGTCTCCTCTCAGTCCGTTCAATTTCAGTGGACACCACCCCTAACGTCATCTGCAACATCCGGCCTATCAATGTGGGTTCTGTTTACCCCTGATGACCGCAATGGGGAGGGGGAATTGAATCGTCAAGAACAGTGTACAAAGTGCAGGGCAAAATAAGACAAAACATTAAAAAAAAAAGACAAACACAGCAGTGACAAGGCCAGCAGAGCACATCATGCAGTATAGCAATGAAGAAAATCCTGTAGTTCCAACAGCAACAGCGGTTGTCCACTTACCCCCTCCCCCTGGTCTCGATAAAGCCACCACATCCACCCACACGGAGAAAGGTCATGAAAGGACTGGCAGGACAGGCAACGGCTAGGGCTGTAAATTTCCTATGGAAGTTTCTAACCTCAAAGCTGGCGGTCCACTTGCTCACCATACTTGATGGTTTTGCTTGGTTAGTTGGGCCCCAGGGCTGCAATTCAGGATTGTAAGCAGCCAGTAACCACTTTTGCCCATAAACATGCTTTACCGGGGTCCAAAGGTGCCACACCGCAGCCCAGTAATGGACTCAGCACGTAGCACAGCTGCCACCCGTTGCCCTAACTGCCCTGCCGTACACTTGTGCCCACCCGTCACCACTTGCGGACCAGGTACCGTAGCAATGGTCAGTGTAGCATCAGTGGTGCCAGTAGCTGCAGCAGTAGCACTTGATGGTGTGCGGTAACCCAGCCTTGAGGGGACCAAGGTCTGAGGAACAGGATCCAGGGGCCAAAGAAAACAGCAGCGTAGGTCCGTAGGTCCAGGGTTGGTGGGCAGAGCAGGGATCCTGAGATGGTGATCTTCATTCGTGGCTCTCTTGGCGCGTTTGATGTGTTTGGGCAGACACAAGTGCGGCTACAGGGGGAGGGCATGTAACAAACAAGGCAGTGTATCAAAGTATTGCTTTAATATACTGTAGCTTAATCCTTTTACACTCACATAAAGCATATCTGCTACAGACCTTGTTCATCACCCAGTACTGTACCAGTCAATAAATCAGCCATCACCAACTGAAAATGTATGAAATAACCGAAGAGACCAGCCACATGCTTCTGGTCAATCAGAGGATTCTCATTTAGTCTACCACTACAGGTCCTAACCAGCTACACATTATGACCGCTTCTTTACATTTCACAATCACATACAGATATGGGATGATAGTGACAAAGCACATCTCAGCAGATCTCCCCACCACTTCTTGTCGCTCCAACCATGCTTGCTCAGAACCAAAGTCTCTAAACAAAATATCAAGTTAGACAACCCATTGTAGTAACCACCTAAGTGTATCATTATAAGAACTACCACAAAGAGAGCTACTCAAAGCTGCCTGCTAACTGAAGACCATTGACTGCGTGTCTCTCACACCTTTTTATTAACCACACTGCTAAGCATTGCGTCCCATAACATGAAAACCTCGGTGTCATCACACACAAAACATGGAAATCCACATAGGATAAAAAAAACAAAGACAACACATAGGATCAAAAAACACAAAGACAACACCCTCCCAACCACACACCCTAAATGGCATAGCTTGTTGCCAATGTAGGCAAGCACTTACTTTAGTTCCCTGCAAAGAGGTAGTAGGCGCTATATAAATACTGAAATACAATATGTATGGACATTACCCCCATCTCTCTCTCTATCTAGATGTCAAACTTGACTCAGTGCTGCATTACTGTGCATTTATCTTGAGTTGGTTGGGTTACGCTTAGGGAACCATTGAAAGGAAACTCTTACACGTTAAATATTCAGTTCTTTGACCCTGGGGGAAGTTGTGCAAGTGCATTCTTTCGATGATCAAGGATGCCTACACCACCTACACCACAACAGTTTATGTGTGTTTTGCTTAAATTTCATCTATGTTACAAAGGAATATGCTTAATAAAAAATTCTTATAAAGCATTTTAAACAGGACATAAACTGACAAGCATATTCTTGGCATGAGTGGGTGTAATTACAGAACTGGCACTTCTGAGAAAGAAATCTGATCATGTGATCAAGGAGTTGCCCTCATCAATCCAAGCTAATCTTGCTGTTCTAACTTGACACGATAATTCTAAGTTTGATCGGCTTTCATTGCACAACAAGTTTGGACTTTGAAGCAAATGCTTGGTTTCATCCACTCTTTAAGAACACATCAAACACAGGCTGAGTAGTATGAACCAGCACAGCCAATCACACAGCATGAACAAGAATGCTGGCCAGGACTGTGTTTTTGCCAACTCCAGCCCCAGGCATGGTGGGTAATAGCAGTCAGGCATGACTGGCTTAAAGTGACATCCCCTGTCTAGGTCACTGTTCTCACCACTCACTTCTCTAGTCCTGTTGAAGACCTTGAGGCATTTAGTGACCCCCTCCATTGTGTCGGGTTGAAACGTTGACGCCTCTTAGAACTAAACCTGGATGAACATTTAATATCCACGTGGTGGCAATAGTTGTCGATCAACTGTGGCCCCTATGTGATTGAGATAATGCCTATGCATTTGACAGGCCTGTAGATGAAGAAATATAATTAAGAAAATGATCAGTAACCCTCCAATTCCTCTTTTCTTTACATTTTCACATGCACCTTCTTAGAGCACCTTCCTATTTCTAATTCCTTATAATCCTGAGCACTTATGTGATCGATTCAAATATCTATGTATAAAATTAATTTGTTTTCAAGAAATTTCAACTAAAAACCGTTGAAGTGCATATATATGTGTGTGTGTCTTTCTTCCGAATTCAATTGTTTTTGCTGCCTTTCCTGACAGGTGTTATTTCATACATTGTGAAAGAGTTAGTGATACACTCACCCCTCTTTGTTGTGTTCATCCCCACCCATCGGATCATTGTTTGTTTGTATCAATAAATACCCAGGTCCTTCGGGCTATGTTTCGGTACCCCGATTGTTTGTAATTGTTAAAGGGACATCTAGGCATGGCCATTGGAATTATGCGACAGGGGGAATCAAATTAAGCAGCAGGACTGACTAAATTTTGCGGCAAGAAAAGGTAAATTATGCAGCATATTTTGTGATAGTATTACTGTATTATTTTGTGTTTTTTACATGTTAACACTGTCTATGTGAAGGTTTCACCTCATTAGCAACAGTTTAGCACTCAAATACAGCAATGGGCAATTGAAAAGAGACCAGTTGACTTTTGCGAAGAGCCTTCCACTGTCCAGCAACAAGTGTTGCTTCGTTTTTAGTAACTTTGGGCCAGATGTATGAAGCATGTTTTCGGTCGCACACACCCCAATTCACATAATCTGGCCATTTGCGACTGCAAAAATGATTTTGTAATGTACAAACACCAAATTGTGATTCTGTAACTTGTTACTGAATCACAGTTTGGGTTTTCTAACAAAAAAACAATCACTATTTAGAAGGGGCTTGTTTAGGGCATCCCTTCCAAATAGGGAGTCTGATAGTATGTACTAATCTTTTGAGACCGAAATGCGGTCTCAAAAAACATTCGCACTTTGCTGCCAATCAAAAGTTGGTGGTGTAGCGTCCTCCACAGCCTGGGTATTCGCCAAGGACTATGCTACACACAGTGGCGGCTCCTCCACATGGGCGTCGGAGCGGCGCCCCACTGCTTTCTCGCAGTGCGAGAAGTAGAAACGTAAAATGGTATAAATACAATTTTAGGTTTCTGCTTCTCGCACTGCGAGAAAGCAGAAGAAGGGTATGCCTGGTTGGGGGCGGGCGGGCGGGTGGGCGAGTCTGGGAGGAGTGGCTAGCCCAATGTTATGGGCGCTGACGGTTTGGTCGGCCCCAGGGCCGACCAAACCAGTCATAGCACACTCCATTTTCATCATGTAGGCTGCTGCGCAGCCTGCATGAAAAAAACGGCCTCCCCCGTAGACGCCTATAAGGACGGCGTCCTAGCCAATCACAACGCTGCCATTGCAGCGTTGTGATTGGCTTAGGGGAGGAGAAGGAGGCTGCCTGCTTCTGCTTCCTGTGAGCAGAGAGAGCAGGAGACGCGTCGCGGGAGTCCGGACCGGAGGCGAAGGTACGCCGGAGGCGAAGGTACGTTTTTTAATTATTTTTTTATTATTAAATTACCCCCCCTCCCTGCGCGACCCCCCACCCGCGAGTCATGCCGGCCGGGACTGAGCGTGTTGTTGGGAAGCAGGGTTGAGGTACATCTGCAGAGCAGTACTCGCAATTCAGGAAAGAAGTGCATTCAACGTATGTCTGGTGCCTGTGTGTTGTCACTACTGCAATAGCTCTGGTTATACAGGTCAGTGTAGAGGTAACCTGCCTGAGATTTTTTGTTATGGACTCTTTGTTAAAAAAAAGTCGGGCTGCTGTGCCGAAGGTAAGAGATGAGGTGCATTGGTTGATCTGTTTGTGGGCACTGAAGGGATACCCTGCCCCGTCACAGAGATTGAGGTGCGTTGGAAGCGCTAGTTAGTCTGCTGGCTCACAGGTTCGCGTGCGGCTCGCCTGAACTATTCAACCCCTCCTCCTTCGTGAATTCCCCCCTCTAATGAAAACAGCCCCCCTCATTAGAAATAGTGTCCTTCTGTTTCTAGGAACGAGGAAAAGAATAGGCTCCTCAAGGCCCGATCTTTAACCTGGCTGAGGTTTCCCCGCCACGGTACTCACTTTACTACGTCTGTAAAAGCCCCTCATTTCTTAGAAATCCCCCAAACACTTTGGGATTTATTAGAGGCGCAGGGAGTCGGATTTCTCGTTGATAACTAGCTCGTGGACAGCCGACTCTGGGCCGAACTGCAAGACTATGAGGAGAGACCACAGAGAAGGGGTGGGGGGAGCTGAGGGGTCCAACAGAGAATGTATGTGCGTGAAAACAGTTAGAGGGTCTCTGTCATGGCATAGTGCCACTCCTGCAGTCTCGCTTCTTAGGTCATGTCTCACACCTAGCATAGTCTCACCCTCGGTCATTGCTTCGCTGATTGACTGGCTTATAACTTCTATCACACGCTGGAGGTGTGGCTTAATGGCTAGAGCGGCCGACCTTTAAGCTGGGAAACCAGGTTCGAGTCTGGCGGGAGCTCAAATTAAAGAGAACTGAAAAGTGTTGCATGCCACAAGTTACTTTGCTTTAGGATGGTGTGATTATTCCCCGGTCTCCGTCATTCTCCTTTCTCTCTGTCCTATACAAGATGGGTAACACTAATGCTCCGAGTATTTGAGAAAATGTCAGGCTGCCACACGTGATGCACCTCTGAGAAGCATACACACTGAGTGCCAGCACTGGGCCTAGCTTCAAAAACATAACAATAGAAATGTTTCTGACACTAGGCCCTGCTGGCACACAGTGTGTATGTTGCTCAGAGGTGCGTGGCACTGGCAGGGCCTAGTTTCAGAAACATTTCTATCTACATGTTGTCATATGACATCCCTTTATTAATGTAATAACTGCACTTTCACAATTGCTTTATTAACTTATTAACCTTCTTGCTTCTCAAATTTGCTTGAAAATGCATCATTTTCCCACTCTTTTTTCAAACTTTTCTCGTGGAGAGAACCGGCCCCGAACCCCCCTAAAGATGTTTGGGCTCGCTCGCTGCGCTCGCTCCCCAAGGTGCACTCTGGCAGAAAGGTTACGCCCCACCACTTTCAAATGTCACCAGCCACCACTGGCTACACACAGAGCTTAGTATAGCGTATCTTTATTCTTCTGCGTGTAAACGCGAATTCAACATTCCAAACCTGCATTCACTTCACTCCACTGTAATGCTTACGTCTCAGTTCAACGGAGTCCATCAGAAGCCACAAGGGTTCCGTCATTGCAAACTCACACAAAACTACATCTCCTCCACTGTTAAATAACAAAAATATTTTTTTTTACAATTTATACAGAATCATAGCTCTCCAATGAGTCTTCGAGATGCTTTGATCACACATCCTTACCGTGTCTTTGGAAACTGGAGACAGGCAGTAGAAGTGTCCATGACCTGCGTTAGTGATTTAGGAGCAACAATAGTCAGGAGGTCTTCACTTGTCCTTTCAGACGCAGTTTCTACATTGGCATCAGTGCCTGATGAGCGATGAGCCACATGTCGGAAATGCAAGTAATCTCTTGTAATGGACTTCCCAGGTGGGAAGCTCCATGTGTCCTTTGCTAGTCACAACTTGAAATGGTTCAGCATCAAAAGGAGCATCAGACTTTTGTTTTCTTTGCTGATGAACAAGCACTCCATCTCTTCTAGTGAATGTAACGTCTTTTGCAGGGTTTCTTCCTCAGTTCTGTTGGTCCATTAATGTAACTTGGTCGTCATGGCTCTCCCGAATATCAGGTTGCAGGGATTTCATCTGTGGTTGAGTGAGGGATCAAACAGTAAGCTCGAAGAGTCCAATTTAACAGTTTTAAGATCCAGCTTTTCTAGTACAGCATCCTGAACAGCTTTCTTAAGAGTGCTCTTGAAAGGTTCGACAAGGCCATTTGCCTGTAGTCAAAGGGGTATGCTCTGCTGATGCTTCACTTTAAGATGACTGAGAAAGTCTCTGAATTCTCTACTATTTAAAGGTGGGCCATTGTCAGATTTTAAGATCGGAAGCATACCCCATATCGTGAAGATGTCATCTAATCTCTCGATGAATCTTTCTTGAGTGATAGATGAGACATCTTCTATCAATGGAAAACGGAACTATTTATCAACGATCACCATCAGGTGATGTCTGTTGTCAAGAGGACTGAAAAAGCCAACAGCAATTCTTTGCCATGCATAAGTTGGCAACTCTGGCATGTTTAAGGAGTGTTAAGTGGTTTTCGATGACAGCCAGTTGCATAGATGATCGGCCTTCAATTCTCTTTAAACCCTCTCGTCGAGATGTGGAAACCAGACTCAGTCTCAGAGAGCTCGTTTGGTGGCAACAATTCCACGATGACCTTCATGGGCCACTTCGATTATCCATTGTCTCAGACTCTCAAGAATGACAATTCTGGAACCTCTTATAATAATGCCTTCCTGAGTAATAAGGACACCATACAATTTTTGTGTGTTACAGTATTCCTGAGTAATGGAGAGCTTTTGTTTTTTATATATTTCTTTATTAGCATAATAAGCAACAGCATAGTTGACAGCTGTTAGTACAGTCATGTACAGTCATGTATTTGAACAGTTCAGCTGAAAAACCGTGTATGCATTGAAGGGGTTTCAATACATTCATTGAACATAGACCTTATTCATGTTTACAATGGACCTGCGTTCAAACTGTTGCAGTATCATTGATAATTACAAATGGTAAAACATAACTCAAGATAACCTGAAAATAGGTCAAACTGTGCAAATATTATCATGTGACTACTCGAAACATCGATGCGGTACGTCGGGTGGAGCGGGAAGGAGTGGAAGAGAGCGACCCCCAAGGGGACCCCGTTGAATGTAAGCTATCGTTGTGAGCAGAAAGACTCCAGTGGGTGGGGAGGGGAAATGGGGCGGCTCCGTCGTGAATCCCTGAGCCCAACCAGCACATCAGTTACTCTCAGGGGGCTTGGTCTCTACTATCTCCAAGTATCTCTGCAAATTTGGCGGGTGAGATGAGGCCGGGCATCCTGTCCCTGCAGTGTGCAGTGCTTCCTGTTCTGCCATGATGCCAGTGCGCAGATCGGATAGCTACAATGCATCCCATTTGATACCAGCACTAGAGGACGAACCTTCATTGACCTGAAAATACGAGGTAACATTATCAGAGAGGACGGAGCGAAATGCAGTATCTCGCAGCACCTCTGAGGGACAGCTGCAGGTGACAGTGATCCGAAAGGGTGCTTCCTAGGTATTTGGCTCGCATTACCTTAGATAGAGCATCATGGCTAAAGAAGAAGATATTGAACTTGCGGGGGATATTACCAAGGACTTGCGATAATTATTGCAAAGCGCGCATAGCGCTGTTTTTTTTATCGCCGGCTATCGCTGGATTTCATCGCGGAGATAACGCGTTATTATCAACGCTTATCTCCAAGGCGATAGAAAATCCAACGATAGCGGCGAAACCCAGCAATAGCGCGAGAAATCCAGCGATAAATTCACTGCGCTAATGAAAAGCTTGCTAATAGGCAGGTGAGGACTTAACCTTACAATCCACCTCCCATTGACAAGAATGGTTAAGTCAGGTTTGTAGCAGGTGTTAAATTCCAGCGATAAGCGCCGTTAGCGCGACGTTTTTTTTAATCGCTTCGCGGGCATTGGTAATAGGGGGAAGTTGTGTTTGCGACTGTTTGCAGTAGCTTTTAGTTGGGAACGCCTACTTTGCATATCATTAGCGATAAATATCGCTGACATGCAAAGCGGCACCAAAACGGTCGCTTTCGCCATAAAGCTGTCGCTAACAGCTGTTAGCGACAGCTTGCTAATAGGGCAGTAGAAATATCGCCGCTTTAGCGGCAAAAAGTGCCGCTAAAGCGGGGATAAAGCCCTTGCTAATATGCCCCTTGGTGTGTAGGTCGTGAATACCTGAGTAAAAGTAATAGTTCCTGGTCGTGGGGTGCAGGCTGCACCAGGAGGCCAGCACCTGAGTGTTGGTAGCCCACCATGTTTGATATTGAGTGAGGGAGATTGATTACGCCCTGTGTATTGGTGGACGGGAGCAGTCGTAATCCAGGCTCAGAGTACAGCCCCTTCCCCAGTAACTGGGTGCTAAGGCGTTGTGTAGTAGTGCCGGAGTTAGGGAGTGCAGATAAGGTGCATGATTAGTGTTGGGTGCGTGGAGAGATTTGAGGTACTCTGGGAAACCATCCAATGAACACCTATTAAACCACGTACTTCCACTCTGTGTCAATTTTAGTATGCAGTACCTCAAGGGGCACCCCTGTTGCCACCCAGATAAGGGCTTCCCTGGCATATCTAGAGTATGTGGTTCCCATCTGCATGCCTCTCTAGCGTTTGCCCAGAGCCGCTTGGTCAGGCGGTCAGATGTGTCTCCTGGAGGAGCACCACTTGAATTTTGCATAGGTATTGGTAAACACAGTATCGTTTTGTGTAGCCAGCTAACCCACACACATTCCAGGTAATGAGCAGGAATTGCGTTCCAGTCAGTGCAGTATTGGTAGCCATCATAAGTGAGATGCCTGCCCTGACAGCTCCGCCCCACCGCAACCACCCTCCACCCTTCCCGTCGGTCCCACAGCATGTCACACTTTCCACAATAACAAAATGAAAATCCATGTGAGAAACAAAAATAATATGCAAGAAACACCCAACACCCGTCTCCATGCCAGTACACCAACAGGCGACTAGCCATTAGCACTGTAATGCAAAAACGAACAAAGAAATGTGACAATCTATATCAGTGGTATTATATAAGTGAGGGATAATGGGTATATGTTTCCAGCCGCCATATCATCAATGCATCTGCTCACTCAGTCTATAGACATCGAGAACAGGTGTGTTACCAACTCTGGAACTACAAGCTATATAAAGTACTTGGCTGACTGAGGTATAATGAGTGGGCCACCACTGAGCAGTGAGTCGACCAGCGAGTTGGTCACCTCTGGGGACCCATCTGGCTGGCTCTCAGTTTCTGGTCCCATGGGGAAGAGGTCGCCATATGCTGTCCCCTTCGACTACCACCTGAGCCCTCTCTTTGGCAGCTTGTTCTTTAGAATGACCATTGAGGTTGTGCCTATTACGTGGTTTACGGTGTCTCTGCGCTTTCCACTCAGGGGGAGGGTCTGCCCTCATTGTAGAAGGGGAGATGAGGCCTCTACTTTCCAACCAAGTCCATCCAGGCATCCTCGGGTGTTGAACAAAAGGAATTGGTGCCATTATGCATGATCCGGAGAGTGGCAGTTAATTGCAGTGCATATTTCGTGCCCTGGTTATGAAGGCACTTTTTTTCTGTTATGAAGGCGGACCCATGGCGCTGCTCCTCCATAGTGTAGTTGGGCAAAATGTTAACTTGAGAATTTTCTACAATTCAAGGGACCCTAGCTCGTGTCACTTGCAGAAAATGATCCCTGTCCCTATAATTAAAGAGGTGGGCGACCACTGGATGCGGGGATGTACCCGGAGGGAGAGATCTCCCAGGCACCCTCTGGGCACGTTCAACTGAAAAGAGAGTCAAGTGTTTGCCTTGCAAGTTCGTGGTCGCAAATCAGTCGTCAAGGTAAAGTTCTATGTTTGGGCCCTTCACTTGCTCCAGGAGGCCCACAATCCTCACATTGTTCAGCCAGATCTACCTTCCTGGTCATCCACCTTCCTCCGGAGGCAGTCAATCTCCTCTTGCATGCCACCATAGGCCTCAGGGCAGCCAACATGGACTCTGTACTCTCAACTCGCTTTTTCAGTTTCTTGTGGTCCTCTTGCATGAGGCGCATGTCAATCCCTAAGGCATCAATCTTAGGTTCCAGGGTAGAATTTATGTCCAGAACAGTGGACAAAAGTTCATCAAACCTGCGGGAATGCTCTGATAGCATGGGCACCAGGCATTGACCCGTAGTGGTGGCATCGCCCACAGTCTCCCCGCTGCCCAGGGTCCCAATCAACGCCGTTGAGGCCCTGCCAGTTTTCAGGCATACCATTGTACATGACTTGCTTTAGGGAATGCGGTCCAACACCTTCCCTACTGATACACCGACAGGAGTTGGAATAGTAATTTAAACTATTCCAAAGTCCAGCACTTCCCTAAAGCAAGTTGTTGTAATGACTTGCATTGTAATGGAACTCGTGGTAACGACACAGTTGTGGTATTGACAGGCACCGCACAAACTGGATGCGAGCCCCGATGGGCTGCAGCACCCGACCTCTGCAGGGCCGGCTCACTTCAGGCAGGCAAGCGCAGATCAGTCTCATGGCCGCGTGTAGAAGTAGTGGGCAGCCTACTAGTGGTGCGAGGCCCCTCCCAATGCACTGGTAGCTTCCTGGCAGCAAGGGCAGCAGTTTTGGGGTCAGGGCACCCCTCGGTGCGAGCCAGGATTCTTGGTTGCAGGCCGAGGGTCACGGAGCACCGTGTTCTGAGACTTACACAGTCACCAACTTGGCCACAACCCTCCAGTAATGGACAGTTCATCTTTGAGATTTTTAAACTACTGATATTCACTTTCACTGGTAAGAGGTCAGAGTGCTGGTACCACGACTGATGTGTATTAATGTCTTCCAGTTTTAGCATGTCACTATCTTGACTCATGGCAGTGACAATTTGTTCCAACGAAATGGCAGCTGGGGTGCTTGACTTCACAATGAAATTTGTGTATGCTTGAGCCGTCTTGGAAGGATTGCCATGGCACTGTAGAGGCACTTGTGGGAAGTTGTCGGCAGGGTTTTTATCTTTCCCTGCACGATGGTGTAGTTGTATTTTTGAAATTGCAGACCCCAACATTCAACGCGAGGAGGCATTTTTGTCTTTCGATTGCCAAAGATGGTCAACAATACTTGATGACCTGTCACAAGCTTGAAGGGCTTCCCAAACAAGAATACGTGGAAATGTTCACAAGCCCACACCACTACTAAGCTTTTTTCCTCAGGTTGTGAATAAGCACGTTCAGTTTGGGAGAGTCTTCTGCATGCATATGCCACAATATGTCTTCTAGCATTTGGATGTCCGCCGTGCTGCGTAAGTATGGTGCCTAAGCCGACAGGGCTAGGGTCAACAACAACCTCAGTATGAAGCTTTGGATCAAAGTGCCATTTAAGTAGCGTTCTCAATAGCTTGTTTGATTTCCTGAAAACTTAGCTCGCATTCAGGTGACCAATGAAAAGAAACATTCTTTTTCGTCAAGTTTCTTAATGGCGCACTGGCAGTGGCAAAGTCTCCTATGTATCTAGAACAAAAGTTGGGCATACCAAGTAATCAACATAACGTGGAAACATCTTGTGGGGGACTGGCAGTTGATAGCGCTTGAACTTTAGCTGGATCAGGTGTCATGCCCCCATCAGGAAGGATATGGCCAAATAATTTTTATTTTGTCTTATGGATCTCACATTTCTCAGCATTCAAAGTTAAGCCTGCATCAGCGAGCAAGCAGCACTCTTGTGTGAGAGCTTTATCATGCTCCTGCTGTGTATCTCCCAAAAACAGTATGTCATCACTATAATTGAAAGCATTCATGACAGGCTTTATGATCTGTCGAATGACATCTTGAAAAAGTTTGGCAGCTGATGACACACCAAAACACAGTCTTTTGTAACAGATTAGACCAATATGTGCAGAAAAGATGGTAATGTACTTGCAATTCTCCCCAAGTTCCAACTGATGATATCCTTTATTCAAATCAAGGCAGGACAATACCTTCCCACCATTCAATTGTGCTATCATGTCGGCAATGTGTGGACCTGAAAGTTGTTCTCTTTCAATTGCCTTGTTCGCTTGACCCATAGCCACGCAGATGCGTACAGCTCCTTCATGGTCCTTTTGGGTACTTCCACTATGGGAGCAACCCATGGATTTGTACCAGTTGAGCTCTCAATGATATCATGGAAAATCAATTAATGCTAATCTGCCCAGGTATACAACCATATCTAGAACAAGTTGAGGGAAGTTTCGATCGCATGCTTTTAACCCGCTTTCGTTTTGGAACTTTTTATAGAATGCTCACATTGCCCGAGGCTAATGATTGGTCGAGAAATTTACTCCCATGTCCATGTGACGATATTTCACCCCAATCTACAATGCATGTCATTCTATTTTGTAAATTTTATATGCTACCTAGGAAAAGGTTTTTAATACCAATTTTGAAGAGCATGAATTTGAGACAATGCAGAATAGCCTATCTGAAGCTGCAGTCTTTGGAAAATCAGCTGCATACAATGACTATTGTCTCTTTTTTTAAAAGTGTTATTAGGTACAGGAATACAATGTAAAATAACACAAAATCTCACGTATTTTTTACTTTGTTTGATATATATATATAACAAGAATATTTTTACTGTGACATTGATTGTGTTATTAATTGTGCTTTTATGATTTTTATTGATAAAAATCGAATAAAGCTGAATTTGATTTGATTTGATATCATGCTTAAGTAAGTATTCAAGTTCTTTTTCAACAACTCTTGTGTTTCATCGTTGCTACAAATGCACCTTGACTTTTCAGTGGTGTCGATGCAGCCCAGGTATACACTTTAGTTTTTAATGGTGTAAGTCGGGGCAATGGAGACAGCTCATTATATTTCTCCTCAGGCATAATGTTTATCAACGCACCACTGTCGATAATGAAAGGTATTAAACAACCATTGACTTTTAGTATGATTTTCGGACAATGTTTCAATGACTATGGTGCTTTGTCATGTTGACATTTCTTTGACCGGTATTTTTCCTCACATGCAGCCAGTCCAACATGTGCATGTTTCTCTGAGGTAAACATCAACATGAAACAACCATCTTCTTCATTTTCACTTGACATTGATTTTGAAGAACTGTTAGACGAAGATTTAGATGCCAATCGACTTCGTTTGGTGCCTAATTGCCTCAGTTGAAGGGGCTTGCTGGATCTTATGGGTGTGCATCGAATGTCATTTCTGGAACGTTCCGGCGACCATTTTGTCTTCACACCGTGACACACTTGCTTTTTCCTTCACCTTGCAGACCGTTACAAAATGGTTCTCCTTCCCACAGCCTTTGCAGATCAGCCCATTGGCAGAAAATACACCTTCATGTGGAAACAAAAATCCACACCTGACGCACAAGTTCTTTTTCTGAGGAGAAATCACTTTGTATCCCTCGGCCTTGTGCTTTGACTCACTTTTCACGTTAATGTCTGACTCACTCTGGGCACCTCCGGCCTCCATGTCAGCAGCTTGTAAATCAGTACGCTCTTGAGCACTGGCAGCAATAAGAACTCGCTCCACACTAAGAGTTTCTCTCAGCATTTATCGTCTGAACGAATCTGACAGCATCAGTCTATCACTATATGGCATATAGCTTCCTCATCATTAAAGTCATTGAACTTAGTAATCGTCCCCGCCATCGCCATCATTGATGGATACAAGATCCAGAGGAAGGACCGCCCCAACCGCCCAGGGGGAGGACTCGCCATCGCACACAAGAGCTTCCTCCGACTCTCCACCTCCATCACGAGTGACTCCTTCTCCACCACCGAACACCTTCACTTCCAGGTCCAGACCAGCCCTAGAACCACACTTTGCGGCACCCTCGCCTACAGACCCCCCGGACCTCGTGCTTCGTTTGCCACCGCCATCACTGACCTCATCGCACCCCACGCCATTGCCTCCATGGACTACATACTCATCGGAGACCTGAACTTCCACCTCAACAACTCCAGCGACCCCAACTTCACCACACTCCTGGACAACCTCACCAACCTTGGACTGAAACAGCTCGTCACCATGCCTACCCACAAGGCTAGACACACCCTTGACTCCATCTTCGCAGGTGGGAAAAACATCCACTTCAGCGACACCACGCAACCCCTATGGACAGACCACCACTGCATACACTTCCTCGTCAACAAACCCACGCCGCCCAAACCTGCACCCCGCCCTCCTCGAAGAAACTGGAGCAAAGTCACTGAGGAGCAGCTCAACTCCACCCTCAACCGCGATGCCCCCACCACCTCGACCGACGCCAACCTCGCAGCCAAATAACTCAACAGATGGATCTCCAACTGCGCAGACGAGCTCGCACACCAACGTAACCCCGACAGACAGCACCCCAGGAAGGCCACCTGGTTCACCACCGACCTCCAAGAATCCAGACGCACCTGCAGACGTCTCGAGAAGAACTGGAGAAACAGCAAAATGTCGGAAGATCGCATCACCTACAAGAACACCATGACGGAATACCACCAACGCATCAGATCCACCGAAAGGACCTTCATCCAGAACAAGATCTTTGCCAACTCCAGCAACTCCAAGGAACTCTTCAGCGTCATCCAGGAATTCACCAAGCCCCCCAGCGAAACTATGGACATCACCCCATCCCAGGACCTCTGCAACAAGCTCGGCTCCTACCTCCATCTGAAAATCAAGGACCTGTACGACAACTTCAACGACCAGACACCGAACTCCGAAACCACATTCTACTCCAGCAACGCCAGCCAGCCCACCATCTCCGCCTGTACCCCAGTCACCACAGAAGACACCACTTCGACCATGAAAGGCATCCACTCAGGAGCCCCCACGGATCCCTGTCCCCCACATATCTTCCACAGAACCGCCACCGACATTGCTCCGGAACTACGATGCACCATCAACGCCACCTTCGAGACGCCATCTTTCCCGAACACTGGAAATGCACAGAAGTAAGACCCCTGCTCAAGAAGCCCTCAGCAGATCCCACAGACCTCAAGAACTACCGACCCTCCCCCCCTTCACGGCCAAAGTAACCGAGAAAACCGTCAACACCCAACTGACAAAATTCATTGAAGAAAACGCCATTCTCGACCCCTCCCCATCCGGATTGCGCAGCAACCACAGCACGAGACCGCTCTACTCGCCACCACAGACGATCTCCGCATCCTCCTCGACCAAGGCCACACTGCGGCCCTGATCCTACTCGACCTCCCTGCAGCCTTCCCAGATTGGATTTCCCAGAAATATTTACCTACACACAGACAAAAAGCATTTTTTCATGGAAATCCAGTGCTGTTCGTCAGCACTGGATTCTCTCCTCCAGAACTTATGAGAGACTGGAACTACACACACCTGTGACCAGTTTTATGCAGCCCATTCATGTGACTCCACCCTGGGCTTGCTGCTTCCTGGAACTGCATATAAGCCGCCATTTACTGAAGCTCCTTGTTCGTGCATTGAAGTTTGTTCCTCTGTGTACCATACCTCTTGGTGCTTGTTTAACAGTCCTGTTCCTGCCTTGTTTCAGCCAAAGCCTGTGCCCTGTTCCTGTGCAGCCTGCTACAGAATTTCCCAGCCCTGCTTTGCTTTTGCTTACTTCCTTGTCTGCCTTTTTTCTACATTTTGGTGCAGTCCCTGTGCTGCTCTATTTCTAATTAGTCCTAGTTTGTTCCTTCTGTTCCTGTTGTTATTTGCCCTTTACTTATTCATGTTGGTTCTGCCACAGCTCTTGCATTTCTCCTCAGTCTCCTAGATTTTCTCCCTAGTTTATGTTCCCTTTCTCATTGGATTCTTATGCTGTCTCTAATTCCCTTGAAGTTCCACTCTCTTGCTTGTTACAGTTCCTAGTACTCCAGTTTTCCTTGAATACCTTGCTTCTGACTACTTGCTACAGCTCTTAGGTTCCTTTCTAGTGCTTGCTCTGTATTTCCCTCTTGGGCTTTTGAGTCTGGTAAGTGCACTATTTGGTGCTTACTTGTGTATAAGTGTATTCCTTTGTACAGGGGTTGGCTCCGGGTTTCTCCGAGGCAATTCCTGCCTCATCCTTTGTCTTGTGTTATATGTAGTCTTAAGTCCCTAATGTGTAACAGTGTGATATTTCTATTATTCTTAGGGATTGCTACTGTGTGTTCAGCTGGACCTGTAATGGCTCATCTCGTTCCCTAGGGTCCAGAGACAGAATTACTTCCACGGCCTCCTTTCTATGGGGCTTGCAGGGTGACTATCTGTAAGAGTAATCTGCACAGAGGCATTGACATTCCCTATTGCTGTGAAAAGTTCTGTCTTACCTGGGTACAACCCTAGTGGTAACCCACAGTCTTTTTCCATTATTGGTCCATTTCCTGTTTGCCCTCTATCCTGCTCCTGTGCTTTACTCTGTTCTTTCCTGGTGCATGGCTTGGTCTGCTGCTTCGCTTTGGTTTACTGCAGCCCTAGGGAGATATTCCTTGACCTTGAGGTGTGCTCCACCCGAAGTTCCTGACAGGCATAGTTGCACATTTGTCCTGTTATTTGAGTTTTACAATAAAGCGTCTCTTTTTCCTTTCAGGAAAATGGGCTGAATTTTAAAAAAATTGCTTTATTTAAAAGCAAACACAGACATGGTGGTCTGCTGATCCCAGCAGGCCACCATCCCTGTGAAGGTAGCGAATCCTAGTGGGTCACATATTGCGATCTACCTTATTAATATTCCTGAGGTACTTCTATTTGCAACCCATTACGAATTGTTATTTTGGAAATTAGGTCCAGATCTCACCTTAGCACATTGATAATAGTGATTACCAAATAGCGATTCCCAAAAAATCACTATTACTAATGCTCTTACATCTAGCCCTTAGATCCTTCCTTGATAGAAACATTCTTTTTGGGTAAAATCTGCAAATTATGCAGCAAATATGGATTATGTGCCAAATCCATAAAACGCAGCTGCTGCAGAATAGCATAATTCTAGGTTCCCTTACATAAGGAGTTCAACGCGAGGTCACACACACATATATCAGCTGTTATCTATCGCTGGCAGCCAAGGCTTGAGATATTTTACTCAGGGCTAACGACCTTAGGGACTCTCTACAACCTGCACCCACGTGACCAATCTACATGCAACTTTTCAAACTGAAGCTTAAGCAGACAATAGTTTTGGGAAAGTCAATCAGATTAACAGATATTGTGATACAATAGCCACTCTCCCCTTAGCCTAATGAATGTAAATGCATCAGCCAAGGTCAGTACACGGAGCTAACCAAACAAACCCCTAGATGACCCAGCAAAACATTTTACAGACATACCACTGACCACAACTAAAGATTAAAAACAAGGCGAAAAAAGAAAATGCGTCAGCGAAATTGTACATAGCACACACCCATTGCTCTTTGCAAAGTTTCTGCACAACTTGGCTCCCGTCACCAAATTTTCAGCTAAAATGTTCCTTTAGAAAACCATTTTGTGGGAGAATTTAGCTGCCATAGTAGATAATTCATGGTTTTTCTCTATTAGGAGTTCTGTGACAAAATATCTGATTTCTTTCAAACTAAAATCATAGACATTTACTCCTCGTTGGAAGCTTCTAACTCCAAGGTGGGGTCACCTGCTCATTCTACCCCCCTTCTAAGTGAGGGCCTGCTCTCAGAGAACACTCCCAGGCTTCTCACCTTTCCCAGTATGCTGCCAGAGGCGACAGACCGCCTTCTGGAACAAGTGAAATCGGGTTCACCGTTGGATCCCTGCCCCCTCAAGGTGCTAAAAATCGCTCGTGAGGTTATTATCCCTCACCTTACCGCTGTCCTCAATGTAGCCATCTCAGAGGGACAGTATCCCACCTTGTGGAAGATGGCAGTGGTGAAGCCACTTTTGAAGAAGCCTTCCCTGGATCCCAGAGAATTGAAGAATTACCGGCCGATCTCTTTACTTCCGGTTCCAGCGAAGATTCTTGAAACCTACCTAAACTTCCATCTCAGTTCTTACCTAAAGGATCACCACTTACTCGATGGCTCACAACATGGATTTAGAAGTCACCATAGTACGGACACAGCATTGACCACTGTTTTTAACAACATCCGTACTCAAGTGGATTCTGGGCATACCACCTTGCTTGTTCTACTTGACCTTACCGCTGCCTTTGATACCCTGTCTCCTCTGAGGCTGGTTGAACGCCTCAGAGAGATAGGCATCGGGGGCTCGGCTCTGGGGCTTCTTACCTCTTTTCTCAATGAAAGGGCACAAATTGTGAAATTGGGCCAATTCTACTCAGCCTCTAAATCCTTGTCATGTGGTGTTCCTCAGGGCTCCGCTCTGAGTCCAACACTTTTTAACATCTATGTCTCCCCTCTGGCTAAGGTTGTGAGATCCTTTGGGTTAGAGGTGCTGTCCTATGCGGACGACACCCAAATAATGGTATCTATTGCTCATAGCATTAGGGATTCTGCCCTTAATTTCAGGAATTGTATGCAGGCAGTCTCCTCCTGGATGGTGGAAAATTTTATGAAACTGAACAGTGAGAAGACTGAGGTCCTGATTTTTGGCAGTAAATTGGAGATCTGGTCCGGTGACTGGTGGCCGGACTCTCTTGGCGTCTGCCCCTGTCCGGTAGTACATGGGAAAAATCTAGGGGTCATTGTTGACAGCTCACTTTCCCTTAATCTCCAGGTCAGCAGGACAGTGTCCACTTGTTTCGGGATCATGAGGATCCTTAGAAAAATTGCCCATTTCCTTTCCTTTGAAGCACGCAAGCAGGCTGTTATTGCCTTGGTAACGTCTAGGTTGGACTACTGTAATGCCCTTTATCTGGGCATTGACAAGGGTCTGGTGCGACGTTGCAGCTGGCTGGTACAGAACGCGGCGGCCAGGCTGGTGATGAATCTTCCTAAATTCCATTCAGTCACAGCCTCCATCAGGTCATTGCATTGGCTGCCTGTGGACCGTAGGATCCTTTTCAAAACTCTGTGCCTGACTCATGATGCTTATTTTGGCTCAGGCCCAGATGGGATCAAGGCGATGTTCCAGCGGTATGTTCCCAGCAGACTGCTCCGGTCTTCAGATAAAAACTTGTTAACTTTACCGAGGTTTAAGAAGGCAAGGTGGGGAGGTAGAGCTTTTTCCACGGCTGCGGCTAAGCTGTGGAACTCCCTCCCGGAAGAGCACTTTAGTCAGTTGTCCCATTCTCTCTTCCGTAAAACCTTAAAGACCTGGCTCTTCTCACAGACATCAGGATGAGCTTGTTTTTGTTTTGGTCTGTTCCTCGCAGTCTGCTATTAGCGCCTTGACGCCCTTGGGCTAAGTCCGCGCTCTACAAGTCCAATACTTACTTACTATTACCAAAACCTACTTTGCACATTTTTTAAAGAAAATTGACAGCTTAAAATATCTAGGGACCTGACGAGTTGGTCAGTGTATTCTGACCCTTGTGTAAACCCCTCTTTACGCTTACGTTGGAATGACAAGTTGGAAGGTATTTAACGTATCCAAAATATATTTAATGCGTTAAAAACCTCAACCTTAGTTACATTTTGGCAGGTCAAACCTGCTGAAATGTAACCAGGGAAAAGCATATGGTATTAACTGTATCATGTGGATTTGGGGGCGCTAAACACCAAAATCTGCATCTTATTACCCAGAAACTCATAATGGGTGTTATTTATCGCATCCGATAAATAACAGACACTGTGGTATCGTTATTTATCAGGTGCAATAAATAGCACCTAAACTTGTAATCTGGGCATTCGTTTTTAAACTTTAAAAAAAAACACAATTTAAGGACTAATATGTTCAACAAAGGGCTTTCTAGGAGGAAAAACTCCGTATTTGTAAGGATTTGAAAGCAGATGATGTAAAGGTTAAGTGCTAACCTTGGGACACAGGAAAGA
The DNA here is from genome assembly GCA_963921515.1 of Calotriton arnoldi. Classification (NCBI taxonomy): domain Eukaryota; kingdom Metazoa; phylum Chordata; class Amphibia; order Caudata; family Salamandridae; genus Calotriton; species Calotriton arnoldi. The sequence continues at coordinate 390,057 of CAWUFW010005076.1, read as the reverse complement.
GTGTGATGGGGAGACAGGATCAGATGATGATTTGTCAGATCTTTGCCAGCCACAGGAATAATCCTTATGTACTTGGACTAAGTGACGCCCCCTGCAGGTCGCAGAAGTCACAGAAAGCCCTTCAGTTAAGGGGTTTGTGTGGTGCCCCCTTCACAGTGATCAAGGCTAAAGATAGATCTTTAGAAGGCTAGTCTCTCAATATTGGGGTGGCAGGACTTCAAATGATAAGAATAACCGGGGAGCACAGTGAAATTTGGGGTGGTAAGGTGATGCCGGTATAGTGGGGTGAGAAGAGCTTGCCAAATATGTAAGGAGACAGTCTGGTCATTTACCTTAAAGTCTCTGAAAGTCTGGAATGGGGGGTGCCTCCCAATTTCCCCTACTCCAAAGGGTACAAGGGTGACGCATGGCGACTGAGAGGTCTGGAGACAGGACTGTGATAGTACATGCAGAAAGTCTAGAGGTCGTTTCAGTATCAAACAAAATCATTCTGAGGGGGCGGCACAGAAGTATAAGCTGATACCCTCTGTCGCTGACCTAGTGCAGCACTGTGTGAGGTGGAAGAGTTTAAATGTACAGAAACTCTCGGCAACTCAAAACTTTAATAACAGCATCCTATCTCTCTGCAAGGAAAACCTGCTGCACTTGGTTTGCTCCTGTAACACTGTAATGGCAGAAAGAAAACAACTGTTAACTAAGGCTTTTAATCAAAGAGGAATTCGAACAAGAAGACAGGCAATTTTAGCCTGTTTTGACCCAGGGGACCCTCAGTTAAATTACCGTTTTGTCAAATTTCTGCTAAAAGTGGAGCAAAGATTACAGAAAACGTAATTTGTTCAGTGCAGCCGATATAAGTAATAATTCAAGGGCATTATCATCCTTTAGGAACAACATAGTGTTCCCCAAGGCACTATGAGGGGCAGACTTGTTGACTTTCGAACTTAAATCCTCCTAAGGTAGACTAATGAACTGAAATATTCTTCTTCTTCGTGACCTTTGCTTGCTTCTCATTACTTGACATATATTATATTGAAACTGAAGATTTTACCATTGCTATTTTTAACTGGGTTTTACTACGTAATTGTGTTTTACTATGTAAAAGTATAAGTTATTATTCAACGGTCATATTATCCTTTAGGAATAATATAGTGTTTCCTAAGGTATTATCAGGGGCAGACTTGCCAACTTGATGGCAGATAAATGAATTGAAATGTTCTTCGTTTAATAGCATTTCCAATTTTAAAGCTGTGACTACCCGTCTTCTTACTATCTGTCATATTATTATTATTGGAATTATTAATTATCTTACTATGCAAATATGTATTATTTCGTACAACTTTTATTGCAATGGTTTTAAGTAACCTTGCAATAGTCTAAATAAACTTAAACTTAAACTATCTCTATAAAGGGCTCAAAACAACATACTTTGAGGGTGAGTACAAACTCCATCCAATATGATTGTTATATTGGTATACATAGGCCATTGATACCACACATATCCATCCTGCATGAATCTCAACATTTGTATCCTCATTCATTCATATATGGCAGTGTACACACAATGATACAATGGGGAAACATCTAGCACAATAATCCTTCATTTTGACTCTTGATCACTAAAACAGTCATCATGACAATTCTTTTAAGAGTACAACATATGTCCAATATCTGTAATGTGCCTATAAGTCGACTGATGCTCTTTGCAGATGCCTTATGTTCAGTCTTCTTGTGCCTTAGAATACTGGGGCAGATGCAGGCCTGCCCTCTGTGGTCCTGTTGCCTCAGTGTTGGATGATTGCGACTGAAAGACTACTGCAGACCCTGAGCACATTGGATCATCCGTTGCTGATCTAATTACAATAGGAGAGTTTTACTAATTAGAAAATAATGCCAACTTTTAATGTGGTTTGGTTTGGTTTCTCTAGGCTGCAGACAGCTTGCACTGACATCTATTCATATTTGCAGAAAGAAATGTGCACTTTTATTTGATGTGCACAAGCCTTTTCCATGCGCATGTGTGCTGTATTCTTTTACATTTCAGAAAATCAGCGAAATAGAAGCCTAATCCATGGTCCTATTTAGCCAAACATAACTGTATTCATTTGTGTTCCTGAGGAAGCCAAGTCCAGGATTTTCCTGTCTTTGTACCTTTTAAGGTCTTTTGCTCAAGTCTTTCTTATGGACCATTCATTAGTTGAACTGCCCATTGTATTTGTGTATGATATAAACATCATGTCATTTCCTCCATTTCCTATGGGGTGGTTCTTTCTGTTTTCTTTTCCAGAATACAGATGTGGCGAGACAACCATTTTTCCTCCTCCTCGGGGTAGACTAGATGTAGGATTTTGGGAAGTTAGCATTCTTGTCGCTTAAGACATCTAATTGATTCTCCTTACTTAAAGAGGACTGCGACGCAGGCACACATTGGGGGCGCTATTGGTGCGCCAAAGGCAAACCCGTCTGCACCTGTCGTGTCCATTCCGCGGCCAGCGCCAGCCATGCTGCTCATGACAGGTCAGTTGGGCCTCGGGTGCCTTGCTATCTGTACACCTCACTGGAGCTTTTGCCCCTAGGGCCTTCTAAGCTGCGACCTGGTGCTGGCGGCTGATAACTGCGCTGGGGAACTTAGGTGTAATCATTGTTGTACTGTCTTTCCTCCTGCAAATACTATGGTGTGTGGGTTGGTCCAGGAGGTTTGTCGCCCTAGTTCACTACCTCCATCTCTGCAGCTCTTGGCTATACTGATTACCATTCACTCCCTTCATGGGCACGCCTTGCATATACATAGTTTGCTGAGTGATTTAAGACTAAAACATGGAAGAATGATGCCACAGCTCTTGGTATAGCAACTGCTATTCCTGATGGGTATTCCCTGGTGCATTTTGATAGGAATAACAGGAAAGGAAGGGAGGTTGTGATTTCTTACAAGTAGGCTATTCATTGTACCACTTTTGAGCTGCCTGAACTATTGGGAGAAGGTCTAGGTTTTTGTTTTTCAGTATCGTCCCAGTCAGTCTTCTGTAGCAGGTGACTTGATTTACTGCGCACTGGGTTATGCGGGGGAATTTATCAAGTCATTAGTTGAAGCATTAACTCATCTGACCCTTCAATATGCTAATTCACACTCTCAGGGGAGTTTAATCTCCAGAGTCCAGATGGATAATACCACGGATGAACTGGCCTGTACCTTGGCAGACCAGTAAGCCTACCTTAAATTGTCTCAAGAAATAACTGCCCCTACCCATCAAGCCAGACATATTATTGATGTGATATTTTCTAATCTTCCTATGTTGGTTGAAGATCCCTACGTCGTTGCCTGGTCAGACCATTATTAATTTCCCTTTGTGTGGTCCTTTACCACCAGTTTCCAGCAGGCCAGGCATACTGAAAGACATACCACTCGGACTTGGAATACATTAGGGATTAAGGAGTTCGTTGAGTTCCTTTCCAGTTCCTTCTGCTTCTGGTGCATTGATCATGATGCTGACGCAGTTACCGGTTGGCTTCAGGCAGCCCCTGAGGCTTTTGACCCACTCCAGTTGAGAAGAAGCTCAAACGCAGCCCTTCTGACCCGCGGTTATTTTCCTCTCATGCCTTGGAGAGGAGGGCTTTTAAGAATTTGGAAAGAGAGTGGCGTAAGGACTAATCCTCTGCAAGTAAAGCCACTTATAAGGCAGCCTTGCTATAAGGCATCATGCTGCTATTAAACCATCCCAGGCTTCTTTTTTCCAAACTAAGATCCACTCAGCCTTCAATGGCCCACGAGAATTTTTTCAGATTGCTAAAGCCTCACTGGAACATGTTACAGGTCCGCTGCTCTCTCCCAGAAACTTTGTGCTGGGCTTGCAGATTTCTTTGAGGACAAGCTTCTCAAAATTCAGAGGAATTTGCATGAGCCTTTCTTTTCCCCAGAAGAAAAGCTGCTAGCGGATGAGTACACCTGCAAGCACTGATGTCTCTCAGTTCAGTCTTATCTCGCTTGAGAAGTCTGAAACAGCAATTCTAAACTGTAAATTAGGATTACCAGCTAACCCCTGTCCTCCCTCCATTGTTGCATCTGCACTGAAGGTGATCAACCCAGTCATAAATGAGGGTTTAACACCTCACTCTCAATAGTTACCGTGCAGCATCTGGGAAGAAGGCTTTGGTTGTTGCGCTATTAAAACAATCTTCACTGGAACCAAATCCCCTGTTTAACTTCCAGCCCATTTCCCTTCTCCCAGTGCTATACAAAATACCTGAAAAGCTTGTTAATAGCTAGCTGTTGGATGTTCTGGAGCAGCACAATCTTTTGCATTCCAGTCAATCTGGGTTTCTACCCCTACATAGCACAGAAACAGCCCTATTAGAATTGTCAGATTATATAAAGTTAACACTTGATCAAGGGAAGAATGACACACTGATCTTCCTTGATCTTTCAGTGTCATTCAATACCACCTCCCAATATATCCTTCTCCGACATCTGGCTAACCTCAGGGTTGGAGCTCAGGCATTGGACTGGATTGAGTCCTTTCCGGACACCAGGGAGCAGGCGGTCTGTTTGGCTCCGTTTTGCTCGGCCATTAAACCACTTAAGCAAAGGGTGCCACTGGTGTCTTCACTGAGTCCTACTCTATTTAATGTGTCCATGCCTCCTCTGGCACCATTGGTTAAGTCATACAAGTTTAAAGTTATGTCTTATGTTGATGATACCCAGCTGCTTCTTCCCTTCGAGAGTAATTTGACAATGATTAGGGCATCTTTTAAAGCCTGTCTTCATGCAGTTTTCAATTGGATGTACATGAGTCTGCTGAAGTGCAACTCTGAAAAGACCGAAATTCTTTTGTTTGTTGTCACATGCCTCAAACTAGTGGGAGTTGCACTGGCCAGCATCTCTACTATACCCATCGCCCCCACCACAGTCACTGAAAATCTTGGAGTCAATTTTGACAACCAACTTTCCTTCCAACCTCAGGTGTCTACAATGGTAGGTTCCTGTTTTGCGTTGCACCGTGCCATAAAGGAGTTTCTCTTCCTTCCCCCATTGTATTCTACGAAGGAAGCGGGTCATGCTCTGATAACTTCTGAATTGGACCATGCCAATTCCCTTTATCTTGATCAGGCAGCTGGAAGTGTTCAAATACACTGTAGCTCATCTAATTTTGAAACTGCCTTGGAGTGTTGTGATCTTCAGGCATCTTAGATCTCTCCACTGGTTGCCAGTTAAGAAGAGCATCCTTTTTAAGTCTCTGGTTCTGGGTCAACGGGCCCTTTTCTCTTCTAGTCCGTTGTATCTTTCTGCAAGATTTCAGTTTTGTTGCTCAGCGAGAACATTTCAGTCACCCACAGCAACCTAATTATAAGTTGAAGTCTATGAGATCCTTAACAGTCTACTTGCAACTGGGAACTAAACAGAAGTAGTGGTGTTTATTGTGTGTGCAATGATAGACAACACTGGATCCATGGGTAGGTTGTTGCTGGACAAAAGCCTATCTCATGTGTGACTGGTAGTATCTTAAAGCGCTACATCATGATTTTAAGGTGCTATTTCCCTTCTTCATGGTGAAATTGATTTCCGTCCTGTATCCCAGTAGACAGACAATGGTTAATGTATTTCAGTTATTAACATTGTGCATTGTGTTCTGGGTTTTGTTTGAAATTGTATTGATTCATTTTGAGTATTGTGAGAGTTTGGTTGAATCAGCAATGGGATTGCTTTTATAGCAACATCTGAGAAATCGCTTATTAGTGAGGAAGTTCAGCCTCCAGTGGGAAGTGCTGCATATGAGATGCTGTTGAATCATGGTTCACATGTGTGTCTGTGGCTTGCAGAATGACATAATGCATAAGGTGATAAGAAGCTGCAATTTCCTAAGACTGGTACGTTCGATGTGAAGAAATTTGCTTATTTGAGGTGAGTCATGTTTGAAATGAAACCACATCTGAGAACTGCACAAATTGCGGCCTTTAATAAGAGGGATTATGTGGCCAGTTAGAAGAGGCATCAGAAAATGCTGAAGGATCAAGTTAGTAAGGCTATGAGTCAGGAAATGGGGTGTATTATATGGTGTGGTTGTGTGACCGCAACCACTTCAGGACCAGTAGATATAGGGTAGCTGTGGCTCTGAGCAGTCAGGCTTACACAGAGGAAACAAGCATTTGCAATGCAATAGGTCTCGCATTTACGCAAGTTTGAGCTATTGATATTGCAAATAACAATGCCTTTTATTTTGGTTTTCGTTTTTAAAACATAAATAAAAGGCATTGTCATTTACAATGCCAATAGCTTAAACTCGCGTAAATGCGAAACCTATTGCATTGTAAATGCTTGTTTCATAGCGCGAACCTGTTACCAAGAGCATTAGGGCACTTTACAACAGAACTAGACTGTTACACGTTTCTTCCTTTTTTCGATCACAGTGTGATCTGTTTGCAAGAAACATGGTTGGTGGATTGCAGCTTATTTTTGGAGGGCTTTAAAGCTTTTTTTGTTCCAGCATCTCCTTCTGTGGGTGGCAGATCCAAGGGTGGCCTTGTTATCTATATATCTCTGAAAGTAGACTGCCAGATTCAGGTTTTGTCGTCATCAAGCCAAAGTGTTCAGGCTCTGGAACTAAAACGGGGAGTGTTAGAAATGGGATCTCTAGTTGGCAAGGGCTTGCACCTTTGTCCAAGTAGGGACCCTTCTTCCTAGTCAGGGTAAGGGTTGTTACACTCGTGAAGTAACCCCTGCTCACCCTCGTGGTAGCTTGGCACGAGCAGTCAGGCTTAATTCAGAGGCAGTGTGTAAAGCATTTGCACATAACCAACAGTAATACAGTGTAAGCACTACAAACGGACACCACACCAGTTTAGAAAAATAACCAATATTTTATATACTCAAGACAAGACCAATTACGACAAAAATCCACAATACTATACTTTACGAATGAATACTTGATACGTTAACTTCTTCTTTGCAGGAATAGCACAAAAGCAAAGTTCGTACGAGTCGGTAGCTCCGTCCGAGCCTACCGTGATGCTGAAAACCACAGAGTCTAACAGTTCCAGCCGACCGCGTCGATACGGGCCAGCAGAGTCGTGAGCAGACTCGGTCACAGTACCTTTTCTCGTTGTGGCTGGTACGGAGTGTACGAGCCGGTCGGCGTTCGTCGCGGTTGCGGTGCAAGACGGAGCGATGCAAGGTGCGGTGTCCCTCGATGCGGTGCAGGCCGCGGCTCGATGAGCGTCGTGCAGACGGAGTCGGTGAGTCCAAGGCGTGCGATGCAGGGCGAGACGATGCTCGATGCGGTGCTGACAGGTTGCGATGCAGGCGACCAAGCCGGAGTGCGGGAGCTGGCGTCGGACAGCGGTGCGAGTCGGAGCGGTGCGTCGCAGACGTGCGAGCGGTGCCCCAAATGCGGTGCGGTCTCGACTCTTGAGCCAGTTGCAGCGACAGTGTCGGTCTGGTCCGGCTGGCCCAGTGAAGCGATGCGATGCGAACTGCGGTGCCCACAGGTCACGGTGCAAGCAGCGGCTCGATGTTGGCGGCGTCGGACGTCGCCCACGGTGAGACCAGGGTTGCGATGCGAAGCGGGGCGATGCGGTCTGCGGTGCAAACAGGTCACCGGCCAGGGATGGATTCGGTTGACGGAGTCGGTTGCGGTTCCCTTCCTCTGTGGCGACTGAAACAGCGTTCCAGAAGCGGTACCCAGAGGCTTGTGAAGTCTTTGCAGTCCCTGAGACTTCTTAACAGGAGGCCAGCTCGGTTTCTGGCCCTTGGAGATACTCAGCACAAGTTTGGAGAAAGTTCAGTCCAGTCCTTTCACTGCCCAAGACAGAAGCAGCAACTGCAGGCCAACCCAACAAAGCAACAACACAGCAAAGGGGCAGTACTCCTCCTGGCAGCTCTTCCAGCTCTTCGTCTTGGCAGGTTCCTTGATTCCAGCGAGATCTAAATTCATGGGGTCAGGGCCCCAATATTTATATCCCAAATTCCTTTGTTCTCTGAAGGCAGAGAGGCCTTCGCCTAGTCCAAACCAGTTCTGGAGCACTTTGTTGACAAGTCTCCGTCCCTTCTTTCAGTGAGTAGGCCAGGGACATCAGACGCACCACAGGAGGTGGAGCCAGCATTGTGGAGGGAAGGCACTGTCCTATTCAGGGCCCAGGTGCGACCCCTCCCACCCATCTACAGGTCGATCTGGCTATTCAGCCCTGCGCTGACTCACCCTGTCTCCTGGCATCCCCCAGCCCCGGTCACTCACATTCCAGACACGGAATACACAACCTCGCAGAGGCAGGCTTGGATGGTTAGGCAAGAAAATACCCACTTTCTAAAAGTGGTATTTTCAAACCCAGAATGGTAAAACCAACCTTACTAAAAGCTGCATTTTATCATTCTGAGTCCAGGCATACTAAACTCGAATTTCTACCATGTTCCCGGGGTCAGTTAGGATTATATACTGTAATAATCAAAACCGCCCGTTCTGGCCTAGGGGGAACAGGTAGCCTTGCAATAGTGAAAAACGAACTAGGCTGTAATTCACTATCAGGACATGCCGCACACACCCGGGCATGTCCTACCTTTCGCGTACAACGCACCCTGCCCACAGGGGTACCTTGGGCCTACCTTAGGGGTGACTAACATGTAGCAAAGGGAAGGTTTAGGGACTTGCAAGTGTGTGCACTTGCCAAGTCGACATGGCAGCCCCAGGCTGCGCACAGGCTCTGCGATGGCAGGCCCGAGTTACACTTTACGGGCTGTTTGCGTGGGTGGCACAATCCAGTGCTGCAGCCCACCAACAGCATTTGGTCTATAGGCCCTGGCACTCGCAGTGCACTTTACAAGGGACTGACAGATAAACCAAATAGGCCAATCATGGAAACACCAATCCATAACACATTTTATACAGGAGCACTTGCACTTTCCCACTGGACCGCAGTGAGGAAAGTGCGCAGAATCATCACACCAGCAAAAACAGAGTCAAAACCGGGAGGTCAGAAAGCAAAAAGTCAGGGAAACACGCCAAAAGATGCCAAGTCTAACACATGTCCCCTCCAGCTGAAAGTAGGGAGAACTACCCAACCCCATTGGAGTTCTCTTCACTAAGGCGGAAGAACCTGGACAGACCATCTGCGTTGGCGTGTTCTGTACCAGGACGGTGCTCCACCGTAAAGTCCATTCCCTGTAGGGAGATGGACCACCTCAGCAGTTTTGGATTCTCACCCCTCATTTGCATCAACCATCTGAGGGGCCTGTGGTCTGTCTGAACCCGGAAGTGAGTCCCAAACAGGTATGGTCTCAACTTCTTCAGTGCCCAGACCATAGCAAAAGCTTCCCTTTCTATGGCACTCCACCTCTGTTCCCTGGGAAGTAGTCTCCTGCTAAGGAAGACTACAGGCTGATCCAGGCCCTCTTCGTTCAGTTGTGAGAGCACCGCTCCCACACCATGCTCTGAAGCGTCAGTCTGCACGACAAATTCTTTGGAGAAGTCAGGTGCCTTGAGCACGGGCGCCGTGCACATGGCTGCCTTCAGGGCATCAAAAGCTTTCTGGCAGGACTCCGTCCAGATCACTTTCCTGGGCTGCCTCTTAGAGGTCAGCTCTGTTAAGGGGGCAACGATGGTGCCATAGCCCTTAACAAATCTCCTATAATAACCGGTGAGACCTAAGAAGGCTCTCACCTCTGTCTGGGTCTTGGGGGCTCCCAAGCCAGAATGGTGTCAATCTTGGGTTGTAGGGGCGCCACCTGGCCGCTTCCTACCTGGTGTCCCAAGTATACCACCGAACCCTGCCCGATCTGGCACTTACTGGCCTTGATCGTGAGGCCTGCACCTTGCAGAGCCCTCAACACTTTCTCAAGGTGCTGTAAATGTTCTTCCCAGCTGGAACTGAACACAGCAATGTCATCCAGGTAGGCGGCACTGAAATCCTCCAGCCCAGCCAACACCTGATTGACCAACCTCTGAAAGGTGGCAGGGGCATTCTTCAACCCAAAGGGCATCACCCGGAATTGGTAATGACCTTCTGGGGTTGAGAATGCTGATCTCTCCTTGGCCCCATCGGTTAAGGCAATCTGCCAGTACCCAGACGTTAAATCAAACGTGCTGAGGAACCGGGCAGCTCCCAACCGATCAATGAGCTCATCAGCTCTGGGGATGGGGTGCGCGTCAGTCCTGGTGACGGCATTGAGCCCACGGTAGTCCACACAAAACCGGAGTTCTGGAGTGGCACCGGGCGCCGCAGCCTTTGGGACCAAGACCACTGGGCTGGCCCAAGGACTGTGGGAGGGCTCAATCACCCCTAACGCCAACATCTTAGAGACCTCCTCCTTGATGCTGGCTCTGACCCGGTCAGTCAACCTGTAAATCTTGTGCTTCACAGGATGGCTGTCACCGGTGTCCACGTCATGGGTACACCAGTGAGTAACACCGGGAGTCAGAGAGAACAGTGGGGCGAACTGTCCCAACAACTGGCGACAGTCCCCCTGCTGCTCCTGAGTCAGAGTAGGGGAGAGGATCACACCCTCTACTGACCCATCATGCTCCTTGGTAGACAGGAGGTCAGGGAGAGGCTCGCTCTCCTCTTCCACCCCATCATCTGTCGCCAAGAGCATACTCACTTCGGACCTCTCGAAGTGGGGCTTGAGGCGGTTCACGTGAAGGACCCTCAACGGGTTCCTTGGAGCCTGCAAATCCACCAGGTAGGTGACGTCACTTTTGCGCTCCTTTACCTCATATGGCCCAGTCCACTTGTCCTGCAAGGCACAAGGTGCCACTGGGGCCATTACCCACACTTTCTGCCCAGGTTGAAATTCGACCAGAGTGGCATTCTGGTCATACCATCTCTTCATTTCTTCCTGGCTTGCTTCTAGGTTCGCCTGAGCGAGTTTCCTGAAGCGGGCAGTTTGGTTTCTAAAGGCCAGCATGTAGCTAAATACATCCTGGGGAGTTTTCCTGGGAGCTGCCTCCCAGCCTTCCTTTACCAAACTCAGAGGTCCTCTGACAGGGTGGCCATACAGGAGCTCAAAGGGGCTGTACCCAAGAGACTTCTGAGGCACCTCCCTGTATGCAAAGAGTAGGCATGGTAAGAGGACGTCCCACTTACGCCTCATGGGTTCTGTTAGACCCTTGATCATGCCTTTCAAGGTCTGGTTGAATCTCTCCACCAGACCGTTTCCTTGTGGGTGGTAAGGAGTGGTGAACTTGTAGGTTACCCCACACTCCTTCCACAGGGATGTCATATACTTCGATATGAAATTGGTCCCCCTATCGGAAACCACCTCTCTGGGGAATCCCACACGGGAAAAGATCCCCATTAACGCCCGGCCCACCACTGGCGCCGTCGTTGTCCTGAGAGGGATTGCCTCCGGGTACCGGGTGGCATGGTCCACCAAGACCAGGATGTACCTGTTGCCCATGGCTGTCTTGGGATCCAGTGGCCCCACTATATCCATCCCTACCCTTTCAAAGGGTGTTCCAACAACCGGAAAAGGTTGGAGAGGAGCTTTGACCTTCCTCCCACTCTTACCACTTGCCTGGCAAGTTTGGCAAGACCTACAGTGTGCATCTGACTGCCTTCGCATTTGGGGCCAAAAGAAGTGGGTGACAAGCCTGTCAAAGGTCTTGTCCTGCCCCAAATGTCCTGCCAAAGGCACGTCATGAGCCAGACCCAGTAGGAAGGTCCTGAAGCGCTGGGGTACCACCAGCACACGGGCTGACCCAGGCTCAGCAACCTTAGGCTCACTGTATAGGAGACCGCTCTCCCAGTAGATCAGAGGTGACCCGGACTGATTACCAGCTGCCTGGTCTGCAGCCTGCCGCCGCAGACCCTCCAGAGTAGGGCACTCGTTCTGCTCCCTGCAGAACTCCTCCCTGGTGGGACCCCCTTCTTGCTGCCAATGGGTCAGCTCAGAGATGTCTCCCAGTTCGGCTACCTGCTCCCCTGTAGGCACCGGGCGTCCCCTCGAGGTCCGCCTCCTCCCGGTCCGTGGGAACTTCGGGGGCCGGTTTCCCGCGCCCCTGCCCTTTCTCTTGGCAGGGACTTGGGCCACTGTTTCAGGCTCCAAGCCCTCTTGATCACCCTTTCTGGCCGCCATTGACCGAGTAGACACGCATGCCCACTCTGGCAACCCAAGCATCTCCAAGTGAGACCTGAGCTCGACCTCCTTCCATGAGGACTGCTCCAGGTCGTTTCCTAGCAGACAATCTACAGGCATGGTAGGGCTCACAACCACCCTCAAGGGACCTGAGACCCCCCCATTCAAAGGGAACCTGCGCCACCATACACTGGCGCTCAGAGTTGTCGACAGCAACTACTTGGTGGAATGCTCCTGGGACTACTTGCTTCTCAGACACCAGGTGACACCGGACTGAGGTCACACTGGCTCCAGTATCTCTGAGAGCCTCTACCCTGTTCCCATTAATGGTCACCCAGGTGCTATATTTCTTTGTGTTAGGGGGCACCTGGTTTCCTGGGACCATCTCACTGTCCCCGAGTGAGACAAGGGTCATTTCTGCGGGATCCCCACCCTCCTGTGGGCACCCCTCCTCCCCAAGCGCTACACTAGCCAACACTTTGGATTGTCCACCGGTGGGTGGCTGTGTCCCCTTCGGGCACTTGGGGTCCCCCTTAAAGTGACCTACCTGGTCACATGCATAACACTTGCGGGGGCCGGTCTCAACAGGCTTCCCTGTAGAGACCCCTTTCTTCTTATCACCGGGGGCTGGGAACCTTTACCCTGGGTACTAGTTTGGGGCCCTTTAGAGAACTCCTGTGCTTTACCCTTGTCCCCCCACCTTTCTGCTGGGGACCCTGCACACCTTTGGCTGAGTCTCCCCCAAACGCTTTCTTGTGGACCCTGGTACTCACCCAGCGGTCCGCTTCCATAGCAAGCTTCCTGGGGTCAGTTAGCTTACTATCAACTAGGTGCTGGCGCAGATCTGCAAAACATAGACTAGACAAGTGCTCCCATGCAATCAAGTTGTAGAGCCCCTGAAAATCTGTTACACTACTGCCCTTCACCCAACCATCCAGAGACCTGCAGAACACATCCACACATTCCAACCAAGTGTTGACATCAGACTTCTTACTGGACCTGAACTGATCCCTGTACTTTTCAGGAGTAAGACCATACTTCGTGAGAAGGGCATCCTTCATGTCAGCATAGGTGAGGTGATACCCCTTACCCAAAGCTATCAGAGCATCCCTTGCTTCTTCCGGGAAAAGTGGCCACAATCCTGCTCCCCAATTCTCCTCAGGGACCCCATTCATGTGTATGGCTGCCTCATAACCCTGGAACCACCTTTGTATGTCATCCCCCTTCTTGAACTCCTTGCCTACGTTCTTGGGAATGTGCACAATCCTGTCTGCCTTTCTGGACGAATTGCTGCCACCATCTGAGCCTGACTTACTCCTAAGTTCTAGCTCCTTCAGTTCTCTCTCATGCTCTAAGAGCATCTTCCTCTCCTCTATGGCCAATCTCTTCTCCTCCCGCTCACTCTCCAGCCTGAGCTTCTGCAGCTCGAACTGCCTTGCCTCCCGCCTGTCCTCCAGCTCCTCTGGGGACAGACTGCTGCTGCCTGACCTGGCGGGTTCCCCCTACCCAAAAGCACATCCACCCTGGAAATAGGCTCCTCCGCCTCCTCACTGAGACCACCAGGCTGCCCATTGGCATGTCTGGCTGCTACCCAGGCCCTCAGCGCCTTCTGTAGCTCCTCCTTCCTTGTGAGGCCTTTAATTTGGACTTTCAGATTTTTACAAATCGCTCGTAATTCCTTTACGGCGTAGGATTCCAACCTGTCCTCCTCAAAGATAACTTCCAGAGATGCAACGGATGATGCAATTGATTCAGGCATGACAAAAGTCGTGAGTTGAAAACTGGCAAGATCAAAAATAGGCCAAAAGAAAAAGAACCAGTATGTGGTACGTAATGGTCTGCGATATGGTAGTAGTGCACACCAATCACTGTAAGTCAAGTGCAAACACAAGTCCTATCCTCACCGCTGACAACCAATGTTAGAAATGGGATCTCTAGTTGGCAAGGGCTTGCACCTTTGTCCAAGTAGGGACCCTTCTTCCTAGTCAGGGTAAGGGTTGTTACACTCGTGAAGTAACCCCTGCTCACCCTCGTGGTAGCTTGGCACGAGCAGTCAGGCTTAATTCAGAGGCAGTGTGTAAAGCATTTGCACATAACCAACAGTAATACAGTGTAAGCACTACAAACGGACACCACACCAGTTTAGAAAAATAACCAATATTTTATATACTCAAGACAAGACCAATTACGATATAAATCCACAATACTATACTTTACGAATGAATACTTGATACGTTAACTTCTTCTTTGCAGGAATAGCACAAAAGCAAAGTTCGTACGAGTCGGTAGCTCCGTCCGAGCCTACCGTGATGCTGAAAACCACAGAGTCTAACAGTTCCAGCCGACCGCGTCGATACGGGCCAGCAGAGTCGTGAGCAGACTCGGTCACAGTACCTTTTCTCGTTGTGGCTGGTACGGAGTGTACGAGCCGGTCGGCGTTCGTCGCGGTTGCGGTGCAAGACGGAGCGATGCAAGGTGCGGTGTCCCTCGATGCGGTGCAGGCCGCGGCTCGATGAGCGTCGTGCAGATGGAGTCGGTGAGTCCAAGGCGTGCGATGCAGGGCGAGACGATGCTCGATGCGGTGCTGACAGGTTGCGATGCAGGCGACCAAGCCGGAGTGCGGGAGCTGGCGTCGGACAGCGGTGCGAGTCGGAGCGGTGCGTCGCAGACGTGCGAGCGGTGCCCCAAATGCGGTGCGGTCTCGACTCTTGAGCCAGTTGCAGCGACAGTGTCGGTCTGGTCCGGCTGGCCCAGTGAAGCGATGCGATGCGAACTGCGGTGCCCACAGGTCACGGTGCAAGCAGCGGCTCGATGTTGGCGGCGTCGGACGTCGCCCACGGTGAGACCAGGGTTGCGATGCGAAGCGGGGCGATGCGGTCTGCGGTGCAAACAGGTCACCGGCCAGGGATGGATTCGGTTGACGGAGTCGGTTGCGGTTCCCTTCCTCTGTGGCGACTGAAACAGCGTTCCAGAAGCGGTACCCAGAGGCTTGTGAAGTCTTTGCAGTCCCTGAGACTTCTTAACAGGAGGCCAGCTCGGTTTCTGGCCCTTGGAGATACTCAGCACAAGTTTGGAGAAAGTTCAGTCCAGTCCTTTCACTGCCCAAGACAGAAGCAGCAACTGCAGGCCAACCCAACAAAGCAACAACACAGCAAAGGGGCAGTACTCCTCCTGGCAGCTCTTCCAGCTCTTCGTCTTGGCAGGTTCCTTGATTCCAGCGAGATCTAAATTCATGGGGTCAGGGCCCCAATATTTATATCCCAAATTCCTTTGTTCTCTGAAGGCAGAGAGGCCTTCGCCTAGTCCAAACCAGTTCTGGAGCACTTTGTTGACAAGTCTCCGTCCCTTCTTTCAGTGAGTAGGCCAGGGACATCAGACGCACCACAGGAGGTGGAGCCAGCATTGTGGAGGGAAGGCACTGTCCTATTCAGGGCCCAGGTGCGACCCCTCCCACCCATCTACAGGTCGATCTGGCTATTCAGCCCTGCGCTGACTCACCCTGACTCCTGGCATCCCCCAGCCCCGGTCACTCACATTCCAGACACGGAATACACAACCTCGCAGAGGCAGGCTTGGATGGTTAGGCAAGAAAATACCCACTTTCTAAAAGTGGTATTTTCAAACACAGAATGGTAAAACCAACCTTACTAAAAGCTGCATTTTATCATTCTGAGTCCAGGCATACTAAACTCGAATTTCTACCATGTTCCCGGGGTCAGTTAGGATTATATACTGTAATAATCAAAACCGCCCGTTCTGGCCTAGGGGGAACAGGTAGCCTTGCAATAGTGAAAAACGAACTAGGCTGTAATTCACTATCAGGACATGCCGCACACACCCGGTCATGTCCTACCTTTCGCGTACAACGCACCCTGCCCACAGGGGTACCTTGGGCCTACCTTAGGGGTGACTAACATGTAGCAAAGGGAAGGTTTAGGGACTTGCAAGTGTGTGCACTTGCCAAGTCGACATGGCAGCCCCAGGCTGCGCACAGGCTCTGCGATGGCAGGCCCGAGTTACACTTTACGGGCTGTTTGCGTGGGTGGCACAATCCAGTGCTGCAGCCCACCAACAGCATTTGGTCTATAGGCCCTGGCACTCGCAGTGCACTTTACAAGGGACTGACAGATAAACCAAATAGCCCAATCATGGAAACACCAATCCATAACACATTTTATACAGGAGCACTTGCACTTTCCCACTGGACCGCAGTGAGGAAAGTGCGCAGAATCATCACACCAGCAAAAACAGAGTCAAAACCGGGAGGTTAGAAAGCAAAAAGTCAGGGGAAACCCGCCAAAAGATGCCAAGTCTAACAGGGAGTCGAAAAATTAGGTCTGGTAAACTTTTATAATTCTGTGGCATGACCCCCAGGTGTTGGTAATATTACATTGTTGGGTTCATTTATAAGGCAGTCATGTATTTCTAATCTGCACAATCTTATAGTCCTGGGTGATTTTAATATTCACCCTTGTGGAGATCCAAGGACCACTAGCATTGTTGATTTAGGTTGCCCTCGAATGAGGGGGATCCATTTTGAACATTCTGTTCAGGGGGAAGTATTGAACAATCTATTAAATGAATTTGATTTTATGTCCCTCTTGTCTTTATCTGACCCGCATAGCAAAGCACTTGTCCACTCTTTCAAAGGGAGAGGTAATGGCTCATTTATAGATTATATCTTAATTTCATCCTCTCTACAGCCCTTTTTTTATGGTTTCACTATTTTGGAAAGACACCACAGTGACCACAATCCGCTCTGTGTCCAAATGCGTGCTCCAATTTTGTTTAATAAAAGAAGCGTGGGGAACAAGGGTACGCTAAGACCAACAGACGGTAGACGACGGCTGAAATGGTCCCAGATCTCTCCAGATGACTTTTATCTTGCAGTGAGAGAATCCTGTGTTACTGAATTAGCGCTGTGTACCTCTTCAGGAACATCGTCGTGGGAGGTCATTAACGCTTATAACATTATTTCCACTAAAATCGGTGAACTTTTAAGTGCTCCGGCACGTAGAATAGATACTGTGACCCCCAGATGGTTTGATTCGTCATGCACCCAGGCGGCAAGAAAGCTGAGGGAAGCCTTGAATGTTAAGCCGAGAAATCAAACCAGGGTAAGAGCGTGCCGTAAAGAGTATAAATTAATATTGGCAAAACGCAAGGGTGTCCTGAAGGAGGAGGCTTGGAGGGAGCTGATTGAGTCTAGCACCCTTAGGAATAGCTCCAGGTTCTGGAGCATTGTCAACAGACCGTTTCTTGAGCATGAAGTAGGGGGTGAACTAGGTTCGCATATCACCGAGGATGAATGGGTGCTCCACTTTAAAACTATGTTTGAAAGTCCGACGAAGCAAATATGTCATACAGGCCGTGACATGGACGTCCCCGCAGTGGTTTTTGAGCAGGGTGAGGTTGAGGCTGGTATCGCCCGGTTAACCTGCAACAAAGCTCCGGGACCAGATGGCATCTTTCCGGATCTTTTTTAGTCCGATCCACTCTTTTGAGCGCCGGTTCTTGTGTCTGTGTTTAACGCAGCGGCTAGGAACGGTTGCCCGGAGTCTTGGGCCACCTCAACTATTGTACAAGTTTTTAAGAAGGGCGATCGGAATAGCACATTTTGCTATAGGCCTATCTCACTGCTGGATTCGGTGGTTAAGGTTGTGGGCCGCGTATTATTAGAACGACTGTCCACTTGGGCTGAGGAGCACAAGATAATCTCCGATGTCCAATTTGGATTCAGTCCGGGTCGGTCAACCGTGGCCCAATGCCTTAACCTAACCATGTTACTTAGCAAATACACGGTTACCTGTTCAGGAACTATCTACCTAGCCTTCATGGACTTGTCTTCCGCTTTTGATTGCGTGAACAGGGGCAAACTGTGGCAGTCCATGAAGGGTATGGGGGTAGATAGCAATATTGTCAACTTCCTTGAGGACCTTCATAGGGCAACTAAGGCCAATGTTAGATTCTCCCAGGACCTCCGTGTCTCCCGGGACTTCGATATAAAGAGGGGTGTACCTCAAGGCTGCATCTTGGCCCCATTCTTGTTTAACCTCTACATCAATGATCTAGAAAGGGCTTTAATAGCCACGGGGGCAGACAACCCGAATGTAGGGCGACGTGGTCTCCCCGTTTTATTATATGCGGATGACGCAGTTCTTTTATCTAGGACTGCTAGGGGCCTTCAATCTTTGTTAGACGCATTTACTAAATTTATGTCGGAACGAGATCTATCTATTAACAATTCAAAATCCTATATAATGCAGGTAGGGATTCGCCCTAAAAAAAAATTCAATTTAGAGTAGGCCCTGCCAAAGTTCTTCGCACTGATGTTTTTTCATATTTGGGAGTCTTACTTGATGCTCAAATTAAATGGGGGCCACTGAAAGAAAAGGGGAGATTTGGTCCGGGTGAACGCGGCAATTTTCAACTTTGCTTCCAAACTAGGCAAGAGACCAATTGCAGCTATGCTGAAAGTCTATCAAGCAAAAAGTGTAGCTTCAGCCTGTTATGGAAGTGAAATTTGGGGGCATACCGATATAGATATACTCCAGGTGGCTGAGAATACTTTTTTAAAGCGCCTGTTGGGTGTTCCGCGTGGTCTGTCTAATTTGGTGGTCCACGAGGAACTGGGGGTGCCTTATTTAAGTGACACCCTGGCACTGCGCCCCCTGGTGTTTTGGCTTAACTGCTGGCTGAATAAAGAATTAACTCTTAGCCATTTGATTTTAAAAGAATGCATGTCCCTTGACAATGCGTCCCGAATACCTTGGCTTAGATACATCAAAAGTAGCCTTGTAGAGTTAGGGCGTGCTGATCTATTTTCTAATCCCGAATCGATTGTAAAAAAAGATGTGGAGATAATTAGGGAATCCTTCATTACTTTAAGGAAATTGGAAAGGGATGAGCGGGAATTGCGGAAACCTAGCGTCCGCAAATTTCTATTGTTGAAGACAACTCTATCTGCCGAGCCTTACCTCCTGGGGTTTTTATCTACTTATGAGCGGTTTTTATTGTCCAGGTTTTGCCTGGATCTTTTTCACCTCCTGCTTGCTTTTCCAAAGGGGTGCAGTAGAGGTCAATTGTTAGCACCCTGTGGTTGCGACGGAAAGTCTCCACAGGATCTGCTACATTTTATGCTTTTTTGTAAATTTTACGAAGTACCCCGGAGGTATTTTTTAGTCCCTATTTTGAAGAAGATGAATTTTAATCAGGCTCGTCCAGCTCTCCTGTTCCTTCAACTGTTGAAGGCCGAGTGCATTTTTTTTATTGTTGGCTACCTGAAATCCACCGTGAAGACAAGGGCTTGTTTGGATAGATAGCTATTTTGATTGATGATTATTGGAGGAGATTTCTGCGTACGAGGGTTATGATAACTCTGCAGGGTTGTACTAATCCAAGGGGGACACCGCTTGACTCTGAATTTGCACTTTAATGCTAGAGACAATCATGGGTGGTTGTGTTATGGGTTTTTTATCAAGTTTTATTCGGTCTGTTATTTTTAGTTATTTTATGGAATGATGTTTTAATGCAAATTGGATGTATTGCAACTTTCATGGTTTTATCTATGTGAAACCGAATAAAGTTTATTTAAAGTTAAAAAAAAGATTTGCCCAGAACCACAGTTTGTTGAGCCGAGGCCGGCATTTGAGCTTGGTTTCCCTTATCCCAATGTTGGCAACCTGAGGATACCCGTGTCCCTAGTTGAACTGCGATGTGGGCAAGAGTCGTCAAATTTACAGAAAGCGGAAACTATTTTGGAGACTATTATTTTGAAACCTTTGAACATTTGGCCTTTCCTTGCCGTGAAAAGTATTAGCGAGTGAATGATTGATTGAATTAAATTTCGTAGTTAAAGCTGAAGTGTGCCTTTTTATCACCATCGCACTTACTTTAGCCAGACGTGGTCTTATGTAGTTCCCAAAAACACTCACCAGCAGGTTTAAAAATGTGCTTAATATCCGTACGCAGAAAACAAAGAAAAGTTTGCTAAATGGAGTACTTCGAGTCCTGAGAGAACTGCCTGATAGTTGATGGCGTGGTTCAGGCGTGTGAAAATGATGATTGGCCAGCTACCACAAACAAAGGCCGAAGGCTTTAGAGGACCGCGCTGAAGAGTACACGAACACTGACACAGAGAAGAAAATTAGGATATTGTGCCATGGCCAGCATAACCCCCTTTTCCTGTTGCTTTGGTATCTTCCATCTCGTTTGCCATCCAGCCACGACGTGCATTAGGCACTGCTGAATTTAAAGGGCCAGCGGGAGAACAGTGGTCTTGTTACTTAGAGATTGCAGAGTACAGCGCAGACAGTCATTAGAAAACACTGATTATTAGTAGGTGTCCTAGCTATAATTCCAGCAGTGTCTGGTTTTACAGGGGATGACTGCTGCCGGCGTCTATCATAGCTCTTTGCTCCCCCTTTACCAAGGCTGTCTCCCTATTATTGTACTTGAATTTATATAGCGCTTACTACACTCACGTGTGCTCCAAGCACGAGATGGCCTGCTGGCTGCACTGAGGAGATCCAGCTTCACTAGCTTAAAGTGAGAGTGCTCCAAGCGCACAATGGTGTGGGGGAGGGGGTCGGTTTCACTAGCATGCCCTGAGTGTGCTCCAAGCACGAGATCGTAGGCTGGCTGCACTGCTCGGGGTTTTCAGCCGCACAGGCATAAATCCAGACACAGTGTGGAATTGTTGTGTTTTAAATGAATGTGCACGAGCATACGAGATGGCTCTTTGTATGTGATGAAATGCTTATGGTATTATTACTATTTAAAATGTCAGGAGTTTTCCTGATAAAGTCAGCACATCGGTTGAGTCAGTTTCTTTTGGTTCTCCGATTCGTTAGCTGTGCTGGCTGTAGGCTCCTTCTGTTTACCACTTAAAGGATTTTGAAATCTTCAACTGGAGCATCGTATCATAACTGTGGGATCACTTACTACATTTGGCCACAGGATCTGTACCCACTTCAGGAGCCTACAGCAACATTTATGCGATTTTAGAAGTATCTTGCAAACCTCGGCGCAGCGTGCTTCCTGCTTTAAATTACATGCCCGGAGGCATCGGCACTCAAAACAAAGGGGATACTGCCGTAGTTGGAGTCAGCATCATGAAAATAGAATCGGAGGAAAGTGGCGGGCGGAAAATCGACGGGCGGGCACAACAATTTAAAAAAGAAAATAGTTCTCCCATATTAACAGAAAAGCAATAAAAACGTAAGGACACTGTACTAGACCGGTGCTCCTTTGAGGCAAAACGGAAGTGATGTATTGCTGCATGAACCAATTAGGAGGCAGCAAAGAAGAGGCACACAGAAGTTTAACCAATGGTAAGTAGCATAAGGGAACAGCATTGTATTATTGTTTACAAAAGGTCTTGCAGACAGCGCATGCACGCTGATGCTCAACCTAAAAATGTAAAGCATTTAAACAGCACCAGAGCAACTGAAGAAGAAACACATAAGACTTAGGAAATCCAACACCAATTTATAAAAAATAGATTATCTTTTTATGTATATTTAGACACCAGAATGAAAATAAATCCTCTGGAGGTTTCCTGAGCTACAGTATTTGCAAAGTATAGTAAATATACACTTTTTACTTGCCCTAGAACAAGCACTAGCAAATTCAATTTGAATTTGACACAGGAACGTTTTCAAGACAAACTTAGGTAAGTATCAATGATGTTACTTTCAGTGACCAACTCCAGCAGGGAGTCAGTCAGGGGGTCCAGCAAGATCCACACAAACAGTTACCTTGCAGGAAGACACAGACTTCAGTAAGTTCGAGCATTTTTATCCCTTTGCTATAGGTTCCTGTGGATGTGGTCCTGATGCAAGGGATACAGGATGAGGAAGATGCTCATGGATGATGTAGATGCAATGCGCTTGATGGGGGTCATAAGTGGCGTTTGTTTCTGTGGATCTTGATGGACCCCCTGATTGACTCTCTGCTGGAGTTGGTCACTGAAAGTAACTGAAAGTAATAGCATTGATACTTACCTAAGTTATTCTTATAAAGGTTTCTGTGTCAAATTCGTTGAATTGCGGCTACTGCTCTGTCCACAAGCTTAGTGAGGCGATCCTGGCCCCAAGGGTCAATGTCCTTTGAAGTCCTCTCGGTCCTGACAGAAATCAACTCACCACTGGACTACCAGTCACCTGATAAAGCAGTTACAGCGGAAACTTTCTTTTGACAATAACTCACTTTCTGGACTACCACGCTGAGGTACGAAGGGGGTGCACAACCCTGGAAAACCAGTTTGTCAACCTGCCAGCCTGTCTACCTAAATAATAATTGTAGGAAAGTAGGACCTGCTTTCATGGTCACCCCCACTTTTTGCTGGTGTTATTATGTTTCTCTGACTGGGATCCTGCTAATCATGTCCCCAGTCTCTGGGCTTCTACTCTAAATTGGACATGGTGAGTACTTTGGTACACCCCAGATTGGATACTGGTGTACCCTTGTAAGTTCCTAGTATATGGTACTAAGATACCCAGGGCATAGGTACACCAGGGGTCCCCCAGGGGCTGAAGCATGTATTATGCCACCCAGGGGAGACCACTCAAATTGTGACTACAGGCCTGCCATTGCAGTCTGTGTAAACTGGTGCTAGTACTACTTACAACAGATATAAGTTTCCTTATATATGACAACACTGCACTTAAAACCGATAAGTCACCCCTAAGGCAGGCCGTTCCAATCCTGAAGGCAGGGTGCTTGGTTATAAGTGTGAGGATGCCCCTGCATGAGCAGGAACCCCTACAATCCACGCAGTCCATTCTCCCGGGTTGTAATTGAGTCAGCCATTGCGATACATAAACTGGCCATGCATCATTACGCAATGTCTATCTCTAGACTGGCTGTAACGAACCCTATCGTGTTTGGTGACAAACATGTTGGAATCAAACCCCAACACCGTAAATGGTGTTTGGGGGTTTGATTGCATTTACTATAAAGCTCCTCCTGGAGGCACTCAGTGCTTCCAGTATCAGTCTTCTAGACCCAGACATCAAACTATGGCTGCTGCCGACCAGATACACGATTCTGCCCTCCTGCTGCTGAGCCAAGCTAGAGCAGAGGAAGGCAGGACAATAGGTTTCCTGTCACAGGGACGTGTGACCACCTCCCAGACAGGACTTTGTGTATTGGGACAGGGTGGGGGTGCTTGCCAGCACCACTAGACTGCTTTAAAGGGCATATTTGGTGCCCTCCTTGCATACTCTAGTTGGAACCAGTTCAGGCTCTGGTGCAAAACTGGACAAAGGACATGGGAGTATCCTCCCCACTGTCCAGGCCCTCCAGTGTGAGGGACACCTGAATCGTCCCATCCCTTTCCTTAGGGTTCTTATGGGTTACCTGTTGGTGGTTCCTTAGATTCATTGTGGGACAAGATTCAGATCCGAAACCACTTTCAGATCCGAAACCACTTCATCTTCTGCCGTCTGCGCATTCTGGACTTCGCTTTGGGAACCGATACTGCAACTGGGAAGACTCCTGCTACTCATGGTCTCGACGTCCTTCCACTCTTCTGTGTCGTCTGTGCCTGTGCTCCATACAGGTTCTTCTACAGGCCTGTGGACATCCAAGACACCCAAAGGAATCTCCCTTGAAGTGAAGGAGTCACTTCCCTGCATCTGCAGGCACCGCAATGAAGCTGACCGGTCTGCTGTTCCTGAGCTCCTATAGACTCCGAAAGGTTCAGCAACACAGGTGGTGGTTCTAAAACTCCCTCCAGGCCTGCACTGCCTTCGCAGCAAGTTTGAAGCTAGTATCCCTCGTCGGAACTGCTGGAACAGTACCCCTGTGCACCCCATCGACTTGCCATTGCCAAGGCTTCTTGACTCTCTTCACCAGAGATCTTCAGGCTCCAAGAAGCTTCAGCCTCAAATATCTCCTGCAACCAAGATCTTCGTCCGCACCGTAGGCCTGCATCATTGGTGAGCTGCTCGAGGTCCTCTTGCAACGCCTGTGCCTTTGGCCTGTGGGTCCTCTTGAGGGTCTTCTTTGACTCCAGGGGACTACCCTGTTTGCTCGAGGCCTGCTCTGACTTGCCTGCTCGTGGTGAGTCACTTGGATCTTGCTAGTCCGACACTGCACCTTTTCAGCATACTACGTTTGTTGCAGTTCCCAAGGCTTGTTGGTGCTCCTGATGCACTCCGATCCTCTGGCTCTTGACATCCGACGTGGGACAGCTCATGAATGGCTCCTGGTCTTCCACAGCATTGCCTGGTCCCCACAACTGCTGCTCCAAGGTCACCATCAACTCTCCTGCATCCCTGACATTGGTGGACATTCGTCTCCCCTGCCTCCTGGTCACTCCTGAGTGGCATAGACTCTGTCCCCTCTGCTTGCGGGTACCTCTCATCTTGAATGCACCTTTGGGGTCCACTGGACTCTTTCACCTTCTTCGCCAGAGGCATCTTCACTTTAGTCCTCCATTGTGGTCTACCGTGGTTTCCGTCGTCACTTCGCACCTATGCACCCGGCTTCCCTGGTGGAGGTATCCTGGTTCCCGGGGTATCCACGGGTGGGGTGACTCTCCAACCTTCCATCTTCAAAGGGGTTTCTTCAGGGTCCTCTGGGAAGGGTCCTTCTTTTTAAAAACTGCAAGCGCAACTTACCCAGTGACTTGCATTGAGCACACAGTCGTGTTCCCACTCTGCACAAGGCCTCCGTGGGATTCCTGTGTACTTACCTTGGGTGGTTCCTTGGGTCCCCGGCTCTCCAATGTCTAATGGGTCCAGTCTCGACTTAGGTCGTGGTTCGCAATCCACTATTTTAGTACATGGTTTGGTCTCCCCTGGGGACCACTGTGTATTTGTGCTACTTACGTGTTCTATTTCTAAAGTATTGTGTGTATTGTGGTCATATATCCGGGTAGGAGATATTGCAATGTGTTAGTGAGTGATTATAATAAATACATATTTTTATAACTACACTGTGTGGTTCTTTTTCACTTAACCTACACTATATGATTAATACTGGTTAAACAAGCGGCTGTAGTCTCTTTCTGGACTAAGCCTGAAGGCTGCTCTTCACAGCTACCACTTAGAGAGCTTTCTAAGGTTGTCTAAGACCACTAAAATCACCATAAGGGTTGTCTGGATTAGTGCAGGGTGCTTCACTTAAATAAGTGTGCACCATATACAGTCCCCTACAATAATATAATATCAGGCTACAAGAGCAACCCTTAGACACATAAAAACCTGGGTATACAACAATATCATGCAACAGTGGCTCACATCGGTATCATATGTAGAAGAATGATATTAACCAAATAGACAGGAAAGACTTAATATATCAGCAAGACCATTTGTTTTTTTTATTTCTTACTGATATATATAACACTTTCTTGTCTATTTGATTAATTTAATTCTTCTACATACGATACCTACCTAAACAATAGGGCGGCCTCTCTCCCAAGTGTTCCCCATTTGCTCTTCAAAGGCGACTTCCCCTTTACAGCTTGCCTTTTGGGTCAACACCCTAGTGACTTCCTGCTGGGGAGAGGTAACACCCCTCTCCCACACAGGCTGCTATTGACTTCTTTCCTGGGAATCATTTGCACGTCTCCCCAGGAGGGCAGAAAGCGGTCTCAAGAAGAAACCCTGTGTGCAGTCGTGGATGGGCACAAGGGATTTAGGGCAACAAAGTGGCAACTTTGTAAAGGTTGCACACTGCAACAAGTTACATTAATTTCGACTTGGGCATCAAGTCGGGCTTAATGTAATGCATTGTTTGATACCTAACAGTATCAACTTTAGTACTCCCAGTCAGAATTTAACAGGGCTGCTGTGGCCACCTGTAAATCTGCACTCGCCAATGCGACTTCCAGTCTTTTCTGCAGTAAAAACAACAATTGTGGTTTTTACTGTTGGAACATGTAAAAACACATAACTGCTCTTCTAGTCTGCGGTGGCAAACTGGGAGCCATGTTTTAGTTTTGTCTCACCAGGGCGGCACAATCAGTGCTGCAGTCCCTTGGGTTACCCTCTAACCTCCAGGCCCGGGTACCATATACTAGTGACTTACAACTAAGTTAGCTTATGCCAATTGGGTATCAAAGATGCACAGTTTAAGGTCAGGGCACAGGCATTGAAGTCTGGTTAGCAGGCCTCAGTGCATTTTCAGAGTCGGAAAACAAGCAGCATCATTCCAAAACATAAAAAAGAGGCATTTCTTAACACAATGAATGACTGATGGGAAGCAAGATTGTGTTTATGGGACAAGGAGTGGCGTCAGAACATATTAGAAACTGTTGGTGTTTGTTTTTAATTTTTTTGCACTATGAATCAAAATTCTTGCAAATCATTCATTAAAAGAAACAATATACAAATACAATAGGCTATATAGCGACAACAACCACCAGTAATTAAACAGTGCTATGAGACAGCTGACGCAGGTAGAAAAACATCAATATAACATAACATAAAATTCATGAACCATTGAGGACACAGTAAAAATACAGCTGAATAAAATAACATTGCACCCAGCTCGGGTCAACGTTATTAAAGGCTACGGGGGAGATTTACTAAGATTTTGGGCCGTGTTTGCATCACAAAAGTGACGCAAATCGGCGCAAAATCTTTTTTCCTAATTAATTTTCCAGCAATGCTGGAAATAACGTAAAAGTAATGCGAAGCAGCGCATTGCGCTGCTTTGCATTACTTTGCGCCATGGGGGCGTACCAAGGTTGGTGCATAGGCGTTCCCATGCAACCACCCAAGGTTTCTCACACTAAAACCAATTTACTAACCACAGTAGATTGAGTTTAGCGTGAGAAAACTGCGCCCTTTTAAACTAGGCGTCCTTTTCCAACTTTGCATGCGTACTGCATTGTGCAGCACGTATGCAAAGTGGGAAAAGCTTTGCATCATGCCTAGCATAGTATTTTGTACAGGAAGGGTACCCTTCCTGTACAAAACCTATGCTACACACATGCACACACCCTAGCGGTACAGCACTAACTGTGTGCATGGCGCACGGCAGCTGAAATCAGCGCCGGCACAAGGGAAAGGGGAGGGGAGATCCATATCTTTGTCAATATGGCGCTCCCTCCCTGTCGCGCAGCGCAGCCTCGCGGGGAGGCTGCACTGCTTTGCGTGGATATTTTGGAAATCTCCCCCCAAGTGCTGTTACCTATCAAACTCTGCCTCTACCAGTGACCGCTGCAAAAGAAACAATTGATGGACGGAATGCTGGACAATGCAAACATTCACCCCCAGTCACAAGGATCTGGGTTTAATCCATCATTCTTTTGCTCACCACACCACCCCAGTTTGGACACAGCCATATGCAAATCAGTCTTGACCCTGTTCCTTGTGGGAACAGTCCAGCCCGAACTGCCAAGCCATGTCCTCCTGGACCGGAAACAAGCATCCTGGGACCGGTTTCAGGGCATCACCCTTCTTCAGCCAGGCTAGCTTGAATCCAGTGGTGTAGTGAGCACGGGACCCACGTCTGGGCATACCCATCCCACTTAGGCGACATATGCAAAGAAACAATTGATGGACGGAATGCTGGACAATGCAAACATTCACCCCCAGTCACAAGGATCTGGGTTTAATCCATCATTCTTTTGCTCACCACACCACCCCAGTTTGGACACAGCCATATGCAAATCAGTCTTGATTTGTTCTGCATTCCGTCCATCAATTGTGTGTCTTTTGCTTTCTCGCCCTAAGTGCGCCAGGTATGCCCAGACGTGGGTCCTGGGCTCACTGTGCCACTAGAATCAAGCTATCCTGGCTGAAGAGGGGTGAAACCCCGAAACCGGTCCTAGGATGCTTGTTTCCGGTCCAGGAGGACCTGGCTTGGCAGTTCGGGCTGGACTGTTCCCATGAGGCACAGGGTCAAGACTGATTTGCATATGGCCAGGTCTAAACTGGGGTGGCATGGTGAGCAAAAGAATGATGGATTTAACCCAGATCTCTTGACTGGGGGTGAATGTTTTGATTTGTTCTGCATTCCGTCCATCAATTGTGTGTCTTTGCTTTCTCGCCCTAAGTGCGCCAGGTATACCCAGACGTGGGTCCTGGGCTCACTGTGCCACTGGAATCAAGCTATCCTGGCTGAAGAGGGCTGAAACCCGGAAACCGGTCCTAGGATGCTTGTTTCCAGTCCAGGGAGGACCTGGCTTGGCAGTTCGGGCTGGACTGTTCCCATGAGGCACAGGGTCAAGACTGATTTGCATATGGCCAGGTCTAAACTGGGGTGGCATGGTGAGCAAAAGAATGATGGATTTAACCCAGATCTCTTGACTGGGGGTGAATGGTTTGATTTGTTCTGCATTCCGTCCATCAATTGTGTGTCAATTGTGTGTCTTTTGCTTTCTCTACCAGTGACCGCAGCACAAACAAGGACGAGGTGTGAATGACGATTGACTAAGGATTTGATGATGGCCAGTGATGCTTAAACAGGAGGAGGAGGTGCACAGAAGAATCAGCAGCTAATACATGTGCAAAGACAATAGTGCAAAATAGCAGAAAAGTTCCTAACCTTAGAAGGGGCAATGGAAAAATGCGTCGGAATAGTGTTAAATGTAGACAGCCGCCTCAGAAGCAATCAAAGTACAAGTTCTATTCACATCAAGGTCTGCTAATACAAGCAGGTGATTCAGATACCAGAGCTAAACGATAGAAGGCAACATGACCAGAGTTAAAGCGAGGCTGTAAAGTGCACTCAATTAAACTGCTACCTAAACATTGATTTAAAAAATAATTCTTAATACTGAAAAATACACCATATGCATGAAACTGCAGGGAGCAGCATCATTGTAGCAGACATTATACATTTTAGAAATCTTGCAGTTAACTGACTTGGTTTCCCCTTCAGGCATTTATCAACTGCGGCTTCACAGGCTCTAATGTTCAGTTGGGTAAAAAAGGTAGTAACATAACATAAGTATTTGTAAAGCGCACTTATCACGCGTGGATCTCAAGGCGCTGAATAACAGATGTTTATTGTTACCCAACTCAATGGTACTCATTTTATCGACCTCAGATGGATGAAAGGCTGAGGGGACCCGCTGGGCTTTGAACCTGTAACCATAAGGTCGAACACAGGCCCCTGCAGTGGATGCATTAGTCCACTGAGCCACCAGACCCGGTAGCCAATGACTCCTGAGATGGGGCAGACAGGTGCACAGGTCGATGATATGAGAAAGGGTCTCCATCGTGGTCCCTGCATGAAACCTCCTGTTCACTAGGTAATGGCCCATTCTTACACGCTTTCATGAATCAGGCCGAGCCATAAACAAAGTAGGTGCCTTTTGTCAGAGTTTGGTGGACAAGATAAAGATGACGCCAGGGTTAGTGGTTGATAAAGATCCATAATTAGATGTGCACGAGCTTTAGTAGGAATGACTTGCAGCTCATCATAAGCTGACATTAGCCTAGTTTGTTTCAAAATTATTATTGATAGCTTTCTCGGTGGTGAGGCAACGTGCATAAACCCGTTAGCTGCAATCCGGTCGATCGCAGCTTGGTAAAAATTGTGCATTTCTGAATCTTTGTCTTGGATAATGCTTCATAGACCCCGGCTCGGCTGGAGCTAGCTTTACACAAAGAGAAAGGAAACGCGCATAAAGAGCATAGTCTTGGCGCGTCAAATTAAACTCCAGTCAGATTTGGGCCTGCACTGTACCATGCGGTATCTGGAATAGACATCTGTGACACTGGCACTGTGCAAGATCCAGCCAAGCTGATAAGTGATTTTTATAAACAAAGGAGCCATATGAGAGAGGGGGCATCAGCTTACTGTTGATAACTTAAAAAATTGCGGAAAGGTCATGACCGATAGATTTTTGCGAAAGCGCTGAAAGGCCATGAAGTAGGCATAAGGAGTGACGCAGTGTAGTGGGAATAGGACTCAAAATGCATTTTAGAGTTGCGTCGTGCTTGCGACACGACTCCAGCAATGCGTGACTTTTGTCTCAACAGATGCGTCAGAATTTCTGACGCATCTGTCAATCCTTGCGCCATGGTGCGCCGTATTGTAAATACGGCGCATCCATGGTGGCGCAAGGGTGTCTCAGGGTGGCGCAGGGAAAGTGAGACATCTCTACAGATGCGTCACTTTCTTGTAAATCTGCCCCGTAGTGTTTTTTTGTGTTGATCCTGAGCTCGTTGACTTCGATATAATCTGCCAGGCTGTTCAAGGATGTTTGTAAGCCTACTGCAGTTTGGTCCAATAAAATAGTGTCATCAGGGTCCTGTAATACGTGCAGGAGAAAAGGCTTTGGCTGTGCTTAAGTAATCATTCAAGTCCGGTAAGCACAGATTGATAAATAAGGGGGCCACAATACAATCTTGCTTCAGACTTCGATTTGTGTAGCTCTTCGCTGAGGTGGACATTTGCTAGATACTCCCACTTTCACCCATGTATTTGAGTAAAGACTGATGATAGCAGTCAGCAGATGCAGAGCAATGCACCAGGCTGATAATTTGGCCCAAAGCAGACCTCTACCCACTTTACTTTACTTTTCTTTACTGAAGGTCAGGAGTTTGATGCCCTCCTCCACCCACAGGTTCCTGCCTGCGCCTCATCCCAGGTGGTCCAGTGGTAAAGCGTCACTGCTCTGCTGCATGACTTCTCTCCTGTCCCTCTTTTCGCTGTTTCTGTCCCTCTCTCTGTTTTATTTGCTTTTCTCTTGCTTTCTCTAGCTTTTCCGCTTTTTTCTCCTGTTTCTCATGTTTTTTGCTGCCCTCTCCTTCGTTGCTGCTGTGATCCCCCATGGCCTGTCCCCTCCCGTGTCCTTTTCCGGCTCCTGCATTTCCCATGTCCCAACTGTCCAGCCCCCCGCAACACTACTTAATGGCGGTCACTGTGACCCCCCATGCCACCTAGCATCACCGAAGAAGACTCTTGGATCGATTGCCAGTCGGAATTGCAACCGCACCTTCAGCCATGCCATCACGCCAGCCCCCCTCGCTGCCCAGCCAACCGACCGCACACCCGTCCGCCTCAACTGCATCTTCCTCAATGTGCGGTCCCTCCACAATTACGCCACAGAAATCTGGGACCTCCTGAACGCCACCGCTCCTGACCGCTTTCTTCACGGAAACCTGGACCAATCCCTGCTCCGGACTGGACATCGCTGAGATCAACCCCCTACTGAAGAAGACATCCTCAGACCAGACAGACCTCAAGAACATCAGACCGATCTCCCTCCTCTCCTTCCCAGCCAAGTTCATAGAGAAGACCATCAACACCCAACTCTCTGAGTTCATCGATGTGAGCCACGTCCTGGACACCTCCCAATCCAGGTTTCGAAGCAACCACAGCACAGCGACCGCACTCCTTGCTGCAACAGACGACATCTACTCCATCCTCAACCGCGGCGAGACCACAACCCTCATCCTACTAGACCTCTCGGCCTCCTTCGACACTGTCTCCCACTGCACCCTAATCACCAGACTCCACGACGCCGACATCCGCGCACAACAAGGGTCTGGACTGTATCCACTCCTTCCTTACCGGCCTGACCCAGCTAGTCAGACTACCACTGTTCCCCTCAGAACCCACGGAGGTCAGCTGTGGAGTCCCCAGGGTTCCTCCCTGTGCCCCACCCTCTTCAACATCTCCATGGCCCCCCTCTCTGCCATCGTCAGAAGCCATGGACTCAACATCATCTCCTACACCGACAACACCCAGCTGATCCTCTCCCTCACCAATGAGCCCTCAACCGCCACAACTAACTTCCACAGTGGATGAAAGACAGCTGCCTCAAGCTCAACTTGGACAAGACCGAAGTTCTCTTCCTGGGACCCATTGCATCAGCGTGGGATGGCCCATGGTTGCCAGCCACTCTGGGTGCCCCCACCTACCCCAACGGACCACACACACAACCTTGGCATTATACTGGACTCTTTGGACTGCCAAATCAACGTTGTTACCGCATCCTGCTTCCACACACTCCGCCTGCTCCGAAAGACTTTCAGATGGATCCCCACAGAATCCAGAAGGATGGTCACCCATGCACTTATCACCAGCGTACTCGACTACGGCAACGCACTCTATGCCAGCGTCACCCAGAAACAGCTCGATAAACTACAGAACATCCACCAGACTGGTCCTTAATATTCTGCGCCACAGCCACATCACGCAACACCTCCGACAACTCCACTGGCTCCCAGTCAACAAGAGAGTTACTTTCAAGCTCCTCACTCAAGCCTACAAAGCCCTACACAATGAAGGACCAGCGTACGTGAACCACCGCTTCATATTCCACGTACCCACCAGACAACTCCGATCCTCCCAACTCGTGCTCGCCTCCATCCCCAGGATCCACAAGACCAGAACCGGAAGACGATCGTTCTACCTCGCCGCCAAGACATGGAACACCCTGCCCCTGCACCTCAGGCAATCAGCGTCACTGACCCAATTCAGGAAGGACCTCAAGACCTGGCTCTTCGAATGACTGTCCCCCCAGCCCGACCAGCAGCTCCCCACCCTCAGCGCCTTGAGACCCTCATTTGTGAGTAGCCGCGCTTTACAAACCCCTGATTAATTGATTAATTGATTTACTGAATACTATAGCAAAATCAATAAATGAACTAAATAGGGGACCTGCCCCTTTTTTGTAAAACGATTAATTAGTGCTGTTAAGCATAACACATTGATATCCGTCCCATGCCTCTTGTGAAAGACTGTTTGCGTTGCAGGGATGATTTTCTTATTGTTCGCCCCTTTCTCATGTTCTATATTCAGGATTTTCGCTAAACACTCCAGATCTGGTAGGACAATGAGACGGATATGTTCTGGCCTATCATAAGACCCCTTCTTATGGATGGGAATTACGAGAGAGCCCAACCAACTCTCCAGCACCTGGTTCCTTGTGCAGTCTTAAAAATGCTAGCTTGGAGACCATTTGGGCCAGGAGCGCCTGCTGGGCGCATGGTGGCCCAGGTGTTAATAATCATAGCCTCCATAATTAAATCCAAGATTAGCTCTAGTCGCATCTTGGATGATCGTTGGCACAGACAATGGGATGACGCTGAGATGTTAGTTAATGCCCTTATTTGCTGGCCTTCTGACAGATAATGAACCATAAGCCAGCATTTCTTAGAATCGTATCATTTTATTGCATCAAAAACAGCATTCCATTGCTCATCTTGCAGCCGTTTTCTTCTTCATACATGCAACGTCAATAGTTTTTGTGTATGGTTTTAAGTTCCCTATTTCAGAGCAGGATTTGCTGTGTCCTTATTCACTGCCCATGTGCTTCTGTTTAAGTGTCTTTTTAGCAATAGAAAATCTTGATTCTAAGGAGGAAGCGGAAGCTAAGAGCAATGTCCTTCAGGTCCTGGCAGCAGAGGAGCAAGATCCTTAATAAACCATTGATAACTTCAGACCATCCTTCAATTGACTGTTGTGTTTCCTTTCTCGAGGACTGGAAATATGCTTTCAATTGCTCAATCTTGCTGACTTTTGATCTCCCATCCCACCAGAGCCTTCTGGCAATTTACATATGCGATTGATGTCCCAGCATGATTTCTTTCTGCAAATTGTCAGCGTTTGAAGGGATGGTGAAGACAAAACAGCATGATTACTTATAAGAGTTTGGCTGATTTTAAAATTTGTGATACAATAAAAGTGCTGGATCGTTACCCAGAAATAAAGTGTGGCCAATCTTTAATTTGATGTGTGCATATTAGCCGCACTATTGAGTCCCAAATGGATTCCTGGGGCGCTGGAATGTACACCATTACATGGAAACTAGAGAAACATGACAGCCAGATACAGAAGAGCGACCAATGCATCTCTAAGGTGGAAGACACTGTATCCTTCCGGGGTGAAACCCTCCTCAACATGAAGAGTGTCCTCAAGGTGATAGCGGCCAAGAACGAGGATTTAGCAGTGCGCTCTCACCGTAATAATATCCGAATTTTGAGCTTGCCCAAATCCACCAACACTGGTAAGCTAGAGGGTTATGTTAAAAAACTATTGGTGTCTCTCTTCAGCTCAGATTCATTCTCCCGCCTACTCATTGTGGAATGCGCATATCGAATACTGGCTAATCGGCCCCCACCGGGAGCTCCTGCCCGTCCCATCATTGCCCGTCTTTTACATTTTCGAGACTGAGATACCGCTTTTTGACCAGCTCAAGAGAGGCGGTCATTGAACTGTGATGGCAATGCCAATTCACTGTTCCCGGACTTTACGGCTGCGGTCCAAGAGTGAGACGCAAGTTCCTTCCAATTAAACAATGTCTTCAGTAGGCTGCCATTCCCTACGCTATGCTCTTCCCGGCTCGTCTTCGGGTTACCATGCAAGGCGGGCAACATGTCTTCACCACCCCAAAACAGGCATCAGAATTCCTAAGTAAGGTGCCGGCTCGAGCATCCAGTGAGGCCCTCTCAAGTGCTACATCTCAGGCGGTTTGCCCCATCTGCTCTGGATTGACCTGGACCTGACTATCTTGTGGTAAGTAGAGACTGCCATACGGCCCTCCCTTGCCCCTTTTGCATCCTACCCTGAGACATTTCTGCACTATATCTTCATATATTCTAACTGCTTCAATGACCAAGATTTGCCAATCCTATGCACAAGGTAGGGAACTGGTTCATATTTACCCACAACACCCTTGCCTAGTCGAGGAAGGCTTCAGCATCTCTCTGCATTCGCCCCACAGGTCTTAAATGTTATGTACTTTATGTATTTATATTGTTTTTGTTTAGGGGTGGGAGGGGGCAATTCTGTGGTGGGTCTGGACATAAGCATGGGAGGCAGGGGTCTTTTGGGTTGCTGGGAACTAGTCATGCGACATGCCATGTGCCTCCTTGGTACTTTTGTTGTCTCCATAATAAGAGATTCAGCTCCCTGTTACCCCTCTTGCCTACCAGATGCCATCTCACTCTGCTACAGGTCTGATCAGTGAGTCCAGTATTACCTCTTGCGCTACACACACATGTCATACACATGCCTCACCTGGAATGTCTGAGGCCTGAGTGACCCACGTAAATGCAGGTATATCATATCCTACTTGGAGAGACACAAGGTCAGTATAGCATTCCTGCAGGAAACACACCTTGCTGCGCATGTCTCCCACCCATTTGCCAGGAAATGGGCATCCTACAGATTATTCTCTTCCTACTCCTCTTACGTCAGAGGGGTAGTACTCTGGTAAGAAGGGGTGGTGCTATTTATACCTGAAGGGTCCCTGACTGATGACCAGGGCAGATACGAGGCAGAATGATATCACATAATAGAAAAAATGATTCAGCACTCCCACATATTCAAATTATTAATTTCTACAAATACAAATCAAGTAAGAGAAAGGAAACACATCAATTCACAGAGTTCATATTTCTTTGTTTCTTTATTTCAAAAATCTTCTTAAAAACGACCGCAGTCAACGCGCTTTCGACCCAGAAGGTCTTCTTCAGGGCAATAACAATATTCACTCTTAATTCGATTTATTATTTTTCTTTTTCTTTCCTTTTTGCTTTTCTTTCACTTTCTTCAATTGGCAACTTGGTCCCTCACTCTAAGTATAAGTGCCCACTAGACCTCTTATTCTTTTAGTACACCAACAAATTAGATATCGCTTGTTCAATAATTTCTTCATGACCTATTGCAAATAGTTCATTTCAGTACAGACTGGGTTTTAACCCTTATCGATTTGTTATCTGTATAAGAACGCTCCGCCGTGTAGTCAGAGCAGACGGCTCTGACTACACGGCGGGAGCGTTCTTATACAGATAACAAATCGATAAGGGTTAAAACCCAGTCTGTACTGAAATGAACTATTTGCAATAGGTCATGAAGAAATTATTGAACAAGCGATATCTAATTTGTTGGTGTACTTAAAAGAATAAGAGGTATAGTGGGCACTTATACTTAGAGTGAGGGACCAAGTTGCCAATTGAAGAAAGTGAAAGAAAAGCAAAAAAGGAAAGGAAAAAGAAAAATAATAAATCGAATTAAGAGTGAATATTGTTATTGTTATTGCCCTGAAGAAGACCTTCTGGGTCGAAACGCGTTGGCTACGGTCGTTTTTTAAGAAGATTTTTTGAAATAAAGAAACAAAGAAATATGAACCCATGGAATTGATGTGTTTCCTTTCTCTTTACTTGATTTGTATTTGTAGAAATTAATAATTTGAATATGTGGGAGTGCTGAATCATTTTTTCTGTTGTAAAGCTATAGAATTTATATCTTAGGAGGCTTAAGGGGAGTGAGCCTCCGATTTCTTGCACCCGTGTAGGCTATTACTATTTCCACTATCTAGATAGGTGCATTTGTAATTACCCCATACCCCTTGTTTTGTGTCTATGATATCACATAATATTATCATTGCCAATTGCTATAGGCCCAATACAGATGACCCAGAGTTTTTTTTTATTGTTTGTGGTGCCAAATTTCTTCTACAGGGCCCTCCCTTCTACTCTCAATCAATCAATCAATCAATCAAGGGTTTGTAAAGCGCACTACTCACCCGTGAGGGTCTCAAGGCGCTAGGGGAGGGGGCAGATCCGGATCAGTCGCCGCCTCAGATCATTCGAAGAGCCAGGTCTTGAGGTCCTTCCTGAAGGTTCGCAGGGTTGAGGAGCGTCTGATGTGCACGGGGAGCTCGTTCCAGGTCTTGGCTGCGATGTAGGAGAAGGCTCTCCCGCCTGTTCTAGTTCTGCGGATGCGGGGGACTTCTGCCAGGGCAAGGTCAGCGGAGCGTAGGTTCCTTTTGGGTGCGTGGAAGGAGACTCTCTCATTGAGGTATTTGGGTCCGATGTAGTTGAGGGATTTGTAGGCGTGGGTGAGGAGTTTGAAGGTGACCCTCTTCTCGATGGGGAGCCAGTGGAGCTCTCGCAGGTGTTGGGTCATGTGTTCGTGGCTCGGAGTCCCGAGGATGAGTCTGGCGGCGGCGTTCTGGATCGTCTGGAGTCTGTGTAGTAGACCTCTGTTGATTCCGGCGTATAAGGCGTTGCCGTAGTCCAATCTGCTGGTTATGAGTGCGTGGGTGACGGTCTTTCTGCAGTCGGGGGGGATCCATTTGAGGGTCTTGCGGAGGATGCGCAGACAGTTGAAGCTGGTGGAAGCGACGGCGTTGATCTGGCGGTTCATGGAGAGGGAGGAGTCAAGGATGATGCCGAGGTTTCGTGTGTGGTCCGTAGGGATGGGAGGGTTCCCGAGGGCTGAGGGCCACCAAGTGGTGTCCCAGGCGGACGTGCAGGGTCCGAGGATGAGGACCTCGGTCTTCTCAGAGTTGAGCTTCAGACAGCTGTCCTTCATCCAGGCTGCCACCTTCTTCATTCCTTCCTGGAAGCGGAGTCTGGTGTCTTCAGGATTCTTTGTGAGTGAGAGGATGAGCTGGGTGTCATCGGCGTAGGATACAATGCTGAGCCCATGCTGTCTTACGATGGCGGCGAGGCTTTAATTGTGGTCTCAATAAGAACCTGGACCTCTTGCATGTTCTACCCAGCTACTGTGACGCATCACCATGCGACTTGCGGGACATAATCCAAGACCATGATTATGTTATTATACAATAATAAAATGCCCATGGGTGGCTAACGATGTAATCAGTCTCCCGGGTGAACATGATCAGATGCATATTGACACCACTAATATCCTGCGAACCTTCATGGAATTCTACCGCTCACTTTATACTGGTCAGCGAAGGGAGCAGGTAGAGGTAGGTCTGTACCTTGAGGAGGTTGCCTTAGGCTGGCTGGACAATGCTCAGCGTAAATTTCTGAAGCAGGATTTCACCAGCGATGAAATCCTGGAGGCAATACAACAACTGCAGGCCAGCAAAGCCCTAGGGCCTTAAGGACTCCCTGCTGAATTCCATAAGATGTATGCAGACATTCTGGCCTCAATCCTACTCACTGTTTTCAATGTGGCACGACAGGTGGGACAGCTCCCCATGACCATGCATCAGGCTTTAATTATAATGATATTGAAGCCTGGAAATCCCCCAGACAGGTGCAAGTCTTACCAACCGCTCTCCCTGATTAAATGCGACATAAAAATATTGTCAACATTGCTAGTGAACAGGCTAACTCCCTTGATGCCTGACCTGGTCCGCCCAGATCAGGCGGGATTCATACCTGGGCGCGCCACCTCGCATAACCTCTGCCCGCTATTTGCAGCCTATGGGACATTGACCCACAGTTAGCTGCAGGGGCTGTATTTTTGGAGGCCACCAAAGCCTTTGAGTCCCTTGAATGGGTCTATCCTAGGTAGAATGGGATTTCCCCCGCGCATTTATGTCCTGGATTAAGTTACTTTAACACAACCCCATGGCTAAGGTGCGCATCAATGGGGCAATCTCGGACCCCTTTGTGATTTGAAGAGGCACTAGACAGGGCTGCCTGCTCTTGCCCCTACTTTTTGCCCTGACGGTTGAGCCCCTGGCATCCAAACTGAGGCAGCACCACTGCTATTTTGCACTGCAATACCCCAGCCAACATCTCTTAATCTCTTTATACGCGGATGATATTACACCTTATCTTAGAGACCTCCATTTGAGCATAAATGGTATACTAAGGGAGTTCGTCAAATTTGGCAGGCTCTCAGGAATCCAGATCAACTGAAAGAAATTGCATCTCTTCCCTCTCACACCGGTCAAAGCTCCCTTTATCCCAGATTACCCATTACAATGGTGCATTGAGGACATCAACTATTTGGGCATAAGGATATTTAGAGAAAAGAGAGCATCTGTTTTTTATCATGGCCTTCGGGATGACCTGAAGCACGTGCTATTTAAAGATTTAACCACAACCCCTGACTTGTGCATATTAGATCGACCTTGCCTTACAATTAAATCACCCTTTGTCTCAAAGGAATGGGGAACAAATGACAGGTGATCTACAATTCTCATCCTCCATACCTGTAAAGAAGGTGCAAATTGGAGAACCAAGGGCCCTCTATCAAAGGACGAGAAAGAACACCGTTGTAAGGGAAACCTGTACTTTTACTGTGGGAATGTGGGTCATTTTCACATTTTACTTTACCAACTTTATTAGAGTTCTCCCACACGACTGAGCGAATAGATCTCATGCCAGACTCTGGAGTTAGGAGAACTTTATTGATGCCCAGTTTAACCAATCCATCCAATGTTCTTTGGTCCAAAAGAAATAACCAGAGGTAGTTGGAGCTAATGATGGCACTGAACTGACTTCACAAATAATCTGTTTCCAAACTATAGAGTTCACCTTGCTGTGTATCGGTATCGACCAAACATTCTTTGATGTGACTGGCGCTCCCCAATTCAAGATCTTGCTAGACATCCCATAGTTATCACTCCATGTTCCACAGATTAGTGGTGCAGCAAGTACAATATCTTTCACTACCCATTATTGTCTGGATCACTGCTCGTTGGAAAAAGCCACCCTTGGTGAATTATCTCTCCCGAGGATGGGGATCGCTCATTACAGGTATGATATGATGAATTTACATATGTTTTTGACAAAAGGTAACAATTCAGCGGCTACATCGACCTTTTGATTTCCATATTAATCTTGCAGGAAATGCTCAGACCCTCAGCAGTTGAGTTTATGCCTAAGGCTGAGACAAAATACCTACAAACCCACCTACAAGACAATTTGGCAAATGGGTATATTTGGCCCTCTAGATTACCTACTGCATCCCCGTTCTTCTTTGTCCCTCGGGCAAATGGGGATCTCCGTTCTTATTGATTACAGAGCGATGAATCGAATCACGATAAGGAACTACTAGCTTCTGTAACTCATCTCTGTCCTACTTGATCTGGATAAAACTACTACCATTTATTCAAAACTTTATCTTAAAAGAGCATATTACCTGATCAAGAAAAGTGAGGAAGGAGACCGCCTTTAAGGCCTGGTGCGGACTCTAGGATTACCTCATGATGCTATTTAGCTTGTGCAATGCCCCAACAACATTTACATGTTTTGTAAATGAGGTATTAAGAGATTTCTTAGATGTCTCCATCATCATCTACATCAATTACATTTTGGTCTATTCCTATTCCCAAGGAGAACAGGAGAGTCATATAAAACAGGTGCTGCAAACATTGAGAGAGAAGGGTTTGTTTGCCATGTTTAGTAAATGTCATTTTCACACTTCCACCGTAGAAAGTTTGGATTTTGTACTAACTTCAACGGGTATTATGATGGATCTCAAAAGGATGCCTGCAGTGGTGGAATGGTCCACTCCTACCTCAGTCAAGGACCTACATTTCAAATGTTTAACATTGTTTGTAACACGTGGTTTTGCAATAGGGAGCCGTAAAAAAAACCAAAGGATCTTCCACCTCTTCTAGCCCTGCGAACCCTTGGGGTATACAGGAGTTTTAAGGTGTTAGATCAATCTTGGTATATCTGGGAATCACCAAAATCCATGGGTAGATGCATGGCAAGACACACGCTTCACCCCTGGAACGTCTTCCAGGGCAGAGTAACGTAAGGCAGCAACTTGCCCTGCCATGCGTTACTCCAGATCTACCAAGCAATGCAGGACCACACATGGTGGCCTTGCGTTGCTTGGTAAATCTGACTTAAGGATTGCGTTGCCCTTGGGACACCATGCGTGATGCAAGGGCAATGCAATCCAATGGTAAATCTGGCCCCATTGTAAACTAAACTGCCCCTTTTAAGCCTTTATATATCAAAACATTTCCCCATGGACAGAGAATGGGTAAAACCCTTTAATCTCCAAGCAGGCCCTTAATCTCCAAACTGTCTGTAAATCATTTGAGGCATTACTCCTACAACACCTACCTGGTGGAAACATTCAGGTTTAACAGTGGTGATGTAGACCCAGGCTGTGGTTAAGGGAGTGCAGGCAATGGGGATATGGGTGAGAGAGGTATGAGAATGTTTGATTTTTGTAAATGGTCTACTGCATCTTGAGTTGTTAAGTACCTTACTAAGAAGGCTTAGACTGAACCATATTTATCATACACAGCAGATACATCACATAGTACTTGTTGGGAAGAGTTGCGAGCTGGAGACTGACTTGCAATGTTAGTCAACATGAGGCCACACAGAACCCCACTTCTGTTAGTCAGTAAAGGAGCATGCAACCTTGAGGATGTTCAGAGAGAGCATAGACACAGAAGAGAGTGAAAACACCTGGCTAGTTTCCATGGAGTGAGAGACTAGTCTCCTTATACCTCCTGCAGCCAGTAGAGGTTTAGCTCAGTCTTTCGATTTCAGG
Organism: Calotriton arnoldi; assembly: GCA_963921515.1. NCBI lineage: Eukaryota > Metazoa > Chordata > Amphibia > Caudata > Salamandridae > Calotriton > Calotriton arnoldi. The sequence continues at coordinate 348,854 of CAWUFW010005076.1, read as the reverse complement.
AGATTCCTGTTTAATTTTGTCTCATGAAAGCCTTATAGAAAGACATCATTGTGTTGGTGTGACCCTCGGAGGTCTGTCCAATCTTTTTAAGTGGCAGGGATCTGAGTTGCGATGTCACCAACCCCCACCACCCTCTTGGCCTGTTCTCTCCTGTCTTTCTGTTCTTGTGGATGGCAGGAAATAAGTGGACTGTGGAGCAGTCTCTAGTGCCTATATTATGCAACAGTTAGCAATATGACATCAAAGGGGGCACTGGGTAGAAACTGTTAAAATAAAAGGGCATTCCTGGTGATCCCTCTCACATACTTCCCCAACCTACCTATCAATATTCTTACATTTTTTTACCCTTTGCTGTCCTATTGCTCCAGCCCACACTTATCATGTACTTATTACTTCAAAAAGATAAATTAGTAATGTTTTGTGACACACAACCCTCTCTACTCTGTTCTCCATCCCCTGTACTCTCTTCTTGCAGCTCCTTCCTTCTCTCTCCCCTTCTTGCACAGTCCTTTGAGGCTACATTAGACCTGACTGTCCTTATGGACCATGTATGCCAAAGACCAGCTCTGCCAGGCTATTGAGATCTATTTCGCCAAAGGTGGCCGAATCTTGTCTGGCCCTGTTGAATCCTTGATGGACCAGGAAATAGGTCCCTAAACTTGATCGATGCAGGATTTCTTACCAGTGAAAATGCTCAATTGCGGATATCAAATGTTGTTAATCTCAGAACTTGTGCTTAAAGTGAACCAGGCTAACTTGGCCTCTGTTGTCCATCTTTAACATGATGTCATACTACCCCATGTGATTACCTTTGTTGTTTCATTCTCTGCTAAGGTTGAGTTTAACGGTCCCTGATTGAATAACATACTATGTAACAGTTGTGTCCCCATGTACCCGACGCTGAGATCATAGAATCCCATGTAGCGAAATAGTGCGAAAATCCTTGAATGTATTCTGTTGCAAATGTTTCTCTTTCCTTAATTTCTATGGGCCATAAGCCTGAGAACTGTGTACTAATGTAGTTAATATACAAAGCTTTAGTTTAAAATCCTATAAAAGCGTGTGATGTTACGATGTAAGGAGGAAGTCCTTTCCCCACTCTTAGAGGGTGAATCTCTGTCAGTTTTGTCTCTGATCTCTCCTGAGTTCATGAGTCTCTGGGCCATATGTACGACGAAGGGGCGGAGCGTGTCGTTAGCCTCCTGGGCTTAACGACACGCTCCGCCACTTCGGAAACGCAAGGCTGCACCATATTTACAAGGATGTGGTGCAGCCTTGCGTTTCCCCCTGCGATGGCGCTAAGTTTCACAACTTAGCACCAACGCAAGCACCCTTGCACCAGAGTGCAAGGGTGTCTGTGTGCAGGGGAGGATTGGTTATGTGTAGGAAGGTGTCCCTTCCTGCACATAACTAATCCTAAAATGCCATTTTGTAACTTTCATGTGTGCTGCTTCATGCAGCACACATGAAAGTTACAAAATGGCATTTTAAAAGGTTTGTTTATGTACAGGAAGGCACACCTTCCTGTACATAAACAAACCATGGCATTTTGCTTTTTCCATGTGTGCTGCACAAGGCAGCACACATGGAAAAGTAAAACGAGGAGAAATAATGCATTTCTCCTCGTTTCGCCACCTATAAGACCAGGGTTTTCCTGATCTTAAATTTGGCGCTGCCTCCTATGTACGCCGCCCTTGTACATAGGGGCAGCGTCAAATACAATGAGTGTTGCGGTGGAATGCCCACCACAACACCCACAGCACGCCCCTTTCACGCTTAACATAGCGTGAAAGGGTGCCTTATGTACAAGGCAGTGTTAAGCTGCCTTGTACATAAGGCACGGGAGCATCACAAAAAGTGGGCTTGTACATATGCCCCTCTGTATTTTGGGCTTAGCATCTTGACTGAATTTCTATTTGACTAACTGCAATTTGTGCATTTGTAGTTTTATTATTTCCAAAAAATGTAAGTTTAAGATTTTCTGTCTGTTGTTCTTAAAGACCCCAATGTGATTAAGAGACAAGGCACTATTGAATTTCCATTCCAGGGGAGACGGGTCCATCGGGGAGCACCAAAGTTCATATAGGGACTACACTGATTGCACACCGAGAAAAATCTGCTCGCACAGAGGTAAAAGAAGCTGTAATTGTGCATGCTGACACATCTCTCCCTGGATACTCTTCTGTGAGATGGGCGAGATGCAATGCAGCTGCAGTTCAGGAGGGACGAGGCCTCTGGTGACCCTGTCTAGGTTGTTCCTGCATGTCCAGTTTGGGTGCCTCAAGTGCATCATAGTCGAGGAGGGGGCCAAGATGTAGGTATTAGCTTGTTTAATCTTTATGAATGTACTGTGACAAGCTACTTTGTTGCAGTGTGATCTATATGTTACTGGCAGATTTAAACTGCCTTCCCGTGTTCTTTTCTACCACAGGAACTCCTGGCTTATAGCAGATCTTGGTTTATAGAGGATTTGCGTCACAACAACAGTACCCACCATCTGAGAGGTTCTGCTTAATATCACATACATGCATAGCAACTCTGGATTGGGGAATAGCTATTTTCTGGATGCAGATATGAACCAAACCCCAGACTCGGGACACATATGGACAATACTTGGCACAAACACTCATCACACTTCTGCTATGCCATTATCAGTCTCATTGGACATACAGCTCTTCACTCAATAACAGAATCACAAACCATCATTCTAGATGCACCTTCAAATGGTAGTACTCAGGCAGCACACAATCGACAACGACTTAGACCTCCATGCACGCAACATGACGCAAAAACCATATCATTGGCAATGCACTGCCAAACCAACAGCAACAGTAGAGAAATCCTTTCCCACAATTACCAAACAAGTGCATATTAATCGGCGGGGACATGGAGTGGTTTGTGGAAGTCTTGCACAACCAGCAGACGTTTGTGAGTTCAGCAGATTTGCATGTACAGTTCGATATAAGCACTGTCGTCTATGCAGGTTCACATATTTCTAATCACAACCATCTAATATAGTCATTACAATCAAGTGAACAGAGTCAGACGATTATTGAATGTATACCCAAAGACGTAATACTGCTTCTTAATGCAAAGCACCCCAAGATTCTTTTATAATATAGAGTACCCCAAGGCTCTATCATAGTGCAGAGTACCCCAAACATCAACTGTACCTCAATACAGAGTATTCACCTTGTAAGGATGAAAGGCTGACTTACCCTTGTCAGTAGTCAAGTCTGTGATCTAAAGATCTCAACAGATGTCAGGAGTGAGCATTATGTGTCTGAGCCATTTGACTCGCTATGTGCACAATATGCAGACACAATCTGAAGTCTGAATAGAAGGCATTTATCAGAGGTCTCTACAGAATAAATAAGAGATACCTAATTCATATTAGAGGCCTGCTTACTATCTATAGGCCAGAGGATGTGCTTCCCTTGCATATATCTGTGGCCTTCTAAATATACGGTGCATGTATTAGAAAACTGTATACTCTGAATATGTCTGAGCCTGCACACACATGCGTGTATCTGCAGCATGTAAACTGTTCATGTCCTAGAAGCCTTCCTTCATACTGTGCACATCTGACCCTTCTAGTGACAGCAACGCTGTCAGCTCTATACACAAAGAGCTTCTTGGGAGATGGCACTGCTCACTGACCAAATATTTAGAAAATTACATACCATTTTGGAAATCTCAAGTGTAAGGTTTTGCGTTAGAAAGAGTGAGCTGTAGTTCTCCATTATCTTCAATTGGGTTGAAACAGTTTAATAAGGAGATAGTGAAATCCAGTATTGTGTTAGGTATTTATACAGCACAGGCATTGCTGCAGGGAACAGTAATAGAGGGTTTCACAGAGAATGTAATGTTGAGTATCAGATGCATCTCAAAAATAAAGTTCTGTACATATTGATTTTGGGCTCAAGAGGAGATCAGATTAATGAGACCAAAAGACTTTTAATTCACAGTTCTATGTTCTGCACATTCAAAGACCTTTTTATGGTGGAATCTAGGTCCCTAACTAGAAAGGATAAAATGGCTCCATGGTATACCAAAACCTGTAGCCTTCCTGCCAAGTACCACGCATCAGAGGTTAGACTAACGCATTTTAGTGCTGGTGTCCGCATCACCGCACTAAAATGCATTAGTCACACATATTATAGCACTTTGGGACCACCCTCGAGGCACACTGGCGCGCCACAAGGAGCTGTAGTGAACTGTGCTGGCAGTGAGCACGCTCCGTCAAAATATACTAGTGTGCCTCGGACGGTTGTATTTCCTTTTATTCAGTGAGTCTTTTCACATCATGAATTAAGAACTCTGTTGGGTGCCCTGTGCGGGGAATAATTTGCACTCAGAATTAACCCGAGCGGTCTAAGCATTCCACGTGATCCTGTTGATAAGCATTATACAATTTGGACCCAGCAGTGCCCGGACGTGGCTCGTGGGTGGTACCTGCCCATGTGACAAGGCAGTGTCTGCTTGACCCCCAGGGCAGCCCCAATCGGTGGACGCACAGCCGTAGTGCACTGAACCCTGAAAGAGTCTCTGCCTGCCTAAGTGTGCGAGTCACAGCCAGCATTGAGCACCACACAGGAACTTCCCAAGGACCAGACTGGAGGGAGCACAAATTCAAACAAGCATTTGCAATGTAATAGGTCTAGCTTTAACGAGAGTTTAAGCTATTGGCAATGCAATAGCATAAACTCTCGAAAATGCGAGACCGATTACATTACAAATATTTGTTTTTTACTAACGCCCATGTGGCGTTTTCACATTCATAAAGGGCGTATCCTACAGTAAAATGAAACCGCGGAATGGGGGCATTCACAAAAAAAATAAGCATCTTTTTGTCAAGTTGATAAACAGATTTTTTTGGGGGTGTAAAAGCGCCCAAGCCGCACTTTCACTTTAATGTCGGCCGCGTACCTTTCTTTAGACGCAGTTTGTGTAAAGAAAGGGGCGTGACCTCTATGAATGTGTAAGCACCGCATGGGTGTCAGTAAACAAATTAAATAAGTAAATTAGTAAGTGCGGCCGCTTAATGCAGACCGCGCTGCTAAAATAAATAAGTAAGTAAGCGCGGCCGCAAAATGGGACCGCACTGCTTTAATAAATAAATAAATAAGCGTGGCCGCTATAGTTAAAGTGGATCCCCATTAGTAAACATTCAAATAAAAGCGGGTGGTGTACTGCGAGGTAGTGGGTGGAATAGGATAAGAGCATTAAAGTAAATAGTGCTCACCGGCTAATAAAGCAGACCATGTAACAACACCAGTAAAAGGTCCAGTCGTGATGGGAGGTTACAAATGCAGACAAGGCGGTACCAAGGAGGGACTAACAAGCCTAATAACGACTCGGAAGCCAGCATTTACGAAGGACAATGACACATGCCAGTTAAAAATATGGACGGAAAGTGGGCGGGGCTTCTATTCCGTACTCTACTACTGCATGCCTCAGGTTCAACCTAAAGAAAGGATCTCCCACATGCTACAGCCTCTCTGCAGTAATGGTGCCATCAGACCTAATGCGAGCAAAGAAAATGAGCCCCCATACATCTTTTGTTAAATAAGTCATAATTGTGATGCAGTGCGTCCTTCACACTTTTGTGCCACAGCATCTGCTTCACTAATGGGAACGTGTCCTTTTACTGGACTTATTAAAATGTTTGCAATAGGTACAGTCCGATTACCCATTACTAAAAGGCATTCTTTGAAAGCACAGTTTAAAGACTTATGCAATAAAGGAACCTGCAGAGCTGCTCAAGGCTGCCAGGTTTTGAAACCGATGCACCTATCTCTCACACTTTTTCATCTCGCACTCTGCTAAATGCTGTGTCCCACAACATGACAACCGCACCGCAGTGGCCCTCACCAGGCACGACATGGGAACACTTCCCACACAGGATCACAACAAAGACAAGACCCTTCCAACCACACACCACAGACGGTGTAGCGTGCTACCCATGTTGGCAAGTGCTTCGGAACCCCACATACGGGTAGTAAGCACTATAAAAATATTGCAATACAATACACAGATGTACAGTGCAAGACATGTGCACCACGAGGAAATGTCCAGTCAGAAGGATGGAGGCAGTCGGCTGCTGGAGTCCAGGCACTGAGACGGCACTAGCCACAACACACACACACTTTCAGGCACGAGAGTGATAAATAACGCGAGTAAGTAAACGGATAAGTGCTGCAGGCATCTGGTGGTTTCTGCTGGCCCCTCCGCCACTGCTCCCTGGAGCCTCCTCCTGTGACCCCCACCCTCCTCCCCAGGCCCAGCAGCTCTCACTACCTGTGGGAAGGTCCCAGGTCCGAACTGTACGATGCACCTCGTCGGGAGCCTCAGCCTGTGCGCGGGAGGCTGCTGGGAGCGATAAATGATCAGGCGGGCCCCCTCAGCCCAAGGCACGCCCCCCTCAGCCCGGGGCACGCAGAGGATGGAACCCGGCCGCCTTCAGAACTGCCCCGCTCCTTCATATCCGGAGTCCGCCTACAGGCCCGGAAGCAGGAGTGGCTCACACTCTGTGCACAGACTGTTTACAGTACTGCATGGTTGAACTTGTAAAAAAAAATATTTAATGTCTTTTGTGGAATGCTGACACGCATACGTCTATCCCCTCCCGTTTACTGCATGTTCACTAGTTTCGTGACTTAGTACTATGTTGTCACAATCTGAAATTTGCGGTTAAATTTACAGCGCAAACAATTTGTGAACCGGGCCCTATGTCCTGGTTGTGTGCTGCCAGTGAGGCTTCTCGGCACTGCACACGCCCTCCCGTGTCAGCGCTCGCTCAGCTGAACATAAGACGGTTCAACCACGAGTCAATGAGCAGTAAAACCACGTGCTCGCGCAACTCTGCAGCTGGGGCCGTGCTAAAACTACGTTTACTACAAGCTTCCTAGTGATCCTAGTGGGGAATCCAGCCCATGGGCATGGCTACCGGCGGGGCAACAGATGCACTTGCATCACCTGTGCGTAGGGCGCCTGAGGTGCCCACTGCACCCTAATTATAAGCAGGGCACAAGTCCTATAACAAGCATTTGCAATGCAATAGGACTCACATTTACGCGAGACCTATTGCATTGCAAATGAGAGTGCGGGCAGGCGGGCGACAAGGCACGAAGGGGGGGTGGGCGGGCGAGAAGGCATCGGACTGCGGGGGGGCATGGGAAGAAAGTAGTCTGTGCAGTAAAGGGGCCAGTTGCCATGGAAGGACACACATGACGACATGGTCGTCATAAGGAGGGACTAAGAAGCCTACAACCAATCGGAAGGCATCATTTAAGACACAAGCCAATGAAAATGATGGGTGGAGAGTGGGCGGAGCTTCCACGAAGCTTCCAGGCTATTCTGAATACGGCATGCCTCGCAAAGCGAGCAGCGCATGCGCTGCAACGCTAGGCTCGACCTAAAAAGAGCAAACTCCAAGACATCGGAAGGGAGCAGTCATACTAAAAAAACACATGCCAACACTTTCAAAAATAGAAAGGCCAAGGACCAACTTTTATTTAGTCTTCATGAGCATTTGTGGAGACACACAGAGCAGCAGATGTTCAGCCCAGCACCGGATGGACCAGTGTGACCAAGTAAGGCCCTGTGTGCTCGATTCTCCATGGAGACCTGAGCCCTGCATGCTCTTAACGCCGAGCGCTGTTTTATAGCTACGAGCCCATGTCATAGGCCGTTAGGCACGTAAGTCTAACCCCATCTACCTCCTCCTAGAAGATAAATATCACACCGCCATCAAAACATTTCAGAAAGGAAGACATTGTCATTCATTTTGCTACAGAATTAAAGAAGTAGTAATTTGAGGTTACATGGTACGCCTTTAAGTCTGTTGTCTTTGTACATCAATATATATTGTAGATTACCGCACACATTTACTAACAATATTTGTTATATACATAAATATACAGATTTTAATGAACATACCTCGCGAATGGAGAGCCTTGAAAGTGCCAGAAAGACCTGAATAAAATGCATGTGTGGTGCGAACTTGCACCAAGAAGCTATTCAGCACTATAAATAAGTGCCACACACACGTCACCGGCCAGATTAGCACAAATGGTTAATCTTTTCACGCATTCCTGCACTGCAACTTCGGACAATTTTGAAAGCTCATGTTAGCTCACCATTTAGATGCTACCAGTGTCTGCATCCTGGTGAGATGATAAGGGGTCGAGGAAAGGTTAATAGTTGCCATGGTGTGAGCTGGTTTACGAGGCTGATGGTGGGTGGTCCCTGCTCTCGGCAGAAAACAGGTAACTTTAAATTCAATTGCAGTATGCTATCAGTGAGCAGCTGTACGCCACAGGGGAATCTTACTGATCGGTTTTAATTCCAATTAGGTTTCAGTCACAGTGCCACACATAAGGCATAGAATGTCACACCTAACCACACTTAAACCGGGATAGTGTCACACATGGCCACTCTAGAAACTTGGCAGCTATGTTTGTCCCACAGCTAAGCATAATGCTTGCATTTGTGCAAGAAAATAATAAATTGAGGGTGCTCAAATACTGCTTTTCAAAACCGTACTTTCTGCTTTTTAGGTCGAGCGTAAGCGTACGACCTCTTGTATACTTTAGTATACATATATCTCTGTGGGCCAAATGCCATTCCTTGCTTCTCATTTGTTTGTTTCAATGTCCTTTAAAAATCCTTGCTTACTAGTGGCCAGTCCTGCCTCTTTGTCCCTCCTTTTTCCTCCAAGGAGCAGTGACTTAGTACAATATTTTTTTTTTAAATTTGTTTATTAGCATTTCATAACCAATAAAACACATTACAAAACATGCCACACAAAATGCCAGAGTCCGTATAGTCAGCATAACATTTGCATTGCATAATGACAATACTGAAATCACTGATTGTTCCCACATCTCCGCCCCCCCATTCCCGCCCCAGCCGCACCCCCCCACATCATGCATCACAGAAATCTTTACGACAGTACATTGTTTCCCAGTCTCACACAGTGCATCGTTGTCAAGCTGCCGTCCTATACGGAGTACGCTACTCCATATTACCCCTAACATCAGTCCTGCCGTTATGGGCACTTCCCTTCACTGTCGTTCCCGCACAGTACCCCCTGAGGCTGCAGTGCATCCAACTACCCAGGGTGCTCGCGGACCCATGCCACAAACGGCTCCCAAATATCCTTTGGTCGCGATGCTGAGGGCATCAGCTCCCAGAACGAGGTCAATTGAGAGTGGCCAAATGTTACATCTCTCAACCAATCTGTTTTAGTCGGGACCCTTCGGCTGCCCCAGTGAATGGCTACTCGCCGTTTAGCATATAGTAGAAGCATTGCATGTAGTTTCCTGACTTGAACCAGTGTGTTCTTCACATAGCCAAGTAACCCCTGTAAAGGATCGGGCTCCCCCTCCATTCCCGTTATTTGACCTATGATACTAAATATACTTGTCCAATAAGTCGCCAACCGCGGACAACCCCATGCAACATGTAAAAAACCTGCAGGTTCAATACCACATCTCCAGCAACTGTCATCATCTTTGAGGCCTATAAGGTGCAGACCAGAGGGCGTTCTGTAAAATCTATGTAGAAATTTAAAATGAATGAGGCGGAGTTTGTAGTTAGGCGACAATGCTGTTAACTGACCACAGCAATATAGCCATTGATCGTCGGTAAGCGGGTCTTGGAGCTCCTCATTCCATGCCCGAAGCGCACGCGGTTGTACAACTGGGGCCGATGTCTGCATATTATTGTAAATTCGTGTAATGAGCCGTCGTGGGGAGGCCACTGTGAGTACGTTTTCTAGCGCGCTCAATGTAGGTGGAGCATTCGGAAAGGTGTTATGCAGAGCTCGGCATGCCATCTTTATTTTATAATGTGCAAACGATTCGGGAAATGTCACTGGGCATCCATCCACCCCCTCAGGCGGAGGCCGAAACGAACCCTCCGGATAGAAATCTCCAAAAGTAACTAAGTCCATTCTACGTGCCAGATCCGTCCCTATGCCGTCTCCTGAAGGGAACAGCATCGGGTTGTTGACCAGGGAAATGGATGGGGCATACAGCAGAGCCATACCAGCTCTCCCTTTTAACTTCTGCCAGGCCCACCGAAGTGTCTCCACTGTATCTATGCCATCTCTAGGGCGTTTATATGGTCCGAATACAGCCACCCGCAGGGGCAAGGGTCTAGCTATGTCTGCCTCCACGGCAACATGTGGTTGAAAGGGAGTTGGGTGCACCCAGTAATGGAGAAATTGCGCTTGCGCACTCCAGGCGTAGAGTTTCATATCCGGCGCTCCCAAGCCTCCCTGCCTCAGCGGTAGCGTCAATACCTCCCAAGACACTCTGACCTGCCCCCCCGCCCAGGTCAAAGAGATCTACAGGGAACGCAAGGCATTAAAAAAGGCATTAGTAAGCACCACAGGCACATTAACGAATAAATACAGGAACTTTGGCAATACCACCATTTTTATCAACGCAATCCTCCCAGCCAGAGAGAGCGGGAGTCCAGCCCAAGCAGCAATCTTCCCTTTTAGCCACGCCATAGCTTTGCCATAATTCATCCGCCACAGTTCCTGCATATCTCTGCTTATCCATATCCCTAGATATTTCACGGGCTCTGTTGTCCAATTAAGCGGGAACTCAGATGGCGCCTGGACCGTGGTGTCAGTCAACGGCAAAATAACAGACTTTGCCCAGTTAATAGAAAGGCTGGAAAGACCCCCAAATCTAATAAATTCCCGCAGTATCGGGTCAAGATTCGCTGCTGGATTGGAGACATAAAGTGTGACATCATCTGCATATAATGAGACTAGGAGACCACGGGTACTGAATCCAATCCCCCTAGCTGAGTGGTGCTGTCTGATACGGGCCGCTAGGGGCTCCATTGCAATCGCAAAAAGCAGTGGGGAGAGGGGACACCCCTGTCTCGTTCCCCTCGATATAGCAAACGGCTCCGAGAGGAGGCCATTGACTCTCACGCTCGCCATCGGCCGCGTGTAGAGCAATCGCACCATGTTAATGAAAAGCGGACTAAATCCCATTCGACCCAAAATTGTGAAAAGATAGTGCCATTCCAGTGTATCTAATGCCTTCGTGGCGTCTAAAAAAAAACGCTGCCGCCTGTACCTCAGGATGTAGGTAATGTAGCACAGAGAACAGTGTTCTGAGATTTTGAGATGTCGACCTCCCCGGGATAAATCCCGACTGATCAGGGCGTGCGATCAGCGGTAGCAAGGGCTGCAGCCTATTGGCAATGAGTTTCGCCAAAATCTTCACATCTACATTAATTAAGGACAGCGGCCGGTACGAGTCGAGTTCATCCTCCGGCTTCCCTGGTTTTAAAAGAGTGATAATTATCGCCTCTCGCATCGACTGCGGGAGAACACCAGACTCAAGGGCTTCCTCATACAGATCAAATAATCGTGGCGCTAATTCGTCAACGTATGTTTTATAAAAAACGGTGGTCAGTCCATCCGACCCCGGGCCTTATTTATCGGTAGACTTTTAATAACCATCGCCACATCTTCGACCGTAAAAGGAGAATCAAGATAATCCCTGTGCCCCTTGCCCAACCACAGCAGCTCCAGAGAGTCAAGGAATGGCAGCAACCCTTCAGGAGCAGAATGCTGTGTCATTGCGTAAAGCGTCTGATAAAAACCAGAGAATTCCTCAAGAATATTCTTCTGACCTCGAACCTTCGACCCATCTGAAATATTGAGTTCTGTCACGAAGGCCGCGGAACGCGGGGGCGGAGCATAGTCGTCAGTGTTCTCCCGGGCCTGTCACCCTCTCCATATCTCCGAGCTTAGGCATGCTTCCCCAGGAACTTAACCTCCCTACTCGCCTCCTCCTCAAATTCCAACAGTTTTTCTTTTATGGATGCCAGGACAGTGGGGTCCCCTGAGGAAAAAAACTGAGTTTCCAGCTCCCCTATCTTCTTCTCAAGTGCCGCCAGAGTTCCCCTTATGGCCTTCAAAACCCCCGCTTGCCGGGCTATGCAGTTCCCCCTTATCACAGTTTTGAACGCCTCCCAGAGGGTGGCCACCTTGTCCACCGATCCCGTGTTCAGGGAAAAGTAGTTATTTATGTCCCCCCTAATCTCCTCTTTGAATGCATCGTCCAACAGTGCGTCCTGTGGTAATCTCCACGTGAACATACGAGGAACGGTGTGTGGCATTTTGAGCCGTAACAGACAAGGCGCTTGGTCGGACAGGGACCTAGGAAGATGCAGGGCGTCTCTTGTCCATGTAGCCACATCCCGGGACACCACCCAATAATCAAGTCGGGACCATGCTTTGTGATACTCCGAAATGCACGTGCCTTCCTTAACCCCAGGGTGCAAGCGCCTCCAAATATCAATCAGGTCCCCATCTGCCAATATAGCCCGTAGTGCCCCACTCGCCAGCGGGTGTAGTGTTCTAGAAACCCCCTTCCAGTCAAGCCCGTCCTCCAATATGGCGTTAAAATCCCCACCCCAAATAATAGTATCACAGTTAGCCGCCTTCACTCTCGCCCATACAGTTTGAAAAAACTCCGGTGAGTCTGAATTGGGCCCATATACTGCAACCAACACCAACTGTTGTCCCCCCAGAGAGCCCTGGATAATGGCATATCTACCGTCGGGGTCTAAGTATACCGCACCAGCCCTCCAGTCCAACCCTCGTCATATCAGCACAGCCACCCCCTTCGAATAATTGGAAAAAATGGAGGAGTAGACCGACCCCCACCGCCCATGTTTAAGTCTGGGGGACGATGGAGTACTGAGGTGTGTCTCCTGTAACAGGCAGATGTCAATGTGATGTCGGGCCAAATAAGAATGCAACAACCTAGCTTTCCTACCGTCATTTAACCCCCGGACATTCCAGGTGAGGAAATTCAACGTAGTCACAAGGAACACATGCCACTACAGTGCGCCGGGGCAAGCGGGGCGCGGCGTAGGAACAAATACAGGTATACCAAGCAATTGTCGTGTACAGTGTAAGGCATGTCTGTTGCAAACAGTAAAACAACACCCACCTCCCACACCAACCCCCCAATCAGGTTGTAAAGTACCCATTCCCAACAAAAAGAAAAATACCATAACTTGTGGGAGCTCTCCCATGAGGTCGTGGTACTACCGGCGCACACCCCCGATTTCTCAGGGTGGCCAAGAAATAAAAGCGGTGTGCCAGCCCCCTGCACCTGTCAGTAACATAACCCGCCCGCCCAGTTTTCCCAAATTGCTATACTAAATTGCAACCCTTTCTGACCGAAAACAGCCCCCAATGCTGCGCATTACGCTCTGTTGGCCTTCTTGGGTCCCCTAGACGCGCACATGCTGCTGCACCCCCCAGGGAACATATTATCACTAAACTCCTAGCTTAACAGTTTCTACCCATGATCACAACATCCCACCTCTAAACAAGCATAAAGCCCCAAAGCACAGTTACGTAGTCCATCAGAATGAAGAGCCGAAGTCCCTCAGGGGCGAATAGAAAGACACTCAGTCATTGTCGCTAAGGACCGTCTGATCTGTGGCTGTCTCTTTGAGGTGATGTCGAGCCGCCTTACCCCCGACATCTTCGCGAACTTAAGGGCAGATTTGGCATCAGTAAAGAAGTGGGCCGTTCCGTCAAAGTTGACCCGAAGCTTCGCCGGGTACAGAAGAGCATATGGAATCTGGGCTTGTAGTAGGGTCTTCTTGGCTTGCAGGAACTCCCTCCTCGCAGCTTGCACCGCCGGGGTGAAATCGGGATAAAATGAAATGGTGTTGCCCCCATATGTGATCGTGCCCTTGCCTCGAGCCTGCCTGAGCACCGTGTCACGGTCCTGGTAATTGAGGATCTTGGCCAGTATTGGTCTGGGAGTGGCCCCCACCGGTGGTTTGGGGTCCAGAGCCCGGTGCGCCCTCTCCACCGCAAAGACCGCAGAGAGGTGAGGATCAAATAGTTCTCGGAGCATATCTGCAACATACGTCTCCATCTTTGTGATGGCCGTTGTCTCCGGTACTCCCGTGATGCGGAGATTGTTGCGGCGTTACCGAGCCTCCAAATCCTCGTTCTTCGCTCTGATGACCCCATGGACCCTGTCCATTTGGAGGAGTTGTTCCTTCGTTTCCACTTGGAAGTCATGAAAGTCCGAGGCCCGGTTTTCCAAGACATCCAGTCTGGTTTCATGTGTTCCCACCTGTGTCTTAACCGCATCTAGTTGAGAGGTTAGCGTGTCCAATTTGGAATCAATATTCCGGAGACTGGACCTCATCTCCAGCATGAGGGATCTCAAATCTTCCCCTTGGTCCTCTGCCGGTTGGTCTGGAGTTCGCTCCGCCCCCGCTTCCATCTCAGGCTCTGCGTTCCTCGTGGTTCTCCGTTGATCAAAGGAAATCTTCGGCTGCTTGGCATCTTGTTTGCCCATGTTGCAGCTGGATAGGTGGACGCACCCCACAGGTATCACCGGCCCGACGTGTACTTCCCGGATGCCGTCTGCGCCCTCGTCTTGACCGGCAAGCCAGTCGGTACCAGGGTGACCGCCGTGCGTATTCCAGCAGTGATGGTGCCTCCAACAGGCTCCGCGTGCAACAGCCGACCATCACAGCCATTGGCCTCTCCCTGCAGGCCGCAGGTTTCCCCCTGTATTAGCGGAGTTCGCTGCGCCTATCTCGTGGCCAGACCCCGGGTAGCTCTTCATAGGTCTCGCCTCTCCCCCGTGACTCCAGGTGTCCGGTGTGGGGGGTGTTGAGCGTCGGGTCGTCCTGGGTCGCAGTCCACCCAATCTAATCTCCCAGCCGGCCTCTATTGCGCCTCCCCCGCGCAAGGGCCTGTCAGCAGTCGTAGGCCTCTTCCTAGGCCTCTCCGGATCGAACCAGGGGGCAAACTATGGCAGGTCCTCTCAGCCCCACGTCCGATCAACAATCCATTTTCGACTGGCGAGCCGGCCCCATGGGCTCAGAGTGACCGTCCACCTGCGCGACCTCCCAGGGCCCGCCGGTTCTTTTTATCTTCTTCTTCGCACGGGGCCACCGTCCAGGATCAGTGTAACCCCTTGGTCGCCACGTCACCACGCACCATGTGTCTATCAATTGTCGGGGCCCTCACCACACCGGCCTATTCACACCGCCCTGGCTCCTCCAGTCATGAGTCCGGCCCACCACGGCGGCAGCGCTGCTGTCTCAATGGCCCCCGCGGCCTGTCACCTTGTGATAATAGCGGCAGATGTTTTCCGGCCCCAACAGTACAACCACGCCACCACACTCCTTGAACACTGCGTTACTTGTTGCTAAGGCCGTGGGGGGCAACACTCCGTCCTCTTCACCTCCTGACCCGTGCGGCTGACAATGTCCGAGGCCTCCACTTCTCAGACCAAATCCGCCGCCCGGGTGTCTCCAGTCGTTAGCGCACCCACCTCCTCAGCGGCCCATTGGGCCCAGTTTCGGCCGCAGCCCACGTCCGCGTCTCAGCCGCGGCAGCCGTCCTCCAACCTCCACGGAGCGGATCCCGTCGCCACGTTTCCCGGGCTGCCTGGGCCCCCACCTGCAGGTTAATGTTCGCCGCTCAGGCCCCTCCGATCGTCAGCGCGGCCCACCTGAGCAGCCACGCCGCAGGCTTGATTTCCACCGCGATCTGCCGTGCAGGTACAGCAGCGGCAGAGGTACACCGGCCTCCACAGACCAGGTCTCGCCGTCGCGCTGTCCGGGCTCTGTGGGTGTAGAAACTGGGATGGTGGGTACTTCACCTTGCCCGCTCCTTCATGCCGTGCAGGTGCACCGTCTGCGCACAGCCTTTGTGCGGATATTTAGCGGATAATGTTCTCGGCCGGCGGAGCTCGCCTACTCGGCGGCCATTTCGTGGCTCGGCAAACCACGCCCCGACTTAGTACAATATCATTACACTTTGTACTGTTGATCTGCTCGTGGGGGGACTATTTTATTATGTTTTCAACCTCTTGTTACACTGTGGGTGCTCAGACGTAACTGTTTACATTTTATTGCAGCATTCACGTCTTGTCCTTCCTGTCCGAAGCCAGCAGCAACCAGCCATGCTTTCTAGCAACGGGTCCCAGGATGCTTGTTTCCGGTCCAGGGAGGACCTGACCTGGCAGTTCGGTCTGGACTGTTCCCATGGGGCACAGGGTCAAGACTGATTTGCATATGGCTGGGTCCAAACTGGGGTGGCGTAGTGGGCAAAAGAACGATGGATTTAACCCAGATCTTTTGACTGGGGGAGAATGTTTGCATTGTCAGCATTCCGTCCATCATTTGTTTGCTGTAACACTTTTCGCCCTAAGTGGGATGGGTATGCCCAGACGTGGGTCCCTTGCTCACTGTGCCACTGGATTCAAGCTAGCCTGGCTGAAGAAGGGTGACATACCCTGAAACCGGTCCCAGGATGCTTGTTTCCGGTCCAGGGAGGACCTGACCTGGCAGTTCGGTCTGGACTGTTCCCATGGGGCACAGGGTCAAGACTGATTTGCATATGGCTGGGTCCAAACTGGGGTGGCGTAGTGGGCAAAAGAACGATGGATTTAACCCAGATCTTTTGACTGGGGGAGAATGTTTGCATTGTCAGCATTCCGACCATCATTTGTTTGCTGTAATGCTTTCTAGCTACTGCACCTCTAAATCATGTAAAAAGTTAAACCAAAACTTAAACACAGCTTGAAATGATACTTTAATATGCATGCTGCTTGTTTTTTTTCCTCCCCTCCAGGACTTGTGCTTGGCTGCTGGCTGAGGAGTTGGTAGTTTCTCCTCATCGGTTTTGCGCTGGGACCAAAATGTTTCCTTCTGGAAAAATGTCGCCTTTAAAATGTGCATTTGAATGTATTACATTAAATAAAAGCAGAACAAGAACATAGGGCCAGCACAAGGGCTGTGCGATACTTTTAAAAGCACTCCACACATTCCTGGCCTCCTGCAATTTCCAGACAATAAAAATGTCAAGATATCTCCAGTGATTGATGTTCTTCCTGGAGAGATCAGAGTTGTCTAGTGGGAGACGTTTTAACTCATTGCAAGGTAGCCAGAGGGTTAATATGCCAGCTGCGAAGAAAGTGTACCATGCAGATTACAAAGTGCATGTAATGTAAATAGGTCAATGGGCTACTGCTCTTCTGTTACTTGCAGCTTATAAATTAAAATCCTACCAGAACAGTGAATTTATAACTGTCATCAAAGAACTGCATGCACTGCAAAGTAAAGATTAGAGGAGATATTAAAGTTGCAAAAAGGGTTCATCTGGATGGAAATTGATTCTTTTTATTTAAGAGAACCCCCAACTATGGTGTTCTGTTTTCAATTCTGAGTTTGTGCTTCTGGGGCCCAAGCACTCTTTAGCAATGCTGCCTACCAATATGCATGACTTGTGACTCCTACACCCTGTAGTCCTCTGTATTATGTAACATTTCCTTTACACTAATTTATACACTTATGATTGATTGTCTCTGTGTAATTTGTGTGTGATGCAAAGTGCTATGACACCCTACACTGGTATGTGTGGCGCTTTATAACTAATTAAATGCATCTGAACATTAGTGGTTGTGGAGCCTTAAGGGACACTGTTAAGGGGACATGGTGAGGGAATCCGCATCACTCAGCCTTACCTCAACATCACCTGAGCACCGTCTCAGCATCAACACAGCACCACCTCCTCATCAGTGTACCACCAGTGCACCACCAACTCAGCATCAGCGCAGCACCACCTTAACATCAGCACTGCACAGCACTATCTCAGCATCAGTGCACCACCACCAACGCAGCCCCACCTCAGCATCAGCGCACCACCACCTCAGCACAGCACCAACTCAACATCACTCAGCACCACCTGATCACCAGCTCAGCACCACCTCAGAAACAGTGCAGCACCACCACCTCAGCATCACTCAGCACCACCTCAGCATCAACACAGCACATCAGCATCAACACAGCACCACCTCCTCATCAGTGAGCCACCACCAGTGCAGCACCAACTCAGCATTAGTGCAGCACCATCTCCTCATTAGCACAGCACCACCTGAACACCACCACCTCAGCATCAGCACAGCCCTATCTCAGCATCAGCACTGCACTACCTCCTCATCAGCGCAGCACCATCTCAGCATTAACACAGCACTGCCTCTTCAGTGCACCACCAACTCAGCACCAGCGCAGCACCACATCAACATCAGCACAGCATAATCTCAGCATTAGCACAGCACAATCTCTGCATCAGTGCACCACTAATAACGCAGCACCACCTCAGCAGCAACTCAGTACCCAGGCAGCACCACTTCAGCATCAGCGCAGCACCAACTCAGCATCACTCGGTGTCAGACTTCCTCGTCCTGATTCCTCGGGATTGTGCTGATGCTATAAAGGGGTCCACCTCTCCACGGCCCCAAGTCTGGAATGTACACACACAGACTGTTGGGATAGTCAAGCGAGGGAAGGAAAGGGTAGGAACAGCAGGGAGGGAGATCTAAGAAGGAATAGAGAAACACAAAATCAGTGGATAGTGATATCACCTTTACTAGGTTCAAGAATCTAGCGTATTCCCTACACTGCTGAACTTCATACACCCTACCTGTAAAGGAAAAGTTAAACGATGTCTGCCAGAAGAGAGTAGGGGGATGCAGGGTTTCCATATACTCTAGGAAGGATCAGAAAGAGAGAACAGACATGTAATAAATCTCTTTCTTAGAGGAACACCATGAACTACTAGTGATAGTCCCCTTTACACATACCTCTAGATACATATAGAATTGCGGTAGCTGCAGGGACTTAACAGTCTGGACCCCCTATCTAGTACCTCTCTCCTGGGAAAAAACAAGACAAAGAACAATAAGGTGATAAGATATGATAAGTATTCTAGTACGAAACCGATCACTGCCGGTCTCTGCCAACAGGGAAAGAACAAGGAACTTGGGACTCAGTTATATAAGACACTGAGTTTCTGTAATCTTTCCCCGCACGAGACCATCCAGCTGGTCTCATCCAACGGGGAAAACACAGGAAATGCGGAACTTAGTTAGAATATCACTGAGTTTCTGCGATCTTTTCCCCGCACGAGACCATGTACAGCCGGTCTCATCCAACGGGGAAAACACAGTAATCTTTCCCCTGCACGAGACCAATCAGTTGGTCTCATCCAACGGGGAAAACTCAAGGAATGCTTCGGTACAAGTCAGGGCTTATAAGCCCCTTTGATGGCAATCCGAGGGATGCGTATGAAGTTAGTTGGGCGCACTGCCCTCTTACCGCCTGAACTGAAGAAGCCGTCAGAGACCAAAGAAACTGGAATAATCGGCCGCGAGGATTGTTCCCGGCGGCTCTTGTACTCGATTTCCTGGTGTGACATCAGAGCACGTACAACGTGTCTCGCGGGGCATAACGGGAACTGTAGTTTTTTAGGCTTGGGTCTGCTCGCTTCCTGGTTTCGCGTGTTGACACAGTCAGCGCGTAACCGGTCAAACCCTGACACTCGGCACCTCCTCAGCACCAGCGCAGCACCACCACCTCAGCATAACTCAACACCACACATCATCACTCAGCACCACCACAGCATCACTCAGCACCACCTCAATATCACTCAGCACGACCTCCTCATCAGTGCACCACCAACTCAGCATTAGCACAGCACCACCTCTGCATTTGCATAGCACCATATCCACATCAGTGCACCACTACTTCAGCACAACACCACATCAGCATCACTTAGCACCAACTGAGCACCAACTGAGCACCAGCTCAGCACCACCCGAGCACCAGTGTAGCAGCACCGACTCAGCACCACCTCAGCACCAGAGCAGCACCACCTCAGCATTAGCACAGCACTATCTCCGCATCAGTGCATCACCACCAGCTCAGACCCAAAGCAGCCCCACCTTAGCAGCAACTCAGCGCCAATGCAGCACCACTTCAACATCAGCGCAGCATTACCTCAGCACAGCACGAACTCATCACCCAGCACCACCTGAGAACCAGCTCAGCACCAGCTCAGACCCAGCGCAGCACCACCACCTCAGCCTCACTCAGCACCACCTCAGCCCTACTCAGCACCACCTCAGCATCATTCAGCACCACCTCATCATCACCTCAGCATCACCTCCTCATCAGTTCACCACCAACTCAGCATCAGCGCAGCACCACCTCAGCACAACATAAACAGCACAGCACCATTTCTGCATCAGTGTACCGCCACCACCTCAGCAGCAACTCAGCACCCATGCAGCACCACCTCAGCATCAGCAGAGCATCACCTCAACACAGCACCACCTCAGCACCAGCGCTGCACCACCACCTCAGCATGGCTCTGTGCCACAGCGTCACTCAGTACCACCTCGTTATCGCTCAGCACCACCTCAGTAACATTCAGTATCACCTCCACACCAGCACACAGCTACCTCAGCATCACTTAGCACTACCTGAGTTTCATTCAGCATCACCTGAGCATCACATCTGTACCAGCACACCACCACCTCAGCACCACTTCAGCATTACTCCGCACCACCTCAGTGTGCCCTCAGAATCTGTTGATTCTCTCCTAGTGTCCTTCCGCTGCTCGTGTTGTAATTCAGGTTCTATTTCTCAATCTCCACCCTCCTATTATTTATGTCCCTGCATAACAAAAAAAGCTATAACAAACAAGCATTACAACAGGCTGGAGGAGGTTACCAGCATTGCAAGGACAAAATAAAACTAGAAGACATTTTTTGATTATTCTTTTTTTTAAAGAGTCATTCAATTGTACACAATGTCGTCTTTAAACTCCACTACATAACACTCCACAACACAAAATACCATTCCACATACTTACACTCCCTTACACACAGTCTCACACCACATAATTCCAATATACTCAAAAATACATAATTACGATCCACATAATACAACTGCACACAATACCACATAATTCCACTACACAAATCCACACCACACAATCCCACAATTAACAAGTCCAATCCAACCCACATAATTGGTACACACCACATACATCCACTCCAATCCATAACACATAGGTAAGAGACATTTACATTTACAATGCCAATAGCTCCAACTCTTTCCTTTTTTTTTTAAACTCATAGATCTGATGCTTAGCTCCTACCTATTTGTTCTTTTCCATTACCACAAACACAAAGCTATACACAAAGTTCCATACCACACAATTCAGCTCCACACATTTCCAACCCACACCACATAATTTAACACCAAACCCCATAATACAACTCAACAACACAATGACACAACACCACATACATCCAATCCACACCACACAATTCTACATTGTGCCGCAAAATTCAACTGCACACCACATAATTAAACTGTACAAGTTACCACTCCACACAATCCCACTCCACATAATGCCACTACACTGAATGCCACAAAATTGCTAACCATATATTTCCACAGCACTCCATGCCACATAATGCCACTACACAAATACACTCCACACCACACAACTACACTCCACACAATTACACAACTAACTAATCCAATCCAACCCACATAGTTCCACTACACACCACATACATACACTCCATAACACATAAGTAAAATACATTGCTATTTGCAATGCCAATAGCTTCAACACAAACAAATGCGAGACCGATTGCATTTCCAATGCTTGTTTTGTATATTGGTTGATTACATGGTCTTACAGCTGGTTGACTGGCAGGCATGGAGCTGGGCAGGTGACAGTCAGTCTTTGCAGCTGTAGATATACTGTCCAAGTTGAAGCATTTTATCAGGAAGCTTGTGTGTTGAATCCCAGCTTTTCAGGAGGCTTGTGTGTTGAATCCCAGCTTTTCAGGAGGCTTGTGTGTTGAATCCCAGCTACTCTGCTTGACCAAATTGAGTGATCCTAGGCTAGTAACATTGCCTTCGTATACTTCAGTTCCCATATCTTACTGTGAGTGAGTGCCCTGAAGCAATTCAGTTGTGCAGTCGTTTGGAAGCACATGCCCTTTGACTGAAGCTATTACTACCAAGAGGAAAGCAGGCATCAATGAAACAGAAACATGTTCCAGGAAAAACTTGTTAGAACTCATTGTCTGAGTTGTTTTCGGAAGATTAGGCTTTGCACTTTTGTGACTTGAACTTTCTTTTAGCTTATCACATGGTACTATTCAATTCATGGTGCTTCATAGTTGCAGAAAGACGAGGCTACGGCTCTTTTGGTGTTACTTAGAATTTATTGCAGAATATTTTTCATGAATGAGGTTTCATTTTTGTTAGCAAAGCCTTTAATCTCTTTGATTGTTTTGAGAAGCTACACATTTATATTTGCACACATGTGGATTCTGCTACATAACCTTTTTTTCACATTTGAAGATTCTGCTGCACATTTGTTTCCACACATTTGTTTGCTGAGATGGTAAATGGATAACTGCTTAGGTGGCCTGGGTATTACTTCCTATTATGCACACCCTCTCTTAGATGTATCACCCCTTCCCATTGGTTTAGATCTCTCAGCCACCCCCACAAGTACCCCCATACGCATTTTTTCAATGACCCATTTGTCCATGGCGCACACACTCGTTGCTTTTCCTATGAATTTGAATAGTTCCCAGTCATTCATGTGCACCATTAATTCTGGCACTTCAGTCAATATATTGTTGCATTCTGAGACTTTGCACGCTTAGATTTTTGAGTCTATTCTTACCAAGTTGAAAGCAAAACCACATGCCCCAGAATGCAACATGCTTTCTGTAGGAGAGTAGGATCTGCTTCACATGGGTACCCCCACTTTTTGCTGATGCTTCACTGTTTTTCGACATTAGTCTGGCTGGGGCCCTGCTAATCAGAACCCCAGCCTAGCTGCTTCCTCTCTAAAATGGTTTCCATGTGCCTTAGGCACATCACTGATTGGGATCTGGAGTGCCCTTATAAGTCCCTAGTATATGGTATACTATGTACCAAGGGCATAGGTACCTCAGAGGCCTGCCAGGGGCTGCAGCATGTATTATGCCACCCCTGGAAGGCCATCCAAACTGACACCACAGGTCTGCTACTGCAGCCTGGGTAAGGTGGTGCATGCACCCCTTACTGTGATATAGGTTACCTATATCACGAAATACATACACACATATAAACCTATAAGTCACTCCTAAGGCAGGCCTTATCAATCCTAAAGGCAGAGTGCGTGGTTCCTATGTGAGAGGGTGCCCCTGCATGAGCAGGGCCCCTCTGCAGCGTTCGGAGACCATCTCTGATGCTGTTTGTAGTGCAGCCTGACCATATACTCTTAAGCGCATTATATCCTCGCGGTAAAATGCTAACTTTGGAATGGCTGCACCTAAACATGTCGTGTTTGGTGTCAAACATCTTGGAATACTACCCCCCGCCAATCCTGGCGGCGGGGGTAGCATTCCACCCTTCTAGAGGGAAAGACATGTTAACTCTGACGAGTCCGGTAACTTCTTTCCAGAGCCCTGGCATCACAAAATGGATGCTGCTGCCACAGACACGAGTCTGGCCTCCTGCTGCTGGATGAAACTCCGGCAGGGGAGGCCTGGACAATAGGTTTCCTGTCCCAGGGAGGTGTGACCACCTCCCCAGACAGGATGATGTGTATTGGGGCTGGGCGGGAGCACTTTCGGGTGCTTTGAAGTCCTGCACTGGGGGCACATTTGGTGTCCCTGTGCATACCCCAGTTCAAACCGGATCAGGGGCTTGCAGCCCCTGCTTTGGCGCGAACTGGACAAAGGGAAAGGGTGTAGCCACCCCTCTGCCCTGACCCACCCATAGGTGGGGCCACAGAGTAGTCCAACCCCTATTTTTAGAATAAAGGTAGGAACCCAGTCCTTAGGACTTTAGATTATACCTGGACGAAACTCTGAAACTGAATCCTGGACCTTCGACGCTCTACGACAAGATTAGAGGACTGAAGAATCTCCCTTGGGGTCAAGGAGTGACTCCCCTGCTTGGCAGGCACCAAAGAAGCATCTGTCCGGTTCGCATTTCTGAAGCTCCCGTCGGACGCCGAAGTCATCGCATCACTAGAGGTGGATTCTCAGACTTCCCCGAGGCTACCCTGAGTCCCCAGCAAAGCTGAGGCCCGTGGCTATCGTGGGTGACTTGAGACCGTGACCCCTGGACACCGAGCACATTTGCAAGTGCATCATCTTCTGGGTCTCCCAAGAAGTCGTGCTTTGGGCTCCGAGTAGCCCTAGCCTCCAGCACCACCTGCACCGAAGATCACTGGCCCCCACTCCACGAGTGTCCTGTAAGCCAGCTCCACGTGCGGCGTCACGAGGCTCCTTCGCGGTCGCTAGCCCGTTGGCTAGTAGCCCTTAACGAAGGCCAATCCTTTTCTTACTTGGCATCCTGGTTGCTCCAGGCCTGCCCTCACTTACCCTCGCTGGGTGAGTTCCACAGACCTTGTGGTCTGCACCATCGACGATCTACATCTTAATCGAGACTTGCCGTTGCCAAGGCTTGTTGGGTCCAATCCGGTCGCCGACACCTCAGCACTCGACAGACATCGTGTACCAGCCCGAATCCTGCTCCTGGTCGCCGACAACGCCTCCCGGACCTCGTGGCTGAAGAGTCAAGACGACCGTCAACGCACCTGAAGCACACGACATCGGTGGGCATCTGTCCATCGCCTTCCTGGTCACTGGCTAGTGACCCAGACTCTGTCCCCTCTGCTTTCAGGTTCTTCAGAACTCCGATCCACTCTTGGATCCACCCGGACACTTTTCTCTTGGCCGCCAGCAGCACTTTGCAGCAGATCGCCATTCGAATCGACGACGAAACCCGACCCCGAAAGGCACCTATGCACCCGGCTTCCCTGGGTGAGGTAACACAAGTACTCCGGTGCTCCCGTGGGTAGAGACTCTTCAAAGTCCTAGATCTCAAAGGGTTTTGTCCTAGTCCTCTTTTAAGTGTCCCTTTACTCTATTTTCCCGATCCCGACTTTCTCCATAGAAGTTAACGGCGTATCGCGGTTGTGTATTTACACTGCACGCGTCTCCCGTGGGTCCCCTGTGTCACTACCTTGGGTGGTTCCTTGTGGTCCAAGCACTTCTAGAGGCTCTAGGCCTAGTGTCTAGTTCAGTCGTGGTTCGCATACCACTTTATTGGTATATGGTTTGGTACGCCCCTAGGGCCCAAACGTGTATTTGTGCTATTACTGTGATTTAATATCTTATAACTTATGTACTTCGAACTCTAGCCTCATAAAGAGACTAGAGGGGTGTGTTTAGCAATAAATACATATATTTTGAATATATACCTGGTGTGGTGCTCTTTCATTTGGTCACTCAAGAGATTATAGACTGGTAAAACAAGCTGCTTTACATTCCTTCAAGACTTAGCCTGAAGGCTGCTCTCCATAGCTACCACTAGGATAGCTTTCAATAAAGGTTGTCTTTAACCTATCTCCAATAAGGGGTTGTTTGGACTGGTGCAAGGTGCCCACTATAATTAGTGGACAGCATATGCCAGGCCAACTTCTCACATTGGTGTGCAGCGTGTGGGATTCCAGCTTGCTATTGTTTTACCAGATAATCTCAATTGAATTGATCAACTGAAAACCACTAAAGGTACCTAAGGTACATATAATTTAAGCTTAGAATAACAGTAAGTTCTACTGAACTTAGAGTTGTGTGTTAAGGGATAGCACAACCCTTTCTACAACTCAAGAGAGTTTAGTAGGCCACACTAGAGTAGGTAGTGCATACACCACACCACACTAGTAATGTCTTTAAGGGCAGGATCCAAAGAATCCTTGCAGGAAGCCATTGAGCTTCCACCCTCCAAGTATGATACACTCCCATTCTTGGAATTGAGAGCTTTATGTAACTTGAGGAAATTAAGGACAGGCCAAAGCCCCACCACCCAACACCTCAAGGAGTTGTTGGTGGCTTATGACCTTAGTAAGCCTGTAGGGACTGAAGGGGTAGGAGCTGAGGGTGGGGCAGGAGAAGAGGAGGACGCTTGGGGTACCAATACCCCCAGCCCCCCCTCTGAAACTGGCCAGGAGGGTGACAATGACCCTGACCTGGAAAACCCAATCCCTCCTGTGGATGATGATGAGGATGATCAAGATGATGCCCTCTTTGTCCCCCAGGAAGGATTAAGAGTGTGCCCAGGAAGTCTAGATCTCCTTCTCAGGAGTCTAACCACTCTGGCACCTCTATAGGGAGCTCTGTCTCATCTCACAGGAGGGAATCCTCTCATGAGAGGAGAACCAGACTGGTACAGTATGAGGAAACTCAGCTGGAGATCAGAAAAAAGCAATTGGCTTTAGATAGGGAATCCCTAGATCTCCTTAGAGAGAGAAGAAAGTTGGGACTAGAGTCCCATGGTGGCAGCCATGTCCCTAGAGACAGGGAAAGGTCCTATGACCATAGGAACCTGAGCAAGATTGTCCCTCCCTACCAGAGTGGGGATGATATCCACAAATGGATAACTGCTTTAGAGAGGGCCTGTAAAGTACAGAAGGTCCCTCAGGAGCAGTGGGCAGCAATCTTGTGGCTCTCCTTTGCTGACAAAGGTAGAGATAAGCTCCTCACTGTTAGAGACGAGGATGCTGACAATTACAAGGTCTTGAAGAGTGCTCTTATTGATGGGTTTGGCCTAACCACTGAACAGTACAGGTTGAAGTTCAGAGACACCCAAAAGCACAGACTCAAGACTGGGTAGACTATGTGGATTGTTCTGCCAAGGCTCTGGAAGGCTGGTTGATGGGCAGTAAGGTGTGTGACTTCTCAGGATTGTATAATCTGATAATGAGGGAGCAGATTCTTAATAACTGTCAAAATCAGCTGTTGCATCAATACCTGGTAGACTCTGATCTGACCTCTCCCCAAGAATTGGGAAAGAAGGCAGACAAATGGGTCAGAACCAGGGTGAAGCAGAAGGTACAGAACCAAGGTGGGAAACCAAGAAGCAAGATGCTAAGAACTCTGACAAGGGTGGGGAGAAGGGTAAAGATCAAAAGTCTTCATCAGGCCCCCAAAAATCTTCTTCTGGTGGGGATTCCCAGTCTACCAAAGGTAAAGGCCAAAGAAAACCATGGTGCAAGGTCTGTAAGCAAAAGACCCACTGGACCAGTGATTGCACCAAGTCCAAAGACTCCAGTCCAGCACCCACCAATGCCCCTAAGGCACCTGTTCCCCCTAGTACAGTTGGTGGAAGTGCTCCAGCAAAGGGTTTAGTAGGGTTCACCCTGGGAACTGAGTTGGGCTCTGACTTAGTCAGAGAACTGACTCAGGCTGCGTTAGTCTGTGATGGAGGCATGGATGTGACCTCCACTGTGAGTCCCAGTAATCTGGGCAAGTACAGACAACAGCCTTTAATCAATGGACGTGAGGCTTTGGCATTTAGGGACACAGGGGCAAGTGTCACAATGGTGACACAAGACCTTGTGCTACCTGGGCAAGTTATGCTTGGTGAGATGTACCAAGTGACCAATGCTAGCAATGTCAGAACAGACCATACTCTGGCAGTTGTTAACTTCTCCTGGGGAGGGGTAACTGGCCTTAAGAAGGTTGTGGTAAGTGCAAACCTACCAGTCGAATGCTTGCTTGGCAATGACTTAGAGACTTCTGCTTGGGCAGAAGTGGAGCTCAGGACCCATGCAGAAATGCTGGGGATCCCTGCAGATGTGTTTGCTGTGACCAGGTCACAAGCCAAAATGTCTAGCACTGAACAGGCCTTGGATTCTGGAAGAATGGACCAAGTGCCTTCCAAGAGGAGGAGTAGTAGGGTTAAGGCAGTGCCTTCCCCTTGGCTCAGGAGGAAGATCAGTCCCTTGAGGGGGATGATCTCAGCCCTGAAGAAGGAACTGTCCCAGAGGAACTTGAACCTGACCAGGTTGAGTTCTTGGGGACAGGGGGACCTTCTAGGGCAGATCTGAGCCAGGAGCAGCAGAGCTGCCCCTCCCTTGAACCCCTCAGACAGCAAGCTGCTGCTGAGGCTGCTGGGAAAGCTAGTGGTCCCCATACAGTGTATTGGGATGATGGACTCCTGTACTCAGAGAGTAGAGACCCCAAGCCTGGTGCTACCAGGAGGTTGGTAATACCTTTGAAGTTCAGGGGCTTCCTATTGACCCTAGCCCATGATATTCCCTTAGCAGGTCACCTGGGCCAGAACAAGACTTGGGACAGAATTGTCCCTCACTTTCACTGGCCCCACATGTCTGAAGACAGTAAGGAGTTTTGTCGCTCCTGTGTAACCTGCCAAGCCAGTGGCAAAGCAGGTGGCACTACAAAGGCCCCCTGATACCACTACCTGTGGTGGGGGTGCCCTTTGAAAGGGTAGGGATTGACATTGTTGGTCCCATGGATCCCCAAACAGCCTCTGGGCACAGGTTTATCCTGGTGGTAGTGGATCATGCCACCAGGTACCCAGAAGCTATTCCCCTCAGGACCACTACAGCACCTGTGGTGGCAAGGGCCCTCCTGGGAATCTTCTCAAGAGTGGGCTTTCCTAAGGAGGTAGTATCAGACAGGGGTGCTAACTTCATGTCTGGGTACTTAAAAGCAATGTGGAAGGAGTGTGGAGTGACTTATAAGTTCACCACACCCTATCACCCACAATGCAATGGTTTAGTTGAGAGATTCAACAAAACCTTGAAGGGCATGATTAAAGGGCTCCCAGAAAAGCTTAGGCGTAGATGGGACATACTCTTGCCCTGCCTTTTATTCGCATATAGGGAGGTGCCTCAGAAGGGGTTGGTTACAGCCCTTTTGAACTTCTGTTTGGCCACCCTGTGAGGGGTCCACTGTGCTTGGTGAAGGAAGGATGGGAGTTACCTCTCAAGCCCCCAAAGCAAGATATAGTGGACTATGTACTTGGTCTCCACTCCAGGATGGCTGAGTACATGAAAAAGGCAACTAAAAACCTTGAGGCTAGCCAGGAACTTCAAAAGGCCTGGCATGACCAAAAGGCTGTTCTGACTGTTTACCAGCCAGGACAGAAGATGTGGGTGTTGGAGCCAGTGGCCCCAGCAGCTCTCCAAGATAAATGGAGTGGACCCCACACTATTGTTGAGCAGAAGGGTGAGGTCACTTATTTAGTGGACCTAAGAACACCCAGGAGTCCCCACAGGGTTCTCCATGTCAACAGGTTAAAACCATATGTGGACAGGGCAGACATGGGCTTGCTCATGGCTACTGATGAAGGGCAGGAGGAAGAGAGTGACCCACTCCCTGACCTGCTCTCACAGAACCCTGACGATGGGTCAGTTGATGGTGTAGCCTTGGCAGGCAGCCTCACTACCCAGCAACAAGCTGATTGCAGGCAAGTCCTCAATCAGTTTAGACATATGTTTTCACTGACACCCAGTCAGACCACCTAGTGCACTCATGAAGTGGACACTGGGGACATTCTGCCTATTAAAAACAAGATTTATAGGCAACCTGACCATGTCAGGGACTGTATCAGGACTGAAGTCCAGAAAATGTTGGAATTGGGAGTTATTGAACCCTCAGATAGCCCTTGGGCTAGTCCAGTAGTCCTTGTACCGAAACCTCACACCAGTGGTGGAAAGAGAGAGATGAGGTTCTGTGTAGACTACAGGGGTCTCAATGCAGTCACTAGGACTGATGCCCATCCAATACCCAGGGCAGATGAGCTCATAGATACTTTGGCCTCTGCCAAATATCTCAGCACATTTGACCTAACAGCTGGCTACTGGCAGATCAGGCTAGCTGATACTGCAAAGCCCAAAACAGCATTCTCAACCCCTAGTGGACATTATCAATTTGTGGTAATGCCCTTTGGTCTGAAGAATGCACCTGCCACTTTCCAGAGGTTGGTGAATACAGTTCTCACAGGACTGGAAGCCTATAGTGCAGCTTATCTAGATGATATTGCTGTCTTTAGCTCCACCTGGGAGGATCACCTGGTCCACCTCAGGAATGTTTTACAGGCCCTGCAAAAGGCAGGCCTGACTATCAAGGCCACTAAGTGCCAGATAGGGCAGAGTCAGGTTGTGTACCTGGGCCACCTTGTGGGTGGAGGCCAGGTTCAACCTTTGCAGAGCAAGATCCAGACCATCATGGACTGGACTGCTCCCACTACCCAGACTCAGGTGAGAGCCTTCTTAGGCCTGACTGGGTACTATAGGAGATTTGTCAAGGGGTATGGATCAATAGTGACACCCTTGAATGACTTAACTTCTAAGAAAATGCCCAAAAAGGTTCAGTGGACAGTTAGCTGTCAAAAGGCATTTGATGACCTCAAGCAGGCCATGTGCACTCCTCCAATTCTGCAGAGTCCTGATTACTCCAAGAAGTTCATTGTTCAAACTGATGCATCTGAATTGGGGGTAGGGGCTGTACTGTCACAATTGAATGAAGAAGGTCAGGATCAGCCAGTAGCTTTTATTAGCAGAAGGCTGACCCCTAGAGAGAAACGTTGGTCAGCCATAGAGAGGAGGCCTTTGCTGTGGTCTGGGCTCTGAAGAAGTTGAGGCCATACTTGTTTGGTACACACTTCCTGGTTCAGACAGACCATAAGCCCCTCTTATGGCTAAAACAAATGAAGGGTGAAAACCCCAAACTGCTTAGGTGGTCCATTTCCCTACAGGGGATGGACTTTACAGTGGAACATAGGCCTGGGAGTAACCATGCGAATGCAGATGGACTCTCTAGGTATTTCCACTTAGAACATGAAGACTTAACTGGGCAAGGTTAGTTTAATGTCCCTACGTTTGGGGGGTTGTGTAGGAGAGTAGGATCTGCTTCACATGGGTACCCCCACTTTTTGCTGATGCTTCACTGTTTTTCGACATTAGTCTGGCTGGGGCCCTGCTAATCAGAACCCCAGCCTAGCTGCTTCCTCTCTAAAATGGTTTCCATGTGCCTTAGGCACATCACTGATTGGGATCTGGAGTGCCCTTATAAGTCCCTAGTATATGGTATACTATGTACCAAGGGCATAGGTACCTCAGAGGCCTGCCAGGGGCTGCAGCATGTATTATGCCACCCCTGGAAGGCCATCCAAACTGACACCACAGGTCTGCTACTGCAGCCTGGGTAAGGTGGTGCCTGCACTCCTTACTGTGATATAGGTTACCTATATCACGAAATACATACACACATATAAACCTATAAGTCACTCCTAAGGCAGGCCTTATCAATCCTAAAGGCAGAGTGCGTGGTTCCTATGTGAGAGGGTGCCCCTGCATGAGCAGGGCCTCTCTGCAGCGTTCGGAGACCATCTCTGATGCTGTTTGTAGTGCAGCCTGACCATATACTCTTAAGCGCATTATATCCTCGCGGTAAAATGCTAACTTTGGAATGGCTGCACCTAAACATGTCGTGTTTGGTGTCAAACATCTTGGAATACTACCCCCCGCCAATCCTGGCGGCGGGGGTAGCATTCCACCCTTCTAGAGGGAAAGACATGTTAACTCTGACAAGTCCGGTAACTTCTTTCCAGAGCCCTGGCATCACAAAATGGATGCTGCTGCCACAGACACGAGTCTGGCCTCCTGCTGCTGGACGAAACTCCGGCAGGGGAGGCCTGGACAATAGGTTTCCTGTCCCAGGGAGGTGTGACCACCTCCCCAGACAGGATGATGTGTATTGGGGCTGGGCGGGAGCACTTTCGGGTGCTTTGAAGTCCTGCACTGGGGGCACATTTGGTGTCCCTGTGCATACCCCAGTTCAAACCGGATCAGGGGCTTGCAGCCCCTGCTTTGGCGCGAACTGGACAAAGGGAAAGGGGTGTAGCCACCCCTCTGCCCTGACCCACCCATAGGTGGGGCCACAGAGTAGTCCAACCCCTATTTTTAGAATAAAGGTAGGAACCCAGTCCTTAGGACTTTAGATTATACCTGGACGAAACTCTGAAACTGAATCCTGGACCTTCGACGCTCTACGACAAGATTAGAGGACTGAAGAATCTCCCTTGGGGTCAAGGAGTGACTCCCCTGCTTGGCAGGCACCAAAGAAGCATCTGTCCGGTTCGCATTTCTGAAGCTCCCGTCGGACGCCGAAGTCATCGCATCACCAGAGGTGGATTCTCAGACTTCCCGAGGCTACCCTGAGTCCCCAGCAAAGCTGAGGCCCGTGGCTATCGTGGGTGACTTGAGACCGTGACCCCTGGACACCGAGCACATTTGCAAGTGCATCATCTTTTGGGTCTCCCAAGAAGTCGTGCTTTGGGCTCCGAGTAGCCCTAGCCTCCAGCACCACCTGCACCGAAGATCACTGGCCCCCACTCCACGAGTGTCCTGTAAGCCAGCTCCACGTGCGGCGTCACGAGGCTCCTTCGCGGTCGCTAGCCCGTTGGCTAGTAGCCCTTAACGAAGGCCAATCCTTTTCTTACTTGGCATCCTGGTTGCGCCAGGCCTGCCCTCACTTACCCTCGCTGGGTGAGTTCCACAGACCTTGCTGGTCTGCACCATCGACGATCTACATCTTAATCGAGACTTGCCGTTGCCAAGGCTTGTTGGGTCCAATCCGGTCGCCGACACCTCAGCACTCGACAGACATCGTGTACCAGCCCGAATCCTGCTCCTGGTCGCCGACAACGCCTCCCGGACCTCGTGGCTGAAGAGTCAAGACGACCGTCAACGCACCTGAAGCACACGAC
Organism: Calotriton arnoldi; assembly: GCA_963921515.1. Classification (NCBI taxonomy): domain Eukaryota; kingdom Metazoa; phylum Chordata; class Amphibia; order Caudata; family Salamandridae; genus Calotriton; species Calotriton arnoldi. The sequence continues at coordinate 316,373 of CAWUFW010005076.1, read as the reverse complement.
ATCGGTGGGCATCTGTCCATCGCCTTCCTGGTCACTGGCTAGTGACCCAGACTCTGTCCCCTCTGCTTTCAGGTTCTTCAGAACTCCGATCCACTCTTGGATCCACCCGGACACTTTTCTCTTGGCCGCCAGCAGCACTTTGCAGCAGATCGCCATTCGAATCGACGACGAAACCCGACCCCGAAAGGCACCTATGCACCCGGCTTCCCTGGGTGAGGTAACACGAGTACTCCGGTGCTCCCGTGGGTAGAGACTCTTCAAAGTCCTAGATCTCAAAGGGTTTTGTCCTAGTCCTCTTTTAAGTGTCCCTTTCCTCTATTTTCCCGATCCCGACTTTCTCCATAGAAGTTAACGGCGTATCGCGGTTGTGTATTTACACTGCACGCGTCTCCCGTGGGTCCCCTGTGTCACTACCTTGGGTGGTTCCTTGTGGTCCAAGCACTTCTAGAGGCTCTAGGCCTAGTGTCTAGTTCAGTCGTGGTTCGCATACCACTTTATTGGTATATGGTTTGGTACGCCCCTAGGGCCCAAACGTGTATTTGTGCTATTACTGTGATTTAATATCTTATAACTTATGTATTTCGAACTCTAGCCTCATAAAGAGACTAGAGGGGTGTGTTTAGCAATAAATACATATATTTTGAATATATACCTGGTGTGGTGCTCTTTCATTTGGTCACTCAAGAGATTATAGACTGGTAAAACAAGCTGCTTTACATTCCTTCAAGACTTAGCCTGAAGGCTGCTCTCCATAGCTACCACTAGGATAGCTTTCAATAAAGGTTGTCTTTAACCTATCTCCAATAAGGGGTTGTTTGGACTGGTGCAAGGTGCCCACTATAATTAGTGGACAGCATATGCCAGGCCAACTTCTCACACTTTCAGGTAAACTGCCAGGGCTGGGTAAATCAATCAATCACAATCAATCACAGAATTTGTAAAGCGCGCTACTTACCCGCGAGGGTCTCAAGGCGCTGGGGAGAAAAAAAGGGGGGGGGGTGCTGCTACTGGTCGAACAACCAGGTCTTGAGTAGCCTCCTGAAGGTCAGCAGGTCTTGGGTCTGTCGTAGGCTTAGTGGAAGGGTGTTCCAGGTCTTGGCGGCGAGGTGGGAGAAGGATCTGCCGCCGGTGGTGGTTCTTCGAATGCGAGGGACGGTGGCGAGGGAGAGGTCGGCGGAGCGGAGTTGGCGGTTGGGGACGTAGAAGAGGAGTCGTCTGTTGAGGTAGGCTGGGCCAGTCTTGTGGAGTGCCTTGTGTGCGTGGATGAGGAGTTTGAAGGAGATTCTCCTGTCGACGGGGAGCCAGTGCAGGTTCCTCAGGTGGGGGGTGATGTGGCTGTGGCGTGGTACATCGAGGATCAGGCGTGCGGAGGCGTTTTGTATGCGTTGCAGTCGCTTGATGAGCTTGGCCGGGGCTCCCGCGTAGAGGGCGTTCCCATAGTCCAGTCTGCTACTGACGAGGGCCTGGGTGACTGTTCTTCTTGTGTCTGTCGGGATCCACCTGTAGATCTTGCGAAGCATGCGGAGGGTGTTGAAGCAGGAGGATGAGACTGCGTTGACTTGCCTGGCCATGGAGAGCGTTGAGTCGAGGATGACTCCCCGGTTGCGTGCGTGGTCGGTGGGTGTCGGGGCTGCTCCCAGCGTTGTTGGCCACCAGGAGTCGTCCCAGGCTGAGGGGTTGGAGCCGAGGATGAGGACCTCTGTCTTCTCCGTGTTCAGTTTTAGTCGGCTGATCTTCATCCAATCGGCGACGGCCTTCATTCCTTCATGGAGATTGGCTTTGGCGGCGAGGGGGTCCTTGGTGAGGGAGAGGATCAGTTGAGTGTCGTCGGCGTAGGAGATTATGTTGAGGTCGTGCTGTCTGGCGATGCGTGCGAGCGGGGCCATGTAGATGTTGAACAGTGTTGGGCTGAGGGACGATCCCTGGGGTACGCCGCAGATGATCTCGGAGGCTTCGGATCGGAATGGTGGGAGGCGGACTCTCTGGGTTCTGCCGGTGAGGAAGGAGGTGGCCCATTCCAGGGCCTTGTCTCGGATCCCTGCGTCGTGGAGGCGTGCGCGTAGAGTGCGGTGGCAGACAGTGTCGAAGGCGGCGGAGAGGTCCAGCAGGATGAGGGCTGCGGTCTCACCGTTGTCCAGCAGGATCCTGATGTCGTCGGTGGCGGCGATGAGGGCAGTCTCAGTGCTGTGATTGCTGCGGAACCCCGATTGGGATGGGTCCAGGATGCTGTTTTCTTCGAGGTATCGGGTTAGCTATTTGTTGACAATCTTCTCGATGACCTTGGCTGGGAACGGAAGCAGGGAGATGGGCCAGAAGTTCTTGAGGTCTCTCGGGTCCGCCTTGGGTTTTTTGAGTAGGGCGTTGATCTCTGCGTGTTTCCAGCTCTCTGGGAAGGTCGCGGTCTCGAAGGAGAGATTGATGACGTTGCACAGGTGGGGTGCGATGGAGCTGCTGGCTTTGTTGAAGATGTGGTGCGGGAAAGGGTCTGACGGGGAGCCGGAGTGTATTGTGCTCATGGTCTTGATGGTGTCCTCAATGTTTACGCTGGCCCAGGCTGGCAGGGGGTCGTGGACGATGGTGTGCGGTAAAGGCATTATACAGGACATGGATCTACTTGTCAGCAGTGGGTGATTTAGGCTACCTCAGGCGAGAAGAGTAATATGTCGTTGGGAAACATATTTTACTGCAGCCAGGTGGTAAGGACCATATATGCGGGTGCTCCTGTGCACTCCAAGGGGACAGTCAAAAGCTAGAATCAGTCGTCCTTTAAACCAGCACCAGTGAGATGGTTTAAACTGAATCATAAGGGGTTTAAAGCAATTTAGAGGGTTGCAAATGGGCAGCTTTACACCCTCAGTGATTCAAAGAAAATATGCCTGGTTTTTGTTTTTTGTATTAGGTGGTTATGTGTACCTGTCATCATGCCATGGATATTAACATGCTTCAGTCTAACGTTCTATAAAACTTGATATAAACAAATCCTACTAGGCCCACCTTCTGTGTCTAAAGTACAGTGTCCAACCATTCCACTTTTTGTGGGCTTGTCCAGCAGTTCAGATGTTTGTCCCACTTTCCTAATTGTAAGCGTATGACAAACGGTGAAATATTTGATGCAGGAAATGCTATCTGCAGAGTAGTTGTGGATTTCCGTAGCACAAGGAGTTAATGATATCCGCTTAAAGCTTCAGTGGCCGTGTTTTTGCATAATGGTGTTGAAGGAACTTTGGTATGTTGTCCTAAAGCTGAAAGCGCCTTTTCTATCTATCCAGTGGCTTCCTCAGTGCCATATAATTACTGATGACATCACATCCTGTGAAATCACTTCTGATGTCACAGAGGTCAAAGGTTGAGACCTATAGCTCAGCGCCCCATGGGAACTTTGGAAGTTGGCTGTCCTGGCTAGGAACTTTAAACAAACTATAGAGCCCAACTTGATTAGATCAAGTTGGGCTCTATAGTTATATATAGTTCTATATATAGTTATATATAGAACCCTCCTGTCGACCTAAGGAGAAGAGAATCCTTTTGCTTTAAAGAACTCTCACCCACCAGGGGTACCCCTTAGTGGCATGCTTTATCATAGAGTTCCTTCTCGTTCCGCTACGGAACGGGGCGTGCTACAACATGTTTCTGCCACTTATGTTCCCAAATGCTTGTGGCTTTCATCAGGATCAATTATACTACCACAATCCACATATATTCCATAATGCTGACATAACTCGTGAATTCACCATACATACATCAAACACACCTAAACCACCTTCTTGGTGTCTATAAATGGGTATATATTAGACACTTAATAGTGCTCCATTAGCACACGGCGGAGATGTGTGCCTGTTGTCACACAGATTCCAAGGCCCCCGCCTAGCCTGCTCGCCTAAAATACCTCCATCCGTGCCTGCATCTTGACAAGATGGTTTAGGGGTTTTGGGAACATAAGTGGCAGAAACATGTTGACCCTAAGAGAAAGTAAGGGTAACTAGAGCCCCAGGACTTCTTAACTATTCCGTTTTTAATCACACCGGCTGATGCCCAGATTAAAATGTTAGGGCTACCAGGCAGGTATTTTTAAAGAGTAACCCTTCCCCCATTCACTAACCTATTCCTTTTCCAACGAAGTGCTCCCGTGCATCTCACATGTTGTAGCACGCCCGTTCCGCAACGTAATGGGAAGGAACTCTGTAATGAAGCATGTCACCAAGGGGTACCCCTGGTGGGTGAGAGCTCTTCAAAGCAAAAGGATTCTCTTCTCCTTAGGTCGACGGGAGAGTTCTTAGATTGATCTCATCGAGTTGGGCTCTATGGTTTCTCTAAAGTTGTGTGTCAGAGGAGTGTTAGCCCTTGCTCTACAGCACCTCTTCGCTCCCGTTAATTTGTTTATGGTCTCCTGAGAAGGGCATCAAAAAGACCCATCCATCCGGGATCGGGAGCAGCAGAAGTGAACATTAAGGTCACGTATTAGATTTGCATATAAGTTGCTTGGCCGCTCCTCTTGTAAACAGGCCCGGCTCCAGGAATTTTGATTTGGGTGGGCCAAGGGTGCATTTGGGTGGGCCACTGCGGGCTCGATTTGTCGCATATATGTCTAGGCAGGCCTGATTCAGGGCCCTCCTTTATCTCTTCTTAGTCTTACAAGGTCCAGTAAAACGCACTCTGTTAGACCTGGCACCATTGGCGTGGGTCTCCCTTCCATTTTTCGCTGTTGTCTCCTCTGTTTTACTGGTGTTAGATGCTCTGGGCGCTGTGCCACTGCCATTCAGTGTCACAGCGCGAATGCTCCCTGTATAAATATGTCTATGTGAATTGGTATATCCCTGATTGGCTTATTTGGTTTACCTGTTAGTCCCTAGTAGTGTGGCCTGTGTGTGCCCAGGGCCGGTAAACCAAATGCTGCTGGTGGGCATGCAGCGCTGGTTTGCGCCACCCACAGAAGCAGCTTTTAAAGTGTGTCTCAGACCTGCCACTGCAGTGTCTGTGGGCAGCCCAGAACTGCCATCTTGGCTGTGAAGTGCAACCACTTCCCAGCCCCTGAACCTTCCCTTGGCATCCTGTAAGTCGCCCCTCGGGTAGGGTGCATTGTATGTGTAAGGTAGGACATGCCTTGGTGTGTGTAGCATGTCCTGGTAGTGAATTATGCACCATTTCGTTTTTCACTACTGTAAGGCTACCTGTTCCTCATAGGCTAGAATGGGCAGTTTGACTATTACATGCTATAGTCCTAACTGACCCCAGGAACATGGTAGAAAAACGAATTTAGTATGCCTGAGCTCAGAATATTAAAATACACCTTTTAGTGAAGTTTATTTTTATATTCTGTGTTTGAAAATACCACTTTTAGAAAGTAGGTATTTTCTTGCCTAAGCCTTCCAGTGTGCTCTGCCGTTATGTGTATTGGCTGTCTGGTTTTAGAGGGGCAGGACAGGCTGAGTCAGACCTTGGTGGAATAGAGAGATCTGCATTTAGAGTGTGGGGAAGGGTGGCTCTTTGATCTGAATAGGGCTGTGCCTGGCAAGGTGAATGCTGGCTCCACCTCCCACTGTGTGTCTGCTAGCAGACCCCCTCTTTCTGAAAGGAAGGATGCAGCCTGGTAAACAAAGTGCTCCAGGCCTGAGCAGAACTGGTTCTGGCTAGGTTCAGGGACTGGTAGCTTCAAGGATCAAAGGCTTTTGGGGGTATAAATATCTGTGCTCAAACCCCCTACTTTTGTATTGCTTTTGGATCTGGAGAGGAAACTCTGTCCGTGCCACTGGAGGAATCTGCAGGAAGTGACTGTCCCTGTGCTGTGTGTTGTTTCTTGCACTGGCCTGCAGCAGTGACCACTGGACCTTGAAGAAGAGGAAAAGGAACTCTTGAGAGAACTTTTATTTTTGTACAGCAATCACCCAAGGGCTAGGAAAAGAGCTAGCCTCCTGCTGGAGTCTCAGGCACAACAGACTCCACCACCAACCTCCTGCTTCCTCCCTGCGAGGACTGCTATCTGCTGAGGAGGCTCCTGTGAGTTCCAGGGCCTCTAGTTTGCATCAGAGAGAAGAGGGTAAGAAATCGACGCTAACGCATCTTTGCGGGCCGCTGCAGTCGAGAGCGCTGGGAAAATCATCGCGCTACTGCCGCCGAGGGCCCGCAACCCGAAACCATCGCTGACGCCCCTTTGCGAGCCGCTGCAGCCGAGATGCGCTGGAAAGATCATCGCGCTGCTGTCGCCGCGCACTCGCAACCCTTAAAGAAATCATCGCTTCGAGACATCGCAGTGCAGACGCCGTGCGTTCGCCACTTTGATCGCATCGCACCGAATTTCGTCGCTCCCTCGCGGAGCGTCTTGTCTTCGCATCGCAACACGATTGCACAGCACAACAGGATCACCGCATCGACTTCTCACACGCGGCAAGAAAGTCATCGCATCGGCGGTCCAGCGTGCAGAAGTTTGTCGCATCGTCTCCGCACGCATCCCGCAGATCGGCGCATCATCCTCCCTTGCGGCAAGGATTTCAACGCATCGCCGGCCTCGCGTGCCGAGAATCATCGCTACAGCTTCTTTGCGACACTTTGTTGGTTTTGCAACTAAACCCAGGTACTTTGTGAAAGAAAGGGTCGCAGAGACCACTGCTTTGAACTTGAACCTTATTTTTGCAACCTTTGAACTATTTTTGACAGCCCTTCAACAGCTATCCTATTTTTGACAGTATTGTGGCTTTTACAGTTATTGGTCTTGTGATAAATCTGCCTTTATATAAAGATACTTATTTTTTATAATAACTACTTGTGTGGTGTCCCTTTGTAGTGTTCCTCATTGTGTTACTGTGTATGATCATAAATGCTTCACACCCTGCCTCTGAGATAAGCCTACCTGCTCGTGCTACGTTACCACAGGGTTGAGCAGGGGTATTAAAGAGGGTAGCCCTCTCACTCTGACTTAGGAAGAAGGGTCCCTACTTGGACAGTGGCCAGCCATTGCCAACTAGAGACCCCCATTTCTAACATTGGTGGTCAGCGGTGAGGATCTGGACTTGCATTTATGATCGCATACAGTAATTATAGTGTACACTACTAGTGAGTGCAGACCATAACGTACCGCATACATTTTTTTTGAGAATTGTTTTTTGCTCCTATATTGTAATTGATATTGCCGGTGATTTTTCACCCGCGCACATTTTCTGAGAGTTTTTGGGATCCTATATTGTGATTGATATTGCCGGTGATTTTTCACCCGCCCCCATTTATTGAAAGTTTTTGATCCCCTATTGTGATTGATATTGCTGGTGATTTTTCACCCACGCACATTTCTGAGAGTTTTTGGGATCCTGTATTGTGATTGATATTGCCGGTGATTTTTCACCCGCGCACATTTATTGAAAGTTTTTGATCCCCTATTGTGATTGATATTGCTGGTGATTTTTCACCCGCGCACATTTTTTGAGAAGTTTTCTTCTGTCCTTTATTGAGTTTTTAGGATCCTATATTGTGATTGATATTGCCGGTGATTTTTCACCCGCTTACATTTTTTGAGAAGTTTTCTTCTGTCCTTTATTGATATTGCCAGTTATTTCTACAATGGGCAAGCCCAGATCCAATGCCTCAGAAGATCTCTCCTGGGAAGAAGAGAAAATAGAAACCTACAATGCCAAGCAGCTCAAATATTTTTGCAAGCAATTCACAGTCCCTATCACAGGTCTCACTAGGAGGGAGGAGTATTACAAGGCGCTGAAGGCCTGGCTAGAAGCCAGGGATGCCCCTAAGGATCTAGGAGAGCTTGTGGAGGGAGGAGAGCAGCAGGGCGATGTAGTAGACTTAGTAGGAGACCCAGCCCTTTCCAACCCGGGCTCTAGTGTGTCCGCTAAGGGTCTGTCCCCAGAAGAGCTGGAGGACAGGGAGAGAGATAGGCGGCATAATATGGAGATGGCTAAGCTTAAAATGGATGGTCACCGGGACCTAGAGAACAAGAAGTTAGAAATTGAGATTATGAGGATGAAGCTTGAGCATGAGAGAGTATTGAGGGAGTTGGAGATTAAAGCTAAGAGCATGGAAATCTCCCCTCTGGTGGCAGCGTACCTGTAGTGCACCCTGAGAGTAGGGTGTATATACCCAAGGAGGTTATTAAAGATTTCCACAAAAGTGAAGATATTGGGCAATGGTTTGCCGCTTATGAAGTAGCCATGGTGTCCCACCGGGTCCCTGAGAAGGATTGGGGAGCAGGGTTGTGGGGACGCTTTGTGAGTGAGGGGAGGGATACCTTGTTGGACCTGCCCCCAGAAAGTAGGATGGTTTATGCCCACATGAAGGAAGCGTTGGTGACCCGCTATGGTTTGACCCCTGAGATGTATAGACAGAGGTTTAGGGTCTGTAAGAAGCTAGAGGGTACCACGTGGGTTGAATACGTGTCCGTTTTTTGCAGAGCCATGGAACGCTGGGTAAGAGGTAGCAAAGTAGAAACTTTTGCACAGTTTTATGATTTGATTGCATGGGAGCATTTATCTAGCAATTGTTTTCCTGAGCTACGCCAGCACCTAATTGATTGCAAGCTGACTAACCCTAGAAAGCTTGCTGAGGAGGCGGACCGCTGGGTGAGCACCCGGGTCCGCAAGGGTCCAGTGGGAGACGTCGCCAAAGGTGGGCAGGGTCCCCAGCAGAGGAGTGGGGGGACAAGGGTCAACAGAGGGAGTTCCACCGAGGGCCCCAAAGTAATCCCCCAGGGAACCAAGCAGTGGTGTCCCAGCCCCCCAAGAAAGGAGGACCGGGCCCCCAACAGGTAGGCCTGTTCCCAGGGGGCCCCCACGTGTTACAACTGTGGTCAAGTGGGCCACAGATATTTTGATCCCCAGTGCCCCCAAAGGGGGGCCAGTGCACCCCCCCGTGCACCACCCCGCCAGATTGCTAGTGTAGCCCTGGGAGAGGAGGAGATGGGTGCCCAAGAGGGGTGGGATCCCGTAGAATTGACCCTTGTCTCATTAGGGGACTTTGAGATGGTCCCCAAGCCTGCACTGCCTGCTAACACTAAAAAATACAGGCAGTGGGTGACCATCAATGGCCATAGGGTGGAGGCTCTAAGAGACACAGGGGCCAGTGTAACTGCTGTCAGCTCCCGGTTGGTGTCCAAAGAGCAGGTTGTCCCCCATGCATTCTACCCAGTAGTGTCCGCCGACAACTCAGAGAGCCAATGTGAGGTGGCTCAGGTTCCCTTTGAGTGGGGGGGTCTCAGGAACTCTTCAGGTAGCTGTGAGGCCCGCCATGCCTGTAGACTGTCTGCTGGGCAATGATTTAGAGGACTCCCCGTGGGCTACGGTGGAGAGGAAGGCTCACTTAGAGATGTTGGGTCTGCCTGAGTGGGCGTGTGCTACCACTCGGTCCATGGCAGCCAAGGAGGGTGTTGAAAAGGATCTGGAGCCTGAGAGTAGGGCCCAGATCCCTGCCTTAGAGAGAAGGGGCAGGGGCGCGGGAAGCCGGCCCCCTTGGTTCCCACGGCCCAGGAAGAAGCAGACCCTGAGGGGGATGCCCTGGAGCCTACCGGGGAGCAGATCACCGAACTGGGGGACCTGCCTGAGCTGACCCATTGGCAGCAGGAAGGGGGACCCACCAGGGAGGAATTTTGTGAGCAGCAGAGAGTTTGCCCCTCTCTTGAGGGTATGCGGCGACAGGCTGCAGCCCAGGCAGAAGGTGACATGTCTGGTTCACATCTGATTTATTGGGAGAACAGTCTCCTGTATAGTGAGCCTAAGGTTGCTGAGCCAGGGTCAGCCCGTGTGCTGGTGGTACCCGAGTGCTTCAGAACCTTCCTACTGGGGTTGGCTCATGACATTCCATTGGCAGGACATCTGGGGCAGACCAAGACCTTTGAGAGGCTGGCTGCCCACTTTTATTGGCCCCAGATGCACAAGAGTTCAGACTCTCATTGCAGGACCTGTGAGACTTGCCAGGCAAGTGGGAAGAGTGGGGGGAAGATCAAGGCCCCACTCCAGCCCTTTCCAGTTGTGAGTACCCCATTCGAGCGAGTGGGCATTGACATTGTGGGGCCTCTGGACCCCAAGACAGCCATGGGCAACAGGTTCATCCTGGTCTTGGTGGACCATGCCACCCGGTACCCTGAAGCCATCCCGCTCAGGACAGTGACGGCCCCCGTGGTGGGACGTGCACTGATGGGGATTTTCTCCCGTGTGGGATTCCCCAGAGAGGTGGTGTCTGACAGGGGGACCAACTTCATCTCCCAGTACATGAAGTCTCTGTGGAAGGAGTGTGGGGTAACGTATAAGTTCACCACTCCTTACCACCCCCAAGGTAATGGTCTGGTTGAAAGGTTCAACCGGACCTTGAAGGGCATGATCATGGGCCTAGAAGAGCCCCTGAGGCGTAAGTGGGACGTCCTCTTGCCATGCCTGTTGTTTGCCTACCGGGAGGTGCCACAGAAGTCCTTAGGGTTCAGTCCCTTTGAACTCCTCTATGGCCACCCGGTTAGAGGACCTCTGAGTCTGGTCAAGGAAGGCTGGGAGCAATCTCCCAGGAAACCTCCCCAAGATGTATTTAGCTACATGTTGGCCTTCAGGAACCAGACTCGGCGTTTCAGAAAAATTGCTGAGGCAAATCTGGAAGCCAGCCAAGAAGAAATGAAACGTTGGCACGACCAGAATGCCACTCTGGTCGAATTTCAACCTGGTCAGAAGGTTTGGGTACTGGCCCCAGTGGAGCCTTGTGCGCTCCAAGATAAGTGGACCGGTCCCTTTGAGGTGGTGGAGCGCAAAAGTCCAGTTACCTACTTGGTGGACTTTCAGTCTCCCAGGAACCCCTTGCGGGTCCTGCATGTGAACCGCCTAAAGCCCCACTTTGAGAGGTCTGAAGTGGGCATGCTTCTTGCCACAGATGATGGGGTTGAGGAGGAGAGTGAGCCTCTCCCTGACCTCCTGTGTGCAGAAGAGAAGGATGGGTCAGTGGAGGGTGTGATCCTCTCCACCACACTGACCCCTGAGCAGCAGAGAGATTGTCACCACCTGTTGGGGCAATTTTCTGATTTGTTCTCCCTGGTACCTGGTGTCACTGATTGGTGCGTCCATGAGGTGGATACCGGGGACAGTTCTCCTGTCAAGCACAAGGCTTACAGGGTAACTGACAGGGTCAGGGCTTGCATTAAGGAGGAGGTCTCCAAAATGTTCGCCCTAGGGGTGGTTGAGTCCTCTAGCAGCCCCTGGTCCAGCCCCGTGGTCTTGGTACCAAAAGCTGCGACGCCTGGTGCCACTCCTGAACTTAGGTTCTGTGTGGACTACCGAGGTCTCAATTCGGTCACCAAGACCGACGCGCACCCCATCCCCAGAGCTGATGAGCTCATAGACCGGTTAGGGGCTGCCCGGTACCTCAGCACGTTTGATCTGACGTCTGGGTACTGGCAGATCGCCTTAACGGATGGGGCAAAGGAGAGGTCAGCATTCTCCACACCAGATGGGCACTACCAGTTCCGTGTGATGCCCTTTGGGATGAAGAATGCCCCTGCCACCTTCCAGAGATTGGTCAACCAGGTGTTGGTTGGGCTGGAGGCTTTCAGTGCCGCCTACCTGGATGACATTGCAGTGTTTAGTTCCTCCTGGGAGGACCACTTGCGCCACCTCTGGGAAGTGTTGATGGCGCTGCGCAGAGCAGGCCTCACAATCAAGGCCAGTAAGTGCCAGATTGGGCAGGGTTCTGTGGTGTACTTGGGACACCAGGTGGGGAGCGGCCAGGTGGCGCCCCTGCAGCCCAAGATTGAAACCATCCTGACTTGGGAGCCCCCAAGGACCCAGACCCAGGTGAGGGCCTTCTTAGGACTCACGGGTTATTACAGGAGGTTTGTCAAGGGGTATGGCAACATTGTTGCACCCTTGACTGAGCTGACTTCCAAGAAGCGGCCAAAGATTGTGAACTGGACTGACACCTGTCAGAAAGCCTTTGATGCCCTCAAGACTGCTATGTGTACAGCACCCGTACTCCAGGCGCTCAATTTTGCTAAGGAATTTGTTGTCCAGACAGACGCTTCAGAGCATGGGGTGGGGGCCGTTCTGTCACAGATAAATGAGGAGGGACTAGACCAACCTGTAGCCTTCATCAGTAGGAGGTTACTTCCACAGGAACAGAGGTGGAGTGCAATTGAGCGTGAGGCATTTGCTGTGGTCTGGGCACTGAAGAAGCTGAGACCATACCTGTTTGGGACTCACTTCCGGGTTCAGACAGACCACAGGCCCCTCAGATGGCTGATGCAGATGAGGGGTGAGAATCCCAAGTTGTTGAGGTGGTCCATTTCCCTACAGGGTATGGACTTCACGGTGGAACACCGCCCTGGTACAGAACACGCCAATGCTGATGGTCTGTCCAGATTTTTCCGCCTTAGCGATGAGAACTTCCAAGGGGATGGGTAGTTCTCCCCACATTTCAGCTGGAGGGGACGTGTGTTAGACCTGGCACCATTGGCGTGGGTCTCCCTTCCATTTTTCGCTGTTGTCTCCTCTGTTTTACTGGTGTTAGATGCTCTGGGCGCTGTGCCACTGCCATTCAGTGTCACAGCGCGAATGCTCCCTGTATAAATATGTCTATGTGAATTGGTATATCCCTGATTGGCTTATTTGGTTTACCTGTTAGTCCCTAGTAGTGTGGCCTGTGTGTGCCCAGGGCCGGTAAACCAAATGCTGCTGGTGGGCATGCAGCGCTGGTTTGCGCCACCCACAGAAGCAGCTTTTAAAGTGTGTCTCAGACCTGCCACTGCAGTGTCTGTGGGCAGCCCAGAACTGCCATCTTGGCTGTGAAGTGCAACCACTTCCCAGCCCCTGAACCTTCCCTTGGCATCCTGTAAGTCGCCCCTCGGGTAGGGTGCATTGTATGTGTAAGGTAGGACATGCCTTGGTGTGTGTAGCATGTCCTGGTAGTGAATTATGCACCATTTCGTTTTTCACTACTGTAAGGCTACCTGTTCCTCATAGGCTAGAATGGGCAGTTTGACTATTACATGCTATAGTCCTAACTGACCCCAGGAACATGGTAGAAAAACGAATTTAGTATGCCTGAGCTCAGAATATTAAAATACACCTTTTAGTGAAGTTTATTTTTATATTCTGTGTTTGAAAATACCACTTTTAGAAAGTAGGTATTTTCTTGCCTAAGACTTCCAGTGTGCTCTGCCGTTATGTGTATTGGCTGTCTGGTTTTAGAGGGGCAGGACAGGCTGAGTCAGACCTTGGTGGAATAGAGAGATCTGCATTTAGAGTGTGGGGAAGGGTGGCTCTTTGATCTGAATAGGGCTGTGCCTGGCAAGGTGAATGCTGGCTCCACCTCCCACTGTGTGTCTGCTAGCAGACCCCCTCTTTCTGAAAGGAAGGATGCAGCCTGGTAAACAAAGTGCTCCAGGCCTGAGCAGAACTGGTTCTGGCTAGGTTCAGGGACTGGTAGCTTCAAGGATCAAAGGCTTTTGGGGGTATAAATATCTGTGCTCAAACCCCTACTTTTGTATTGCTTTTGGATCTGGAGAGGAAACTCTGTCCGTGCCACTGGAGGAATCTGCAGGAAGTGACTGTCCCTGTGCTGTGTGTTGTTTCTTGCACTGGCCTGCAGCAGTGACCACTGGACCTTAAAGAAGAGGAAAAGGAACTCTTGAGAGAACTTTTATTTTTGTACAGCAATCACCCAAGGGCTAGGAAAAGAGCTAGCCTCCTGCTGGAGTCTCAGGCACAACAGACTCCACCACCAACCTCCTGCTTCCTCCCTGCGAGGACTGCTATCTGCTGAGGAGGCTCCTGTGAGTTCCAGGGCCTCTAGTTTGCATCAGAGAGAAGAGGGTAAGAAATCGACGCTAACGCATCTTTGCGGGCCGCTGCAGTCGAGAGCGCTGGGAAAATCATCGCGCTACTGCCGCCGAGGGCCCGCAACCCGAAACCATCGCTGACGCCCCTTTGCGAGCCGCTGCAGCCGAGACGCGCTGGAAAGATCATCGCGCTGCTGTCGCCGCGCACTCGCAACCCTTAAAGAAATCATCGCTTCGAGACATCGCAGTGCGGACGCCGTGCGTTCGCCACTTTGATCGCATCGCACCGAATTTCGTCGCTCCCTCGCGGAGCGTCTTGTCTTCGCATCGCAACACGATTGCACAGCACAACAGGATCACCGCATCGACTTCTCCCACGCGGCAAGAAAGTCATCGCATCGGCGGTCCAGCGTGCAGAAGTTTGTCGCATCGTCTCCGCACGCATCCCGCAGATCGGCGCATCATCCTCCCTTGCGGCAAGGATTTCAACGCATCGCCGGCCTCGCGTGCCGAGAATCATCGCTACAGCTTCTTTGCGACACTTTGTTGGTTTTGCAACTAAACCCAGGTACTTTGTGAAAGAAAGGGTCGCAGAGACCACTGCTTTGAACTTGAACCTTATTTTTGCAACCTTTGAACTATTTTTGACAGCCCTTCAACAGCTATCCTATTTTTGACAGTATTGTGGCTTTTACAGTTATTGGTCTTGTGATAAATCTGCCTTTATATAAAGATACTTATTTTTTATAATAACTACTTGTGTGGTGTCCCTTTGTAGTGTTCCTCATTGTGTTACTGTGTATGATCATAAATGCTTCACACCCTGCCTCTGAGATAAGCCTACCTGCTCGTGCTACGTTACCACAGGGTTGAGCAGGGGTATTAAAGAGGGTAGCCCTCTCACTCTGACTTAGGAAGAAGGGTCCCTACTTGGACAGTGGCCAGCCATTGCCAACTAGAGACCCCCATTTCTAACACACTCCTTTCCAAATCTCTTTCTAAATATCACTCTGAAAAAGTGTTTTTTCCATGTAATGTTCCTTTGATGGGAAGAGGAGGTTTCTGAGGTGGGAGTAATAGGCAAGTGACACTACTCAGGCTCCCTCTGTGCGAGTCTTCAGGGAGAATCCTCTTCATTACTACCTCCACCTGACCCCGGACTCTGCAACGCACTCCCTTACAGGCTTGATTATCCACTACTCCTCTCCAGTGCACCTTATCTCACAGCTGACCTTGGGCCCCAGCCCCATATCAGGCACCATCGGGCTCCACTTTCATTTTTCCCGGTAAAAACATTAGTAAAATCACCCTCAAACTTAAAACATTGAATATAGCGGTAAATATAATTAGCACGCACTTTAAAGTATGTTCCACAGTAGCCCTTATGACCCGACTGCTAATTAAATAAAGAAAAACAGAAAGGCCATGACAGGGCCGGCTTCAGCGTTGATGAGAAAGTCTTTTTTGGCGCCGCACCAATAACCTCTTTCTCCGTAAATAACCTTTACTACCACCTTCCAACAGTGCCCCTCATCCCTCCATGGCCCCCCCCTATTGACCTCCTCCTCGGATTCCCTCACTGCCACCCTCCACTAGTGCCCCTCATCTCTTTGTAGCCCATCCCCCTCATGACCTCCTCCTCAAACTCCCTCACTGCCACCCTCCAGCAGTGCCCCTCATCTCTCCCTAGCTCCCCCTCCACCCCATGACCTCTTCCTCGGATTCCCTCACTGCCACCCTCCAACAGTGCCCCTCATCGCTCCATAGCCCCTCCCCTATTGACCTCCTCCTCGGATTCCCTCACTGCCACCCTCCAACAGTGCCCCTCATCTTTACGTAGCCCCTTTCTCATATGCATTTCATTTGTTGTACAACGCTACTCATATCAGTGTAGTGTGTGTCAGTACTTTACACCACGCACACATTATACAGAGACAACGAATCATACAAGTATGTAAATCAGTCTACAGGGAATGTCACATAAGCCAATGAGGATTACAAGGTGTATGAATCACATGTCATCCATACTGGTGGGCAGTATATTTTAAGAGGGTTTGGTCTGGGGAAACACAACCTTAGGATTTAAAGAGTATTCCATGGGGGTCAGCTTTACTGATAAAAATGTATATCTGCCCAAACATACTCATTTTAGCAACATTAGAATAATGAAAGACTAGGGAAGTTCTAACTATATCACAAAAAAAGAAAGCAAAGTTCTAACTATACCATTCATGTTTGTATGCAGCTCTTTGATGACAGTTCATTGGTCACTGTCCTATGTTAGGATTGTAACTTCTGAACTGCAAGTAGAACAAGGATCTCTGTGACAAAGGCAGTAACCCACTGAGCTTCCACATAAAATACAGTTCATCTGCATTTAAAAACTAACAGAAACGATTGCTCTCCAGCAGGATCATTTATCACCAGCGTTATCTGGGCATTTTGTATTGTCTTATTGTTGTCCTGCATCGGCCATGATAATGATCAAAACTGTTTAAATGAAGCACTCACGAAGTATGTGTCCTGCTGGGCATGTGCATATTTTAAAAAGAAAAACAAATAGTAACACATTCTCTTACCTACTCCATTAGTCAAACTTTGTGTCACAGCCTGATGTGATAAGCAGCTGCAGGGTCAGGAAAGGTGAATAGGAATAAACAAACTTCTTTTCTCCTGCTCTGCATAGAAAAATAAATATCCACGCAGCAGAACATTGTCGCCTTTGCCATGTGGAGATGAAGGGGTGAAAAAATAAACAAAGCCTCGTTAACATGTAAATGGTCTTTTAAAGACCTGTGAAGTACTCGGGTGCGGCTGCGATAATCTCTAAAACTGTCTGTGTGTGAGCGCGCCCGGGAAGCTGTCTCGGCCCGGGCTGACACACACGACGTGTGCTTTGCGCGCCTGCCTTCAAGCCCTCACTGCGAGGGCCAAGGCTCCTGTTTGGGTGGGCCAGGCTCATGTTTGGGTGGGCCTGCTTGTAAACATTGTTTTATTTTCAGACCACGCCCCCTTTAGCAGGCTCATTTCCGGAATAGAAGTCACCTCGGTGCTGCGTGTCTCTTTTAAAACTTGATTTTCATTTGATGTATAATTTCTTTAAATCTTCAGTTGGCAGTAAGAGTGGGTGAACCACTGAAGGCTGAAGCCTGATGCCCGGCTCTAGCTCAGCTCGAGGTCCCCCTGGACCCTCGAGCCAAAGCGTGCAGAGCTTTCATGGGGCTTCTGTCTGCCACCCACTCTCTTATGTACTGGGCCAAGTATTACAGGCAAAGCAGCAACATTGGATGTGAAACGGGCAAGAGAAAGATCTACTCCTGTGTGGCTGAACTGTACAGTGTGGAACTAGCAGACCTGGGCTCAATCCTGGCTGCCCGCTTCATAAAACTGTGTGATCCTTGACAAGTATTTTATTTTACGGAGCCTCCTTTTTATTATCACAAATGAGAGCACCTTCCAGTGTGCACGTTTAGGACGTGCGTTGTACGAACATCTCGTGTTTTATTTAATAGATCATAACTTTGCTCAAGCTAGGAATCTACGGCATATATCACGGCGAGCACATGACAAGTGACTCGCCCCTCAGTTCATCAACGGCATGGTTGTCAGGGCGGAGGGGACAGGAATGTTTAAAAACTATCACTTTTAACGAGTGCCTCTTGATGCAGTCATCCGATCAGATCTGCTAAGATGAAACGCTTCCGCATGTAAAAGAAATACACTTTTTTTGAGTTTTGAAGAAACTTTATGGTATTTTCTCAGATGTTTGTTGCATGATTTACATGCGTGATTCTTCCCGGGCTCGGCTCGTGCGTTGCCTCTTAGAGCCCAGCCAGAGCCTTGGCTCGGCTCTCCCTCTTCATTTGTTGGCTCGCCCACCCCTGCCTGGCTGCACTTTATACCACGTTACCTCGCAGATCAGAAGACCCTCGAGGAGGTGCAGACTGGGCACTGTATCAGATCACGTGGTTCATTTTATGGCCGATCGCACCCTGCCCAGTGCCCTCGCCAACTGTCCCAAGAGGGAGGCACAGGGGCGGGCTCCGAGAGACAGCCCAGCCCCTGCTCGGGACGGACCCGCGCCTGTGATCCGGAAGCGTCTGCCGAGGTCGGAGCCGCAGGGGCGGAAGCGATGCTGCCGCGGGTGAGTACCGACCCCACAGTGCTGCCGACCCCGCACGTGACAGGACCCTCTGTCCCTGGACAGGTGTGGTGAGCAGGTTCCCGGCGCAGTCTTTCTTCACTGTCTGGCTTCTGTACTTTGGTTTTTTCCCATCACAATGTCAGAGTTTAAAATACCAGAACAATGTCTCCATCACTTAGCCGCTGTCCTGGGGCATGTAATCCTGTACTCTTAACAAGAACAAACTACAAGTACCACAATGCAAAGCAAAAACACATGCATGGCTAAACTTGTCCCAGCTGCCTTGGGATCACTCTGGAATTTATTCTGAAAAAAGTACAAGAATGCGAAGTGAAGCAAATGTAAAATCCTAATCTGGCCGAGGGTCTCACACCTGAACTGGGACTCATGATGAACAATAATGAAAAGGAGCAGGCAATTTGTTAATATATAGCTTGGTTCAAAGTACAATAGGACGCTTTATTGAGGTTTATTACGTGTGCACAACAGCCCAGCCAACGCGTTTCGTCCATGCGGACTTCATCAGGGTTGGGTTATTCTTCAGAAAATAATGACTTGTCATGTGGGAGAGATATGGGATATGTGATTACAATACAGACACGGACAAGTCAGATCAAACAAGAGGGTACTACACTACTCTGTACATTGGAAGTGGAACACTTGTTGGACTTCTGCTATCTCCTTACAATTATTTTTCACTCGGATTTACTGGGAACACACAGATCTCTGCAGCAGGTGCCTTAACCCCATAAGATATTTTAAAATATAGTCTTTGCAATAAATTAACCAGAACAGATGTACTGTCAGTTTTCTTCTTGATGCCACTTTCTTTGTGGCAGAGTTAAAAAAAAATAAATGTATAAGTTGAGGCCCAGATTTTGCGTCAGGGTTGTCTTTTTTCTGGCACAACTCTGATGCAGAGTCTATTTTGGGATCTACAGTGCTCCACATTGCCCTCTCTTGCATTATCGTACGTCAGGTAGGCATTACATGGGTGGTACTAGGGTGTTCCTGTGCATCCATATATGTATTTTGACGCAAAACTATATTTACATAGACTTATAAATACAGGTTTGCATCAAACTGGTGGGTCTATCTGAGGCTGGCGTAGCAAGAAGAAATATATCCATTCCTCCTCGTTATTTCCTCTTTGCAGGTATGCTGCATTCTGCAGCACACATACAAAGAGGAAATAGCCTCATAGGATAGATTTTGCATGGCTTTGAAAAAAAAAAAAACCGCTAGGCAGCTCATTACGCTACTGTGCGTTAGATAGGTTTTACATGAGTGGTGCATTGGTGTTCCCGTACATCCACCTGGGTATTTTATGTGCAAATAATATATGCAGTCTTCTAAAGGCAGACACACTAGCTTTCCTTGGATTAGCTTTCGAGTTCCACTTCCCTGTAAAAGAATCAAGGTTATTTCCTATTTATGTGAGGCGGCATTTCAGCTAGGGCCTGCTAGTGAGTTCAAGTTTTAGAAGACCCATTATGGTTTCGAGAAAGTCAAAGTGCCTCCATGCTGTAGACTGTCAGTCAGAGCAAGCCCAGTATTGGCGGTACAGTATTCAGTTTCAGTCTGACCCGCTTTCGCTGGAGTGGAGGGTCGGAGTGTCTCGTGTCTGCGGCACCGTGGTGAGAAGAAGTCTGGATGCTACGGTAGAGGCAGCAGGAGTCCACACACTACTCCGCCTATGTAGTAAGCCTCCCTGAATCCAGCGGCAGGTCTTAGGTCCTCTTGGCTTGTTGGATAGTTGAATCGCTGCTCTTCCTCCACGAGTAATGACTTGCTTCTCCTTCAAAGCTGCACGCTACTCCAGGGCAACACCCCTCTCACTTCACCACGGCCCCCCTTCTGGCAAACAGGGTTTGAGACAGTTCACACAGGAAAATGGCCCCTTCAGGTCACAGCATTGCACAATGCAACTGCCCTCTTCTCGATAGAGCATTGCATCAGGACGACAGCCCTCAATCATCACCGCAGCCCCCATCTGGCATAAGGAGGTCGTGGACAGCACACAGGTTTTCTGCATTCGCTTTGTGCAATTCAGCCACTAAATGGACATCTCTTTATTTCTCCTATTTCACATCAAAGGTCAATGTTTTGTCTTTAATTCTTGGTGCATGAGGTTAGAGTGTGGCTGGCAGGCAGAAGCCACATGAAAGCCACGTGTCAAATGTATTATATATGTGGCTTAGATTACTATATTCCAAGAAGAAGTGACTGAGAAGTGATACAGGATTTGCTCACCTTCCCAAACACTTACCCATAGAAAAACAACAGGAACAAACCTCTGCCGTGCTTAGCCTATCTCTACATACCAGCCCAAGGGGATCGCCCTATTGTATTAAAAGGCATGTCACCCATTGGAACTCCAAGTGGCATGCTTCATCATAAAGTCCTCATCCAGATAGCTAGTGTCTCGGGGTGGGCTCAACCTTGGTAGCCAAGGAAGCTGTTTGGTTATTGGGTAGGATCCTAGATTTAAAATAGTCTAGGGTGTCTTGAGGGTTAGTTTTATTTTCAAAGGGCACCCTGACGGAGTTAAAAATAGGTGGGGATGCACTAAGGAAATTAGTATCCTCCGTAACCCTGGGTCAACATGGTTCAGCCATCACACCAATGCTTCACCGGGCTAGTTGGCTTTCATCAAGACCTCACAAGGATCCCGTTAACATCCTATTTGCTTGCATTCAATTGTGAAACTTCTGTTCACCATATTCATGCATGCTATACATACTGTTGGAAATGGCCCTTTTTGCAGGGTTATCATCAAACATTTTGCTTTTTCCTCCTATTTTTCCCTGACCTGTTTGTGTTGGTTTTAGGACTCTGGGCACTTTACCACTGCTAATCAGTGCTAAAGTGCATATGCTCTCTGTGTAAATTGTGTTATAGATGGGTGTTTCCATGATTGGATATTTGATTTACCTGTTAGCCCCTAGTAAAGTGCACTGCGTGTGCCAGGGCTGGTGAATCAAATGCTACTCGGGGGCCTGCAGCACTGGTTGTGCCACCCCGTGAGTAGCCCTGAAAACGGTAACTCAGACCTGCCATTGCAGAAGTCTGCGCGCAGTTTGTACTGCCATGTCGACTTGGCCAGTGCACACCCTGGCCGGTCCCTAACCTTCCCTTTTCTTACATGTCAGACACCCCTCAGGTAGGCCCAAGGTACCCCTGTGGGCAGGGTGCAGTGTATGTGAAAGGTGGGACATGCCCTGGTGTGTGTGGCATGTCCTGATAGTGAATTACAGCCAATTTCGTTTTTCACTATTGCAAGGCTACCAGTTCCCCATAGGATAGAATGGGAGGTTTGTTTATAACATCTTATAAACATAACTGGCCCAGGGAATTCGGTAAGAAAATAGAATTTAGTATGCCTGAACTCAGAATCTAAAGATGCATCTTTTAGTGAAGGTGATTTTTACATTCTGTGTTTGAAAATACCACTTTTAGAAAGTAGGTATTTTCTTGCTCAGTCATCCCGTGTGCCTCTGCTGGAATGTGGATTGCCTGTTTGGGTTTTGGATGACAGAAGGCTGGGGGGCCGGAGGGGCTCCAGATAGTCTAGGTAGGTCAGGAAAGGGCTGAATAGACCTGGGCTGCGATGGGGGAAGGGGGAGGAGATTTCCTTGCACCTCAAAGGGCCTGGTCTGCCTCTGACAATGCCGTCTCCACCTCCTGCCAGGAAATCACACCAGAGAAGGCAGAACTGGTTCTGGCCGGGCACAGACACCCTCTGCCTGAAAGATCAAAGGATTTTTGGATACAAATACTGGGGCCCAG
This sequence comes from Calotriton arnoldi, assembly GCA_963921515.1. Lineage (NCBI taxonomy): Eukaryota > Metazoa > Chordata > Amphibia > Caudata > Salamandridae > Calotriton > Calotriton arnoldi. Next base: position 294,696 of record CAWUFW010005076.1, on the reverse strand, counting down.
ACCCCTGAACTTTAGAACTCATCTGGAACAAGAAGACTGCCAAGAAGAAGAGCCGGAGAAGCTGCGAAAAGGAACGACTGCTTTGCTGGGTGCTTTGCTGGGCTGACCTGCAGTGGCTGTCTTGGGCAGTAAAAGGCCTGGACTGGACTTTCTGCAACCTAATTTGTGAGTCTCTCCAAGGGCTTGAGGTAGAGCTTGCCCCCTGTTCACGAAGTCTCAGGAACAGCAAAGACTTCAAGTTCTTCGACCCGCAGCACTGGGGACTGTGTGTTTTGTGCTGCAACCCGAAGAACCCCAACCCAACGACATCTACGACGCCACTGCCGACTCCATGTCCTGAAGGCACCGCAGAGGGCACCGCCGCAACGCCGCACCGCAACCCTGGTCTCACCGACGACGCCTGTTGACGCCGCCACCGAGCCGCTGCTTGCACCGCGACCTGTGGGCACCGCACTCCGCACCGCCTCGCTTCACGCCGAAGCTTTGGTGCCGCAGAGGGCACCGCCGCAACGTCGCACCGCAACCCTGGTCTCACCGACGACGCCTGTTGATGTCGCCACCGAGCCGCTGCTTGCAACACGACCTGTGGGCACCGCACTCCGCACCGCCTCGCTTCACGCTGAAGCTTTGGCACCGCAGAGAGCACCGCCGCAACGCCGCACCGCGACCCTGGTCTCATCGACGACGCCTGTTGACGCCGCCCCCGAGCCGCTGCTCGCACCACGACCTGTGGGCACCGCACTCCGCACCGCCTTGCTTCACGAGGACGCCTTGGCCTGCCTGACACCTCCACTTCCCGCCGAAATCGATGCCGCTGCTTGCACCGTGGTTTGAGGGCACCGCTCGTAAGTCACACAACGCACCGCCCTCATCCTGCACCGCAACCTTGGCCTACCGACGCCGGCGCAATCGACTCCAGTTCGTCAGCCGACGACAGCGCTTCAGCAACGACGACGCCGCTGCTTGCACCGTGACCTGCTAGCACCGTGGCGAGCACCGCCTTCATCTCGCACCACGACCCTCGTCTCAACTCTGACGCCGCCACCGAGCCGCTGCTCGCACCACGACCCTGGGGTACCGCACGCCGCACCGCTGCACTTCGCACCGCAGCACCCGATGCCTGCCGGTGCCAGCGCTCCTGATTCCATCAGAGAGGAGCTCGACCTGCAACGCGAGTGACTTCAAGGGCCTCAACCCCCTGCATCTCTCACAGGTACTGTTTGCGGGTCTTCCCGACACCGTAGCTGGCCCGCGACCCCGCAACCAGCCAGAACTGTTGGATTTGTTGTTCACGACGCCGTGGGAGCCCGGACGGAGCTATCCACACAAGGAACTCTTTTTAATCAGCGTATTTTTGGAACTGTGAACTTTTAAGTATAGTATTGTGGATTCTTATCGTTTTTGGTCTTGTCTTAATTATATAAAAATATTGGATATTTTTCTAAACTGGTGTGGTGTCCTTTTGTGGTGCGAACACTGTATTACTGTCGGTTATGTGCAAATGCTTTACACACTGCCTCTAAGATAAGCCTGGCTGCTCGTGCCAAGCTACCAAGGGGGTGAGCAGGGGTTATTTTAGACGTGTAACTCCCTTATCCTGACTAGAGTGGTGGTTTTTGTCTGGCTTTGGCCCACGCCCCAGCCTACCAAAAATCCCATTTCTAACACATACTGACCCATTTGGTCGCTATGTTCGCATTTCTTTAGTAGCGTCCTATTTAGAGCTCCATGAGGATAAGGAGGCAGGTGGACCTTGTAGGCAAACTTTCATCACAGGTCTCTTCCCGGCAGTGAACCTACTTGGTTTCTCCTTTCCCCAAACCCTAGATTCTTATTATACATGGTGCAACATTACAGCCTATTAAATCAAACACAAGCGAGAGATTTGGCTAGGATCACAGAATTTGGTTAATCCGGGATTCACCCCAGGTTTTCTGCTTTCACATTGTTCATTTCAGCCATTAGATGGACATATCTTTATTTCTCCTATTTCTCCTGTTTTACATCAAATGTTAACGCTTTGTCTTTAATTGTTGGCAAATTAGGTTCAAGCTTGGGTGGCGGACAGATGCCACAACAGTGCTCTTTTCGCTTCAAATATGGACTGCCTTGCATAATCCTGCTTGCTCCCCATGACCCAGATATTTCAGTTTTGTGCAGAAGTATCTAAATCTGTCACACCACAACATAAAATTACTTCCAAACATGTCAAATTGTGTGCTTTATTTACCAGTTCCAATCACTAAATGTTGAAGAGCTGTTTTTCCTTGAAAAGAAGACAAGTTGCATTTTTGTAACTCTGGAAATTCGAGGGCGCTGGATATGGCTGTGTTAAATTTTGCCAAGGTGTTACCCTGCCCAGGTATTGGTGGTTTTGTTTTTTGCCCTTCTCAGACCTACCTACTGCAGCGATGTTGCGAAGTTTGCAATGTACTGTATTAAAACACAATGACACAGGTTAGCTTTATTGTTATGATGCTCTTAGGTTTGGGAGACTGATAATAAATATAATAATAATAAATAATTATAAATCCGGTATTTGTAAAGCGTGAACAATTACCCGTAAGGGTGTCAAGGCACTGGGGGCCGTCGGGAAGATTAAGCGAGCTATTGCCCAGAGTCACATAGTGCTGAGCTAATCTGCCGCCGGCGATCGAACCATGAGCCCCCGTGTTCCGGAGTCAGCCGCCCTGGCCGCTGCGCCACACCTCTTCCACAGAATTCAGAGTTATGCTATCTATGAAATGAAAGATCATGTGTGCTTACCTAGGACTGGCTCCTTCAGGATGAGGTTACAGTGAACAGGTGAGCCCACAGGTCAGTTTTACTGTAAACAAGTAGGCCATCTATAGTGCACCTTGTGGGCAGTGTAACGTCTAAAATATGCAGAGGTCTTATTATCGAGCACAGTCTAGTTTAGATTCTGATTACTGGCAATAGTTTGTGGTGTCTCTCGCTGTTCCTACATCTCTCCAGTAGTTTTTCTGTACAAGCTAGTAATATTTCCTTCGGAATGCCAATATTTTCTTGAAAGTGCTAGTTGGGACTGGAATTGCAAGTGCCTTTTTTTGTGAGTTACCTTTGTCACCATGTCCTTTCCATCCTTGTATATTGTGCAGCTTACACTTATTTTGATGTGGAGCTGATACCTCTTACTTTGACATTTATGGCCCATTCTTTTGTGTGCATTCTGGTAGTACGGATACCAGGGTGAACTGTCAGGTTGCACTGGTAAATGTGAGTTCTGTTTAGATATAGTTATGCCAACAATACGAACAAACATGAGCGACATCTGCTGCTAAATGTGGAGGTGACATTTTGGGGGCAGTGTGTAATTTGTTAAAACATAAATGCAGAGCCCCAAACTTTTTCCTTTGTCCTATTGCTGAATGCCAAGGTTGCAATAACATTTTTCTTTCGCTACCCTAAAATTGCTTATTCTTGCAGGTTCTTTTTTAATCCCCTTTTCTGCATTCATCATTGTTTTCTTATCTCTCTCCTTTCTTCCCTTTCTGTCTTTCTCTCTTGCTTTGGGTCATGGTCTGTTGACAAAAAATGAGCCCCAATCTCCTAAAATGAGTGAAGGTGGGTAAGGCTGAGTAAGATAATTTCGCATAGGAGAGTGGTTTCACCTCTGGAGAGTGCAGGCAGCTAAAGCAATCACTTCTACATGAAAATGTGCGGCATATGGAATATTATGCCTGGTTGAGTAGGCTGGAGGTAGAGTTAGTTTGTTCAATCCTTGGGTAATGGAAGCTTTACCCTGACAAAAGGCAACATTGTTTTATGTGTAGCTTACAAAAGTGTAAATCTTCTGCCTAAATCAGGAGGGTTTGCAATTATACTCGAATTGCGCTCAAATGTACTAATGATAAACCTGCTAAACATATATGTGAGGGCTTAAGATCTGATGTCACTTCTTGTGATGCCACTTCCTGTAAAGTCGTCGCATGTGATGCCACTTCCTATGATGTCAGTTCCTGTGACGCCACGTGTGATGGCACCCGTCGTTATGTCACTTGCATGCTGCCTAACTAGGTTAGTCCCCCCACTTCTTTTTTTAGGACTTGTGCCCTGCTTCAGAGGTAGATAGTCTGTTACACTTGGGCACTGGGTTTTATGTCAAAGACTTGGAACTGAAAATATACGTAAAATAAGGGTTATTATTTAAGTTCCAGGAGACAAGTTAGTTTGCAGTGAGACTATATAAAAATTATAATTTTGCTATGACGCTCTTATAAATACAGCTCTCCAGTGAACTGGTTTTCTGCCTACGTGTCGAGAAAGACATGGGGGAGATGCAGCAGCCCCAAATTCTTCTGTGGCTGTTTTCAGTTGCTCAACAGTTATTAGGTCTCTTTATCTTACTTTGCATCTGGTTCCCACTTTTACTACTACAGACAGCAGAATGCAACGTGGGACTAGTTTAAAAAGCTGGACTAGGTGGACATCTTGCATCTGACATGGAATATCTGCAGAGACCTAGGGATTACCGGCTGTCGAGTTAGGAGATCCAAAGTCTAATCCCTGCTTCTCCATTTGATTGTATTGTGTGATCTGAGGCTGATTTTAGCTTCCTGTGCCTCGGTTCATCTCCATAATGGGTTTCTGAGACTGGAAATATACCAGCATTTTGCAAGTGAGCAGTTAAAACAGAGGCGTCCAACGTTGGTCCACGAGGGAGTTAGTGCCGATATCGGCAACACTTCCCCACAACCATGGTAAGGCACTTAGACACAAGACATTACAAGAATCAAGCCACACAATGTTTGGTGTAAAAACAGTTTGCTGCAGGTTTATTTCATACATGAAAATGGGGGGACTCCCGAGGGGGGTCCCAGCGAGTAGAGCGCGGTGAGAGAGAGTGTCAAAATGCGGCACTAAGGTAGCAGCCCTCTTACAAGGACGCACTGCGGGCGCCGCAGGCAGCCACATTCAGACTAACAACTGACTGTTTCTATTTAGATGAATTGTATGTAAAATTATCCCATGCACTGTCCTAAAATCTGGTATCAATCCTGCCTGTTGGGCCACAAAGCCTGGATACATGGCAGGTTGTCAGGAGGACACTGACTGTACATTTTTCAATTTAAATAATTGTATACTCGTTTATCCTGAAAATCCGGCATCATTAATGCCTGCTGGGCCACGAAGCCCGGATCTTTGCAAGGTTATTAGGATAACCACTATATTATTAGTTGTATTATATATTTTTTTAATGTGGAGGGCACGTAAATCTGACCTGGATCCGGCCTTCATAAGCGTATGTGGGATACACCTTCCACAGGACAGACAAGCCTGTTCTGATTCTCAGTGAGAGCACTGGAGCGAACTCACAGGAGCTTCATGCTCAACATTTTCCAAGCATGCTCTCACGCTGGAATGAGATGTCTTGAACTTGGGGGGCTAACCTTGGGCCAAAGGGCACCCTTCGAGAAATGTCTGTCAAACACAGACGGCCGCAAGAAAGAGGGCCCCTGTAACAATGGATACACAGGCGGGGAAGATAACCACAAATTCCACAAGAAACAACCTGCCTGGTGCATAAGTTGAAGTGAGATATCTCATCAGTAATTTCAGAGTGCAATAAGTCGCAATAGAGCCCAGTGATTCAATACATCACAAATCTCGAAGCCAAGTTTGAAACAAAAATGAATACATCACATTTATTCTAAATATTCAATGATTTTTATGGTACATTCACCAAGAAATAGGTATATACAATATCTATTTAAGTACCAATCAAGTACAATCCTTGGACCGAGGATTTATTCTTGGACACCGTTTATTCCAGCAGACCGGTTTACTCAAGGCTACAGTTTCTAGAATTCAGCAGAGTGGTTCAGGTATCTTGCCTTCATTCAGAAAGTAGGGGATTCGCCTTCTTATTCGATCAGTGATCCTCTGAAGTGTATCTCTAGTTGCTGAGACACAGATGACTTTGGAGCTCTCTATAGGTAGAAAATAAAAGTTTCAGGTCAATTAACCTTGATCCGAGTCGCTCATGGTTATATTTTGAGCTTCTCCGCAGTTGACCTTTCCCTGGAATTCCCTTCCAGGTTCTCCCCAACGTGTCGTATTTGTATTCATCTTGCGCCCTGAGAAAGGTGTGGCCAATATCTTGGGTCCTTACCGAAACGTGTGTCAGCGCTTACCTTGGATTGGAACACAAGGACCAGAATACCTGATTAATTCAATCTTTCATGAATCAAGTGATCCAATATATAATACAGAATTTAGGGTTTATGTATAACATGTGTCTGAAATAAGTTTGTCAATGTACGAATAAGGATTCTTATCTTGGCCCATATTGTTTCCTGTATATACATTCTGCTCGATTTCACTGAGTTTGCATTGTATATCTAGGGGTGACTGATATATGTGGTTTGAATGGTATGTATGTAGTGTGATTGATAGTCTGACTGTGGTGTTGGGGGTCTGAGCCTGGGTTTCTCCAGGGTGAACATATACTGTTATGAATATTGCTATTGTTGTGTTGGTTCTTGAATAGATATTGTACATACCTAAGTCTTGGTGAATGTACCATAAAAATCATTGAATATTTTGAATAAGTATGATGTATCATTTTTGTTACAAACTTGGCTTCGAGATTTGTGCTGTATTGAATCACTGGGCTCTAATGCAACTTATTGCGCTTTGAAATTATTGATGAGATATCTCTCTTCAATTTATGTATCAGGCAGGTTATTTCTTGTGTGAGTTGTCAAAGACAGACCGGCATCAGAGAACATAAACACAGAGGTTAGAGATTAGGAAAGGCTGTAAGTGAAATTATTGACACCAGGGTAAGAGATAAAGATCAGAGAATACAGAGGAAAGATGGCGCAGAGAGACTACAGACATACAGGGGTGTCTGTGTTTTTGTATCAATTTTTAAACGCACCATATATCTAAGGCTATCAGATGACTCCATACCATGGTCCAATCCCTGGCTTTCCCTTTCCAAACAACTATTTTCAGATGTCTTAGTCCAGTTGGTTTAGTTGAGACGAAGAAATAGCAGAATTCCTAAAATGCAGAAGCTTGTTAGAGGGAAACTCAGGGCAGAAAAATGTAGCCATGATGACTAGGAGTCATCTGGTAACTTTAGATATATCTCAAAGTCTCCTGGTGAGTCCTACACTAATAATGCAGCCCGAAAGCTTCTCAAGGGTTGGTAGATAAGAAAATATTTGTTTTTAAAATGCCCCAATTGCAGGTAGAGACCCAAGAAACCTTTCTCAACGATGCATGGTGCCACTTGTGCCCCAAGCGTGGCTTGGCATTTTGCAAAGACAACTATACCTACAATTTCAAACAGTGCTACTTATAGCTCAGGACGCTGCTGCAAGTTTCTACTAGTATGACTGATGCCCAAAAATAGGTGGTATTCCTCTGTGAGTGTTTGCACACATGCACTTGCTGCCCAGCCACGCATCAGGGGTGTGAGGACTCTAGGGGAAGTGTGTTGAGCCTGTGCAAACCGCAGAGCTTGGCAATCCTGGCTGGACTGTTGGAGCAGGACCAAGGCTGATTTGCATATGGCTGGTTCCTGTCTGAGGTGGCATGGTGGGCAAAAACAAAAAAACGATTGACTGTGATGCGCCTCAAATAATTACTAGTGGCTGAGATTAATTCAATCGTTCTGTTCTTTACTTTTTTTATTCCTCAGTGCAACACCCTAACTGCGGCAGGGTGTGGTCAGACGTCAGTCCTGTGCTCACCGTTCCATTGAAACAAAGCTGCACCCTACTGACGAGGCCCAAATAGGCCACAACCAGTCTGTAGTTACTTGTGCTGCAGTTCAGAAGGAATCTGGTCTGGTGGTTAGGGCTGGACTAGTGTCATTGAAGCAGGACCAAGGCTGGTTCCTCTGTGAGGTGGCATGGTGGGCAAAAACACAATGGACTGGGATGCACCTGGAGTAATTACTAGTGGTTGAGGTTAATGTAAGCATTCCACCCATCACTTGTTTTTATTTATAAGTGCAACAGGTAAGCCCAGCCGTGGGTCCTGTGCTCACTGCACCATTGGAACCAGGCTGCACCCTAGTGACGATGCCCAGATATGCCAACACCGATTTGGGGTTGCTTGTGTTCCAGTTCAGAGGAGATCTGACATGGCAGTTCGGGATGGACTGTTCCTATTATAGAAGGCCCAAGGCTAAATTGCATATGGCTGGTTCCTTACTGAGATGGCATGGTGGGCAAAAAAAATGATAGTCCAGGATGTGGTCCGAGTAATTACCAGTAGCAGAGATTAATTAGCATTCCACCAATCACTTTTTGGTATTTCTCAGACTGCAGAGCCCTCAAGTTTCCCAGATCCATGCATGAGTTACTCATTCAGTGCAGGTCTTTGCTAAGCATTCTGGGAAATAGTTCTGTTTATCTCAAAATATAGTCAGGACTTCGAGTTCCAGAGTGCAAAACAAGACACCTGGACTAGATGAGCTACCCAGTCATGGACCTAGGAAATGTGAGTGCTCAGAAACTGACAGGAAGCTTGTTTTATTTCTTGTTTTACTCAGAATAGTGGAGGCATATTAAAAACATACGGTGAGGGTTGACATACTTATTAAAAAACACAGTGTGGCATATAGAGAGGAAGACAAGCTATTTTGAAGATTGCTGAGCCAGTGGGACTATGTACGTTGACATAGTACCTTTGTAACCATTTCAAGGTCTTCAAGGCACAGAAAAGAATTATTCATCTAGTAACCGGTCATGCCAAGTTATTACTGGTGTTATTTGATTCCAAAGGTATGAGAGTGTGTCAGGAACTGCATGGCTGCCCAGTTTTTAGGTTGCTTATGTGTGACATTTCTGTGGTTTCGGCCTGTCTAAGAATGACAACAAGCAAAAGGGGGATAGAAGCCAGAATGATGCCTATCCTGATCTAGGAATCCGTTTATATTTTTAGGTCGAGCATTCGAGACCTCTTGTATATACTTTAGTATATACTTATTATATACTTATATGTGTATGTACTTTGTGGGCTCTGGAGATCAGCCCTAGGACTTGTCTGCTTCTGCTTAGGGACTTTTTTTCTGTTCAACTGCCTCTATTTAACTGTCTTGATAGAAAACGACCAGCAGAGGTCAGTAAAATACGAGAATTGCTTTCTGCTGAGGGACTTTATTTTTTTAATTTTTCTGGCAACTGCCTCTATTTAACTTTCTTGATAGAAAACGACCAGCAGAGGTCAGTAAAATACCAGAATCACTTTAGCATTCTCTAGATTCCAGTCCATAGAAATTGTCTTCCACGAGCACCCGTAGACAATAATATTTTTTCAAATCTTGTATTTTCAGTGCTATGACCACAGAAGGCCCTGATTTTATATTAAAAACAGAGCTTTGGACTATACCATTTCCCGCTGAAAGGCAATATTTCTCTCCATGTGTTCCCATACCTGGCGTGTCATACAGTTGGGTGCTTACTTTTCCTCCATGTTAAAGAACAGTAGATGTTTCAGCACCCAGGCTAATGTGCTGCATAGCTAAATACATATAGGGTCCCAAAGGCGAGACCGATTGCATTGCAAATGCTTGTTTTAAAGGACTGTCACCCACTAGGATACTCCAGTGGCATGCTTCATCAACAGGTACTCAACCATAGCACCTAGTGTGTCTGGGTGGGCCTAACCGCCTGGGAAAGGGATCTCTTCTAGGGAAATTTTTAGTGAGATCTGTGGGAAGTTTAAAATTACCTCAGGTTTCCAGGTAAAAATTGATTAGGTTTATGGGTACTTGGGTAAGCTTAAAAACAGGAGGGATGTCAAATGGGGATAAATTACGGGAGCCCTACATCACCTACATAAAAGGTCTATATGTTTCAGCCACTAAAGCTCAGGTTTTCCTCATGACCTCAATACAGATCCCTGTAAAATCGCTAAATGTAGGAACACTATCCCACAGGTTATGTTTTATGCCCTCTCAATTTCCGATGTACGTATTATGTTATGGGTGGTGAAAACAACATTCATTCATGCATTTCACAAACTTACAGCAGGATGGGGAGGGGGACTCCATCGATTACCATGCTGATCTTTGTGTTATCTTTCAATCTGTTTATCCCCGTCCCAGTCCAATGCTTCAGCCTCCCCATACTTTTTAAAAATCTTTGGGGGATCCCAGTTCATTGTATATTTTTTTTTCATTATCATACACATGTGCATACCTCTCTTCCATGCCTGTATTATGGGGATTATTGCACTGCCCTATTTTTGGGCGATGTCCCTTTTTGTGACTGCAAAGCTTTAGGTTTTTAAATAACCTTCTATAACTTCTTGTATCTGTGTCTTTTCATATTCCCAATAGTAAAAGGGAGGCATTCATCTCCATGGTAGTTTCAGTGGCGTCTTCTAGTCTTCTTTTGGTGATTACCTGCCAGTATCTCCTGGGCAGTTCAATAGGGTATGCAAAATGTGCCTCTTTGTTCGCAGTTTTGTAGGCATCCGACGTTTATGGCCCTGCCTAATTTTTATATCAATGTTCTTCTGTAATATACTCTGTGTAATATTTTGAGCTGTATGAGCCCAAATCTTTCATTGCCACGCCTCTCTGGAACCTAAGTGCGTCCTCTTAGTTGTGATTGTCTAAGTCTTAATCACTTTTTGCTTGTTTTTCCTTCAGCCCCTGTAGGTCTTTTTGTTTGTTTAATATTACTGTACTATATGTAAGTGATATGGCTTTTGCAGTCATTCTCCCATCTACTAACCTCCTCTCTAATGAGGAGTCCTCTTTAGTCTCTTCTTCTGCTTATATCCTGGATTGTAGTGCATGAGGCAACTGGAGGTATTTGTATACCTGTTGTGGGGTAATCTTGTATTCTTTCTGCAAGTGCTCAAAGGGCACTATTCCGTTTGCGTCCCATACATATTCTAGGGATGAGCTATGTATGTCATCCCATTTCTTAAATCCAGGAAACATTGCTACTACTTTAAATCATATACTGACCCATAAGGTGGTTCTGGGGGCAGGTCAATCTTTATCCAATCCCATTTCCTGATTCAGTGCTTTGCATATGTGAATCACTGAAAGTAGCTGGGGTGGAGCATGTCTTCTGCTCTCCCTCCATATAGTATATGATTGTACCCTTTCCTACCCAGAGTGAGTCACTCTAGCGTATAGGCTGGCTCCTCAAATTGGACATAGGCTCATTCATTAACTATGCATAATTGGGCTGCTTCATACTACTTCCGAACATTTTGGAACTCTATCCTCTTCTCATATGTTGATCATTGCCCTGTATTTAGTGCTATTTGGAGTATACACCCCACCCAGAGTTGTGTCCTTATCATTTAGTCTAATTTTGTTAAAAATATTTTAGAGTCTCATGTGGGCTATTTTGTAGTATATATGTAAATCTGGGTGGAGCGATCAGTAAAAAATTGCAGCTCTCCCGAGAATAGGGATCGGCAGGTGAGGTTAATGTACTATGTCCACTTCAAGCTTGCGCATCAAGGAAGCTAAATTATCATCATAGTGTGTTTTATCGTTTTTTGAAATCCATAGTCCCAAATATTTGAAGTGGTGGGTCTCCATACTTAGTGGCAATGGCAAGTTCTCATCCAGTATCCATCCCCGTAGGATAAATCAGTGATTTCTCCTCATGAATACTTAGTCCAGAATATTTATTATACATTTTCAATATTTCATTTAGTCCAGTTCAGGGGGTTTCAGGGTTAGCTAAAGAGAGTAAGATTTCTTGAGCATATAGGGATATTAGTTTGTCCCATCCTCCCTCCCAAACCCAACCATGTAGTTGCACATCTTTAAGGATCAACTCTGCTAACGGCTCAAAAGGTAGGGCAAACAACATTGGTGACAGGGAACAGCCCTGTTGTGTACCTCTACTGAGTGGGAACTCCAGAAATAGTGTCACGTTGGTTCTCACCTACACCATGGGTTCATTAAAAATAAGTTTTATCCAATTTATAAATCTAGGTCTCAGTCCCATTTTGAGGTCTCGCAGACCTGCGTTGCAGCGCGCATGCGCTGCTCGCTCTGCGAGGCTTCTCGTAATCGAGCAGCTTTCAGAAGGGTGCTTTAAGCCCCGCCCCTTCTTCCCATTCGCTTGCGTCATAGTTAATGCTAAACACTGGCTTTCTATTGTGAACGAGGCTTTTTAGTCCCTCCTTGTTACCGCCCTGTCTCCTTTTGGCCCCGCCCACCCGGCCTGGATCGTTTACTCGCGACGTTATCCAGTGCCCTTTAATTGCTGGGTAGGCACTTTTTTGCTTGTTTTCCTTAGCTGCCCTGGATGGTCTATTCTTACTCCAGCGCTAGATTCGTACTTGCACCGTTTTTACAAAATCTCACCTTTTTAACCTTCGCGATGGCTCTCTTCTTTTTACCTCCGGTGCTTGATGTATCGTTCTCCCCTTCTTAGCCAGATTCTGCGGGATCTCCGCTTTTTTATCCTCTTGCTGGCTCGCCTTTCCTTCTTTACCCCGATGCATGGTCCCCGTTCTTAACCCGGTTCGGGAGAATCTCCGCTACTTTAGCCTGGTGCTGGGTCTGTCCTCATTAGCCTGGTGTTGTAATTGCCACGCTCCCCCTTAGCCCGGTGCTGGATCGCCTTTTCTCTTATTTACTCCGCTGATGGATTCACCAGTCTTCCTCAGATCAGTGCTGGATTTTCCTTCACCTACTTTAGCACGGTGCTAGATTGCCCATGTTTCTCCGTCGGGCACTGGATCGCCCCTTCTTCCTCTGTACTGGATCTCCTCACTTCGGTCTTTGCTCGCCCTCCCTTCCCCCTTCCTGTGGCTGCTTTGTCTGCTCTCCAGCTCTGCGGGTTCCCTGCTTCCCCGGGCGTGGACTGGCTCCAGTCCCCGCAAAGAGCGGCTCTTCCCCCGCCCCTCCATACCGCTCTCTCTGCTCTGCCTCCCCCTTTCTTCCAATCAGCCAGCGGGCTCCAGCCTGCGCCGACCCCCAGCAGAGCAGCGGAGCCAGGCGGACGGAGAGAGAGGGCTGTGCTGCTGCCTGCCTCAGAGCAGGGGGCACAGCTGTCTGTGCCTGCTCTTTGCGATCTGGAGTGGAGACAAGCACGAAGGGTTTGCTGTTCTCCTCGGAGCGGGGAGCCAAACACGGCGAAACCTTTGGGGGTTCATCGCTACCTACCACGCGCCTGGTGGCTTACTGCAGTTCAGTCTCCAGTTTGAGACGACATGGGCTGCTGCTTTCTGTAGCCCGATCCAACAGGCACACCTAAACGTTCTGGTGGTTGTCCTGGAATAGAGCGCCAGGCACAAGGGGGAGCTACCAGTGCTGCCTGCCTTTGAGAGAGAAGGAGGGCTTCACACATTAATGCAGAACTCTGTGCCTGCCCACACCAATGACAAGCGAATCCCTCAGATGTCTTGCATAATAACATCAAGTATGAGCTGTTTGTTGCTTGTCACTGTTGTCTGTCGCTGGCAGCGAGCTCCTACCAGCAGAAAGAGTTATAACCACTGATGGCAGGACATCCCGTGCCACAGAACACCCGTAATCAACCCCTTGTTTCTAATGCTTGCTTCTCGACTCTCGCAGACATTGCAATTTCTACGCCCACTATTTAACAGGATCCCACACACCAGTTGCCCAAACCTTGCTAATCCTGACTGCTCAAAGAAAAGCCAGCACAGACAGATACATCCGCTTCTCCTATTGTAACTTCCCTGTAACTCGCAGGCTCGCCACCTCACCCAAATGTGCTGCTACAGCACAACGTGGCCTGCCACACTGGCACATCAAACCTGGTTGCTGTGTGCCCCTACAGCTGCTCGGACCAGATACCGAACTAGAAATGCCTCTTCCTAAATTATCGTGACTTCCTTCAGACTGCCCTGTCACCTCACTGGCAGACTATCCACTGCACCGCCGAGCTGGCATTCTTGACTTTCCCCACAGACCCACAGCTTTTCAGAATGCCCCCTTGTCCCGGCATTGTTGGCTGCGAAGGGGACCCTCCTAAGAGGGCGGCCGCCTTAGTGCCACATGAGGGCACACGAGTCAGTCCAGTTGTTAGGGACCCACTATTGGTCCGCGTGCCTCGTCACTTCCGGTAAGGGGTGGGCAGGGGATGCAGTATAAGTGCTTCTCCCCGCCCATCTGGCGGCATCTTTGTGGCTGCCCGTTACGCCGTTTGGTTCTCCTGGTCACGCTGTCCCCCGGGCTGCGACAGTGTGTAGGTCGGCTCCGGGGCCGTATCGCGTCGTTGTCGCAGGTCGAGTCGGTGTTTTGTGCGGTGAGTCAGGGCAGTTCTTTCAGCTTGTAGTTTATTGCTTATTGAAAACTTTGCGCCCCTCGGGGTTCTCCCCTAGCCCTTGCCTCGTGGTGTGCGGGGGTCGGTTTATGGGCTGCGTGGCTATCATAGCTCAATGTATTTATCTGATAGCTCTGATGTATGTGGTGAGCAGTAGCCCACCAGTTCGAGACTCGCTCTGGCTATCAACGCTTAGTGAGTTAATATTTCGCGGTCAGATGGGCATTGATAGTTTTTCGAGCAGATTGGTTAATGCGGCTTGTCCTGCAGGAATGGAGCAGTGCAGCTCCTTCAGCGTTTGGGCGCTAGCTGCAACTTGGTAATCGTGCGACGGAGGTTTTAACAAACCTTTAGACGTGGGCAATAATGGCACGCATTTCTGTTTTGGCGCCGGGGGTGTGCCGGTTACATCCCCGGTCTCGTGGTCGGCTCCCCATGTTTCCATGAGTCGTGCCCCTATACTCCCGGGTGTGCTCCGATCGCGAGACACCCGCGACCGGAGTATGGGGCTAGTCAACTCCGGTGTGCCTTGCCTGTCTCACGTTGCGGCCCTGGGTCGGGACTAGTATAACCTCTCTACTGTCGGCAGCCCCTGTGCCGAGGTACCTTACGGTTATTGTTGCAACCGCTCTCGGGGCTTGCAGTTGTTTTGTACAGTCTGGCCTTGGTCGGTTGCTCGAACCCGGTCTGGCGGTGCGAGGAGGTGTTCATTCAGGGGACCAGGTGAGTCGAGGCCGGTTGGCCCTTGGCCCCGTCGGGCGCACTTTGAGATCCTAAATGTTTTCCCTGCGGTGTGCAGCTTCGTGGCCCTGGTTTCGAGTCCATCGGGTGTGATGAGGCTGGCGGGTGTCAGGGAGCGGCTGCGTGTCAGGGGGGGAACGTAGGGCATTTGGGGGCGCAAAGCCCCGGCCCTGCGCCCAATGAGGTCCACATGGCAATTACCCTTGGAGGCCTCCACCAGGCGGGACATAGCAGCCGGCGTTGCTAGGTCAGAGCCCTGTGTGGGAGGCGGGCACGCACGCCCGTGTCTGTTCCAGGTAGTTGTGTTGAGGTCACGGCATGGGGAGGGTGTGCTTTCCCGAGCGGAGGTGTCTCGCGGGTTTGCGGTTGCTGGATTCCATGTGCGGTTGCGGTCTGCTCCCCTCCGCAGCAAAATCATGAGGGTGCCCGTAGTTTGTTCAGCTCTGCGGCTTCACTGTGATTTCGGTTCCCATGCCACAGCAGGCTTGACCTGTAAGCCTGCGGTGCTCTCGCTATAGTGTGATTCAGTTGTTATGGTGCTAAGATCGATGTGCTGGTTAGAAGCATAGCTAACTCGAATGCACGATCCTTGGGGGGCCTGGACCGCACCGGGTCCCGACGTGGGTTGCAGATGGGCATGTTGATGTGTTGTGTCTCGCACACGCGACTACCTCCTAGATTAGGTGGTTTTCGAGGAAACCAGATGCCCCCACGAGCTGTTGGTTGTCTCAGTTGGCGGGACTAGCTCAAGTGATCAGTTAAGTCCCGCTGATCGACGAGTGAGGGCCCTTGCTTCACTGTCCGGGTCAGTCTTTCTGTTCCGTTTTTGAGCGCATTAATAACTTTTGGTATTTCTTGCCCCGCGCAAATGATTTCACTTGTCTTCAGTTCCCTGGGAAAATGTTTGGGGAGCCATGTTGATTTATGATGAGTCTGTACTCACTACGGTTTTGGTAAGCGTTTGAGAAACATGATGGCTAGCCGGGGCTGCAGGCAGACTACATTCCTTCGTCCCTAGAGCATTTTCAATGTGCTTCGCATGTGCAATTCTTCTTTGTGGGGCGGGCAGGAATATTCAGACAATGTGGTGGGGCCCTCGGCCTCCTAGACGCATAAACTAAACGGTGCATGCTGGCCTGGGCTAGTGGCCGATTCCTAACCTCTGCTGCTGCTAACTAGGCATGACAAGCATTGGGGATCACAATGGTTCTAGTTTTTAATCGGATTCGCTATTGGCCTATGGTAGTTTTCGTTAGCCAGATTCGGAATAGCTGCTATTGCAGGACTATATAGGCGGTGGTGTGTATGTCCAAGTTGGGAAGGGTTTTCTCGTGATGCAGGCAAGCTGCATGGTGGTGCACCGGTGCCATTTTGCCTTCGGTAATTCGCTGGAATTGAACGAGGAATTAAGCTGCATTTAGCAGGTTACATTTACTATTTATTTATATAAAATAGAAAATCGGGGTGGTTTCTCGGGGCCCTGGCAGTGACTTTAGGGCTCGCTGCCCCTGCCTCTGAGTGCCCAGGGCATGCATGGCTGGGCGCAATGCAGCGGGGGGACAAACGAAGTGGCATACTTTCGGGACATGAGCGGCAAGCGCGAGGCATCATTGGTTTTGCAGTATCAAAGGGGTATCGCGCTGGTCGGCACAGTGTTTACGGGGGCATGCTCAATGTCCTCTGGTTACTCATTGGTTATATCGGGAGCATCGGTGGTGCACAGCGAGGGGCGGTTTTAGCCCCTATACCTCGGGGGGTGCCATTTGTGCCCCTTTGTCCTCCGCTGGACACGCGGTCGTGTACTTGGTTTGGTGTCTGTCTTGTCCGGAGTGCATGGGCATATCTCTCACCCCCCCCTTCAGCCGCCGGCAGTTGCATTACGGCGGTCCGCTCGATCGCCTCGTTGATTCTTGGTTTGGTCCGAAGGGCCTGGTGTCGGGCATCCGGGGACACTGGCTTGACAAACCTACGGTAGAGAGGGCGTTTTGTTTAACAGATATGTTTTGGGCTCAGACCGACACTGGGCATCTCGGTGTTCTGCTGCCGGAGCTTATTGGTCAATCCGGGGCCTTTCGCAGCGCCCTTCAGGAGTCTTCTGATGGCATAGCTTTGTACCCCCTCCTACTCAGAGGGATTTGGCAGTGGGTTTTGTGGTCCCAGTCAGTCTGGGTGAGGCGAAGGCACGTGGCCAACAGGAGCGTCTCCGCATCCTACCATTACGGCCACCATTGCTCGGAGCGCACCTGGCAAGATGGCTGGTGACGCCTGTGGGAATTTTGAGAGAGTGGGTTCCCCTGATGCCGGTATGTGTGCCGGTGAGCATGCAGTCGATGTGCTTGCTTCGCTGCGATGCAGCTGTGGGTGGGGGAGAAGAGAGCGAGGCAGGTTGGCCCCGCTGACATCTTGTTGTATTCTGATCGGGAATATAATACGAGTTTTAAGAAGGCATGACATAAAATGAAGACCTGCAATATGCATACATCTGCCCTGTTACCTCATTATACCCGCCGCCCATTTCTCTTGCTTTCATCACCTCCCCTAGGTGCTGCACCACCAGATGAGCGGTACCCTTACTTAGGGTTGGGGTCCCCTTTGTAAGTTAGGGCTGGATTTGGTGCGGGGATAAGTTGGAAATCTGTTTTCATGAAGCAAATAATGATGCTGGCAGTTGAGCTCGTTCCTTGTGGCAATGGTAGAGTGCAATGATCTTCTGTGTCCTTATTTATCTTGCATGGGATATGCCTGCGATCTCTGGGAGTTTGTACACAGCTTACAGAGGTGATAGGCGACAGGGGCACGCATCCTTTTGGTTGGTTTTTGGTAAGGCATCAGGAATTTTGCTTGCAGGAAGGTATTTAGCAAGCCCCGCACGCAAGGAAACTTTTCTTGCTCACATGACCAATAAGCATGGGGTATATGGGATTTACTCAGGGGCAACCATTTAATAAGGCCATCCCATCAGATAGTGTGCCGCCCCCCCCCAGCCTTTCACCCTCCTGAGGCCGATAAAATGAGTCCTTCGACTTTGGTAGCAATAATTACCTGTTAAGCAGGGCCAGGATAGCTTTCGGGGTGAAGGGTGGCTTTGGCACAGCCTGTGGCAACCTCAGTTGGCAAGCTTCTTTACTATTCGGTAAGGACAGGGAACTTGGAGAGCCAATGGTTTTTGGATCTTGCACAACAGTACTATGGGTCTACATTTACTTGAGTGCACTCAACTGTAATGAAGTTTAGCCGCGGTTCGAAGGGATGTTGTCAAGAGCAGAACTCAAACAAATTAGCCTTAAACACATGATCGAGACGATTTAAGTGACATGCCTAAAAGCTGTAAATGTTGTGCTAAAGGGATGGCATGCCTAGGGAGATATCTTCCAGATTTCACTGGATCCCCTCAATCCAACATCCCTAAAGTAAGCGGAGGATGCCTGATGGATTTGTTAGACCTGTTATTAGTTTTATTAACACACCAGGTACTAGGAAATAGTGACATTTGTACTGTAATCATAGGTACTTCCAGGACACATGTCGTTCAATATACACACCTCCAGACAGGACTGACCCCCCCCCCCCTTGAGCAAAGGGAAGTAAAACACTATATGGGTTGGCATGCTTTTACAGACGTTTGTGGCAAGCTCACACATGTGGGTGTTCCGCTGAGTTTGGGGGCAGGTTAGCAGGCTTCACCTTGTCACTGCTCTCTCAGAGCCAGCAGACCCCTAGGGTGACAGCGCGCTAAAATACACGTCATGTTGGAGGTAGGTCCAGGATAAAAGGTTGTGCTTGGTGAGGCTCAAATCCAAAGCGGTTGGGGTATCTTTTAAAGGGGCACATCGGGTTGGGCAGTACAAAAATTTTCAAGTGCAACTGGGGATCCCCTCATTTATGTCAGATCCTGCTCATTTGTTGTTTCAGCAGAGTTTGGGGCAAGGTAACGGGCTGCACCTTGTCTCTGTGGGTTGGATGTGTGGACGGGTCTTTTGACCAAGTAGAGGCATTATCGCTTGGTATATCTGGGCATGAAGGAATGCCAGGCAAGAATCTAGCGAAGGCAAGTAGCGGTACTTAGGGGGTATGTGATCTATTGTCTCACTGGCAGGCCGCCATGCAAGGGGACTATGTCTTAGGTCACGCACATCAGGCAGATGTGCCCAGTGGAAGCACATGAGGGGGACTGCACAGAACAGGACACTGCACAGGTTAGATGCCGGCGAATGGTGGCTGCACTACTGCACATGGCAAAGTAAACCTGGACTGAGTCTCATGCGGGGTGTGGTAGTGGTGGTAGCTACCTCATTTCACAGGATCACTCCCTGTTGGGTCTATCTATCGATCATCTAAATGGGCTTTAAATTTACAGCCTCTCCTGTCTCTGCCATACTGTGAGTAGGTTAGCCATGGACTTTAATAAAGTGCTGCAATGGCCCTCTATTGTTATAGTACAGCATCTAGTTTACCGGTGCTTATTGGACCTTCATTAGCACCAGCAGTGGCTCACACCGGCAGCAGTATAGCTTCCTTTTATTTCGCCTGGGATTGGGGCTGGCAAGGTCATCAATCTTTGCAGCCAGAAACGGAATAGGCAAAGATATGCATACCTGTGATTGTGCAACGCGCACTCAGCAGTAAAGCTAGCTAGGTTTCAGCATAATCCTGGTATACCATTAGTGAAAAACGTAAGGTTATGGGCTACACACGAATAGGCACTTTCTGTCAGCTGGGGCGTGAGTGTGCCATTCCCAAGAGGGTGCGGTTTACCTTGATAGGGCTGATATGGAGGGGAGGGAGCACTAATACGGACACCTACCAGAGCACATTTTGCAGCCATAGTTAAGAGGATGCAGGTACATTACTCATAGGTTTACTCCATGTCCCCTGAGCAAATTGGATTGCATGTTACCAGTTGCTTCAGTCAAGCGAATTTTCCTTGGGAGTTGTCGGCTATCATTGGGACTGCATTTTGATGGTCAGCTGATTGGCAGGCCTTTTAGATGTGGGTTTCTAGCTCAGGCATGTCCAAGTAAGGGTTAAGGTGCCTGAAGTCGGCCCTGGGATACAGGTTCACAGGCATGTGGAGCGGCAGAACTGAATGGGGCTTGTGTTCGACCTCTTGGTCGCAGGTTCAGATCCTGGTAGGACAACTTAGCATTTCATCCTTCTGAGGTCGAAAAAACGAGTACCATTGAGTTGAGTAACAAGAAACGAGTGTAAATTCTCCCGCCCTATAGCCTTGGCTGGCAGCCATGCAGGTTGTGGAAGTTGTCACCCATCGAGTGGGCTACGGTCCAAAAATTGGGGGAACTCTGGGTTAAAGCACAAAAGGGCTGCAAAAGATTAAAGAACACTTGGCATTCCCAGTATTCAAAAGGGCAGGTATTTATACATATGGTTCCCCTCCGGTCCACTGTCTTGTCTGCTCCCTGGTGTACTAGCAGAAGTTTTGGGAGGACAGGCGTCACCTAGGGTGGTGACTGGCTGAATTCGAGGGACATGCTCCGACAAGCGCTATACACAGATAACTGGGTGAGAGGAAGTAAGGCGGGCTTGATAACTCTTACTTCTACCCGCATTGGCACTTCTTGTCAGGAGTGGCTGGTCAAAGGTATTGCTCTTCAGCCAGGCAATGTAACATCTAACCAACACCAAACTAATGGTCTTAGGTCATCCTGGGCGCATATACACTCGCTGGGGGTAGGGACACCAGGGTGGTACCACAGCACCGGTTGGGCAGTTGCCATTATACTAAATGGGGGGGGGGGCCAGGTCGATCCTACCATGTCTCTCCTTTTCAGGGCAGCACTGAAGGGCTGGGCGAGGCGAGTGCCCCGGATACTGGGTCCCCCTTTGAGTGTCAGACTCGGCAGGACATGCTTGCAGGTTGGGCGATGGGAATCCCAAGGCGTCTAAGGGTACAGCCGGCCGTAAGCCACCCTGGAGAGGGGTAGTGTTATTGTGCAGGATCTGGAACAGCTCCTGTAGAAGCAGCTGCACGGGCGGGGGGGGGTGTCTCCCCTCCCATCACTGTGGTCTGACACCTGGGAAGCAATTTTTGACTTTCCAGGGTAGGAGGGTCATGCTGCCTGAATTGAATTCCTCCTGGTGTAAGTTATGCAACCATTGGGGGGCATGTGAATTTGATGGTCAGAGATACCAAATGTAGTAAGGGAGGGGCCCGGCCAGGGGTTGCCGTGGAAAACTCACGCAGGAGAGTTAAGAGTGCCAGGTGTAGAGGCCCTGAACAGAGGGGTTTGGTTTTATCAGGCATGGCCGGCCGCATACTAAAGTCCACAGGGAGTTTTAAAAGGATGGGGGCACCTGTCCAGAAGGGGCATGCTGGCCTCCGGTCCAGTATGGGCTTGGACTTGTTTTGGGGGACCTGGGACAGGCCCTCAAATGATCAGGATGTAGGTAAGAATGCCTACCTTGGTGGGGGGCCCTGGTTGTGACGGTGGCCACACCCAGAGCTGTGGCGGAGTTACAGGGCGATCCAGAGGCTGTAAGGTACAGACGGGTACCCTCTGCAGGAGCACAACAAGGGTGCAAAAGCCAAGTGTACCCAGGGATGTCCTAGCGTTGTCCCCTGGAAGAGCGACGGCGCCCTGTTAGTCCTACGGGCGGTTGTGGGCCTGAGCAACCGGGGGCTGCCTGGAACGCTCCGCCCCCCCTTTGGGGGCGTGAGTAAGGGCGTGGACTGGCGGTCCACCGCTGGGAGGGTTGGCCCCTCCCAAAATTGGTAAGCACCGATTGGCGATGGCCACAGTGTAACGTGGCTCATCAGGCGGGCAGGCGGCGTAGGGGGGCTTGCCTGCCCTTGGATCGCCCGTAAGATAACCCACCATGTTGGCATATTAGTTATTCAAATAAACGTGCAGCAATTTTCTCCACAAACAATTTGTTGTGTGGTTTATTTACTGATGATATTGCTGTATGTGGTATGGGGAGTGTTGCCGATATTGGCACTATGGACGATCCGCCACTATGGACTGGCCACACTTTCTAAGGGCGAGCAGGTAAAGGCACTGCTCAGCCCCCTCTCCCTTTTTCACGTATGCCCCTCCTTTCCCAGGTGTCCACCTGATACACAAAAAACTCCGCACCACCCCTTGTCGCATCCTGCCATCCAGTGCCCGTATGTTGTACCACTTGCTACCTTAATCTCGCTCTATTGTCTATCGCCCCAGCGCTTAATTTGGGGATGGGGGCGTACATGAACAGGTCAGCACCGCCTGGTCTCTCCCTTTTCTTGACAACCGAAAACTGCTGCCACTAGATCGACACAATTTATTTCTAGCTCTGCTGCTATTTAAAAATTTCCATTCTCTGCTCAGTTTAAACTGACACAGGCAGGGGAGGAGATGTGACGTTTGCCTCCCTCTTTCCGTTTGCCTCCCTCTTTCCACGTAGACTTTATTTATTTTTTTATTAGATTTTTCTCCAACTCCACCTTTGTTGTCAGGGGCGTCATCGTCTGCTATCCAATCCCTGACTGGAGTCCGCCTGCTGAAACGGACGATAGGCCCAATGAGATTTTAACAAGGGAAAGGCAATTGGGTGCAATGCAGAAGTGTCTAATATGTCCTTCCCCGCCTCCAAATAAACAAACTGATAGATTCTCCAAACACCATAGCGTTTAATTTGCTTGCGTTTTCGGTCTGTCTGCATCCCGCACCGAGCCTGTTCGGCACAACACACAATTGCTTGGTTGGCGTTGTCTAGACACACATTCAAACTACGTTGGAGCAGTGCTGCTGTCAAGCCCACTACAGGTCGTTCCTGTTTCCCTGATCTGTCCCTTGCAAATATAGTCTCCACCCTCTGCAGCCTCTCATTGGTTAAAGTTATCTCTTGTGTGTGTTGTGTTTTGGCTGAGGGAGGGGGCAAACATCCTGGGTTCGTTTACATTGCTATGCACATCCATATACTAATTTAAGTCAATGATTTCTACTGTCACCGGAGATCAGACATCGGTACTGATGGCTTTGAGATGCAGTATATGTACATGCAGCAGCCATATGCTCATGGCAGTATACACACAGTGACTGCCATTTTCACTTGGGCGCGCGCACACACTCCATCCCTCTTGAACAGACATGTTGTACGTCGGAGCTCATAGCAATACAGATCCGTTTTTCAAGATACACCGTTCGCAGACAATGTCGCACAAACCCGCTTTGTCGGAAACGGTAGTTCAGTGTTTACTACTTGAAGTGTTGTTCTGCAGAATATAAAGTCGGCAGTGCCCAAAAAAGGTTAATCGCCTCGATTCTTTTCTTCATGGTAGACTGCTAGCTTCTACCCCCAAAAGATCTCTTGGTGCCTGCTGCCCTTATCTAAGCAGGAACGCCTGTTGAAAACTATAGCTCGCTCCAATGCTGATCTGACTACTCGTGTCCAATATCTGCTCAGCCTTTGTACTGTGTGGATTCCACATGCAGTACGCTTCCGCTCTTAGAACCCAGCTATTCATCCAATCATTTATTCACCGGATCTTTGCCTTTGACCTTGCACCGTGATGATGTGCCTTGTGATTGGCTTTGTCCCCCCACCACATACAAGCATTGAGCTGTTTGCTAAATCTCAAATACATTGTTTCTATTCTACTTTCAGGGATGTAAAAGCGCATTAGCGTATTTGGATTTTACCTCTGTGAAACTGGAACTGTTATTGTTAAAATAACAAACACAAGATTGCCTGACTGAAAATGTTTTATTTTTTATTTTGCTGCTATAAGTAAGACTTGAAAGAAAAAAAAATGCAAGGGCAACTATTACTATCCTTATGGGGCCTTACTAAAGCCAACCACCTGTGATCTGTTGTGTGCTGCTTTGATTGAGCACTACCGTCTTCTTTGAGGCAACACCATGTGGCCATTCTTGAAACCCAATAAAAGTTACAAGAATAGACTAGAACAAGCATTTGCAATGCAATAGGTCTCGCATTTGCGAGATTTTAAGCTATTGGCATTGTAAATGACAATGCCTTTTATTTATATGTTTTCAAAACCAACACATAGATAAAAGGTTTGTCATTTACAATGCCAGTAGCTCAAAGACTCGCAAATGCGAGACCTATTGCATTGCAAATGCTTGTTACTAAATTGGCAAATAGAAATGGCCATTCTGCAGGATCGGAAGCCTTGTTTGAGTCCAGGGCTATCAATTCTTATACTCCTTCTGCCAAGATTATGCTAATGTAGAGCCATCTAAGATTTAAGGCCCAAATTAATTCTTGGTGGGAAGGATTCTGAACAACGGCTGAATATCCTTACTGCCAAGAATGCGGTTCACCCACCAAATTTAATTGCGGTTGGAGATTAGGATTAATCACGGCAGAGACTACTCCATCTCCGCCATGATTATACCTCTCAGACGGCCCTGCAAAGTAAGGGCCATTGGAGGAAGACCTGTAAATCAGTTAGTAATTGAGTAAATACTTGCAAGGTATCCTTCTGCTGGCACGGAGGGATATAAACATTTACCAACAATTATGCTTCTCCTTCCCAATCCGCCAGAATAGCTTTGTATCTGCCATTTTCACTTGTCCAAATTTTGGAGGGGTGAAAGGCAATTGATTTTTTAAGTAATATCACCACACTCCTAGACCCTGTTGTGTAGCCAGAGTGGTTCAGAACCTTATATTTCCCTCGCCCTGTGAACTGGCAACTTATGCCCTTCTGGTGTGTCTCTTACAGGAATACCAGATTGACTTTATGGTGCATCAGTTCCTTGGATTCTGACCCTCTTTTAATTTTGTTCACCAGCCTGCTGATGTTCCACGTCAAGAATGCCAGTGTACGGGGGGCGTGACGCGCACGCAGACAAGATGGCCGCACATGCTTAAGCTCCGGTGAGCCTCCGTGAGGCCGTCCGGTTTTGCAGTACACGGAGTCCTGGAAGGGCGGTTCTAACGAGGGATATCGGCAGCGGAAGGTAGCGAGGGCACTCTGGTGAATTTGTGGCGCATTCGGAGCGCTTTTGGTACCTCTTTCAGCAGCATCTGTGTTCTCCTCAGGGTGGCGCCTAAGATGGCGGCGGCGCGAGGAACACGGGCGCATTAACCCTCATAACTGGGAGTTTCCAGGGTACAGTGACTGATAAGTAAGAGCGCGTCGCCTGAATCACATACCACGCTGCTGCTGGGAGTTAATACATGCTCTGAAGCACTTGAAACTAAAGTCCATTGAAATGAAGTGACTTTTAAACAGCGCTGAGAGGCTATATATGTAAAAGGACAGTGGCTGCGTATGGGGAATGCTGCTTGCCCTGAGGGGATCTCCAGGGGTCAAAAGAGTGCGATTATTTGCAGCGTTGTTTCACCTGTAAATGAAGCGCTGTTTTTTGCTGAGGGGATATGTTTCTCCTGAGGGGCAGCACATCTATTATGGAAGCTCCTTGAATGTGCGCTGAGGTGCGGTGTTGTTCTCTTCACCAGCTATGTGGAGCACTGTTTTATCACAGGATCATCAACAACCCTTTTGTGCTTAAGACTGGACTGGAAGTTCATAGAGTGTACGGCGATGATAACCTTGTCTACCAGTTTTGGAGTGGCAGAAGATTAATACCTACTCCTTAATGAGCTGGTTTTGCTACGGTGATTTGCTGCAGTTGCACCTATTTCCTCTATCACTGTCGCGGGTTGGACACTAGTTTCTCAGTGACGCATACTTATTTAAGTGCTCTTTAACCACGAGGTAGAGTTTGCTATCTGTCTGGACAGTGTCTTTTTGCAGGGCACAGTTTATGTGTTTGGTCACTGTTCTTTGTCCTCTGAGAACTTGTTCCGCCATATTCCCAGGTAACGCTCTGGTGGTCTGAAACAGAGAGTGGTTGGCAGTGCTGTCTTTTCTTTTCATCTATATTTGTCTTTCCAATGGCAGATAATATGGGCCTCCCTGTTAAGGATAAGGATGCAAAAGGCGCTCTTAAGAGGTCTAAACAAACGTCTCCCCTACCAGAGGTAACATCTAAAGACTCTACTACTACTTTAGACACAATACTTCTACGTCTGAATACGGTTCATGATATTGCGCAGAGTACTAAAACAAATACAGATCTGCTTCAGGTTGAAGTTGCAGCGATTAGAAGTGACTTCAAAAGCTTGTCATTACGTGTCTCAAATGCAGAATCCCGCATAAGCACAGTTGAGGACACATCTCATCAGCAGACCAGGCAGGTACAGAATTTGGAGCGTTCTATGGCTTCTCTGCGGAGGGACCTTACAGAGCAGGAAGATAGAAATCGTAGGAGCAACCTACGTATTTTTGGTTTACCAGAAGATGCCGAGAAAGGTGCTCCTTCAATGCTTGAGTTTCTGCTGGAATGGATCCCTACGGTTCTCCATATCTCTTTTCAGAAAGACTTTGAAATAGAACGGGCTCATAGAGTTCCCTCTTTTCGCCCTAAGTCCTCGCCGCATCCTAGGCCGATAGTGTTCAAGCCTTTACGACACCAACACTCAGAACTGATTTTGTCTCAGATGAGGAAGATCAGATCGATTACATGGGAAGGCCACAGGATTGCTATATCACAGGATTTTGCTAGAGATACTGTCATCAGGAGAAAAGGCTTTTAAACCTTCGGCGGAGACTTTTGGACATGCACATTCCCTTTTCCTTCGCTGGCCCCTCACGATTCAGAATAACTGTTAAAGGTCGTTCTCAAATTTTTTACGAACCGTCAGAGTTAATAACTTTTTTGGATAATCAATCTGAATCGCGAATGGAATCTGATTCTCCCTCAGTCTCCTCTGGTTCTTGAAGGGATCATTGCCTTTATGGCTGGACTCTGGTATTTTCTGTACCTATTTTTTCCCCTTACAGGTTTTGAGGCTTCTTTTTCCTGTGGGAAACTGGAGGTTCCCTTACTTCACCCACGGTTATGGGCCTCTCAAGTTTATCTTTATCTTTTTCTCCTTTGAGTATTAACCTTTCCTTGCAGGTTTTTTTTTTTTTTTCTCGCTGATAACAGTATAACAATGGTTTTTGAAGGAAGGTTGATGTCAAATAAGATTAGGCTCCTCTCTTAGTGTTCTTTATTCAATATAGATTAATTGCCTTTTGTAGGTATGGTCCATTAATTCCTTTTCCTTTGCAGGTTTTTAAATGAAGCAGTTATAGTAATTTCTATTTCCTCATTTCATTATGTATTGATAGCTGATGTGACCCTCTTACAGTTCTCATTATCTAGCTTCATAGCGTAACTTATTCCCTAGGTTTGGCTGAGGACTACTAGGTGGCTGCTTATTTAAACACTAACTGTTTTTAGGTGATATGTTTATTGTGACAGCTAGATGCCCTTGTAGAATCCTTTTTTCAGCAGGCGTCAAGAGTGTATCTATTTAACTCTTTCTTAGATATGTATTTTATAGTATGTGTATGACACGTAAAATGTGGCTCGTTATTCAGGTTTTTATCACATGATAATGTTGCGAGTACACTCATTAATTCTTGTTAGTCGTCTTCCCCTTTTTATCAACCATAAAGAGGTTCACACATACCCTGGATTAATTTTTATTGTAGGAATAATATAGTACATGTTAACTATTTTGTAATTTGGCTGATGTTGCTTTACGCCAACATTGTGTAACTTATGATAATGAATGTTATATTCTACTTATACCCTATCCCCTTTATGGCTAGTGATAACAATGGCCCCTTCTTGATGGGATCATTACTTTTATGGCTGGACTCTAGTATTTTCTGTGCTTATTTTTCCTCTTACAGGTTTTTGAGGCTTCTTTTTTCTGTGGGAAGTTGGAGGTTCCCTTACTTCATCCATGGTTATGGGCCCTTCAAGTTGATCTGTATCTTTTTCTTTTGTATATTAACCTTTCCTTGAAGGTTAACGATATCTTTTTGAAGGAAGGTTGATGTCAAATAAGATTAGGCCTTCTCTTAGTGTTCTGTATTCAAGATATATTAATTGCCCTTTATAGGTATGTTCCATTAATTCCTTTTCCTTTGCAGGTTTTTTTTAAATGAAGCAGTTATAGTAATTTCTATTTCCTCATTACATTATGTATTGACAGCTGGTGGGACGCTCTTACAATTCTCATTATCTAGCTTCATAGTGTAACTTATTTCCTAGGAATAACTGAGGATTACTAGGTGGCTACTTATCTAAACATTA
The DNA here is from genome assembly GCA_963921515.1 of Calotriton arnoldi. NCBI lineage: Eukaryota > Metazoa > Chordata > Amphibia > Caudata > Salamandridae > Calotriton > Calotriton arnoldi. The sequence goes on along the minus strand of CAWUFW010005076.1, from coordinate 266,576 downwards.
ACTGCTTTTTAGGTGATATGTTTATTGTGACAGCGGGATGCCTTGGTAGAATCCTTTTTCCACAGGCATTAGAGTGTATTTATTTAACTATTTCTTAGATATGTATTTTATAATATTTGTATGACACGTAAAATGTGACTTGCTATTCAGGTTTTTATCAAATGGTAATGTTGCGAGTATACTCATTAATTCTTATCAATCGTTTTCCCCCTTTTTTCATCAATAATAAGGGTGTTTACTCATATCCTGGATTAGTTTCTTATTGTAGGAATAATATAATACATGTTAGCTAATTCGAAATTTGTCTGATGGTTATTTACACAATCATTGTGTAACCTATAATAAGGAATGGATTATGTTATATACTGTTTATACCCTATCCCTTCTATGGCTAATGGTATACAATGGCCTCTTTGGCTGCTACTTCATGTTCCCCCATATATGGTTCTGGTCTCTTATAGACTTCCCTGGTGGGGTTACTCTTTTTATTTTTACAGTATGTGTTTTTCTCCTCACTTTTTCTTTCTCTCTTCCATTTTTGTTTCTTTCTTGCTGTACTAAGTTCTTTCTTTCTACGGACTTCAGCCTTACTTGCTTATTTTTATATGTATAAGTTTTCTTTCCGTGACGTTCATCTTATGCAATATACATTTCTTAGTGTTTTTCATTTACTGACTTTTCTTATCTGTACTGATCTCCCTTATTTATGGCTGGCTTAAATGTTATGTCACTTAATGTGCGTGGTTTGAACCACCCAGTAAAAAGAGCAAAAATTTTGGATTACTGCAAAGGCCTTTCTGCTGATATTGTGTTATTGCAAGAAACTAAGATAGCGTATAAGGAGGCTTTATTCTTGCGTAAGCAGTGGGTTTCTGATGTGTCGTGCTCAGAGGCTTTTGGGAAGAGGAACGGGGTGGTGACTCTTATTTCTAAAAATTCGGGGCTGTCCATTGTCTCGGCTGAACATGATCTTGAAGGTAGATGGCTGCTTACGCAATTGTCTAATGGGTCCTCTGCTCTCTATATTATGAATATATATGCTCCCAATAGTGATGATCCTTCTTTCTGGCGAACAATAACCAAGAAGCTTTCCGAAATACCTATTAGTGACAAAGTGGTTGTCGGGGAGATTTCAATCTGCCAATGGATCCTATCTTAGATAGATATTCTGCATTCCGATTCCGTCCTCCCAAGGCACACAAGCAAATGATTAACATGTGTTCTTCCCAACGACTCATTGATGTGTGGAGAATGCACAATCCCACTGGCAGTGACTTTACTTTTTTCTCTTCTCCTCACTCCAGCTTCTCTCGCATTGATTATCTCTTGGTTCAAGCAAATATGTTGAAACATACTACAAATGTGATAATCCACCCTATAGTTGTCTCTGATCATGCCGCAGTCTCTTTCACTCTTCTTAATCTCACAGATAGTCGCGGACCGCGTACTTGGCGTCTCAATACAGAAATCTTACAGGACGACAAAGAGGTTGAGTTGCTTGATGCATCTATACATAATTTTTTCAGAGAGAATGAATTATCCGTGACATCTCCTGTAGTACTATGGGATGCGTTCAAATGTACTCTTAGAGGCAACATTATTCAAACTATGGCACGAAGGAACAGTATTATTAAAAAGAGCTTCTCTTGATCTCAGACAACATTAAACAAAAAGAATCATTGTATAGAGGTTCTAAAGATAAAGCGATACTGCAAGAAATCAAAAATCTTAAATATAAGTATAATTCTATTTTGACCAAGAGGGCACACATTGGGGTACAATTACAAAAATCAAAACGCTTGTTACTAAAAAACCGAGCAGGTAAAGTTCTGGCAGCTACTTTAAAATATCAGGACACTAATGTTCGATCAACTCAGATTACTTGCATCACAGATACGGCGGGAACGCGGAAATTCTTAACTAAAGATATTCTGGAGGTATTTCGTGACTTTTACTCTAATCTATATACCCCTGAACACCAATCTTCTTTAGCGCAGTGCCAACAATTTCTGACTTCTATTCCGACTAGTACCATTGCTGACACGGATATTGCTTCTCTAAGCAAACCGATTGAATCTGAGGAAATTGTTCAAGCCATTAAGGCAACTAAATCAGGGAAAGCGCCAGGACCGGATGGCTTTTCTATAGAGTTTTAATTTTTTTTTAGCTCTTCCCTAGTACCACGTCTGCAACAGGTTTTTGATACCTTTGTTTCCTCTGGGAAGGTTTCGGGCTCGGCAACGGAGGCTACTATAGTGGTTATTCCCAAGGAGGGTGAGGATCATTCGGACCCTAAAAATTTCCGCCCAATTTCTTTGCTAAACATGGAGGCAACATTTTTTGCAAAAATCTTGGCAAAACGATTAGAGTCCCATATTCCCACTCTCATTCATCCCTCCCAGACGGGTTTTGTCAAAGGAAGATTGGCTAGGGATAATATCCGCACTTTCTGCCATATCTTAGAGAAAGCTAAGAGTTCTAGTTCGCCGGCGGCAGCTATTGCGCTTGACGCCGAGAAAGCTTTCGATAAGGTCTCGTGGCCTTTTCTTCAGGCTGTACTTCAATCCCATAACCTGGGGGATGCATTTATTAGTATGGTTATGTCCTTGTATATTCAACCTAAGGCTAATATTAAAATTAATGGAATTACCTCACCCTTCTTTGATCTAGGCCAGGGCACTCGACAAGGTTGTCCATTGTCACCACTGCTCTTTTTACTGTCTATTGACCCGTTACTTCGCCTACTTAACCTTAATCAGGACATTCGGGGTTTCAATTTGGTTCACAGCGCATTAAAACAGCCGCGTATGCGGATGATGTTCTTATCTTTTCTGAAGATATAGAAAGAGCAATTCCTGCTATTTCCACTATTATCAAACAATTTTCTCTGGTCTCAGGATATACTTTAAATAGAGACAAAACCGAAATGTTTCCTCTTAATCGGCTGTGCTTTTCTTCTCACATGGGAGATGCAGGATTCAAATGGCAGTCTGAACGGCTTAAATACTTGGGAATTTGGTTTTCTGTGAATTTATTGGATACTATCTCTTACAATGAATCTCAGGTATTGGATAAAGTCAAAAAATTATTGGAGGCTTGGTCGCCTAAGTTCATCTCATGGTGGGGACGGCTCCAGTCATTAAAAATGATGATAACTCCTATTGTCAACTTTGTGTCATCCATGCTCCCTGTGAATCTCTCCTCTTCCTTTTTTCATGAGATAGATGTGATCACTTCTAAATTTCTCTGGAGCGACAAACGTGCTAGGATTGCATATAAACAATTAAGGAAATCTTATGATATGGGTGGTTGTAACTTCCCAGATTGGAGGTTATATCAGTCGGCATTTTTAGCCTCTCAGGGGCCTTGTGGTTTCCTTCTGATAAAAGACACATTCCACCATGGTTATGTATTGAACAACATTTGTGCTCTCCCTTACCCACTTCAGCTTTGATGACTGCGTCTACATTGACTTTTTCTTTCTCTGGACGTATCATAACAGACACGATTTTAGCATTAAAAAAGATTGATAAGAGAGTGTCTTTACACATTCAAAATTCTAGGTGGTCTTCTTTGTGGCACAATCCTAAGATTAAGATTCAGTTGGACGCGGAGACAAAGACATATTGGGCCAACAAAGGTGTTACATTGATTAAACATCTTTATAATGCTAATAACGATCCTTTGCCTTTCTCCTCGTTGGCCCCAGCTTATTGTCTTAATTCTATTGACCTCTACTCATTTCTTAAAATTAAAGTAGCTTTGTCCAAGAATTCCTTTCATCCAGATTCACATATGGTCTCTCTACTACAGCTTTGGGGTAAGGTAGGACATATGGCCTCTAGGATATATACATTTTTGTTCACTTCTCCACCATCATCCTCTACGGTTACACAGCTCAAATGGATGCAACATTTTGACGCTGATGTAGTCAAACATATTACATCGGATACGTGGGAAACTATTGGGAAACTCTCCCTACGGAACAAAGTTGCTCCTTCTCCGATTCAATCAAAGTTTTTACTATCAACCTTTTACATTGGACCCCAGCTCGTTTATATACACTCAAACTTAAAGATGATGATCTTTGCTGGAATTGTAGAAGTGCTGCAGGCACTCCTCAACATATGTTTTTTGAGTGCTCCCTTCTCCATGCGTTCTGGGATCTCATCCATAAACATTTATTATTAATCTTTGATATTCAATTCGAGCTTTCCTTTCCTTTAGTCGTGTTGGGTCCTTGGGCAGCTCCATCTCCACTTCCTTTAGATGAAGTAGACTTTCAACTCTTAGACTTACTAATATCCATAGCTGTTAAAATTATTTTGTCAGAATGGAAATCATTTAATGCCTTATCGTACCATACGTGGTGGGCATGGGTATCATTTCTCCGTGGTGCCCACACTTCGGTAGAGGAGAAACATTATACTCCCTCCATTTCCTCTGGTGTCTGGAGATCGCTTGATAAATATATTCACTTAGCCTCTCAGGGCCTAATCGCTCAGTACCCCTTTTCCACTGATGGTTGATTTTCCCTCTTTATTTTACTAAGGCTGGAGTCCCTTTCTTTCTTTCTCTCTCTTTCTTTCTCTCTCTCTCTTCTCTCTTTCTCTCTTTCTCTCTCCCTTTCGCTTTCTTGTTTCATCAGTCTCTTTTCCTATTTTCCTTTTGTTGCTTACGTTCTCTTTCTTTATTATTTTCTTTGGTGTGTTCGTCCTTTGCTAGTTAATGTAATACAAATGAATTCACATGAATAGGTTCCTATATTCCTGCTGATTTTAGATTTTGCCCACTATTTATCATATTGCTTATATTTATGTGTTTGTTAAATATTTATTGGTCAAGATGACTTGTATGTATTACATGCTGTAGTACCTTAATTATTTATACTCTCTCTCTTAAATTAATAAAAATTGTTGAACAAAAAAAAAAAAGAATGCCAGTGTACGTGGCTTTGCAATATGTGTCCTACGTTCCACTCATCACTGCACTTGTTTTCAGGGGATCCGTCTCGCCTTATGAATTGCATCATCAACTCTACTGTCTAATTATAACATAGTAACTTTATCGAAAATCGCCCCCTCCCTACCTTGCCATGCGACGGTCCCGAAACTGTCCAGTGTTTCCAATGCCTGGTATGTCTTTCATCCCAACATTTTTTATTAAACTCTTTAATCCGTTATCGAATCACTTACCGGATTCCACTACGGATCTTAACTGTAAGCTATACGAAGAGGTAAATAAACAAAGACAATTTAGTCTCATCTGGCCCCCACCCAGTACTCATCATGCAAGGATGACCATTAGATTGGACCACAACCCTCCTTTTGTTGGACTGTGACCTAGGAAATCGGCCACTACCTCTAGGCTGTCCACCACACCATCACCAACTACTTTGTGAGCCTAAGATTCTTTCATGTATCCCAGATCTCTGGCCTCCAACCAGCCCTATACTGCCTCAGGATTTGTAAAAAAAAAAGAGTGTGAGCAACCCTCATGGAACACTCGCAGCTGTACAGGGTACAATAATTTATATTGAAAGTTCATAATTCTCAATTTCTACTTAACTGCAGTGAATGATTTTCTCAGCATTTGACATTTTTGTTTGTAGGCTGGAAAGATTCAGACTGTGCAGTTTATATAGTGCAGTGCCTCTTTTTTGAGAGTGCACTGAAGGATAATGTCTCTACCCCTTGATGAACTTGATAATGAAAGTTCTTGGGGGTGCTCTGGGCAGAGGAGGAGGCATCCATGCCTGATGCGCACTCTATGTTAAAGTCAGAGGACAAGTCTGTTGAGTTTAGGGTTCTCAAATCCAGAATTTTTTAAGGGATGGTTCCCTTGGAGCACTCGGGATAATCCCATAAATTAAAGTTTATTGTGGTGGGATCTTGCCTTTGCATCTTCAGGTCGGCTGTCAAGAAAGTGGATCACCTCCGTCAGAAAGCTGACCTTCAGTGTCAGAACCAGATGTTTTTGATCATCTTTCAATAACTTTGCGCAGATCAACTCAGAGAAGGTTCCCCTCCAATGAGAGTGAATGAATTTTATTTTCAATGTGTCAAGACTATGTTATAGCTGCCAATATTGTGCCCCAGTCGAGCCAGGAGCAGCTGCCACACCCCAGGGTCACCACCTTCTCCATCCCTCTCTGTCCGCTTTGGGGCTCCCTGCATATTGCTCTATTTTAGTTTGTTGTGACACTCTCATGGCTCTTTGTTTGCTCTAAAGTCTCGCAGGAGCACACCTAAGTAGTCATTTAGTATTCCCTAAGACAATAGTTACAGTATGTTTTGCCAATATTATGCCCTCTAAGGGGCACCCAGTAATCTGTTGCTTCTCTGTTAACCGGACAGAAAATATGACTCGGAAAAATATTCGTCACTATCAAGCACCATGAGCGATTGCTACACTCGTGCCTGCAAAAGTGAAGTGTCCAGAGCAAATTGGTTTCCAGGCGATGCACCCTCTAATGATGCAGCACACCAGGTTGATTTTATCTCTTAATCTGGCTTAGTTCCAGAGGGTTACGTTTTATCAATTTAGACCACACATGTTGGGGGATCAACAGGCTGCCTCCAGGTTCCCGCGCCTTCCTGGTGCCGGGCCAACGTGCCTTAAATGCCAATGACCGCTCTAGGGTTGCATCTCCTCATCCAGCGTTCCACCAGTCCGCTCCAGCAGGGACCAGCTCTCAGTTGATCCATGCCGTCAGGGTTGCAGGTCCTGTCAACACTTGCCCCGCAACCGCACCTCCCTCTCTGCTCCAGCTCTTGGACTGTGGGCACGGCACTCCTCTCAGCCGAGGTTATTCCCACACCCAGTTGGGGCCCAGATTGCTCCACCAGGACAGAAATGCAGAGGGCCATCTATTCCATTGGAGACCCCTCAGATTCATTCCACTGCCAGCACCTCTGGGTCAGGTCATGCTGGTGAAGGTTCCCCCCACTGCAGTCACAGTCGTTTTCCAGCCATATACTCTCCACTCTTCTTACTCCAATGCTCTACTGCACCGCATGGTGTCACACGCTGTCTGGCTCCCACACTTTCACAACAGTGGTCTTGGGCAGTATATTCATATGAAAACGCTTACTAACTGCATCGGAACACTAGTGGCAAGGATCAGCAGCATTACAGCTTCATGATGCACAGGTCTTTGCAAGGATTTTATAGGATTTCGGATGAGGGCACGGGAGCCGAGGACAAACATATCCGAATGGGTATCTAGCCAGACAATGCCTCTTTTCAAGACCAATGTTAAATTCTTTTTCTCTAGTGCCAATGTTACTGCTCCCTTTTTTCTCCTCAGCATCTAAAGTCAACTTTTTCTCCTCTAATAATAGGGTAGCCAGCTGCAATGTTAGGGCTTTCTCTGCCTGACTGTCCTACAGCTCCAATGGGGACAATATGTGTGCTGATAAACTGCTCCCTGCCCTGCACAACACAGGTGGTGCTGCTCCTTGAGGACAACACTCCCTGGAACTGGTGCTTTCTCAATGTCTTCCTCATTCTCATCTTCAAACTCATTCTAATCCTACTCTGAGGTGCACCATAGCTGATGGACTTCCTCTTAGGGTATGAAGACAAAGTGATAATCCTTCTTCTTGGACTGCTTGTTCAGCTTCAGTCCCCTTTGCTTGCACATGCTCCTCATATCTGCAATACTGGGTCTCTCCTGGTTATCCCGATCCTATCCCATGTTCCCAAAAGCTTATGGTGCAAAAATTGAGAGCAAGAAGGAATTTAGGATAAAATCAAAAATTGCCCAATTAAGACCAAAAACCTTCTAAAAATAAAAAAAGTCAATATTTGCTGACAATTTAAAAAAGGGATTTTTAATTTCAACTTAAATCTCTTTGTGCTACTGCAAAACACATATCCTGGATCCCACTGTTGAACAGCAATGTAAGAAATTGTGTTATTAGTTGAAAAGGTTGATTACCCACCTCAAGTAATAATCACAGTCCTCGTCAGGGTGAACCCTCAAAGTCACTACATTAACCTAAGTTCAACCTCCTGGAAGCTATGGCACTGGACAGACAGACTTAACATAGGGCAATGTGAAAAGTATTTATTCAGTACCAAAACAGTAACAAAGTCACAATGCAAAACACTAAAGATCTCACAAAGTTAGAATAATAGAGTAAAAATGGCAGAAACAAAATGACACCAAAATGGCAAAAATCCAGCAACGGGGACTGGAGATATGAATTTCTAAAGCTTTAATTAGAAATAGCCCCAAAAAGCACAAAGCGCCACTGATATTAACTGGTTGTGGTAAACCAGGACTTGGTGCAATTTGAGGCTGTCCACTATGGAGTGCAGGTCAGATACACCAACCAGGTGCAATTGATTTTACCTTTAGTTTACCTTTAAGTTCCAATCCACCACAGGAGTACACTTCTAAAGCCCTCCTTGATGTCAGAGAAGGCATTTAGAAACTTACAGGGTGTTAGGCAGAGGCAAACAGCAAGGTCCAGTCATGGTCCAGTTGCCACTGTTCAGCTGGGTACTTCCAGAAAAAGGCCTTTTATAGCATGTTGTATACATGTAGCTTGACCAGGAGGTAAGCTTTATGACCTTTGGAGTCCAATTTTTTGTCCTGTGTACAAGAGGGAGCAAGCCCAGTCCTTCAGGGCACCTTTCACATCTTACTCAGTAGGTTCATCTTTTTCTGATCTTCCGCAGGTCCCAGAAGTGGGTGCCCGGAGAAGGCACATTTATGCCTGACACTAGGTAGTGGGTGGGAATGACTCCTGGGCACAACCTAACCAATAGGACAAAAGTTCCCGGGTTAAACCCTACCCACTTTGGACATTTTCAAGATTGTGAAAGTCTCAGGCCACACAAAAGTTGGGCTCTGAGGGCTGGGGGTGGACTGTGTGGGGTGTGTACTCCTAGTGTCCTCCTACATTGTAATCGTAGTGTTCTCCCACATCCCACACTAAAATCCAGTTTGAGGCAGGCACTGTACCCACAATAAACCCCCAGATGGAAGTCTGGTAGGGCAGAATTAGAGTACTTTAGCAATGAGACAATGGATCCACAAGAATTGACTTGGCATTCTGTTCTCTCCCCCTTCCAAGTGTGCCCCGAGGGTGATAGGTTTAATTGTATAATTCTTTTTATTGAGTTTAAAGAGTAAACACAATGAAACGTGAGAAAAGAAAATACAAAGTAATAGAAAATAATAATAAGCTGACCAGAAATATATAAATATGGCAGTACTACAAAGAACAAAGTTTCAATATATAAGCAGAACATGAAAGGGGGGCTTTATACTAAGCTAGTATCAGTAAGAACTAAATAATGACTTTCAGACCCCAAAGGTTATAGATAAACCTGCAGACAGAAGTCTGCTAGGACAAAAGCAGAGTCTTTGAGCAACCAGGCAGGAAATCTACAAGAATTGTCTTGGCATCCTATTCTCTCCCCTGTTAAGCCCCACATGTTATATGTGACCCAGCAGACCTGTCAAGCAGGATTTGATACTCAAGGAGGATATGATACTGTAGTGTCAAAAAGGATGCCTACATCCCCACCCTACATATTCTGTGAAGTTCAGAGGAGTTCTCTCTGTCAATGTAGGTCAGCTCTATTGTTTGTGCCTGGGAGGCATTTTACACCCATTCAAGGCTAATCACTAGTTAGGAGCTGGCAAAGGTTTATGTTAATTAGCCCTCTGACAGCTGAGGCACATAAAGGGTAACTTTCTAAAAGTTACTTTTCCATGATATGTATTAAAAATCTGACTTCACAATTGAATTGAATTTTAAATAACTATTAAAGTAGTAGTTTAATTATTTTTTATAGCTGGTCCATTTCCCAAGATTCAGTATTAGTATTTAATATTGCTTCCCAGTGTTTCTCAAGGCCTACACAGGGGTAACTTATAAATGTATTTTCTTTAGGCTGTCATGGGCAAAATTCCATAGTATTTGGAAAAAGTGCAAAAAAGGAAAATGCGTGTTGTGTTAGTTTTCTTGGTGCCTCAAGCGTCTCCCAAACTCCCTTCTAAGTGAACTTATAGAGCATGTAAACTATTACGGTGAAAGATAGGGAAAACCCTCAATTCATTTTGTCATTTCTTTATGCAGGCTCTCTCCCAAGTGATTGTAGATTTATGCCTGCTTTGTAGATCACAAAAAAGTTTCACTCCCTTCCCTCTTTCTTGGCCATGAGGATAGTCCAGGTTAGTTCAGAGACCACCCCTCCACTCAGGATGCTGTGCTACGTCTATGGACCAACTGCACACCCTCTCACCCACTTGAGAAAAACAATCTCCTCCAGGAGCGTGGTAGGAGCCTGGCACCTTTCCAGGCCGGTCCTGCAATGAGAGGTGCATTGTGTGTTAGCGGGGCATTGACTTTGCCATTATTGTGATGTATTGTGCTTTCCGGGAATCAGGGCCTCCTCCAGTCTGATCGTCTTTGGTTGGCGTTCTTCGTCCTTAAGACCACGTTCACATCCCATAAGCCTGAATAGCGTGGTAGGGGAGGTTTAGCTATTCGATCATCCCTCCTCACCTTACAAATAAAGGGGTGTTTGTAGAAAGCTGGCTCCGTATATACTATACCAAAATGAGGTATAGTGTGCACAGAGTCCAATGGAACCCCAAAGGTAGGCAGAGGTAAAAGTAGATAGCACCTTACTCTCTATTTGTGGTAGTGTGGGCGAGCAGTAAGGCTTTATCAGAGGGTAGTGATAAATATTTGTTGTACATCTTCAGGCAGCAAACAATGTCACACACTCAAAAACTGAATTCACAGACCAATTTTGTTTGTATCAAAAATATTATTAAGTTATTTTATTTCTTAGAGCCAAGCCTGGTGCATGTAAGTGAAATAAATGCTTTGCAAATTCTTATGCAATGTTTTACAATTGAATGCCGGTTCAAATACAGTTGATTGAATTACAGGTAAGTCAATGTTTCGAAATTACTTTTCAGTTACTTTTCAGATTACTATGTATGTTACTTTTTAGATTACTTTTCAGATTACGTTTGCTAATCAGTGTGATATGCCTAGATATCACACTGATACATCTCCTAGGCAAAAGGTAAGTAATTCACTTTTAGTACATAGACAGTTTTTCAATGTTCCATACAAACCAACTCCACACACACAACAATTTTCAAGGGAAAACAGTCAATGTATTCCAATGGAGAAAATTTAGGTTAACGGTTTGCAGGTAAGTACTGTTTTGTGGGAGTTGGTATTCTGCATTAGAACCAGGGTTCCACCAGGGTCAAAGATGCACTCTTGAAACACCCTCAGCGGCACTAGGGCGGCCGTGTGCAGAGTGCTGAGGCCCAATGTTATCCAATGGGGGATAGGGTGCCTCCGGTTGGTGGCTACTCAGGAGCAGGCCACAGGGTTGTGGGAGCAAAGCTCCTTGTGGTAGGCTCAGGGCAAAGGGAGATCCGAATTGGCACCCAAAGCACACCTGCAGTGGCACAGGGGGGCTGGGTGCAGGGTGCTGTTATGGCGTTGGGTGCCCTGTGGATTTCAATGGGGATTCTCCGGTTGCAACAAAGACTGCAGGCTCGGGGATGAAGATCTTCTGGAGGTGACCACTGGTTGGAGAGGTAATCAATCAATCAATCAAGCATTTGTATAGCGCGCTACTCACCCGGAGGGTGTCAAGGCGCTTGGGGGAGGGGGGTCCGCTACTGTTCGAACAGCCAGGTCTTGAGTTGCTTCCTGAAGGAGAGGTGGTCTTGGGTAAGGCGGAGGTGGATGGGTAGGGAGTTCCACGTCTTGGCAGCCAGGTAGGAGAAGGATCTTCCTCCCGTTGTGGCTCTTCGGATGCGGGGGACGGCGGCGAGGGCGTGGTTGGTCGATCGTAGCTGGCGGGTGGGAGTGTAGAAGGTCAGACGGTCAGACGGTCGTTGAGGTATCTGGGGCCTTGGTTGTGGAGAGCTTTGTGTGCGTGGGTGAGGAGTCGGAACGTGATTCTCTTGCTGACGGGGAGCCAGTGCAGGTCTCTCAGGTGTCCGGCGATGTGGCTGTGTCGGGGGATGTCCAGGATGAGTCGAGCTGAGGCGTTCTGGATGCGTTGGAGTCTTTTTTGAAGTTTGGCTGTGGTTCCGGCGTAGAGGGAGTTGCCGTAGTCCAGTCGGCTGGTGACGAGGGCCTGGGTGACCGTCTTCCTGGTTTCGGTGGGGATCCACCGGAAGATCTTGCGCAGCATGCGTAGGATGTTGAAGCAAGACGAGGAGACGGCGTTGATTTGTCGGGTCATTGAGAGGGAGGAGTCCAGGATGAAGCCCAGGTTGCGTGCGTGGTCCGTTGGTTTGGGTGCGTTGCCCAGGGCAGGGGGCCACCAGGAGTCGTCCCAGGCGGAGGGTGATGATCCTAGGATGAGGACTTCCGTTTTATCTGAGTTCAGTTTCAGGCGGCTGTTCCTCATCCACTCGGCTACGTCCTTCATCCCTTCATGTAGGTTGGTTCTGGCGGTTGTGGGGTCTTTGTTGAGGGAGAGGATCAGCTGGGTGTCGTCGGCGTAGGAGATGGTGTTGAGGTTGTGTTGGCGTGCGATGGCTGCGAGGGGGCTCATGTAGACGTTGAAGAGGGTGGGGCTGAGTGATGATCCTTGTGGTACGCCGCAGATGACTTCGGTGGCCTCGGAACTGAACGGGGGGAGGCGGACTCTCTGGGTTCTTCCGGCGAGGAAGGAGATGATCCACTCCAGTGCCTTCTCTTGGATTCCGCCGTTGTTCAGGCGTTGCACTAGGGTGCGGTGGCAGACTGTGTCGAACGCTGCGGAGAGGTCCAGGAGGATGAGGGCCGCTGTTTCCCGTTGTCGAGCAGGGCTTGGATGTCGTCGGTAGCTGCGATGAGGGCGGTCTCGGTGCTGTGGTTGGCCCGGAAGCCGGACTGCGAGTGGTCGAGGACCCATTCGTCTCGAGGAAGGCGGCCAGTTGTCTGTTGACGGTCTTCTCGATGACTTTGGCAGGAAAAGGAAGGAGCGAGATGGGGCGGTAGTTTTTGAGGTCGGTGGGGTCTGCTGACGGTTTCTTCAGTAGGGCGCTGAGTTCGGCGTGCTTCCAGCTCTCTGGGAAGGTGGCGGTGACGAAGGAGGTGTTGATGATGTCCCGGAGGTGGGGTGCGATGACGGCGTCGGCCTTGTTGAAGACGTGGTGAGGGCAGGGGTCGGTTGGTGATCCGGAGTGGATGGAGTTCATCGTGCGGATAGTGTCTTCGGTGTTGATAGGGGTCCAGGCTCGGAGGGTGGAGGTGGGGGCGTTGGAACGGTCGTAGGGTACGTCGGCTGTGTGCTGAAACTGTAGTGTATGTCTGCAATCTTGCTGTGGAAGAACGAGGCGAGCGAGTTGCAGAGGTCTTGCGAGGGAGTGATGTCGTTGTTTCCGGCGCTGGGGTTCGAGAGTTCTTTGACGATGATGAAGAGTTCCTTGCTGTTGTGGGCGTTGTTGTCCAGTCGTTCCTTGAATGCGGTTTTCTTGGTGGTGTGGATCAGCTGGTGGTGTTTTCGGGTGGCGTGCTTGAGGGTGGTCATGTTGTCTGCAGTCGGGTCTCTGCGCCATGCTTTCTCGAGGGCCCGGCAGTTCTTCTTGGATATCTTGAGTTCGTCGGTGAACCAGGATGCTTTCTTGTTGCCGGGTCTGACTGGGGGGTCTTCAATGGGGCGAGGTCGTCTGCGCAGTTGGTGATCCATCTTGTGAGGTTGCTGGCGGCTTGGTTGGGGTTCGTTGAGCTGGCGGGAGGGTTCTGGCTCAGGGATGTGGTGAGTTGGTCGGTGGTGATCTTGTTCCAGCTTCTGCGCGGAAACTGTTGCGGGTGGTGGTGCGTGGTGATCCTGCTGAAGCTGAAGTGGACACAGCTGTGGTCTGTCCAGTGGAGTCCGGTGGTGTGGCTGAAGGAGATGTCCTTGCTGGAGGAGAAGACGGGGTCAAGCGTGTGGCCGGCGAGGTGTGTGGGGGTGGTCACCAGTTGCTTGAGTCCGAGGTTGGCGAGGTTGTCCAGCAGGGTGGTGGTGTTGCGATCGTTGTTGTTCTCTAGGTGGAAGTTGAGGTCCCCAAGGAGGATGTAGTCAGCCGAGGGAGGGCGTGCGGGCTGATGAGGTCGGCGATGTCTTCGCTGAATTGTGTGCGTGGTCCTGGGGGTCTGTAGATGAGGGTGCCTCTGAGGGTGGTCTTGGGGTCGGTGTGTATCTGGAAGTGCAGGTGTTCGCCGGCTGTGAAGGTGTCGTCGGAGTTGGTCGTGATGCGGATGGTGTTCTTGTGGACGATGGCGATGCCTGGGGATGCTGGGACACCATCGGTTGGGCCACCCAAGGCCGTGGGGCATCTGGTGCAGGGGTGTCTTTAGGCGTCGGGTTTTCTTACCAGCTTCGGTCGCAGTTGGGGGGGATCCTCCAGAAAGAGACTGCAGGCATCGTTTGGAGAGTCGAGGCAGGTCAGAGATAGCCAGATCTCAGGTCAGGATCGCCGGGGAGACCTCCTCGTGATGTTGGGCCACTCGAACTCGGGACGTGGGCTTCGGGTGCAGAGTGGTGCAGACTCACGATTTTGGCTGGGGCCAGAGTCTGTTGGTGAGCAAATCCGGTGCTCACAGGAGACAAAGTCTTTGATTTGGAAGGCAGGGCAGGTCCTCCGGGTTCTCGAGGTTGCTGGCTGCAGGACACACCGGGATTTCGCTGGAGCAGGTTCGAGGTGGGGACAGGGCAGTAGGGCTGGGGCAAAGTTAGTGGGCTTCCTCGTCTTCTTAGTTCAGCACGGCTTCTTCGGTCCTTCTTCTTCTCTTCTTCTTGTCAATTCTTGTCTGTGGAGGCAAGGTTCAGGGTTGCCCCTAAATTCTAAATTTAGAGGCGTTACAAGTAAGTAAAGGTTGGGACCATGGGTCCCTTCCTTGGGGTGGGTACACCCCATATCATGCCATCATGTCTGGTGGTGGCAGCTGGCGAGCAGCCACTCAGCCTGGACACTAGTGTTAGGTGTTTTTCAGGGGCCATCTCTAAGATGCCCTCTGAGTGCATTTTCATTAAATCCCACACTGGCATCAGTGTGGGTTTAATGGGCTGAGAAGTTTGATACCAAACTTCTCAGTTTTCAGTAAAGCCATTATGGTGCTGTGGAGTTCGTAATTACAAACTCCCAGCACCATATACTCTTAATGGCATTACTGCACTTACAATGTCTAAGAATTGGCTTAGACACTGTAGGGGTACAGGGCTCATGCACCTGTATCCTCACCACTGGTATAGTGCACCCAGCTTTAGGGGTGGCTGACCTATGCCAGGGCAGTGGGTTGTAGGCATGGCACTAAAGGATGTGTGCAAAACCAAAGGGGATGATGGACAGAGTGTTGCAAGCACTCACCCCCAGTCAACTGATCTGGGTTTAATCCATCATCATTCTTTAGCTCACTCCGCCACCCCAGTTCAGACATGGCCATATGCAAATCAGTCTGGTCCTGTGCCTCATGGGAACAGTCCAGCCCGAACTGCCAAGCCATGTCTTCCCTGGACCGGAAACAAGCATCCTGGGACCGGTTTCGGGCTCACAGCCCTCATCAGCCAGGCTATCTTGAATCCAGTGGCAAAGTGAGCAAGGGACCCACGTCTGGGTATACCCTGCCAACTTAGGGCGAACAATGCAAAACCAAAGGGGATGATGGACAGAGTGTTGAACATTGCAAGCACTCACCCCCAGTCAACTGATCTGGGTTTAATCCATCATCATTCTTTAGCTCACTCCGCCACCCCAGTTCAGACATGGCCATATGCAAATCAGTCTGACCCTGTGCCTCATGGGAACAGTCCAGCCCGAACTGCCAAGCCATGTCTTCCCTGGACCGGAAACAAGCATCCTGGGACCGGTTTCAGGCTCACAGCCCTCATCAGCCAAGCTATCTTGAATCCAGTGGCAAAGTGAGCAAGGGACCCACGTCTGGGCATACCCTGCCAACTTAGGGCGAACAACGCAAAACCAAAGGGGATGATGGACGGAGTGTTGAACATTGAAAGCACTCACCCCCAGTCAACTGATCTGGGTTTAATCCATCATCATTCTTTAGCTCACTCCACCACCCCAGTTCAGACATGGCCATATGCAAATCAGTCTGACCCTGTGCCTCATGGGAACAGTCCAGCCCGAACTGCCAAGCCATGTCTTACCTCTTCACTTTCTTCT
This sequence comes from Calotriton arnoldi, assembly GCA_963921515.1. Classification (NCBI taxonomy): domain Eukaryota; kingdom Metazoa; phylum Chordata; class Amphibia; order Caudata; family Salamandridae; genus Calotriton; species Calotriton arnoldi. The sequence goes on along the minus strand of CAWUFW010005076.1, from coordinate 250,423 downwards.
GCACCAAAACACGCAGCCTGCAATGGCAGTGTGTGTGTGTAAAGGTACAGGGCCTCTAAGGGTGGCACAATAAGTGCTGCAGCCCTTAGAGGTCTTCCCTGGCCACAGTGCCCTTGGTACCTATGGTACCATTTAAAAGGGACTGACCTGTGGCCAAAGAGTGACAATTGGGTTTTGTTTTTAATGCAGTTTAGGGAAAGAACATAGGCCCTGGGTACCCTTTTGGCAGGACCCCAGGGCACACTCAGTCAAAGTACATCAGCAGTTTGGCAAAAAGTGGGGGCAACCATGCAAAAGAGGACACTTTCTTACACAACCTCCCCCCAAACGAAAGAGGATGAGACTAACCTTTCCCTAGAGAGTCTTCATTGTCTAAGTGGAAGAACCTGGAAAGTCCATCTACATTGGCATGGGCAGTCCCAAATCTGTGTTCCACTATAAAGTCCATTCCCTGTAGGGAGATGGACCATCACAGAAGTTTAGGATCTTCACCTTTCATTTGCATTAGCCATTTGAGAGGTCTGTGGTCAGTTTGTACTAGGAAGTGAGTACCAAACAAGTATGGTCTCAGCTTCTTCAGGGACCAAACCACAGCAAAGGCCTCCCTCTCAATGGCACTCCATCACTGCTCCCTGGGGAGTAACCTCCTGCTGATGAAAGCAACAGGTTGGTCTTAGCCTTCATCATTGGTCTGGGATAGGACTGCTCCTTTCCCTAGCTCAGAGGCATCAGTCTGCACAATGAACTACTTGATATAGCCTGGAGCCTTGAGAGTTGGTACTGAGCACATTGCCTCTTTCAGGGTGTCAAAAGCCTTCTGACAGCTAACTGTCCAGTTTACCTTTTTGGGCATCTTCCTGATGGTGAGTTCTGTGAGGGGAGTCACAATGGACCCATATCCCTTCACAAACCTCCTGTAGTGCCCAGTCAAGCCAAGGAGTGCCCTGACTTGGGCCTGGGTTGTTGGAGCAGCCCAGTCCAGGATGGCCTGGATCTTGGGTTGTAAGGGTTGCACTTGGCCTCCACCAACAAGGTGGCCCAAGTATACCACTGTTCCCTGCCCTATCTGGCATTTGGATTCCTTTATAGTTAGGCCTGCAGTTTGCAGGGCTTTCAAAACCTTCCCCTGGTGGATCAGGTGATCCTGCCAGGTGGAGCTGAAGACAGCAATATCATCTAGATATGCTGCACTAAAGGACTCCATCCAGCAATGACTTGATTCACCAACCTTTGGAAGGTGGCAGGGGCATTCTTTAAACCAAAGGGCATAACAGTAAACTGATAATGCCCATCAGGTGTGGAGAATGCTGTCTTTTCTTTTGCTCCTGATGCCATGCCAATCTGCCAGTACCTTGCAGTTAAGTCAAAGGTACTTACAAATTTGGCTGCACCCAATTTGTCTATCAACTCATCTGGTCTTGGGATAGGGTGAGCATCTGTCTTGGTGACAGAGTTGAGCCCTTTATAGTCCACACAGAACCTCATTTCTCTCTTTCCACCCTGTGGATGAGGTTTGGGGACTAGAAGCACTGGGCTGGCCCTGGGCCTCTCAGAGGGTTCAATAACCCCTGACTCCAGCATCTTGCTGACTTCAGCTCTGATGCTTTCCTTAACTTGATCAGACTGTCGATAGATCTTATTTTTGACAGGTACACTTTCCGCAGTGTCCATATCATGGGTACACCAGTTTGTCTGACCAGGGGTTAAGGAAAATAGCTTAGCATACTGCTGCAAGACTTGCTTGCAGTTAGCCTGCTGCTGGGCAGGGGGAGTGTCTGAGTAGACAACTCCATCCACTGACCCCTCTTTGGGGCTGTAAGAGAGGAGGTCAGGGAGAGGTTCACTCTCTGTCTCCTGATCCTCATCAGTCACCATCAGCATGGTGATGTCAGCCCTGTCATGGAAAAGCTTAAGACGGTTCACATAGATCACCCTTTTAGGGGTCCTGCTTGAGCCCAGGTCAACCAAGTAGGTGACCTCACTTTTCTTTTCTAAGATGGGGTAAGGGCCACTCCATTTGTCCTGGAGAGCCCTTGGTGCCACAGGCTCCAAAACCCACACCCTTTGCCCTGGTTGGAACTCCACCAGTGCAGCTTTTTGGTCATACCAGTGCTTCTGGAGCTCCTGGCTGCCCTCAAGATTCTTGGAAGCTTTTTCCATGTACTCTGCCATTCTGGACCTTAGGCCTAGTACATAGTTCACAATGTCTTGTTTGGGTTCTTGGAGAGGCTTCTCCCAACCCTCTCTTACAAGACAGAGTGGTCCCCTAACAGGATGGCCAAACAGAAGTTCAAAGGGGAAAACTCTACTCCCTTCTGAGGCACCTCTCTGTAGGCGAAAATCAAGCATGGTAAGAGGACATCTCATCTCCTTTTGAGATTTTCAGGGAGCCCCATAATCATGCCTTTCAATGTCTTGTTAAACCTCCCATCAAGACCATTGGTTTGTGGATGATAGGGTGTAGTAAATTAGTACTACACTTCACACTCTTTCCACATATGTTTTAGGTAAGCAGACATGAAGTTTGACCCTCTGTCTGAAACCACCTTCTTAGGAAACCCTACCCTGGTGAAGACACCAATGAGTTCCTTGGCTACTGCAGGAGCTGTAGTAGTCCTAAGGGGAATTGCCTCTGGGTACCTGGTGGCATTATCCACTACCACCAGTATGAATTTGTTTCCTGATGAGGTGGGAGGTTCAAATGGACCCACTATGCCCACACCTACCCTTTCAAAGGGAACCCCAACCACTGGTAGTGGAATTAATGGGGCCTTTGGGTGTCTACCTGTTTTGCCACTAGCTTGACAGGTGACACAGGAGCTGACAAACTCCTTCACCTTCTGAGACATCTGGGGCCAGTTAAAGTGGCTAACTAGCCTTTCCCAAGTTTTGGTTTGCCCCAGATGTCCAGCTAGGGGGATGTCATGAGCCAAAGTGAGTAAGAATTCCCTGTACTTCTGAGGCACTACCACTCTCCTAGTAACTCCAGGGTTGGAGTCTCTGGCTTCAGTGTACAGTAGTCCCTCCTCCCAATAGACTCTGTGGGTACCACTGACATCTCCCTTTACCTGTGCAGCAGATTGCTGCTGCAGGCTTTCAAGAGTTGGACAGGCCTGCTGTTCAAGGCACAGCTCTTCCCAAGTGGGTCCCCCTGGGCCCAAGAGCTCAACCTGGTAAGGGTCAAGTTCCATGGGCTCAGTTCCCTCTGGGACGTCCAAGTCCTCTCCCTGAGGAGAGGGGTCCTGATTCGTTTGCTGTTCAGAAGCTGGTTTCCCAGTCTTCTTACCTTTCCTCTTGAAAGGTTGGGCCATTCTTTCAGGCTCCAACACTTTTTTCACCCTGCTTTCGACTCTGTGCTCTAGTCTTGACACACACAATCTCAGGGATGTCCAGCATTGCTGCATGGGTTTTCAATTCTACCTCAGCCCATGCTGAGGTTTCCAGGTCATTGCCAAGCAGACAGGCAGCTGGAAGCTTTGGAGAGACCACTACCTGTTTCAGGCCAGTATCTCCCCCAGTCTAATGTCACCATAGCCATGTCATGGTTAGTGGTAACACTGTCAGCGTTGGTGACTGGGTAAGTTTTCCCAATCAGGTATTGCTCTGGGGAAACCAGTGTATCTCTCACCATTGTGACACTGGCACCTGTATCCCTCAGGGCCTCTATTCTAGTCCCATTGATCCAGGGGTATTGCAAATAGTTCTTTAAGTTGGGTGGCCACACAGCTAAAGTGGCAAACTCAACTTCACCCTCTGTGACTAGAACTGCTTCAGTGTGACTCCTGATTTGCTCTGGGCACACTCTGTAGACTGACTACACCAGTAGTAGCTGTAGGAGGACTAGGGGCTTCTTGCTAGGACAAGTAGCATCTCCAGTTAAGTGTCCTAACTTCTTACAGTTGAAACACCAGGCCTTTAAGAGATCAAAGTTCTTCCCTTTGTATCTATTACTGGACTTGGAAGGGTTTTGGGATCCACCCCACTGAGCAGGTGTTTGGGGACCTTTAGAAGACTCAGGCTTTTTATCTTTGGGATTTTAACCCCTTTCCCCTGTGGAGGTTTTGTAACCCCTTTCTTTTGGTCACCCCCAATGGCTGTTTTTATTACCCTAGTCTTGACCCAATGGTCTGCCTTCTTTCCCAATTCTTGGGGAGGACTTAGACCTAGGTCTACCAAATGCTGATGTAACTTTTCATTAGCGCAATTACTTAAAATATGTTCCTTCATAAACAAATTGTAAAGTCCATTGAAATCATGCACATTATTTCCAGTTAACCAACCATCTAGTGTCTTGACCTAGTAGTCAACGAAGTCAATCCAGGACTGATTTGGGGTTTTGTGAGCCCCCTGAATCTAATTCGATATTCCTCAGTTGTAAGTCCAAAGCCCTCAATCAGAGTGTTCTTCATGAGGTCATAAGACCCAGTATCTGCCCCAGTAAGGGTCAGGAGTCTGTCCCTGCAGTTACCCGTGAACAATTCCCAAAGGAGTGCCTCCAGTGTGACTTCCTCACTTTTCTCATTTCACAGGCCCTCTCAAAGGTTGTGAACCATTTTTTGATATCATCACCCTCTTCATATTTAGGGACAATCCCTTTGGGGATTTTAGGATCATAAGATTTCTCTTTATCCTTATTAATTAAGTTGCTGCCACCATTGATGGGAGCTAAGCCCATCTCTGATCTCTCCTTCTCTAGAGCCAGGAGTCTGGTCCCCATATCCAATCTTTTGGTCAACCTTACTAAAAGGTTGGTCTCCTCATTCAGGCTGTCCTCAATGTCCTCAGAAGCACCTGACCCACTTGTGTGGGATCTAGGTGCTGTGAGTTGTATTCTTGGATTGAGGGGCACTGGGGCCCTTCTTTCCCTATGAAGTGGGGGGGGGGGGGTGGTAGTTAACCTCATCCACTCCATCTTCTTCCCCATCTGAGAGGTATTCACCATTCTGAGAGGGATGGTTCTTAGCAAACCCTGCCAACATCTCCTGGAACTTTGGTTTGGAGGGATGGGATCCCATGTTAATGTGTTTAAGTTTGCATAGAGACCTTAACTCCCTAAATTCTAAATGGAGATAAGGAGTGAGGTCAAGCTCCTCAACCTGGTTCTCTATGTCATGGTTATCTTCACTAACAGCTGGGTTCTTGTTAAGAGACATTGTAAAAGAAAAACTTCTAACCCCTCTTTCCCCTAACTAAAGTGAGCTTTTATTTTTCTAAAATTCTAAAGGGACTTAACCAAGCCCCAACAAGACTTTTAGTAATTTGGAAACATTTGTCAATTCACAGATCAGAATTCTAAAGACAATTTAAGAGTTCTGTCGTGTGATCAGTTGTTGACCAAGTCAATCCAGCAAATACAAAGTTGTATATCCCACCGCTGATCCACCAATGTAGGAAGCTGGCTCTGTATATACAATACCAAAATGAGGTATAGTGTGCACAGAGTCCAGTGGAACCCCAAAGGTAGGCAGAGGTAAAAGTAGATAGCACCTTACTCTCTATTTGTGGTAGTGTGGGCGAGCAGTAAGGCTTTATCAGAGGGTAGTGTTAAGCATTTGTTGTACACACTCAGGCAGCAAATGATGTCACACACTCAAAGACTAAACTCAGACCAATTTTGTTTGTATCAAAAATATTACTAAGTTATTTTATTTCTTAGAACCAAGCCAAGCCTGGTGCAGGTAAGTGAAATAAATGCTTTGCAAAATCTTATGCAATGTTTTACAATTGAATGCAGGTTCAAATGCAGTTGATTGAATTACAGGTAAGTCAATGTTTCAAAATTACTTTTCAGATTACTATGTATGTTTTTTTAGATTACTTTTCAGATTACTTTTGCTAATCAGTGTGATATGCCTAGATATCCCACTGATACATCCTCTAGACAAAAGGTAAGTAATTCACTTTTAGTACTTAGACAGTTTTTCAATGTTCCATACAAACCAACTCCAAACTTAGAACAATTTTCAAGGGAAAACAGTCAATGTATTCCTATGGAGAAAAATGAAGTTAACGGTTTGCAGGTAAGTACTGTTTTGTGGGAGTTGGTATTCTGGGGTTAGAACCAGGGTTCCCCAGGGTCAAGGATGCACTCTTGAAACACCCTCAGCGGCACTAGGGCGGCCGGGTGCAGAGTGCTGAGGCCCAATGTTATCCAATGGGGGATAGAGGGCCTCCGGTTGGTGGCTGCTCACGAGCAGGCCACAGGGTTGTGGCAGCAAAGATCCTAGTGTTACGCTCAGGGCAAAGGGGGATCCGAGTAGCACCCAAAGTACACCCGCAGCGGTGCTGGGGCAGCTGGGTGCAGGGTGCTGTTTTGGCGTCGGGTGCCCAGTGGATTTCAGTGGGGATTCTCCGGTTGCAACAAAGACTGCAGGCTCGGTGACGAAGATTCGGTGACGAAGATCTTCTGGAGGTGACCACCGGTTCGAGAGGTAAGTTGGGATGCCTGGGGATACTGGGACACCGTCGGTTGGGCCACCCAAGGCTGTGGGGCATCGAGTGCAGGGCTGTCTTTAGGCGTCGGGTTTTCTTACCAGCTCCGGTGGCGGTCAGGGGATCCTCCAGAAAGAGACTGCAGCCGTCATTTGGAGAGTTGAGGCAGGTCAGAGATCGCCAAATCTCAGGTCAGGATCGCCGGGGAGACCTCCTCGTGGTGTTGGGCCACTCGAACTCGGGCCGTGGGCTTCGGGTGCAGAGTGGTGCAGACTCACGGTTTTGGCTGGGGCCAGAGTCTGTTGGTGAGCAAATCCGGTGCTCACAGGAGACAAAGTCTTTGATTTGGAAGGCAGGGCAGGTCCTCCGGGTTCTCGAGGTTGCTGGCTGCAGGATACACCGGGATTTCGCTGGAGCAGGTTCGAGGTGGGGACAGGGCAGTAGGGCTGGGGCCAAGTTAGTGGGCTTCCTCGTCTTCTTAGTTCAGCACGGCTTCTTCGGTCCTTCTTCTTCTCTTCTTCTTGTCAATTCTTGTCTGTGGAGGCAAGGTTCAGGGTTGCCCTTAAATTCTAAATTTAGAGGCGTTACAAGTAAGTAAAGGTTGGGACCATGGGTCCCTTCCTTGGGGTGGGTACACCCCATATCATGCCATCATGTCTGGTGGTGGCAGCTGGCGAGCAGCCACTCAGCCTGGACACTAGTGTTAGGTATTTTTCAGGGGCCATCTCTAAGATGCCCTCTGAGTGCATTTTTCATTAAATCCCACACTGGCATCAGTGTGGGTTTAATGGGCTGAGAAGTTTGATACCAAACTTCTCAGTTTTCAGTAAAGCCATTATGGTGCTGTGGAGTTCGTAATTACAAACTCCCAGCACCATATACTCTTAATGGCATTACTGCACTTACAATGTCTAAGAATTGGCTTAGACACTGTAGGGGTACAGGGCTCATGCACCTGTATCCTCACCACTGGTATAGTGCACCCAGCTTTAGGGGTGGCTGACCTATGCCAGGGCAGTGGGTTGTAGGCATGGCACTAAAGGATGTGTGCAAAACCAAAGGGGATGATGGACAGAGTGTTGCAAGCACTCACCCCCAGTCAACTGATCTGGGTTTAATCCATCATCATTCTTTAGCTCACTCCGCCACCCCAGTTCAGACATGGCCATATGCAAATCAGTCTGGTCCTGTGCCTCATGGGAACAGTCCAGCCCGAACTGCCAAGCCATGTCTTCCCTGGACCGGAAACAAGCATCCTGGGACCGGTTTCGGGCTCACAGCCCTCATCAGCCAGGCTATCTTGAATCCAGTGGCAAAGTGAGCAAGGGACCCACGTCTGGGTATACCCTGCCAACTTAGGGCGAACAATGCAAAACCAAAGGGGATGATGGACAGAGTGTTGAACATTGCAAGCACTCACCCCCAGTCAACTGATCTGGGTTTAATCCATCATCATTCTTTAGCTCACTCCGCCACCCCAGTTCAGACATGGCCATATGCAAATCAGTCTGACCCTGTGCCTCATGGGAACAGTCCAGCCCGAACTGCCAAGCCATGTCTTCCCTGGACCGGAAACAAGCATCCTGGGACCGGTTTCAGGCTCACAGCCCTCATCAGCCAAGCTATCTTGAATCCAGTGGCAAAGTGAGCAAGGGACCCACGTCTGGGCATACCCTGCCAACTTAGGGCGAACAACGCAAAACCAAAGGGGATGATGGACGGAGTGTTGAACATTGAAAGCACTCACCCCCAGTCAACTGATCTGGGTTTAATCCATCATCATTCTTTAGCTCACTCCGCCACCCCAGTTCAGACATGGCCATATGCAAATCAGTCTGACCCTGTGCCTCATGGGAACAGTCCAGCCCGAACTGCCAAACCATGTCTTACCTCTTCACTTTCTTCTGCACCAAAACACGCAGCCTGCAATGGCAGTGTGTGTGTGTAAAGGTACAGGGCCTCTAAGGGTGGCACAATAAGTGCTGCAGCCCTTAGAGGTCTTCCCTGGCCACAGTGCCCTTGGTACCTATGGTACCATTTAAAAGGGACTGACCTGTGGCCAAAGAGTGACAATTGGATTTTGTTTTTAATGCAGTTTAGGGAAAGAACATAGGCCCTGGGTACCCTTTTGGCAGGACCCCAGGGCACACTCAGTCAAAGTACATCAGCAGTTTGGCAAAAAGTGGGGGCAACCATGCAAAAAGAGGACACTTTCTTACACAACCTCCCCCCAAACGAAAGAGGATGAGACTAACCTTTCCCTAGAGAGTCTTCATTGTCTAAGTGGAAGAACCTGGAAAGTCCATCTACATTGGCATGGGCAGTCCCAGATCTGTGTTCCACTATAAAGTCCATTCCCTGTAGGGAGATGGACCATCACAGAAGTTTAGGATCTTCACCTTTCATTTGCATTAGCCATTTGAGAGGTCTGTGGTCAGTTTGTACTAGGAAGTGAGTACCAAACAAGTATGGTCTCAGCTTCTTCAGGGACCAAACCACAGCAAAGGCCTCCCTCTCAATGGCACTCCATCACTGCTCCCTGGGGAGTAACCTCCTGCTGATGAAAGCAACAGGTTGGTCTTAGCCTTCATCATTGGTCTGGGATAGGACTGCTCCTTTCCCTAGCTCAGAGGCATCAGTCTGCACAATGAACTACTTGATATAGCCTGGAGCCTTGAGAGTTGGTACTGAGCACATTGCCTCTTTCAGGGTGTCAAAAGCCTTCTGACAGCTAACTGTCCAGTTTACCTTTTGGGCATCTTCCTGATGGTGAGTTCTGTGAGGGGAGTCACAATGGACCCATATCCCTTCACAAACCTCCTGTAGTGCCCAGTCAAGCCAAGGAGTGCCCTGACTTGAGCCTGGGTTGTTGGAGCAACCCAGTCCAGGATGGCCTGGATCTTGGGTTGTAAGGGTTGCACTTGGCCTCCACCAACAAGGTGGCCCAAGTATACCACTGTTCCCTGCCCTATCTGGCATTTGGATTCCTTTATAGTTAGGCCTGCAGTTTGCAGGGCTTTCAAAACCTTCCCCTGGTGGATCAGGTGATCCTGCCAGGTGGAGCTGAAGACAGCAATATCATCTAGATATGCTGCACTAAAGGACTCCATCCAGCAATGACTTGATTCACCAACCTTTGGAAGGTGGCAGGGGCATTCTTTAAACCAAAGGGCATAACAGTAAACTGATAATGCCCATCAGGTGTGGAGAATGCTGTCTTTTCTTTTGCTCCTGATGCCATGCCAATCTGCCAGTACCTTGCAGTTAAGTCAAAGGTACTTACAAATTTGGCTGCACCCAATTTGTCTATCAACTCATCTGGTCTTGGGATAGGGTGAGCATCTGTCTTGGTGACAGAGTTGAGCCCTTTATAGTCCACACAGAACCTCATTTCTCTCTTTCCACCCTGTGGATGAGGTTTGGGGACTAGAAGCACTGGGCTGGCCCTGGGCCTCTCAGAGGGTTCAATAACCCCTGACTCCAGCATCTTGCTGACTTCAGCTCTGATGCTTTCCTTAACTTGATCAGACTGTCGATAGATCTTATTTTTGACAGGTACACTTTCCGCAGTGTCCATATCATGGGTACACCAGTTTGTCTGACCAGGGGTTAAGGAAAATAGCTTAGCATACTGCTGCAAGACTTGCTTGCAGTTAGCCTGCTGCTGGGCAGAGGGAGTGTCTGAGTAGACAACTCCATCCACTGACCCCTCTTTGGGGCTGTAAGAGAGGAGGTCAGGGAGAGGTTCACTCTCTGTCTCCTGATCCTCATCAGTCACCATCAGCATGGTGATGTCAGCCCTGTCATGGAAAAGCTTAAGACGGTTCACATAGATCACCCTTTTAGGGGTCCTGCTTGAGCCCAGGTCAACCAAGTAGGTGACCTCACTTTTCTTTTCTAAGATGGGGTAAGGGCCACTCCATTTGTCCTGGAGAGCCCTTGGTGCCACAGGCTCCAAAACCCACACCCTTTGCCCTGGTTGGAACTCCACCAGTGCAGCTTTTTGGTCATACCAGTGCTTCTGGAGCTCCTGGCTGCCCTCAAGATTCTTGGAAGCTTTTTCCATGTACTCTGCCATTCTGGACCTTAGGCCTAGTACATAGTTCACAATGTCTTGTTTGGGTTCTTGGAGAGGCTTCTCCCAACCCTCTCTTACAAGACAGAGTGGTCCCCTAACAGGATGGCCAAACAGAAGTTCAAAGGGGAAAACTCTACTCCCTTCTGAGGCACCTCTCTGTAGGCGAAAATCAAGCATGGTAAGAGGACATCTCATCTCCTTTTGAGATTTTCAGGAGCCCCATAATCATGCCTTTCAATGTCTTGTTAAACCTCCCATCAAGACCATTGGTTTGTGGGTGATAGGGTGTAGTAAATTAGTACTACACTTCACACTCTTTCCACATATGTTTTAGGTAAGCAGACATGAAGTTTGACCCTCTGTCTGAAACCACCTCCTTAGGAAACCCTACCCTGGTGAAGACACCAATGAGTGCCTTGGCTACTGCAGGAGCTGTAGTAGTCCTAAGGGGAATTGCCTCTGGGTACCTGGTGGCATTATCCACTACCACCAGTATGAATTTGTTTCCTGATGAGGTGGGAGGTTCAAATGGACCCACTATGCCCACACCTACCCTTTCAAAGGGAACCCCAACCACTGGTAGTGGAATTAATGGGGCCTTTGGGTGTCTACCTGTTTTGCCACTAGCTTGACAGGTGACACAGGAGCTGACAAACTCCTTCACCTTCTGAGACATCTGGGGCCAGTTAAAGTGGCTAACTAGCCTTTCCCAAGTTTTGGTTTGCCCCAGATGTCCAGCTAGGGGATGTCATGAGCCAAAGTGAGTAAGAATTCCCTGTACTTCTGAGGCACTACAACTCTCCTAGTAACTCCAGGGTTGGAGTCTCTGGCTTCAGTGTACAGTAGTCCCTCCTCCCAATAGACTCTGTGGGTACCACTGACATCTCCCTTTACCTGTGCAGCAGATTGCTGCCGCAGGCTTTCAAGAGTTGGACAGGCCTGCTGTCCAAGGCACAGCTCTTCCCAAGTGGGTCCCCCTGGGCCCAAGAGCTCAACCTGGTAAGGGTCAAGTTCCATGGGCTCAGTTCCCTCTGGGACGTCCAAGTCCTCTCCCTGAGGAGAGGGGTCCTGATTCGTTTGCTGTTCAGAAGCTGGTTTCCCAGTCTTCTTACCTTTCCTCTTGAAAGGTTGGGCCATTCTTTCAGGCTCCAACACTTTTTTCACCCTGCTTTCGACTCTGTGCTCTAGTCTTGACACACACAATCTCAGGGATGTCCAGCATTGCTGCATGGGTTTTCAATTCTACCTCAGCCCATGCTGAGGTTTCCAGGTCATTGCCAAGCAGACAGGCAGCTGGAAGCTTTGGAGAGACCACTACCTGTTTCAGGCCAGTATCTCCCCCAGTCTAATGTCACCATAGCCATGTCATGGTTAGTGGTAACACTGTCAGCGTTGGTGACTGGGTAAGTTTTCCCAATCAGGTATTGCTCTGGGGAAACCAGTGTATCTCTCACCATTGTGACACTGGCACCTGTATCCCTCAGGGCCTCTATTCTAGTCCCATTGATCCAGGGGTATTGCAAATACTTCTTTAAGTTGGGTGGCCACACAGCTAAAGTGGCAAACTCAACTTCACCCTCTGTGACTAGAACTGCTTCAGTGTGACTCCTGATTTGCTCTGGGCACACTCTGTAGACTGACTACACCAGTAGTAGCTGTAGGAGGACTAGGGGGCTTCTTGCTAGGACAAGTAGCATCTCCAGTTAAGTGTCCTAACTTCTTACAGTTGAAACACCAGGCCTTTAAGAGATCAAAGTTCTTCCCTTTGTATCTATTACTGGACTTGGAAGGGTTTTGGGATCCACCCCACTGAGCAGGTGTTTGGGGACCTTTAGAAGACTCAGGCTTTTTATCTTTGGGATTTTAACCCCCTTTCCCCTGTGGAGGTTTTGTAACCCCTTTCTTTTGGTCACCCCCAATGGCTGTTTTTATTACCCTAGTCTTGACCCAATGGTCTGCCTTCTTTCCCAATTCTTGGGGAGGACTTAGACCTAGGTCTACCAAATGCTGATGTAACTTTTCATTAGCGCAATTACTTAAAATATGTTCCTTCATAAACAAATTGTAAAGTCCATTGAAATCATGCACATTATTTCCAGTTAACCAACCATCTAGTGTCTTGACCTAGTAGTCAACGAAGTCAATCCAGGACTGATTTGGGGTTTTGTGAGCCCCCTGAATCTAATTCGATATTCCTCAGTTGTAAGTCCAAAGCCCTCAATCAGAGTGTTCTTCATGAGGTCATAAGACCCAGTATCTGCCCCTGTAAGGGTCAGGAGTCTGTCCCTGCAGTTACCCGTGAACAATTCCCAAAGGAGTGCCTCCAGTGTGACTTCCTCACTTTTCTCATTTCACAGGCCCTCTCAAAGGTTGTGAACCATTTTTTGATATCATCACCCTCTTCATATTTAGGGACAATCCCTTTGGGGATTTTAGGATCATAAGATTTCTCTTTATCCTTATTAATTAAGTTGCTGCCACCATTGATGGGAGCTAAGCCCATCTCTGATCTCTCCTTCTCTAGAGCCAGGAGTCTGGTCCCCATATCCAATCTTTTGGTCAACCTTACTAAAAGGTTGGTCTCCTCATTCAGGCTGTCCTCAATGTCCTCAGAAGCACCTGACCCACTTGTGTGGGATCTAGGTGCTGTGAGTTGTATTCTTGGATTGAGGGGCACTGGGGCCCTTCTTTCCCTATGAAGTGGGGGGGGTTGGTAGTTAACCTCATCCACTCCATCTTCTTCCCCATCTGAGAGGTATTCACCATTCTGAGAGGGATGGTTCTTAGCAAACCCTGCCAACATCTCCTGGAACTTTGGTTTGGAGGGATGGGATCCCATGTTAATGTGTTTAAGTTTGCATAGAGACCTTAACTCCCTAAATTCTAAATGGAGATAAGGAGTGAGGTCAAGCTCCTCAACCTGGTTCTCTATGTCATGGTTATCTTCACTAACAGCTGGGTTCTTGTTAAGAGACATTGTAAAAGAAAAACTTCTAACCCCTCTTTCCCTAACTAAAGTGAGCTTTTATTTTTCTAAAATTCTAAAGGGACTTAACCAAGCCCCAACAAGACTTTTAGTAATTTGGAAACATTTGTCAATTCACAGATCAGAATTCTAAAGACAATTTAAGAGTTCTGTCGTGTGATCAGTTGTTGACCAAGTCAATCCAGCAAATACAAAGTTGTATATCCCACCGCTGATCCACCAATGTAGGAAGCTGGCTCTGTATATACAATACCAAAATGAGGTATAGTGTGCACAGAGTCCAGTGGAACCCCAAAGGTAGGCAGAGGTAAAGTAGATAGCACCTTACTCTCTATTTGTGGTAGTGTGGGCGAGCAGTAAGGCTTTATCAGAGGGTAGTGTTAAGCATTTGTTGTACACACTCAGGCAGCAAATGATGTCACACACTCAAAGACTAAACTCAGACCAATTTTGTTTGTATCAAAAATATTACTAAGTTATTTTATTTCTTAGAACCAAGCCAAGCCTGGTGCAGGTAAGTGAAATAAATGCTTTGCAAAATCTTATGCAATGTTTTACAATTGAATGCAGGTTCAAATGCAGTTGATTGAATTACAGGTAAGTCAATGTTTCAAAATTACTTTTCAGATTACTATGTATGTTTTTTTAGATTACTTTTCAGATTACTTTTGCTAATCAGTGTGATACAAGTAAGTAAAGGTTGGGACCATGGGTCCCTTCCTTGGGGTGGGTACACCCCATATCATGCCATCATGTCTGGTGGTGGCAGCTGGCGAGCAGCCACTCAGCCTGGACACTAGTGTTAGGTATTTTTTCAGGGGCCATCTCTAAGATGCCCTCTGAGTGAATTTTTCATTAAATCCCACACTGGCATCAGTGTGGGTTTAATGGGCTGAGAAGTTTGATACCAAACTTCTCAGTTTTCAGTAAAGCCATTATGGTGCTGTGGAGTTCGTAATTACAAACTCCCAGCACCATATACTCTTAATGGCATTACTGCACTTACAATGTCTAAGAATTGGCTTAGACACTGTAGGGGTACAGGGCTCATGCACCTGTATCCTCACCACTGGTATAGTGCACCCAGCTTTAGGGGTGGCTGACCTATGCCAGGGCAGTGGGTTGTAGGCATGGCACTAAAGGATGTGTGCAAAACCAAAGGGGATGATGGACAGAGTGTTGCAAGCACTCACCCCCAGTCAACTGATCTGGGTTTAATCCATCATCATTCTTTAGCTCACTCCGCCACCCCAGTTCAGACATGGCCATATGCAAATCAGTCTTGTCCTGTGCCTCATGGGAACAGTCCAGCCCCAACTGCCAAGCCATGTCTTCCCTGGACCGGAAACAAGCATCCTGGGACCGGTTTCGGGCTCACAGCCCTCATCAGCCAGGCTATCTTGAATCCAGTGGCAAAGTGAGCAAGGGACCCACGTCTGGGTATACCCTGCCAACTTAGGGCGAACAATGCAAAACCAAAGGGTATGATGGACAGAGTGTTGAACATTGCAAGCACTCACCCCCAGTCAACTGATCTGGGTTTAATCCATCATCATTCTTTAGCTCACTCCGCCACCCCAGTTCAGACATGGCCATATGCAAATCAGTCTGACCCTGTGCCTCATGGGAACAGTCCAGCCCGAACTGCCAAGCCATGTCTTCCCTGGACCGGAAACAAGCATCCTGGGACCGGTTTCAGGCTCACAGCCCTCATCAGCCAAGCTATCTTGAATCCAGTGGCAAAGTGAGCAAGGGACCCACGTCTGGGCATACCCTGCCAACTTAGGGCGAACAACGCAAAACCAAAGGGGATGATGGACGGAGTGTTGAACATTGAAAGCACTCACCCCCAGTCAACTGATCTGGGTTTAATCCATCATCATTCTTTAGCTCACTCCGCCACCCCAGTTCAGACATGGCCATATGCAAATCAGTCTGACCCTGTGCCTCATGGGAACAGTCCAGCCCGAACTGCCAAGCCATGTCTTACCTCTTCACTTTCTTCTGCACCAAAACACGCAGCCTGCAATGGCAGTGTGTGTGTGTAAGGTACAGGGCCTCTAAGGGTGGCACAATAAGTGCTGCAGCCCTTAGAGGTCTTCCCTGGCCACAGTGCCCTTGGTACCTATGGTACCATTTAAAAGGGACTGACCTGTGGCCAAAGAGTGACAATTGGATTTTGTTTTTAATGCAGTTTAGGGAAAGAACATAGGCCCTGGGTACCCTTTTGGCAGGACCCCAGGGCACACTCAGTCAAAGTACATCAGCAGTTTGGCAAAAAGTGGGGGCAACCATGCAAAAAGAGGACACTTTCTTACACAACCTCCCCCCCAAACGAAAGAGGATGAGACTAACCTTTCCCTAGAGAGTCTTCATTGTCTAAGTGGAAGAACCTGGAAAGTCCATCTACATTGGCATGGGCAGTCCCAGATCTGTGTTCCACTATAAAGTCCATTCCCTGTAGGGAGATGGACCATCACAGAAGTTTAGGATCTTCACCTTTCATTTGCATTAGCCATTTGAGAGGTCTGTGGTCAGTTTGTACTAGGAAGTGAGTACCAAACAAGTATGGTCTCAGCTTCTTCAGGGACCAAACCACAGCAAAGGCCTCCCTCTCAATGGCACTCCATCACTGCTCCCTGGGGAGTAACCTCCTGCTGATGAAAGCAACAGGTTGGTCTTAGCCTTCATCATTGGTCTGGGATAGGACTGCTCCTTTCCCTAGCTCAGAGGCATCAGTCTGCACAATGAACTACTTGATATAGCCTGGAGCCTTGAGGGTTGGTACTGAGCACATTGCCTCTTTCAGGGTGTCAAAAGCCTTCTGACAGCTAACTGTCCAGTTTACCTTTTGGGCATCTTCCTGATGGTGAGTTCTGTGAGGGAGTCACAATGGACCCATATCCCTTCACAAACCTCCTGTAGTGCCCAGTCAAGCCAAGGAGTGCCCTGACTTGAGCCTGGGTTGTTGGAGCAACCCAGTCCAGGATGGCCTGGATCTTGGGTTGTAAGGGTTGCACTTGGCCTCCACCAACAAGGTGGCCCAAGTATACCACTGTTCCCTGCCCTATCTGGCATTTGGATTCCTTTATAGTTAGGCCTGCAGTTTGCAGGGCTTTCAAAACCTTCCCCTGGTGGATCAGGTGATCCTGCCAGGTGGAGCTGAAGACAGCAATATCATCTAGATATGCTGCACTAAAGGACTCCATCCAGCAATGACTTGATTCACCAACCTTTGGAAGGTGGCAGGGGCATTCTTTAAACCAAAGGGCATAACAGTAAACTGATAATGCCCATCAGGTGTGGAGAATGCTGTCTTTTCTTTTGCTCCTGATGCCATGCCAATCTGCCAGTACCTTGCAGTTAAGTCAAAGGTACTTACAAATTTGGCTGCACCCAATTTGTCTATCAACTCATCTGGTCTTGGGATAGGGTGAGCATCTGTCTTGGTGACAGAGTTGAGCCCTTTATAGTCCACACAGAACCTCATTTCTCTCTTTCCACCCTGTGGATGAGGTTTGGGGACTAGAAGCACTGGGCTGGCCCTGGGCCTCTCAGAGGGTTCAATAACCCCTGACTCCAGCATCTTGCTGACTTCAGCTCTGATGCTTTCCTTAACTTGATCAGACTGTCGATAGATCTTATTTTTGACAGGTACACTTTCCGCAGTGTCCATATCATGGGTACACCAGTTTGTCTGACCAGGGGTTAAGGAAAATAGCTTAGCATACTGCTGCAAGACTTGCTTGCAGTTAGCCTGCTGCTGGGCAGAGGGAGTGTCTGAGTAGACAACTCCATCCACTGACCCCTCTTTGGGGCTGTAAGAGAGGAGGTCAGGGAGAGGTTCACTCTCTGTCTCCTGATCCTCATCAGTCACCATCAGCATGGTGATGTCAGCCCTGTCATGGAAAAGCTTAAGACGGTTCACATAGATCACCCTTTTAGGGGTCCTGCTTGAGCCCAGGTCAACCAAGTAGGTGACCTCACTTTTCTTTTCTAAGATGGGGTAAGGGCCACTCCATTTGTCCTGGAGAGCCCTTGGTGCCACAGGCTCCAAAACCCACACCCTTTGCCCTGGTTGGAACTCCACCAGTGCAGCTTTTTGGTCATACCAGTGCTTCTGGAGCTCCTGGCTGCCCTCAAGATTCTTGGAAGCTTTTTCCATGTACTCTGCCATTCTGGACCTTAGGCCTAGTACATAGTTCACAATGTCTTGTTTGGGTTCTTGGAGAGGCTTCTCCCAACCCTCTCTTACAAGACAGAGTGGTCCCCTAACAGGATGGCCAAACAGAAGTTCAAAGGGGGAAAACTCTACTCCCTTCTGAGGCACCTCTCTGTAGGCGAAAATCAAGCATGGTAAGAGGACATCTCATCTCCTTTTGAGATTTTCAGGGAGCCCCATAATCATGCCTTTCAATGTCTTGTTAAACCTCCCATCAAGACCATTGGTTTGTGGATGATAGGGTGTAGTAAATTAGTACTACACTTCACACTCTTTCCACATATGTTTTAGGTAAGCAGACATGAAGTTTGACCCTCTGTCTGAAACCACCTTCTTAGGAAACCCTACCCTGGTGAAGACACCAATGAGTTCCTTGGCTACTGCAGGAGCTGTAGTAGTCCTAAGGGAATTGCCTCTGGGTACCTGGTGGCATTATCCACTACCACCAGTATGAATTTGTTTCCTGATGAGGTGGGAGGTTCAAATGGACCCACTATGCCCACACCTACCCTTTCAAAGGGAACCCCAACCACTGGTAGTGGAATTAATGGGGCCTTTGGGTGTCTACCTGTTTTGCCACTAGCTTGACAGGTGACACAGGAGCTGACAAACTCCTTCACCTTCTGAGACATCTGGGGCCAGTTAAAGTGGCTAACTAGCCTTTCCCAAGTTTTGGTTTGCCCCAGATGTCCAGCTAGGGGATGTCATGAGCCAAAGTGAGTAAGAATTCCCTGTACTTCTGAGGCACTACCACTCTCCTAGTAACTCCAGGGTTGGAGTCTCTGGCTTCAGTGTACAGTAGTCCCTCCTCCCAATAGACTCTGTGGGTACCACTGACATCTCCCTTTACCTGTGCAGCAGATTGCTGCTGCAGGCTTTCAAGAGTTGGACAGGCCTGCTGTTCAAGGCACAGCTCTTCCCAAGTGGGTCCCCCTGGGCCCAAGAGCTCAACCTGGTAAGGGTCAAGTTCCATGGGCTCAGTTCCCTCTGGGACGTCCAAGTCCTCTCCCTGAGGAGAGGGGTCCTGATTCGTTTGCTGTTCAGAAGCTGGTTTCCCAGTCTTCTTACCTTTCCTCTTGAAAGGTTGGGCCATTCTTTCAGGCTCCAACACTTTTTTCACCCTGCTTTCGACTCTGTGCTCTAGTCTTGACACACACAATCTCAGGGATGTCCAGCATTGCTGCATGGGTTTTCAATTCTACCTCAGCCCATGCTGAGGTTTCCAGGTCATTGCCAAGCAGACAGGCAGCTGGAAGCTTTGGAGAGACCACTACCTGTTTCAGGCCAGTATCTCCCCCAGTCTAATGTCACCATAGCCATGTCATGGTTAGTGGTAACACTGTCAGCGTTGGTGACTGGGTAAGTTTTCCCAATCAGGTATTGCTCTGGGGAAACCAGTGTATCTCTCACCATTGTGACACTGGCACCTGTATCCCTCAGGGCCTCTATTCTAGTCCCATTGATCCAGGGGTATTGCAAATAGTTCTTTAAGTTGGGTGGCCACACAGCTAAAGTGGCAAACTCAACTTCACCCTCTGTGACTAGAACTGCTTCAGTGTGACTCCTGATTTGCTCTGGGCACACTCTGTAGACTGACTACACCAGTAGTAGCTGTAGGAGGACTAGGGGCTTCTTGCTAGGACAAGTAGCATCTCCAGTTAAGTGTCCTAACTTCTTACAGTTGAAACACCAGGCCTTTAAGAGATCAAAGTTCTTCCCTTTGTATCTATTACTGGACTTGGAAGGGTTTTGGGATCCACCCCACTGAGCAGGTGTTTGGGGACCTTTAGAAGACTCAGGCTTTTTATCTTTGGGATTTTAACCCCCTTTCCCCTGTGGAGGTTTTGTAACCCCTTTCTTTTGGTCACCCCCAATGGCTGTTTTTATTACCCTAGTCTTGACCCAATGGTCTGCCTTCTTTCCCAATTCTTGGGGAGGACTTAGACCTAGGTCTACCAAATGCTGATGTAACTTTTCATTAGCGCAATTACTTAAAATATGTTCCTTCATAAACAAATTGTAAAGTCCATTGAAATCATGCACATTATTTCCAGTTAACCAACCATCTAGTGTCTTGACCTAGTAGTCAACGAAGTCAATCCAGGACTGATTTGGGGTTTTGTGAGCCCCCTGAATCTAATTCGATATTCCTCAGTTGTAAGTCCAAAGCCCTCAATCAGAGTGTTCTTCATGAGGTCATAAGACCCAGTATCTGCCCCTGTAAGGGTCAGGAGTCTGTCCCTGCAGTTACCCGTGAACAATTCCCAAAGGAGTGCCTCCAGTGTGACTTCCTCACTTTTCTCATTTCACAGGCCCTCTCAAAGGTTGTGAACCATTTTTGATATCATCACCCTCTTCATATTTAGGGACAATCCCTTTGGGGATTTTAGGATCATAAGATTTCTCTTTATCCTTATTAATTAAGTTGCTGCCACCATTGATGGGAGCTAAGCCCATCTCTGATCTCTCCTTCTCTAGAGCCAGGAGTCTGGTCCCCATATCCAATCTTTTGGTCAACCTTACTAAAAGGTTGGTCTCCTCATTCAGGCTGTCCTCAATGTCCTCAGAAGCACCTGACCCACTTGTGTGGGATCTAGGTGCTGTGAGTTGTATTCTTGGATTGAGGGGCACTGGGGCCCTTCTTTCCCTATGAAGTGGGGGGTTGGTAGTTAACCTCATCCACTCCATCTTCTTCCCCATCTGAGAGGTATTCACCCTTCTGAGAGGGATGGTTCTTAGCAAACCCTGCCAACATCTCCTGGAACTTTGGTTTGGAGGGATGGGATCCCATGTTAATGTGTTTAAGTTTGCATAGAGACCTTAACTCCCTAAATTCTAAATGGAGATAAGGAGTGAGGTCAAGCTCCTCAACCTGGTTCTCTATGTCATGGTTATCTTCACTAACAGCTGGGTTCTTGTTAAGAGACATTGTAAAAGAAAAACTTCTAACCCCTCTTTCCCCTAACTAAAGTGAGCTTTTATTTTTCTAAAATTCTAAAGGGACTTAACCAAGCCCCAACAAGACTTTTAGTAATTTGGAAACATTTGTCAATTCACAGATCAGAATTCTAAAGACAATTTAAGAGTTCTGTCGTGTGATCAGTTGTTGACCAAGTCAATCCAGCAAATACAAAGTTGTATATCCCACCGCTGATCCACCAATGTAGGAAGCTGGCTCTGTATATACAATACCAAAATGAGGTATAGTGTGCACAGAGTCCAGTGGAACCCCAAAGGTAGGCAGAGGTAAAAGTAGATAGCACCTTACTCTCTATTTGTGGTATTGTGGGCGAGCAGTAAGGCTTTATCAGAGGGTAGTGTTAAGCATTTGTTGTACACACTCAGGCAGCAAATGATGTCACACACTCAAAGAC
Organism: Calotriton arnoldi; assembly: GCA_963921515.1. NCBI lineage: Eukaryota > Metazoa > Chordata > Amphibia > Caudata > Salamandridae > Calotriton > Calotriton arnoldi. The sequence continues at coordinate 229,331 of CAWUFW010005076.1, read as the reverse complement.
TAAACTCAGACCAATTTTGTTTGTATCAAAAATATTACTAAGTTATTTTATTTCTTAGAACCAAGCCAAGCCTGGTGCAGGTAAGTGAAATAAATGCTTTGCAAAATCTTATGCAATGTTTTACAATTGAATGCAGGTTCAAATGCAGTTGATTGAATTACAGGTAAGTCAATGTTTCAAAATTACTTTTCAGATTACTATGTATGTTTTTTAGATTACTTTTCAGATTACTTTTGCTAATCAGTGTGATATGCCTAGATATCCCACTGATACATCCTCTAGACAAAAGGTAAGTAATTCACTTTTAGTACTTAGACAGTTTTTCAATGTTCCATACAAACCAACTCCAAACTTAGAACAATTTTCAAGGGAAAACAGTCAATGTATTCCTATGGAGAAAAATGAAGTTAACGGTTTGCAGGTAAGTACTGTTTTGTGGGAGTTGGTATTCTGGGGTTAGAACCAGGGTTCCCCAGGGTCAAGGATGCACTCTTGAAACACCCTCAGCGGCACTAGGGCGGCCGGGTGCAGAGTGCTGAGGCCCAATGTTATCCAATGGGGGATAGAGGGCCTCCGGTTGGTGGCTGCTCACGAGCAGGCCACAGGGTTGTGGCAGCAAAGATCCTAGTGTTACGCTCAGGGCAAAGGGGGATCCGAGTAGCACCCAAAGTACACCCGCAGCGGTGCTGGGGCAGCTGGGTGCAGGGTGCTGTTTTGGCGTCGGGTGCCCAGTGGATTTCAGTGGGGATTCTCCGGTTGCAACAAAGACTGCAGGCTCGGTGACGAAGATCTTCTGGAGGTGACCACCGGTTCGAGAGGTAAGTTGGGATGCCTGGGGATACTGGGACACCGTCGGTTGGGCCACCCAAGGCTGTGGGGCATCGAGTGCAGGGCTGTCTTTAGGCGTCGGGTTTTCTTACCAGCTCCGGTGGCGGTCAGGGGATCCTCCAGAAAGAGACTGCAGCCGTCATTTGGAGAGTTGAGGCAGGTCAGAGATCGCCAAATCTCAGGTCAGGATCGCCGGGGAGACCTCCTCGTGGTGTTGGGCCACTCGAACTCGGGCCGTGGGCTTCGGGTGCAGAGTGGTGCAGACTCACGGTTTTGGCTGGGGCCAGAGTCTGTTGGTGAGCAAATCCGGTGCTCACGGGAGACAAAGTCTTTGACTTGGAAGGCATGGCAGGTCTTCTGGGTTCTCGTGGTTGCTGGCTGAGGACACACCGGGATTTCGTTGGAGCAGGTTCGAGGTGGGGACAGGCCGGTAGGGCTGGAGCCAAGTCAGTGGGCTTCCTCGTCTTCTTAGTTCAGCACAGCTTCTTTGGTCCTTCTTCTTCTCTTCTTCTTGTCGATTCTTGTCTGCAGAGGCAAGGTTCAGGATTGCCCCTAAATACTAAATTTAGGGGCGTTACATGTAAGTAAAGGTTGGGACCAATGGGTCCCTTCCTTGGGGTGGGTACACCCCTATTATGCCACCCTCCAGTGGGAGGGGGGCATATGCCTCTCTCTGGTTGGCTGGGTCCCCCCATCTGCAAGATGGCGGGGACTGAGAGTCGTGCTTCACCTTGCCTCCCTCACCTGAGGGGTGGGATTGGAAAGGTGGGCACAACCCCCCTCCTCACTTGGTTTTCCCTCAGATTCTCCCTCCCAAAGTGGGGGTCAGAACTGGTGGGAGCCAGTTGCTAGAAGCAGCAAAGGTCTGGGGTAGCTCACAGAGGTGGCAAGCTTTTGAAGCTTCCCCTTCGTGGACCCTGGCCATCCTGGGGGAGGGGCTTGGCACCTCGTCCCAGGATGTGCATTGTTTCAGACCCCGAGAGCAGCAGGCTCTTGACGTAGGGGTCCAGAAACATGTCTGGTGGTGGCAGCTGGCGAGCAGCCACTCAGCCTGGACACTAGTGTTAGGTTGTATTCAGGGGACATCTCTAAGATGCCCTCTGAGTGCATTTTCATTAATTCCCACACTGGCATCAGTGTGGGTTTAATGGGCTGAGAAGTTTGATACCAAACTTCTCAGTTTTCAGTAAAGCCATTATGGTGCTGTGGAGTTCATAATGACACATTCCCAGCACCATATACTCTTAATGGCATTACTGCACTTTGCAATTGGCTAAGACACTGCAGGGTACAGGGCTTATGCACCTGTACCCTCACCACTGGTATAGTACACCCAGCTAGAGGGGTGGCTGACCTATGCCAGGGCAGTGGGTTGTAGGCATGACACACGGGGATGTGTGCCATGTCGACTCTTCACTTTGTTCTGCACCAAAACACGCAGCCTGCAATGGCAGTGTGTGTGTGTAAAGGTACATGGCCTCTAAGGGTGGCACAATAAGTGCTGCAGCCCTAGAGGTCTTCCCTGGCCACAGTGCCCTTGGTAACTATGGTACCATTTAAAAGGGACTGACCTGTGGCCAAAGAGTACCAATTGGGTTTTGTTTTTAATGCAGTTTAAGGAAAGAACATAGGCCCTGGGTACCTGTTTGGCAGGAACCTAGGGCACACTCAGTCAAAGTACATCAGCAGTTTGGCAAAAAGTGGGGGCAACCATACAAAAAGAGGGCACTTTCTTACAGTGTTCACCCAAAGGCTTACCGTCAATAGGAATATGTCCACTGAGATGGGTGAATGATAGTAATTCACCGACCTATAAGCCAGGCTGTCAAAGGGAAGAAAGGAAGTTAATTACATGGGGCAAAATGGCCCCCACAGGATCGATAGATTCTGAATCACACCAACCAACCCATCTACGCCATGCCGAAGTATATAGTCTATGGGTGCCCAAGATTGAACGATGAAGAATTCAGCCTGCTGCAAAAGCCCAGACATTTGCCAATGACCCCTGAAATTAAATTCTCTACATCATTAGCTGCAGAGATCCTTGCAGTACTAGAGGATGAATATCTCCAACCGGTTTCATTTGAAGGTCCGGCAGGAGAAGAAGACTGACCGGAAGATTGCAGGAGAGATCCAGAATGGTTGGAAACCATGATTGCGCTCTCCAGAATGGAGTCATTAGAAACACTCCCTGTCTCCTTACCTGAGCTGCCACTCGCAGCATTGTCATGAAGTGGGGAAACACGTACGAAATGCTCCTGCTCCAGTCTTGGAAAAAAGCATCCATCGCTAGGGACGGGAGATCTGGCTGCCAGTGGTAGAAGAGAGGAACAGGCTTCTTGAGATAATAGGCAAAGAGATTCCTCCAAAAGAGACCTCAACGTTGTTGAAGCCATAGCAAGAGAAGTGGATGAAGTCTCCAGTTGCTGACATCCTGCAGAAATCTGAAATTCCAGTCGGCGATCACACTGGAATGACCAGGAAGGTGTTCCGCTGTCACCAAAATCTTCTGAAGCAGACAATAATGTCAAAAATCCTTGGCAATTTCTGTCAGCATCCTGGATCCGGTACTCCCCAACTTGTTGACATACAGGACTGCCGTGATATTGTCCAACTGGGGGAAGATGCAGCAACTTGGCTTCCTTGGGGACAAGGTCTGACAGTGAAGGACCCTGCCAACAACTCCAGACAATTGATATGAAGACCCAGTTCCTCCCTGGACCACCGACTGCAGGTGGAGATCACATGTGGCTCCCCACCTTTACCTGCTCACATCCGATTCGATGATCACTTCCAGATGGGAGCCAAAGATGGCACTGCTATTCCAGGCCTCCATGTGATGTAACCATCAAGTCATTTCATACTTGGTGTCGTGATATAGGTGAATGCTGTTAGGAATAAGAAAGGCCTCTCCTCAAATGGTGGATCTTGAAGTGTTGGAGTGCTCAATAGTAAAGGGTGTAGCTGGAGAGGAATAAAAATGCGGTTGTAGAAATCAAAGCAGCACGCTGTGTAGGTGATGAGCAGTGCTTGGGGAGTAAGGCGGCATATTTATGCTGGAATTGTAGCCAGCCGCAAGCGGGCGGCGTCCTCCAGCACTGCACAACCCTCCCGGAGTGAGGGAGATCACACGGGGTGGGTACGTGCCCAAGGGAATGACTGAATGCAGACTGCACCAGCCAGAGGGAGCACATGCTGTGTTGGAGCAATCGGAACAATAACTTCTAAAAAAACAAGCGGAGAACACTGCGGCATAGTAATGTAGTTTTATGTATTTAAGGTTTTATATTGGCTGATGAACATTTTGCAGTTAAGTTAGAGAAGCATAATCCTTTCCTCAGTATCCTTAATAGAACTGAAAATTCTTGACGCAACAGCTTGAAAATATTTCATTCTTTATCATTTGTGTTTGTTATTCCTTCCTCGCTGTTAATATTTATTTTCTCTCTTCCAGGCCCCTGAGTGACGTCAAGAGTGAGGTGTATCGCGAAGCCTTCCAGTAAGTCCTCCATCTCACCACAGCATTCTGCTTTCTTCCAGTTGCATTCATGTATGTTAGGTTACACTTTAACTGAATGATTTGTAGTTCATTCACCTCTTCTGGTACATGTGTAAGTTCTTGAGAAATAGACCACATGCAGACTGTGATCTGTTGGAATGCCACTAACTGTTCAACCAGTGCTTCAGGGCAGTGCAAGGATTGTTGTGAGATTGCATCAGACCTGATCTTGTGCTATCTGTAAATAAGGAAATTTTGGTTCGTAATGATAATGCTCTCTTAACATATAGGTGTAAATACTGAGCTTCACGCTTATGTATGACAGGTGCAATACAACTGTTGTCATCTAAGCCCACATATTCCAACTTTTTAAAAATTTTTAAATAGAGTTTATTAATTTTCAGTATTGCTTACACAGCCCCATGGGCGATGGGAGTCATATACATAATTTTACAGCCATATACTGAAAAACAAACTGTTGCTTGTGGTATGAGCGTCGGACTAATATTGATGCCGCTGTGAGTTCCTGTAGTTCCATAAACACCGTTAACATAACATTTAACATTTTAGCATCTGTCTTGCACCAGGAGAACGACATGATGAGCATTTAACGCTGGACGTGTCATTATGAGCCTAGCAGTTTGTACATCTATTACTAAATGGGGACATCGGGCTGGCCGTGTCTATGCGCGGGGTGGGATTGAGTGTTGAGCCGAACTTGTGGGTTATCAAGTGGAGCCGGGCTGTGGGCGCCTCGTGGGGCAGATGATGGATGGCTGGGGGGATGGAAGAAGGGAGGGAGGATGCGAGTGGGTGGCCGACGGGATAGGTGAGACCGTCATATGGAGGTTCCTTTATCTCTGAGATGCGGTTTGGTCCTGAGTGGGATTCTGGTTGGAGGATGTGGGGTACAGTTTTGATTCTATAAATGTTAGGTATTTATGCCAGTCTGGAGGGTTGGTGGCTGTAGGGGGATTTAGAGCGTTGCCTTGCATCAGCTCATGTTCAGCCACTAGTGCTCTGAGGAGGTCAGAGAGCCACATTAGTGCTTGTGGTGCTGTATTCGACTTCCAGGACATGGCCAGTCTGCGCTTAGCTAGGCCTAGTGCTACGTCCAAGAATTTGTTAATGATTTTACAGTGTTTGTTGCGCTTGGTTATGCCTAGCAGGAAGTGGGGACCCTGTGCCATGATTTTCATGTCCATGGCCTCGGAGAGTGTGGCGGCCACCTCATTCCAGTACGCTGTTAGTTGGGGACATTCCCATATCATATGAATAAATGTGGCATCAGAATTATGGCATCTAGGGCATATATCGGGTGAGCTCGCTACATACGTGCCAGCCTATGTGGGGTGAGGTATGTGTGGTGGAGGTAGTTAAATTGAGTATATTTAATTCTGCATTAGTGGATATTATCTTTGGATACTCTATGCATTGTGTCCACTGTTTATCAGTTAGTGTGGTTGTCAGTGCTGCATCCCAGTATTCTCTGAGTGGTGCTAATAGAGGCGCAGTAACGGGTCTCATCAATTTATACAGTGTGGTGATCGCTTTCCTACCCTCTCCATGTGTTAAAAGTGTTTGCAATAAACTGGACGTTTTAGGTTTGTTATGCGTGTTGCCCCACGTCTTAAATAATTGGTGTGTGAGTGATGCATACAGTAGGAAGGAACTAGGGGATATGCCATAATTGTCCAACAATGTATCAAAGTTGCAGAGATTCGAGCCGACGAATAAGTCTCCCCATGTGGTTAACCCGGCCGTTGACCAATCTGCCAACTTTGGGCGCGATACTAGTGTGTGGCCCGGAAGTTCCCCAAGTGGTAGATCTGGAGCATAAGGTGGGGGTGAGTGCCTACGTAGCATATAGCGGGACCAGCAGCTGCGGGCCGTAGACATTAGTATGTTTCCGGGTCCTTCGGAATCATTGACTTGGAACCGGACAGCCATTCCAGCAGTGTAGACTGTTGTAGGCCGGGCGCCCAAGGGCCCAATTCGGTAGTATTGCGGCCTGCCAACCACCGCATTGGCCATTGCAGCTGTGCAGCTGCATAATAATACTCGTGATTAGGTGCGCCTAGATCGCCCTCCGTGTTTGGGAAATTGAGTTTTGTAAGACCGACTCTGACTCTGGTCTTGCCCCAGATTAGAGACTTTAGAAGCGATTTTAGGTCACAGAACAATTTAATTGGTAATTGGAAGGGAGGGCCGCAAATAAATACAGTAGTCTGGGGAGCAGTAGCATTTTAGATATGGCTGTGCGTCCCATGGGGGACAATGGCAGTTCAATCTAGAATGTTAGAGAGGAGCGGGCATTAGCGATCACCCCATCCAGGTTGCCGATTATTAGGTCCGCTTGTGAATGATATATTTGTACTCCCAAGTACGTGAAGGAGTCACAGGACCAGGTGAGTGAGGAATGTGGTAGGCCTGTCTTTTGCTCTGGAGTCAGAGGCGTCATTGGGAACAAGAGAGATTTTCCCAGTTCACCTTCAGGCTAGATGTACGTTCAAAGTTGTCCAGTAGTTCCGTCAAGCCATGTAACACTGCCTGGTGCCCCCAAAAATAAATCTACGCATCATCAGCATATAGCGAGATGATGTGCCATTGGTTGTACACTCTGATACCCCAGACAATTACTCAGCTGCGTAGTGCGAGGGCCAAGGGCTCCATTGCTAGGGTAAAGATAATTGGCGATAATGGGCACCCGTGTCTGGTGCCCCTTTCAAAGTTAAAGTAGTCCAAAATCATGCGACCCGTCTTGACACAGGCCTGTGGGACGTTATATTGCAGCTTTATCCATTGCAGGAACCTAGGGCCTATACCATATCCCGCCAACACTGCATTAAGGTACTCCCACCCCAGGGTTTTGAACGCCTTCTTGATGTCCAGGTAGGCTATCCTTGCTGGTTCCTCTGTAGTGCATGCCCATTCTAACAGTGTGAAAAGTCGGCATAAGTTTAGGCTGGTGTTCTGGCCGGGTATAAAACTGTTTTGGTCGGTATGGACTAACAGTTGTGTGACTTCTAGCAGTCTGTTGGCCAGCACTCTGCCCAGTATCTTGTAATCTGTGTTCAGGAGGGATAGGGGGTGGTACGAACCCATCTGTAGCGGGTCTTTACCTGGCTTGAGAAGCACCACCAGCACAGCCTCGCGGAGTGATGGCGGTAGTATGCCTAGATACCGCATAAAATTCTAGAGCCCATCCGTCAGTCCCCGGGGTTTTACCTCTCGCCAGTTGCTGGATAGCTTCGGATATCTCGGTTTCCGTGATGGGAGATTATAGGGTGGTGAAATGTGTCTGCTGGATCTGGGGGAGAGCTATTTGTTCTACAAAGAGCTGTAGCGCCTATCTGTTATAGGGCGAAGGAGCTCTGTATAGGGAGGTGTAGTATCAGCAGAAGGCCGAGTTAATCTCAAATGGCAAATGGAGGAGGAGCCAACGGCCATGATGGCCGTTTGAAGCCGATGCTCCGTGGTGAACCCGCGCTTCAACATCCGTAGCTGTGTTTCGCCGCATCAAAAACCCACCTGGAGAGCGAATTCCACAACCGGAACACCTGCAGCCTTTCTAGAACTCGGCTCCGCTGTTCTGGGATGTCGGAAAACCGAAAAATGAGCCGCAACGATTTCGAGCGCCCATGACCCAAGATGGCGCCTGTAGCAAGCCGAGACTACTATCGGAGACCGTAGGTTGGAAGCTGTGCCATCCAGGGCTCCTGCACAGACTATCTGCGAGCCCCCCTCGTTCTTATCCTGAAGCACAGCACTACGATCCACCCCCCAGCAGGGGATGGCTGCTACAGCGGGAGACCTGTTTTGCCCGTAACATCGGTGCGGGGCAACCGCGATCGAAGGGGGAAGGGCCCGCACACTGTGTTCGCGACCGAGACTTCCTGGGAGACCAGGACTTCGGTAGGAGTATTGGTGGGCCCTGGAGAGGGCTAAACATCCTGCGGACCGCTCATGAACAGGCAGATATCCTTTTAATAGGGATTGGGATCAACTGTCCCAACAGGCCCACCGGCCGCCGCTTGCTTCAGAGGGGAATGGAACGGTAGGAGCGCCCCCGTGCTGTGACACTGACCTGCAGGACCGTTGTTGAGTGGCCTAACCTGCTGCAGAGAAGGGTAGAAGCGGGTGAGACACCCAAGCATGTACCACTGTGCGATTTCAGCGTGCACTGCTTGAGCCTTGCGAGGGTGACTCCTAGGGGAAGCCCCAGATGACTCTGGCACGAGGAACAAATGCTGTGCCCACAATTGCCCCCAAAGTTATAGTGAGCTCTAACCCTAACTTAATGGAATTGAGACCGGGGCCAGTGCCTGACTCCAAGATGGCGCCCACAGTGACTGTATAGTGGCCTTTCCAAGAAGCACTAAACTTCTAAATGGAAGCAGTGGGGGCTTTCCTGGGAATCCCACCTGATAAAGCGATCGAGCCCAGGGACTTGGTTGAGACCAATTTATTCTTTGCAGAGCCTTCTCAGGGCAGTGCCTGACTTCAAGATGGCGACTGGGACCAGTCTTGACCACCTCCGAGGGGACTCCGGAGGCTCCGGGGCACTTCTAAACTGAGCTGTTGGGGCATCACTTCTGATCCCCCTTTACATAGGCGCTCCATCCTGGGGGCATTTCAAGGACGTGATGTCTACAGTACGATCGGGCCAGGAAAACGCCTGACTCTTAGATGGTGCCCGCCCCCTGCCCCCATTCGGCCCGCTGTCTTCTCCAGCTCTCTGGCGTCTGCCTCTCCCGGCAATCGAGCCTCCTGCTGATGGCGCCTTGATAATCACCGAAACAATATCCCCATGCCTATCTGGATTTTGTTTGGACAGCGGTTTCTCATCTCTCCAACTCCCAACCGGACATCCGGCTCAGCCTCTCCCCATCTCCATTTTTTGTCTCCTTCCACCACCCCCTCTGACAGCGGAGTCTGAGCATTATGGCCGATGCCACGTGGAGCTGCCAGAGAGCTATAGAGGAGATCGGCCCTGGTTCATCCCCTTGACTGTCACCTACCCAGCCGGACATTGGGCACAGTTTCTCCCCGTTCTCCCTGTTTTTGTTTCCTTCCTCCCCCTCCCTTTTACAGCGGAGTCCGAGTATTATGGCCGACGCCCAGTGGAGCTGCCAGACAGCTATAGAGGAGACCGGCCCTGGTTCTTCCCCTTGGCCGTCACCTACCCAGCCGGACATTGGACACAGTTTCTCCCGTCTCCCTGTTTTGTCTCCTTCCTCCACCTCCTCTGACGAATTTACCTTAACACTGCTTTTTTATCCTATGTTTGATTATGCTTTGTAACAAATGTAACTTGTAACCTGTAATTCACTGATCCTCATGTAAAGCGCTCTGATACCTACGGGTCTAGCCAGCGCTATATAAAACTCAATAAATACCCCCTCCAAAAAAAAAAAATCTCGGCCTGCGAGTTGACCAGCCAGCTTTCTGAATTATAAATGGCGGTAATGGGTGTTTGGGATGAATTAGTTTTCCATAACCATGCTAACGTCCTGCCCGCTTTGTCCCCCACCGCGTGTTTTCTAGCCAGGTATTGCTTATTATAGTCTAAAGCGCACAGTCGATCTGGGGTCATTTTGTGGGATAATTTAGCTTGGGCCAGTGTGGGTATGATTTGTGGATCGGCAGGTGCTAGATGCTCGCAACGCTGCAATTCTGTCTTTAGAGCCTCTAATTCTTTGTTGAGAGACATGCAGGCGCCGTACACCACTTTTCTTGCATGTCCCCGTAAGACCACCTATAATGCATCCCATTCAATTCCAGTATTGGATGCGGTGCCTTCATTATCTAGAAAGTATGTTGCGATAAGGAGGTGCGTAAGGGTACATCTTTGAGCGCTTTCTATGGGGGACGCCACGTGGGAATACTGGGCTTCGTTTTCCCCAAGTCAGCTGCAGTTGTAAGGAGCTGTAGTCTGACATTGTGCGGGTGAGGTATTCCGCGTGGGACACCCAGAACAGGGCCTCATGGGAGCAGTACATTAGGTCTTTTTTCTTCAGCTTTGGAAAGCCCCTGTTGTTGTCGTCTGTTTCGTAAGCTGCGGCGTCTTTAAGTCTGCCATTTGTGTCAAGGTTCGACTACTGCCCCCCCGCTGCTTGCCAGCCCGTTCGACTCCATGCAAGTCCTCCTCCAGTGTAGCACAGAAGTGGGTGTTGCCGTCAATCGTGTTGTTCCATAGGGTGGCTGGGAATTGGAGAGCGTACTTCACGTTGTGGTCCCTCAAGAACTTCCACGTCGAGGAAGGAGGACGTGCATTGCTGGACTGCCAGTGATAGTCCGGGTATATGTGCACCATGGCGTTTTCGATGGGCCGTCAGCTCTCGTTACCTGCAGTATATGGTCTCTGTCGAGGTAGTTAAAGAGACGTGCCACCACTGGCCTTGGGGGATTTCGGAGGGCACCCAGTACCCTGTGGGCCCTCTCAACCGAGAAGAACTTTGATTATTTACCTTGGAGGATCTCGTTCAATGCTTTGGCCCTCGACGCATTCGGGGAGATCTACTATTCGTACGTTGTTCCTGCATGATCTTCCTACCTGGTCCTCCGCCGGGCTTCTGAGGTATTCCACTTCCCTCTGTAACGTTCCGATTTTGTTTTTCTGCCGCCTTCATAGTGGGCCTGAAGGCCACCAACTTCGATTCAGAGTTCTCAACCCTTTATTTTAGTTTTTTGTGATCTTTACGCATGAGTCCCATTTCAATGCATAGCGTATCTATCTTGGGGCCCAGAGTGGATTTAATATCCAGGACCGCCGCCAGGAGTTCATCGAAACAATGTGAATGGTCTGGTAGGGCCTCTGGTGATGATTTTCCAGTTTGGGAGTTATCCATTGGGTGGTCTACAGGATCAGGTGCGCCCCCGCATGGGTCTGGGGCCTGTCTGGTTTGTTTTTCCCCATCCTGTGGGGGTAGCGTAGGGTATGCCCCTGGCATCGGTCAGCAGTGATTTGGGGAATCAGGGCAAGAGTGTCGAACAGTGTAGGCAGTGCCGCTTTGTCGTGTCATCTATGTTGTCAGGTTGGGCCTGTGGTTTTGTACTTCTGCCCCAAAGGGGGGGAAGGGTTATTCTGATCCCGCTCCGAGCCTGGAGGGGGCGAGGGAGTCAGTCTTTTACGATGCACGGCACTATGCGCTCATTCTTTGGTGACCACCAGACTGTCACGTGCAGGGGTATAATGTTCGCTCACTGTGCAGTATGGAGGAAAGGGGGATGATGAGGGTGGAGGGCCAGTATGGATTTTTGCATCCACCTACATCCCTAGCATTTCAGTCTGTTGTGGTGAGTTCTGGCCTGGTGATGCCTTACTGCAAGCATAGGTTGTTTCCCTCTCGGGTGCGGTAGGGCCTCAGAGTTGTGCAGCGTAGCGTGTACTTTGTGCGGTTGCTTGGGAAGAGCAACTGGGTGCCCCAAATCCCAACACGATCAAGCCTATAGCAACCTTTTAATGATATGTTGCTATCCCACAATCTGGTCTGTGGGTCGGCACCTCCGTGCTCCTGGCAGCAGCCGCATCCGGTGTAGTGAGCAGAACAAGGAATCACCACTGCCCAGGCCCGGGGAGTCTGGAGAGCACAGTTGTGGCCTGGCATGAGTGATTATCACTGGTGTGGCCGTATGGTTTCAGCCCAGAAAAGGGAAGAGGGAGGTGCATGGGCGTCAGGGGCCGGCAGGCAGCAGGGTAAGCCGCGGTCCCGGTTCCAGCAACAGGCATCAGCCAGCGCCTGCCTGGACCTGCCTCCAACGTCCGTTTCCGCCACTGGGGCTCCCCATCCCCACAGCGTGGCCAGCACCCGGCTCCTCACCCCGCGCCACCAGCCCCGAGGGATCTCAACTCAATCGCACGGGGCCAGAGCTGAGTTCAGCACAGGCAGCATCCGTCCACAACACTGGCGGCCAGCGCAGATCCCACGGCAGGTACGCTGTGTCTTCAGGCAGAAATCAGAGGGTGCAGCACCACTGCGCGCCTCACTACGGTTGCCGGGGGGAGCCGGATGCAGAACCGCCCGGGCCACACTAGGGAGCCCCCGCCACGGGTGCAGGGTGTTTGCTGAGTCGCCGGGCTCCCATAAGGAGATGATTATTGCAGGATTGTGCGCAGGATGTTGCGGAGCATTTTAATATGCGACCGCTCCGGTCGCCATCTTGGCCACGCCCCCCACATATTCCAACATAAACCGGCCCACTGGTAAATCGCCACAATAGGTCTCGAAACCTATACAGATGTCATAAAACAAAGCAACAATATAGAACACTATTTGTTGGTGATTTTTAGTGATACAGGACTGAGTGGCTCTAGAATGCATGGCCACATCTTTGATGTGTAGTCAGAACCTGTGTTTGGTGAAAGGATAGTTCCCTAAGTCTGTGCTAGTTAAATTACCTTTAGGCACTTTTCATAAACGTACCCTTCTTTAATCTGCTTGTGTAATATTATAGTGGACTTTTGGTCACATTCCTGCATTTACCCTTATTATTCAAATATGCATCAGGTATGACTTCTCCCGTGTTTTGGGAGCTATGGCTGCTGTTCATGAGTATTAGGCCGACAGAATTATCTGCTCAACTGTGTTATGTGATAGTTTCATGTTTTATTTTCGTGTACTTTGTTTTCTCTGTTATTTAATTTATTTTTCATATGTTATTTCTTTGCAAAGGCAATTTTCTGCTGCCAAATGCACCTATAATAAACTCAAACTCTACTGTGTCAAAGTTACACTTTAGCTTGAGTATCTTCATATTCTCGTCTCACATCAGCATGTTTTGCAGTATGATCTCTTTTACCATTTCTACTGGTTGTATTCCAGCTTTTATCCTGTAAGTTATAGTTGCTGGGCAATTGTTTCAGAGATGGGAGTGATCCCTAATTTAATCCACTAGGAAACCATGATCTTGGTTGGGCTTAGCTCCATACTTCAGATGCAGTCATGGCTGCGACTAATATTTTTGGCCTGCATGTAGTCATTTTCCAGTTTGCCTCTGATTTCACTACAGTGGTTGTCGAAGTAAAATACTGCTTTCTTGGTGCAATATTCGCAAGCACCTGCTCTTTAGGTATTTGAAATGTCCATCTAAACTGAAAATGGGTACAGGAGTATTTATATGGTCCCTCACATGTCCTCCCTAAGCACAGACTATTCACAAAAGTTATGATGTTCCCTGAGGTTTTCTTTACCTACATTGAGGAGAAGAAACGGACAAAGGTTTTCTAACGTTTTAAAGGCTGTTGTACCTAGGTTTCTAGGAGTGTCCGTTGTAGGATGCACTGACTCTCCCTCCCAGGTGGCATGTTTCATCATCGGGCCGTGCTCCATGGTGGATGGGCGGTGCAATAGACAGCGATCCCCTCAAAAAAGGGAGCTCCTTCATGGAGATCTTTTCTTGTCCTTGACCTTGAGGTGAATTAGTGAGTAGTGGGTATGGCAATCCTAAAATTTCCTACAGATGGCCTTCACAAATTGCTTTTATTTTGAGGGGGTTAACTGTGGCAAGATTAAAAACTGGTTTGTATCAATTGAGCATGAATTATTTTTTGGTCCAATTTGTGCACAAAATGTTTCATGCCTCTCTGTCCAGATGGGTCAATGGAGTTTCTCTTATATAGCCATTTATTTGGTTCTTCTAGCTATATTAACTAACTGATTTATCATGTGCGTGCGGAGGAATCATTAAGTGTGTCTCTAAATCAGGGAAAGCACATTCTAAAAATCTGGAAGGCTCAAACTATAGTTGGTTCAAGCCGTCATGGGATGTGGGGACGTGGCACCTTTTTAGTTCACTGACTAAGCATTGTAGGTGTGCCTGCAGTTTTGCCTACCCCTTACCACAATGGTGAAGCATGCCACCTCGGTGGGTGAGGATCAGTGTATCCTGTAAAGGTTACCCTTGAAACCTAGGTACAACAGCCTTTACAAAACGTTCTTGTTTTGTCTCCTCAATGTAGGCAAAGAATACCTCATGTAACGTCACATCTTTTGTGAATAGTTGAAATGTTCAACCTAATACTAGGCCTGGGCGGTAAATTCCATTCCGCTCGCGGAATTTGCGGAATTTGGGTAATTTCGCGTTCCGCGGAGAACGCAAAATTGCCCAAAATTCCGCGATCCGCGGCTTTGCGGAATTTTTTGCTTGTTCGCGCTTTCAAAATGCGTGTTCGCGAGATATTTCTCCCCGAGCACCCAAACAGCATTCGCAAACAGGAAAAAAGCATCGCGAACGGGTGGAACAAGCAAATCCGCGTGTTCGCTGAACTTTTGCGTGCTCGCAGAGATTTTTTACCGTTTCGCGGAGCTTTGCATAGCGCGACTACGCAAATTCCGCCCACCCCTACCTAATACAAGAATCGTCCATATGCCATTACATTTCTCCTTGTGGGAGCGTGTGTACCAGTATTTAGATTATGCAAAAATTCCCACCCAAAGCACTCTCTTTACACACTTCTACCAACAAGTGAGCCGTGGCTACGATGCCTTTTTATACCCTGGCAGATAGGGAAGCATCAGCTACAAACAACTCTACAGGGTTCAGCTCAGATTAACTCAAGGGGCTTCTGGAACACTCTATTCAAGGAGAAAAAGCATAATTTAAAGAGAGGCCAAAACGCAAACAAGGCATACGCATGTATGGATCATCAGTCTTTGATGGAATGACTCAGTCTCCCATGTATCATCTGAGCCACAGTATCACAAGAGACTGATTATGATGTCGGTCAGAGTTGCCTCTGACCGACATCTCTGTGGTTTAGGAACCAACCGACCTCGGGTCAGCGGTCCGAAACCGCAATTACGATGCGACCACACCATAAACTCCCATTTCCCTATGGGATCTTGTGGTGTGGGCGGAAACTGCCCGCAGCACAGGAGAAATGGGAGTTTGTGTAAATCCATGCACTGTGTGGCAGGCATCTCACGGTGCCTGCCACACAGTGCAGGGATTTTCAGGGGGGCACCATATGTGCCCCCCAGACCATCAACCGGAGGCCCCAGAGGGAAGGGAACCCTCCTAGGGGCCCCTAAGGTCGCTTTCTGACAGGCTTTCCATGTCAGAAAGCCCGACATGGAAATCCTGTGTGAAACTGACTTCATAATACAGACGGCGAAAACGCCGTCCATTCGGGATTATGTGCAGCTTACAACTGGTCGACTGGCTTCTAAGTCCGTCGGAAGCCAGTCTGTTTGACCGGCTGGTTTAAACTCCAATCGCCTTCTTTGTAATAAGGCGGTCATAGTTTAAACCATAGATGTCGGTCAGAAAGCCTCGGACCTGTGGTCGGAGGCTTTTCAACCGACATCGAAATGAGGCCCTTAGGCTTCATCTATTCTGAGGTTGGTCCCGGGTCATCCTGTCCACAGACCTGAATGTGATCTTTGCACGTATGATGGCAACTAATCAGTAATCCAATTTCTAATGTATATGTTGGTAAATCACTAGATTTATATTAAATCACTCCTGTATGGTTCCTGCATCCCTCTTGCACTCTAATTGTGTGCCTGTGATGTAGTGGAAGCCCCAGGGATGTCTGCATTTGTTGTGGAGACATGCCAGAACTTTAGGATAGCCACATGAGGTAAATGTGAAAGCTTCCTGTCAGTAAGTTAAATAGTCAGTAGTTATGCTGAAAATGTGGCATGACTGATCTTGCCCGGAACTGTATTGGATGCTCATGCTATGTCAGCTCCAAAATTCGATCAAGAATTATTTTGCCTAAACGTCTTTGCATTTGCATCAACTGGTGAGATAACTTGAGAACAGAAGCGGTTTTTTTCACATCACCATTTTAACCGCAGTAATTATTTCACTCTCTTACAGTGGTGTCATTTGAAACATTCTGATAGTAAATGCTTCACAAATGTCTCTAGCTTTTATTCCCACCTTCGTGTTATACCATAGTACTGCATTAGTAAATGTTCTAGAGAGCATTATCATGAGATTAATTCCTACCCAAATTATGTATCCTGAAGCTCATTACAACAGTGTAGGGCAATTATCTCATGGTTTAGCCCTCTAGAACCCTCATTTGTGCTGTTAGAACTAACCCTGGGCGTAGTTCGCGTAGTAGCGCTACGCGTAGCTACGCGAAGTGCACTACGCGAGCTACGTGTAGCACTACGCGAACTGCGTAGTGCGGTAGGAAATGCTGTTCGCAATGATTGCACAGTGCCGGATGCTTGTCCGCACTGTGCAATCATTGCAAACGGCATCTTGCACAGTGCAAGCGAGTCAAAGCTTCTGCCGCTCGAGTAGATTTGTACTCGAGCGGCAGTTTTCTCAATGCGGACTGGTAGTTTCTCATCGCGAGCGGTCGCGAGCATACGTGACCACTCGCAATGAGAAATCTGACCTCCCGCGTTGAGAATCTCGCCGGGAGGTTTATTTTCCACGCTCGCGATCGGCAACTTGATGTCGTTGATCGCGAACGAGGAAAAAGTCTTGCCGGGATGTCATTTTGCTCGCTCGCGGTCGCCAACTTGACGTTGAGGACCGCGAGCAAGCAAAAAATGCCCGCTACACTACGCGTTCTTGCACTGTGCTACGTTCAATTCGTGTAGCGCGTAGTTGCGCAAACTACGCAAACTACGCGAGCGTAGCGTAGTTTTCCGCCCAGGCCTAGTTAGAACATTCTCATTGGGCCCAAAAAATGACTTTGAGACTTGATGACTAATGTCAGTTGACAGGTATTAGGGTGTGACTGCATAAGATGTCCTTGAGAAAAGCTAACATGCCACTGCAGGATACAGTTGTGTTAGTCACATTTCAATTTGCTGTTGAACATTCTTTCAACACAAGCTTCTGAGATGAGGGAATCGGTCATTTATTGCCCATTTGTTCACTTTTCTAAACAAGTAGATTCACTCTCCTTGCCTGATATCCTTGATGGTTATCCTTGCTTGCTCTAATATGGGATTCATTCCATTCAGCTATAAATCCATGCATGGTCTAATATGGGATTCAGCCATTTGTCTATTAATTCTTTCCCGATTTGCCACATGTTTTAACAGGAGATCCAGTCCATTCAACTGTAAACTCTTACCTGATCCTTACAAGTTCAAATATGGGATTTATTCCTTTCAGCTGTAAACACTTGCCTGATCCTTATATGTTGTAATATGGGATTAATTCTATTCAGCTGTAAATCTTTGTCTAAGCCTTGCATGTTATAATATGGGTTCATATCCTGTCAGCTGCAATATGCTGTTTCCAAGTAAGTGAACTTAAATGCAATTCTGAAGCTACTGATGGTACTGGCTGTCTTTAGCTCTCATATATCCTAAATTTCCCATGCTCTGGTTTGCTGTTGCTTAATGTGGCTGTTACCTCTGTGGTCCTTTGTTGGCTTTAGATAGATACTTGTTTTGTTTTCTCATCTCTTGGAGTGGCAGGAGTATGTCATTCAGAGTTTTGAAAGTAACGCGAAAAAATGCTGAAGAAGACACTTTCAAATGAAAGAAATCATTAATAACTGAAAGATTCAGATCTTTAAAGTGGACATATTTATAAGATGATTCTTAAGGGATTCAAATCCAACAAAAGTATAATATCATTATACTACATGGAAATGAGTACTTCCCTAGTATTTTTTTATTCTGTTTATAATTTTCCATAATGATACTAACAGTACTTTATTCCATCAAAGACAGTTAACCACCTCCCCTTTCCCGCATGAGTCCTCAGCCAGCACTCCAATCGGTCTCTCCTCCTTGATCAAGGAGGTTTGTTATTCAGAAAGTCAAGTATTTTAGTCAGCAGTCCAGTGCATTCTGCCAGGTCTTCTGTCACTTTCTCGTTGTATTTCGTCAACTTAATATGTTGTTCTTCGCCAAGGCCCCTCCTGTAAATCTCTTCGTAGTTCTTAAGCTCAGAGATCTGCAGCGCCACCCAATGATATTTTGCCAACACTGTGCCCAGCACAAACATACAAAACCTAATTTTATCCCCTTCCTTGAGAGGAAATTCACACAGAATTTATTTTTGACTGATGCCTCCAGTGCCACCCCATGCACATGTGACAGACAGCTCCTAAGCTGGTCCCAAAAATCACTGAATACGGGCAGCTCCAGACAACATGCAAAAAAGAAGGCACATCTGTGAGGATAAATTCAGCACAGTTTCTGGGGGAGAGGTGAGCTATGTTTGATGCAGGAAATGGAACTGGATTAGCTTAAATCGGGCATTTGGAGAGACCCGTTTTGCCTGTTTTCAAGCTCTTCTCCAGTCCCCAGGCATCAGAGGCTCGGGGTATACTACTGCGCATCTTTGATAGGCCCTGTCTTTATTACCCTTTCTATTCGTCACCAGTGCTGTGCTAACTCTGTGATCAACTTATGACAAGCCCTTAATTCCAATAGCTGTTTCCTAAACAAATGCTATGATGGGGTCTTTAACTGAAAGCACTGTTCATGCATATTGCAGAAATATCCCGGGCCCCACACCAAAGCAATCTTGACATTGGGCCAGGGAGTGAAATCTGCCATTCAAGTACAAGTCCCCTTTAGTATTACAACTCCCTCATTCCAGTCCTGAAAGGACATGTCTCTCTGTATGATCTGAAATGGTCTCAATACTCAGAAGAGGATGTCTAATGCAAATGGGGATCTCTCCAGCACCCATACCACTACTCTATGCCATGCCTCGCCCATATGCCGCACTAGTTAAGTCATCTCCATCATTTCTCTGGTCTCCTCAAAACAACTAAGAGAGTGTGTGTTCCCTCAGTTACCCACCAGCAGTGACTGTTCCTAGTTTGGGCACTTCTCACACCAATGTGTGGCATGTTGCAGTTGGACAGCCGCATAGTATAAAAAGATGTCCAGCAGCCCCAGACCTCCCTCCAGCCAGGAGAGTTTCAACACCTCCAGCTTCACTCTACTTCGCTTACCCGTCCACCATAGGGGAAAGCGGACATCCCTGTCAAGTACCCCTATCCAGGGTCCAGGCAGCCAAGATTATGCCGCCCATTTGCACCCTACCCCATGGCTCTGTGTAAAATAATATAACCCAGCCAATGAAATTGGGGTCAAACCCCATAGTTTCTAAGACCATCCAAAGATATGTCCAGCTAACGGAGTCAAATACACGCTCCAGGTCAAGGACAGCAAGCGCTTAATCAGAGGCCCTCATAACATCTGTCAGTTGTCTGATATTAAACGTCCAGGACTATCATTGCTTCCTGCATTGTGGCCAGCAAGGGACTAACCCTCTCGGCCTCATCAAGAAACCCCATCCGTTTATCCAGAAGGAGCATGGGCATTTCTTGGCACGGATCTGCTGCAATGCCATCTAAACCCGGGTGTTACCGTTGGCCATCCCCACCAAAGCTCCCTTCAGTTCAGGCATGCTGCGTGGGGCCTCAAGCATTTTCCTCTGCACATGTGTGATCGGGGTTAGGGGTACCCCACTCATAAAGTTTCTAGCCCCTTGTTCATTCGGGATTAACTCCCTTTCCTCCAAATACTCCTTACAGAGAGCATTAATCTGCTCCCTCACCATTACCATCCTCCCTTCATTCTGTTGTAGTGATAATATGTGTGTGTGTAGGGCTTCTCTTGATTTAACAGCCATGGTAGAAGATGACCCGACTTGTCCTCTTTCCAAAATAGTCTGGGTCCAAGTGTCTTTGGTCTGTCGTTTTGTATCTAACAGCTGCTATAAACATCCTGGATCTGTCACAACCTTGCAAACCAGCTAATGTATTTTCCATATCCACCAAGGTCTTTTCACCACACAGATCCGTGATATGCATTCCCACTTAAGGGCCACATTATGGGCCTCCAACTCGAACCTACATCAAGACCCTCTTGCGAAATTAAAATAGCTCACAACGTAAACCTGGCCCCACCAGACGGGACACCTTATCCCTTAACAAATTAGTTTCCTGGAGCATGGCTATTTGAACACTATGCAGTTTTACAAGAGTGTAGAACCTGTATCTTTTGGGAAATGTATTAAGTCCCCAAATATTCCAGGATACAACCTTCCTAGTTACTGCCACAATCTTTCAATTGGGTCAGAGTCATGCATTGCACCAAATAGAGACAGCCCCTTCATACCCTCCAATCCCCTTCCTACCCCGTCTTTGCAATAAAAAATAACTAACTTTTCCTCATCCCACCTCACCTCCCAGCAGGTAAGCACCATAACCCCAACTTAGCATTCGCCCTGGTGTGTCCAGACACCCTAGGTGCTACCCATGGATCCGACACCAAGCCTCCCACAGAAAGAACATAGTAACGCTTAAAACTACATTGCATATTGCGGGTATCATTCAGTCAGCCAGATATGTGTCCTATCAAGGGAAGCTCTCCAACCGATCCGAGGCCACAAGCGTGCCTACGTCCTACTACAGAGTTTAGCCCCTACAGCAAGCCCCCATCCTCATCCGACCACCCAACTATTATTGCTGTGAATCATGTGAAAATAACAGTCAACAAAAGTAGTTCAAATCATATGACACATACCCCTGCGGCCTAACAACACAAATGGAAATATTGATTTCAGACAATCCAGGATCCCCAAAAGAAAACATTGGTGACTGCTGAATACATAGACTGCATGGTCCCTTCACCTCCTCAGGTATCACCAGCACCCTCCTTATCTCCCATCGTGTCTGGAACAGTTCCCGACGATCTCTCTGGTGATCCTGCAGGAGTAACACCTCACCCGAGGAGGACCCATCTTCTGGCCCTAAGGTACCATCATCCTGCACCACCACACGGAGAGTCCAATTCCCACCGGTTATTCCGTTGCCTGGACCTCCTCATGTATAGAGATCTCCTCCATCAAGCAGCCCTGGAACTACTGCCATCCCCCCGGAGCGTGGCCCGCTGGGTGCCAGCCTTGTCCCAAATCTCCAGCCAAGCCCAGACATCTTCTGGGCAGCCGCGGCCCATGCAGGTAAGAGCGGTGGGGCTGGATGGGTCTTTTTTGACAGAAGACGACGTGGGAAAATTAATTATTTATATAATTTTCCCTCGTGGTCATCTGTCAAATCCTCCACATCCCGGCCCCACCACTCTTATCTGCACGGGCTACGGCTGCTTCTGGGGTGTCAGAGAAGTGACTCTTCCCATGCACCACCACTTGCAGGCAGACCTAAAAACCAGCATATATTTGAGAGTCATTGCCTGGAGCTTTTGCCTAACTCTAGATATGATTTTCGTTGGGCTTGAATCCTCCTGATATAATCTGGGTAAATGGCGGTAGTATGGTTCTCGAACTGTTGGTGCACTGTCTCTCCAGCTACACGGAGGATACAATCCCAATCCCTATAAATGAGAATGTGAACTTTGAAGGCCCTGGAAGGATCTCCAGGTGGCGGAGCCGGAACAAGTGCCCAATGTGCGCTTTTGATCAAAATAGTTCTGAGAGTCCCTGCAGCTGTAGCTCATGCCAGACCCACTGCTCCAAAACACATTCTGCAACTGTACCCTCTGCCCTTTCCGCAAACCTGAGAATACCCAGATTATTAGGATTTTTGTATCCTTCCACATTCTCCACTTTATTTTCCAGTTCATGCGTTCGGGTCATCATTTGTGCCAATTGGACCTTCAAGACCGCCATCTCTGATTTCAATTGAACAATAGAGCCCTACGCCAACTGTATCCTCTCTGCCACATTGAGCAGGTCCGTCCGGAACAAATTGACCTCTATAGGCACTGTATCAATTTTTCCTTCTAGCACGGTGCACCAGCACTGAATATCCGCCATAATGTCTGCCTATGAGGGCTCATCCATTGCCATCTCCTGCTCGGCAGGTTTCTGTGTGCATGTCTGCCTGGCCACCCGCTGTGGCAGAGTCTGAGGGTTTGTATACTGCATCATTGTGTTACCTTGAGGTGGTTTAGGTGCCTTGTCTTTGCCTATGTCACCCAAGTCAGGTTACACACTCCAAATTCTGGGTCTAAAATTCCTGCTGGGTTGGAGACCCCTATGGCAGCAACAGTCCAGCCCTGCACTCATGCCACCGGGTCACCGACCCACACCCCTGTGAACCCCGTTATACAATGGAAGCCCAGTCAATTGCACCGGTATGGGTCTCAACCACAGCTACCCATGTGTTCATCTATTGACAAGCCAGGGTCTCTCGGACACATCTACCACTGTGCAGTGCCCACACACAGTGCCAATATTCCCAGGGAACTGCTCAGTGGCAAAGTCAGGGCTTGAAGAAGCAGTATGCCGCTCTGATTGTCACCACTCAGGTTGAGCTAAGGCCCCTGAAGGCACCATCCGATCTGGGGCCTCAGAAATCATCACCAGAAGCCCTCTGGATGTTGAGGCCTGGGTAAGAAACTTGCTTCCCAAGGCCACTTTGGGCCACCAGTGTAGTCCTCCGTTCTTGGCCCTGCCAGACTGCAATCCACTAATGACTCCACACCGTGCCTGTAGTCCAAACCCCCGGCACAGGGTCCGCTGCACTCACCAGTGCTTAGTCCATCATGGCCAGGCCTCCGTCATTAGCATCCACAGGCCGGGGGGCCCCACTGTGTTCTCCAGACACTTCACGTGAGCTTCAGGACCAGTCTCTGCCAGCATGACCGCCCTGAGCGGCAGCCGGGAAGTCAAGTTCTTCCTCCCAAGGCTGATCCAGAGGCACAAGCAGGGTCAGAAGACAGGGGGCCTCGCCACCACCGGGGGAGGAAGTAGCTCTGCAGGCGGCCATCTGATCAAACTCCATGACGCCCGCTGTCAGATACGGAGCTCCCAACCAGCTAGGTCCATCCAGCTGCCCATACACCAGGCACCAGCTGTCCTCCCAGCACACTGGCCCTCCAGGGTACCCGGGATATGCTATGCGGCACAAGCCCTGGTCCGCCCAATCCATGATCTAGAGAGAGAGCCACAGCCCCTCCATGGCTCGGCAAGATCAACCCACCCCTGGATAGCAATGGGGAGCAGAAATTCCTGCTCTGGGGGAGCGGGGTAAAAGATTTAGGCAAGATTTGTCAGGTTAGCCGGGAGCTCTCAACGAGAGCAACCATACGGCCATCTTACCTCAGCCATGTCCCGACTTCCTTATTTATAGTTGTACAGAGCTGAGTCAGACCCGTGCAAATGCTACATAACGAATCCTTATGTGTCGGATTCTTCATAAAAAGGCCTGGACTGGAACTGTAGGTTCCACTGATTCATCACTTCTAATGAAGTGGAGTGATTAGTGCCAGTCCTCCCAGTGACCCGCATTAGTAGATAGGCACAGTAGAGGGAGAGACCTCCTGGGCTTTCAGATAGTGAAATTACTTTAGCAACTTCATACACTTACTGGAAAGACTGACTGTCCTATCCATAAATTGGAGGACCCAAAGAGGATCATTCTGACACTAACCCTACACTTTATCATTGTTTTGGAGTATGTCATCAATCAATTAATCAGCATTTGTATATCGCAGCACTGTCACCCCTAGGGGTATCTGGGCACTGAGGGTGGCATGTTTCTGCCAAAAAGCCAGGTCTTGAGTTTCTTTCTGAAGTCCGCCAGGGACGGTGCTGGTTGGAGGTGGAGGGGCAGGTCATTCCAGGTCTTGGCAGCGATGTAGGAGAATGAACGGCCCCCGCTACGGCTGCGATGGATGTTGGTAGTGTTTGCGAGGGCTACTGAGGCAGAGTGCAAATGTCTTGCGGGCAGGTGGAAGTTCAGTCAATGGCTGATGTAGGATGGTCCTTGGTTGTGTAGAGTTTTGTATTAGTGTGTGAGTATCTTGAACTGGCATCTCTTCTGGATGGGGAGCCAGTGGTGGTTTTGGAGGTGAGGGGCAATGTAGGTCCATTTGAGGAGGTCTAGGATAAGTCTGGCTGCAGTGTTCTGAATGGTCTGGAGTCTTTTGAGGAGCTGGGTGGAGATTCCAGTGTAGAGAGCGTTGCGGTAGTTGAGGCGGCTGGTGACGAGGGCCTGCGTGACTGTCTTCCCGGTGTTGATTGGATCCATCTGAAGATTCTGCAGAGCATGCGAAGGGTGGGGAGACTGCGTTGACTTGCTGTTTCATGGTCAGTTGGCTGTCGAGGATAATGCCTAGATTGCGTTGCATGGTCTGTCGGTGTGGGTGTTGGTCCGAGTTCTGCTTGCCAACAGCTGTGGTCCCATGTGGAGGTGTCCTTCCCCAAGATCAGTACTTCTGTTTTGTCAGAATTTGTCAGGTATGGCAAACGTTGCGCCTGCCTAGACTACAAATCCCAGATTGCCCTATGATGCGGGGCGGAGCCACGTCCTTAAATAGGACGTGACACGCACGGTAGGGCGTGCGTAATTCTGAATGCGAACCTGTCGCATCATTCACCCGGGACTGAAGAGGAGAAGCAGACGCGAGGTTGCGTCTGATTATTTTGGACCCGGAATTTCTCCTTTGCAGCGTGAAAGGCTGCAAGCACGGTGGGCGTTTCTGCCCACGTTTCGAGGACGGAGAGAGAGCCGTGAAGAAAACTCGGCGGTTCCTAGAACACGGTATTAGGAGGGACTGCTGTTCCTTTACGAGGCCCAGCTGAGGGGGAAGAAACATTCTGTAAAACCCCAGCGCGCTCTAAGGTAAGAGCGGGATATTGGTGACTACAAATATCGGATCTGAAACTCGCCTTAGGCTCTCAGGCCTGATACCCTCCAGGGAATTAAAAAGTTGCTACAATTGTTCTGTTGGATTTGCTCCATAGACGGAGCTTGGTTGGCAGGCATTTTCTATTATCATTTTTTGACGAGGAAATTGGGGACAGGAACAGATAAATGCCCCCGTGACTTTAAACGAAAGGGTGCTCTACTAAGGTGTTCTGGAACTCAGACTATTTGCTTTATTCAAGTCGCCTCATTTTTTCTACAACCTTTGTACAAACTGGCAAGGACTTCCATAAGTAGGATCGTACCTGGTATGCATGAATACCGCTTGTCCGGTGATATGGAGAAGGTGTGTGCTATTAGACTTGTCAGGTAATTAGAAACCTAGCGAGACTATATGAGAGTAGTGTTGCATGCCCTTGTTTCTCATAGTGCTGTTCTTTGTTTTCCAGATTCTAATCCCTGCTGTTCCCTTCCTACCCTTCCCTCACTTGATCGCCCTAAACCTCTGTGCAGTCATTGTAGGAGTTGGGGATGTCAAGGGGTGGAACCCATATTGCATCACACGAATCCTGAGGAGTACTCGTCTTTGGACAGGATCGTTACAGAATTGAGTTTGAGACAGCTGTCTCGCATCCATTTTGTGTCCCAAACCTGGCGTATGGTGGCTACGCCTAATGTCTGCACATCTACCTACAATTTACGGCAGTATGATAGTCCAAAGTTTTATTTTACTTAATGGTGCTTTGTGGTACGAGACACCCAGCCACCTTTGGTGTCAATCAACTGCACTTCAAACAAGTGCAGAAAAGTTATATAAAACAGGATGGCACCTAGGCACACATAGTCGAATTTGTATTTGTTGATTACTTTTCCTTGTGGAGTTCCACATTTCTCTGTTGTCAAGCTCAGCCTAAACACAAATGGCAAATGGTTCTTGTTTAATTCAGGAACACATCCAGGTACATCATTACTCATAAACACCGCAGCCGACAAGTGTTTCATCCTCCTGTACTTTTTCAAGGCTGCAAAATCATATTATACCATTATCAGTACAGATATTTTTCATTGTGACACTTGCATAAAGTGCCATCACCCTGTGGGTGTACCATCACCTGATCACCTAGTGTGACTCACTAATGTGTGCATCACTTATTAGTTTGAAAGGATTCTTTCTTAATCCTTTCCCATACAAAAGGGCATTGGTTCCAAATTAAACACTTAAATCAGCTTAGTCATTATGTATCCATATCGAGCTTTATGGGAAATACAGAAATGGTCTGTGACATTTAGTGTTAAGCCAAAGTATCTTGATAGGATAGTTCCCCAAACCACAAATATTCCATCAAGAAAGTGGAAAAAGAAAAAACACTATCTTGAAAAAATGTCATACCTATGTCAATCAAAGAAAAAGTGGTACATTGTGTGTCTCCATGAACATTAAAATGTGTAATTCTGGATTTCTCTTCAATTTCTGTTAGCCGCGTTGTAGCATACTGTTTCCTATTGAGGGACGTATCTAAGTACCAGCGTAAAAAAACGAGACACATCCTGTGTAAGTCTCTAGAGTTCTCCAAAATATACTCCTTTAAAGTCTAATTGTGCACATCATGTGCCCATGCTATAGTACAATCACCCGTACACTTACCCCCATTGCGCATGTATCTAGATGCGTGATGGAGTCTTAGTAGTGATTAAGTGTAATTTGATTCCAAAGGTATGTCATCGAGGAGTACCTTGATAAGCCTGCTCACCCTGCCGAAATATGGAAAAAGGGAGAGAAAGGAGAAGAAAGTGATTCTTCCTCTCCCCTAGTCATGTAAGACGACATATTTAACATCTAACGAGACAGCGAAATTGCCTTAGCCTTATCTAGTCTTCGGGACACAGGACCTGGAACGCCATGCACACGAGGAGGTTTCCAACCATCCTCTACTGCGTGCGAGTCATAACGCAAGAATGAAAATAGACGACGGGCCGGATAACACATCATTGATCAAAACATGGCTGACATATTGTCTTAGTCAAGGAGGATAGTAATCCTCATATAATGATGTATAGCTCATCTAAGTAGTTTCCAAAAATATGTGATTAGCGATTCTTCTTCTCCTTTCTCTCCCTTTTTCCATATTTCGGCAGGGTGAGCAGGCTTATCAAGGTACTGCTCAATGACATACCTTTGGAATCGAATTACACTTAATCACTACTAAGACTCCATCATGCGTCTACATACATGCGCAATGGGGGTAAGTGTACGTGTGATTGTACTATAGCATGGGCACATGATGTGCACAATTAGACTTTAAAGGAGTATATTTTGGAGAACTCTAGAGACTTACACAGGATGTGTCTCCTTTTTGTACGCTGGTACTTAGATACGTCCCTCACTGGGAAACAGTACACCACAACACGATTAACAGAAATTGAAGAGAAATCCAGAATTACACATTTTAATGTTCATGGAAACACACAACGTACCACTTTTTCTTTGAGTGACATAGGTATGACATTTTTTCAAGATATTGGTTTTTCTTTTTCCACTTTCTTGGTGCAATATTTGTGGTTTGGGGAACTATCCTATCAAGATACTTTGGCTTAACACTAAAAATCACAGACCATTTCTATATTTCCCATAAAGAACGATATGGATACGTAATGACTAAGCTGATTTAAGTGTTTACTTTGGAATCAATGCCCTTCCGCATGGGAAAAGATGAAGAAAGAATCCTTTCAAACTAATATGTGATGCACACATTAGTGAGTCCATCCGGTGATCAGGTGATGGTACCCCCACAGAGTGATGGCACTTTATGCAAGTGTCACAATGAAAATTATCTGTACTTATAATGGTGTAATATGATTTTGCAGCCCTGAAAAAGTCCAGGAGGACGAAACACGTGTCGGCTGCGGTGTCTATGAGTAATGATGTACCAGGATGTGTTTCTGAATTAAACAAAAACCATATACCATTTGTGTTTGGACTGAGTTTGACCACAGAGAAATTTGGAACTCCACAAGGAAAAGGAATCAACAAATACAAATTGGACTATGTGTGCTTAGGTGCCATTCTATTTTATATGCCTCTCATCCATTTATCTACGTCAGTCATGGCGTTGCAGAAGTTGTTTTTTGCGTTGGAGGGGTCCTTGGTGAGCCAGAGGATGAGTTGAGTGCCGTCAGCATAGGAAATTATGTTGAGTCCGTGGGATCTGACAACGTCTATGGGGGGGGTCATGTAAATGTTGAACAGGGTGGGACTGAGAGATGATCCTTGGGGTACACCGCATATGATGTATTTGGGTGCGGAGGTGAAGGGAGGCAGTCGGATGCTCTGTGTGTGCCCTGAAAGGAAAGAGGTGATCCACTTGTGGGCGTTTTGCTTTATATTGATGTTGTGGAGTCTGTCGATGAGGGTGTGGTGGGAGATGGTGTTGAACGTAGCAGCGAGGTAGAGGAGAATCAGCAGCAATCAGCGCAGTCTCAGTGCTGTGGTTGGCTCTTTATCCTGATTGTGAGGCATCAAGTAGGTGGTTTAGTTCCAGGTATTCGATGAGCTGTTGGTTGATGTTTTTTTTGAGTACTTTGGATGGGTAGTGGAGCAGGGAGATCGGTCGGTAATTTTTGACATCACTGGGGTCGGCCGAGGGCTTCTTTCAGAGGGGTCTGACCTCTGCATGTTTCCATCCATCTGGGAAGGTAGCTCTGGAAATGGAAGTGTTGAGGATGCTAGTGAGCGCGATGCTGATTGAGTTGGTTCAGAGATTGCAGAGATGGTGGGGACAGGGGTCGAAGGGCGCCCCAGAGTGGATGGACGACATGATGGTTGTAGTGGTCTGCATGGTGAGCGGAGACCAGGTGGTTATCGTTCATCTGGTGTTTGCTGATTGATTGAGGTTGTCGAGGCAGGGGGTGGTGGGTTGGGGTAGATCGTTGCTATCTTGCTTTGGAAGTAGTTTGAGAGGGTGTCGCAGAGTTCCTGTGAGGGGTGGATGATGTTCTCTGTGGCTGCCAGGTTGGAGAATTTCTTGCCAATTGTGAAGAATTCCTTTGCATGGTTGGCCTTGATGTAGATGTGGTTGGTGATGACTGCTCTCTTGGATTCCTTGATGCGCAGGTGGTAATCGCTGAGGGCTGCTTTGTGAGCGGCTCTGTCGGAGAGGTCCTTGGTGACGCGCCATTGCTTCTCGAGTCGGTAGCAGTTTCGCTTGGTGTTTTTGAGCTCTGGGGTGTACCAGTTGGCTTGTTTTGAGGTTTTGTTGGTTTTTGCTGGTTTCAGTGGGCCGAATGTGTATATTCATAAAACTGAGTGCCGGAGCACTGCAAAATTAAACAAATCAAAAATATAAAGTTAAAATATCATTGAAAACATTAGAAAAAAGATTTCCCCTAGTATTAAGAAAAAGTAAAATGTGGAAGGTTCTAAGAGAAGGAGATTACCACTGGGATGTGGTTAACGAGCAGGAAGACTGGCTCCAGTGAAGACCCATAAAGGCAATAACCCTGGAGGTTGGACTAATTATATTGGTTTCTTTTTGGTGTGTATAAAAACAGAGAACTACAGTCACCAACCCTCCTTTTACTTCAAACAGAGGGTTCCAAGTTTGTACAGTGTTCAGTGTGGCAGACTGCATGTCTTGTCGAATATAGTACATCTAGACTTTCAGATGCATGGGAGTTGGTACCTTTTGATGCACAGTATTCCAGTAAATAAATTATAGTGAAACCATTTGCACGAAAAGAAGATATTGAATTTGTCATTTGCTAATAGATGCTTTGGTCTCCCATCAGAAGGCACTTGGGAGGGATCTTTCTACCATCAAAGAATTTGGAATTTGCTGGTGTTATTTGAATACAGGATCCTGATAACCTCTTGATGTAGTGAGATTGTATCAAATGCATGATCAAGAACACAGCTAAACCACAGTCTTTCTTGGCTGACCACGTATAAACCATTGATAGCTATGGGTCTTCTGTGAACATACAGTCAGGATCTCCTAACTAATGTTGACTTGATTTTCTTTATAACTCATTAAAAGATAAATAACATCTCCAAAAATGGCAGCTTAGAACCATGTTACCAGTTGTAGGCACTAGCCATTTGTAGACATAACAGGCTGAGGTGCAAAAGACTTCACAACACACTAGAGAGGTCACAAGGCAAATCAGACAGCAGACTCACTCAAGCCCTCAACAAGTCCATTTGACTATGCTGCAATGTTTTTAATGACTGACAGAGCAGTGGAGGACTGAGCATGCATGCATGGTGTCACAAGTTGTAAATAATGATTTGCACATAGATCTTTCTAACTAATACGTCACAAAGTAGGCAAGCACATAAGGGAAAGGTGTTAGATGAACACCTGGAGCATGGTGGCGAGTTGGTGGGGGGAGGTATTTTCTATGTTTAATTCTATGATGCTTTGGTTGGAGACTGTCTGCTTTGAGTTACCTCCAGGGTCCTCCATCAGACCGTACAGCTTGTTTGCCCTGGCTTATTGGCTACCTTGGATCTTGTGACTAAGATGTGAATCTTGATGAGATCAGTAGAAATGCGGAGAAGGGAGACCTCTCAGGATCAGCGGTGTTGTATATCTGATATGAGGTTATACATATTTTTTTTTTTAATTGAACAAGGAAAACAAAAAGAAGAGTGTCAATGAAAGGAAAACGGATAGGAGTAAAGCAATCATATTTTCAGGCACTGATGGTGCACCAACATCAAAGACAATCGAGAAATAGGTGGAAGAGCTGGCTGCAAACAACTCCGTACACTGCATCCTGTAGTGTATAAGCTAAGATATAGGACATTACAGACAGCAGAAATCCATTGGTCACATTTATTCTCTGTACACACCATACCTCGTGAGCATTCTCGAACTCTAGTGGCTGGGGAGTCCAGATCAAATATCCATAATCTTAACACGCACTTCACCGAATTCAAACTGTGATATACAGTGCCGTTTGGGACTTGGAAAGATCAAGTAATATTTCCTTGAAGACCCCTATGCAGCACAATGGGATATCGTGACCACTTAACATGGATCTAAATGCTCGCTGGCAGCTAGTGCAGAGTGCAGTAGTGCAGGAGTTGTGTCCTTGTTGGAGCTATCATGCTTCATCATTTGAATACACAGGCCCTGCGAAAGTTTATTGTTCGTTCTAAATTCATTCTGGAATACTTGTTTATAGCATATTTTGCAGTTGGACAACATTTCAGATCCATTCTAAGGCTAAGCCTCCAAAAGAGGGACTCCATGTGCTACCTCCCTCTTCTCATGAGAAGAATTGCATATACAGCAGTCTACATTTTCATACCTCTCCTTCATGGTTCAGCACCATTGAAGCAAGAAGGTTTTATTATCTACACAGCTTTAAAACAGCCAGCTAAAGAGCACTTAAGCGCTCACTCTCTAAAGAAACTTTTAAGGAATACTGACTGCAGAATTCCTGAGTCTGGTACCTGCATGTAAACCTCAGCATATTCTGCCAATGAAGCCCAGTTCTTAGTTGTCATGTGGGGCAAGAATCATAATCAGCATGAAGATGGAAGAGCCTGAAGATCAACTCACAACAATCAATCTGTGTATGGTAGGGTTCTGTTAGGGCTAGAATATCAATAAACTGTAAGGTGTGTACAGAAATGATTACATACAGCAAACATTTATATTTTCAGTGTCTTTTTCTTCATGTAGTATGGACCTTCACAATGTGACAAATTATGACACAAATCCAGTAAAATTGGTATGGCACAAATGACAAAGAATGAAATTAGCATATTTGCCAGATGATGAAAATATGGAAACCTGAAAAAATGAAAAGCTGCAAGTAGGATAGGAAGTGGTACATTGGTACAGTCATAAAAATTGAATTTTTTGAATATTGATGTTTTGTCGCTTATCGTAATTCCAATATATATTTTTAAAGTTTGATACCAAAAAAAAAAAACTTCACTTGTTAAACCTTACCCATACAGAATCAACCGTGTCAATTCAAGGTGATTATCGATCAGGTAGCTGTTGCATGGGGATTCTGCTGTCTCTTGAAATAGGCAACTCTTGATAAATGGTTCAAACTATGAGTTCTCTTAGAAAACAAATTGGTGACATCCAACCAAGTACAGGAACAATAATGTAACTCCAGTACTGCTGAAACCAACAGTAGAGTTAAGTGAAGGACATGTTCACATTTATCTCCAGCTTTTGGATGACCAGAATAAAAACCAGCTGACAGTGTTGAACGCAGCAGTGTGCTTTTGTAGCCGGAGCACCAGGAAGTGTGCTGGGAAGAGAGATTTTGCATTTGGACTGCCCATCATTCTCATGATCTTGGGGTCTGTCCTAGGATTACTGAGTAAATACAGATTTTAAAAAATCCTTTCACTCCCTTTTACACTGCATGCTTTATAGGCAGATATCCGCCAGTCAGCCTAGTCTAACAACAAAAAAACAAAAGCTGCAGCTTTGTTTGTGGACTAATTTTAGCATGGTTGCTGCTAAGATTGTAGCTTGGCTCATGCTTCTTTTCTTTTTTTTACTTAGACATTTCTTATTGCATAGTTTGTCATTTATCCCCCTTACACAGAGAGAACAAAAAAACATAATATCAATGATCATACATAGCATAGTATCACATCCTAAAAACCACATATTTGAATTTTTCGTGGCAGGATTGCATACAAAACTGTTCCATTATATCCCTACCAAATAAAGGAAAAACAGAGAAAAGGCAGGAAAAAAATCATTTATACTACCAGAATGCAAGTTTCATAGTATAAATCAGTATTAAGCCATACCAAGCTCTATCATTTTCTATAAGATCATAATCCCATGGTAACCCTCAACTACGTCACGACTCCTTCAATTTTGTTGTTCTGCAATCCAGTCGATAAGGGGAGCCCATATTTGTTTCCCTTTCACCCTGGCTTTCTTCCTCTTACGAGAGTTTAACAATATTTCTAAATTATAAATTGCCAGAAGTTGCGCAAACCATTGCTGGAAAGAGGGTGGAGACGGATCGAGCCAGGCAGAAGCTATGCATAAACGGTACACCGCCATAGAAACAAACAAAAAGAGCTGGGCTGAGCTGGGGACCTCCTCTCTATGAATACTCAAAAGAATGAGCTGGGGAGAAAGGATTATTTTGAGCTTCAGACTGTTCTCAAGAAATGTACTTATCTCTGATTTAAACACCTCTAAAATAGGACAGCTCCCAAACATGTGTACCAAGTCTGCCTCCCCCATCCCCCCCATTTAACGATCTTCTGGAGGTATAGTATAGGTCAAAGATGGTTTTATAATGTTGAGCCGCTAAGTTTGCTGACAATAATATAGAATGACCTAGTTCCAGTGATTCCAGAAATGATCTTTCTGTGGCCCCCAACTTCCCATGCCATTTCAGAGACTGTTTCTCCACATCATCCTTCAAGAGAGAATTTAGAACCCAATATGTCTCACCATTCAAAAATGTTGTCCCTCTCACCAATATATCCATTCGTTCTATTCTAGGGAACACCTGAGGTCCCCCTCCCTTCTTGATTAGGTTATCTCGAACTAGCAGATATTTAAAAAGTCCCTTTGACTGAGCTCAAATGTCTATCTTGATTCCTCGAAGGTGATAAAGCCCAGTTCATTATAGAAATCCCCAAGCCTGCATAGACCCTTGCTTTTCCATCCCAACATGTAAGAATCACAGAAGATACCCGGGATACAGGGATTGTCATATACCGGAGTGTAAAAATTATATGTTATGTTAATATATTTTTAAATCACTCGTTTACCCTGGGGTGTCTCGGCTCTAACTCTGCAAGAACATAAACCGACACTTTGAATATGCTATTGAAAAGCCAGGTTTTCAGGGGTTTTCTGAATGGCAGCAGCGAGGGAGCAGACCTGATGTTTATCAATAAAAGGTTCCAGTGCTTAGTAGCTCCTGAAACAAAGCTGCTTCCTCCCCATTTTGCTTTTTTAAATCTGCAGGAAATAACTCTTTTAGTTCCTCTTGATCGAAGATTTTTGCTGGGTTCAAACCAAGAGAAAGCCTGTTTTAAATATTCAGGGCCAATATTGTGCTAAGCCTTATATGCTATACACAGTGTTTTGAATTTGATGTGGTTCCTAATCGTCAGCCAGTGGAGCTCCTTGATTGCCTTAGTGGCCGAGTGATATTTATTGAGGCCTAGGAGTAATCTGTCAGCGGCGTTTTGCAAGACTTGCAGTTTTTCAGATATTGTTCTTTAAGATTGATGTACAATCTGTTACAGTAATCTATCTTGGATAACACTAGCTATGAATTACTGTTTTCCTAGTGTTGGTGGGAATAAATGGGTGTGGAAGGAGGAGGAGAAGACAGAGTTGATTTGTTTACTAAAATTCAATTAATCATCGATTATCACCCCTAAGCTTTTAACCTTTACAGTTAGGGGTGGGAGAGGACCCATTTCTGAGGGCCAGCTTGTGGGGGTCCAAAATTGAGGGCTGTTCCCAAAGAGGATGACCTCGGTTTTGTCCGAGTTTAATTATAGGCAGTGCTTGACCATCCAAACTCCAATTTCTCTCATACAATCATGCAGCTGAGAGCTTGTGGAATTTACATCGTTAGAGGCTGACAACTTAATTTGTGTGTCGTCTGCGTAGGAAGTGAGAGAAAAACCGAATGATGGAATTAAAGAGGCTAGTTCATAATTTTGTCAATGATCTTCGCAGGAAATGGTAGCCTGGAGTACGGGCAATAGTTGGCTGGATCTTCTCGATCCAGATTTGGTTTCTTTAGAAGGAGGAGCATTGAAGCCTTCTTCCAGATGGTGGGGAAGAATCCGGTCGTAAATATAGAATTGAACATGGTGGTCAGAGTTATCGCTATAGGCTCTGGAACCTATTTTAGCACAGATGGTGGGCAAGGATCATAGGGAGATCCTGATTTTATAGAATAAATAAGCCCCTCCACCTGTTTAGTGATCACTGGGACAAATTCGACCAAGCAAGCTAGAATAGAGTTGTTTTGGATAGTAGGTTTGCAGACATGGTCAGGATTGTGTAAGGAGACATTACTACCTGCTGATGAGTGAGTGGTTGTGAATAAATTGTAAATTTGACCTACCTTATTGCAAAAATGCTGGACAATGGCGTCACAGAACGATTGACTACAGTTGGTTCCTTTATTTTATTTTTATCGGCCCAACCCAAGTTTCCTTCGCAATGCTGCCCAGATTTTATAGGCTCCCTGCATGGTCTTCAACCTTGTTTTTAAAAAAATAGCTGGGTTCTATCTCGCCTCTGCGCCAAGAATCAATTCAAACACCGAGGGAATTTCTTACATCCCATAACCCGTCCCCTCCCCCTCTTCGATTAAAGTGACCAGATATTGCAACGTCGAAGCCCAGTAATACATTTTAAAATTTGGGACTGCCCAACCCCCTCTTTCTTTTGGAAGAGGCAAAAACGTGAGGGTATCATTTTTCCAAAATTCAAGTGGTATAGATTGGAAAAGATATAACATTTTGGGCATAAACATCACCTTGACAACATTACTCCTGCCAATTATAGTCAAGTGCAGATTATCCATCCTAGAGAAGTCTTTACTCTCATTTTCAATAATAGCAGACAAGTTATTCTCCATTATTTGGTCAATCTCAGCAGAGATACTAACCCCCATGGTACACCACCTTTCCAACCACTGACGTGTCACCGGCCTGTTTATTGCTGTTGATAACCAGCTAGGTTTTATCCCTGTTTAACGAGTACCCAGAGAACCTCCCAAAGTTGCTAGTCTCTTTTTCAATTTTGAATAAAGCCATAGCTGAATCTGGGGTCACTATGGCTATATCGTCAGCATAAGCCAACACTTCTGTGTCCCACCCATAATATCGCATTGGTGGGATACCAATATTATTCTTCAGTTTGCGTATTATAGGATCTATATGTAAGGCAAATAACAATAGAGAACATGGACACCCTTGCCTTGTTCCCTATTGAATCACTATTTGTTCAGAGTACCCTCCCATTAATGCTATCTTAGCTGTGGGATTGCAATATAACACTTTTGCTGCTTTAATGTACCTAGGCCCTATATCAAACCTGCTCATTACAACCCACAAATATTGGCAGAAGACCCTATCAAAAGCTTTTTCAGCATCTAATAAAACCAGTGCCATAGGGTCTCCTGCAACCGCCGAGGGATCCAAAAGGGTGATTACTCATTGTATGTGATCAACGGTCCCACTCCCTGGAAAAAAGCTGTGTTGCCTAGGGGAGACACCCTTACCAATTTTACATGACAGTCGGCTCGCTAGTACTTTTGAATATATTTTTAATGTTGCTGTTCCTCAGCGTAATAGGACAATATGACCCTGGAGGGTTTTTGGGGGGAAAGACTACAATATTTGCGGTTACCCATGAAGCAAGGGAGTCAAACATTCATAAATGCCAATGAACAGATCCGTCAGGAATGCCCCTAATTGAGTGGAAAACACTTTATAAAACTCTCTAGAAATCTTATCAACACCCACTGCTCTCCCTAATGGGAAACTTTTAATAGCCTTCAGGATTTCTTCTGCCATGATGATAGCGTCTAGTGATGCTTTATCTGAGGCATTAAATTGTAAGAAGGGGATCGCCTACAAATACTGTATCATCTTATTGACCCCTGTTTTACATCTTCACTGTACACATCTTGGTAGTACCTTCCACAAATCACCCTTATACCCTCATCACCTTGGGCGACCTCAATTTCCTTATATATCCTTGTGATGTTTTTTGCCGGACTCTGATAGCAAAAAGATGACCCCTCCCCCCCCATTCACTATATTCATAGCTATCCTTCTTCCAAGCGGTATACTTCTCAGCAGCCTTTCTTGCAGAAATCTCAGTTATGGGAGATTTAGCCAGTGCAACATTGTGATATGCTTCCGCCAGCTCTACCCCATCTAATACTGCTTTTATTAGTTTGGATTCAGCATCAGCCGAGATTTCATACAGTGTCTCCATCAGTAGTTTTATCTTTCCTTTTCCGGTTCAGACTAAATTTAATTGTTTCCCAACGTACACCTGCCTTAAAGGCATCCCAGATTATACCAGGAGGGGCACTACCCCTATTTTCTTCCATGAATATTGGTATCCATTTATCCATACGTTTGTCATCATCATCGCTTAGTAAAGCACGCTCAAATGTCCAGTTTAGTTCTGCTCTAACCTTCCCATGAAATGTTATTTTTATAACCAGGGGATTATGTTCTGAGATGACCCGAGGACGTTTATTCACCTTACAATTTTGTATCAAACCATAAGTTATAAAAAAAATCTAGGTGGGCATGTTTCCTGTGTGGGGCCGAAAGCATGTGAGCCCTGGATCTGAGGCCATCATATTGCTCCACACGTCTGTTAACCCTTGATCTCTCCCTATTTGATATAAAGCTTTAAACACCTGGGGTTTGCATCCACCATAAAAATAAATTCCAGCTTCCTACAAACCACCCTGTAAATTAATATTAAAATCACCGCAAACTATGATTGAGGTAGGCCATAGTGCCATTTCTTTATTCAGCCAATCAAACACCCCTGGGTCCAAAGCATACACTGAACACAATGTAAAAACCCCTCCTGGATAGCAACACTGGGTAATCACCCATCGCCCGAGACTATCAGCATGGGTTTGCAGAAGCCTGAGCCAATTTTTCCGTGCTAGTATGGCCATCCCTCGTGGCCTTGTCCCTTGAGTTGTGAATTACGGCACAACCCAACGCTTCCAGAAGATTCTTACTTCCCCCTTCGACGTGTTTCCGGAAGACACACAATCTCGTCTCTTAATATCTGTAAATCTACAGCCACCCTTTGTCTCTAAGCCCTGGCATTAACATTTAATGTGGCTATGGAAATCTTACCTGTAACAAACTATCTGCAAAATTCACCAACATAGAACCCAGCAGTTCCCAGCCTTATAATTCTTCCATTTTTCTATTGTGTGTTTCCATAGCTTTACCAACCCCACCACTGTTATACCTCTCTTTCTGTATTGTAGCCCATCCTTCACCAAACCCCCTCCCATCTCCAGGCCCCTCCCCAACCACGAACCCTCTGCTCCCTCATAGCCCCTAGCCCCCAACCACTCTCCCCACCCACAACCGTGAAGCAGTCAGGCTGGATGTGGCCTAAGTGATGGTTCATGAGGCCGCCCTGGCGCTCCCCTCCCAGTTGGCCTACTAAGATATAAGGAGAATAAATTAATCATTTCTAGATTTTTCCTTTCTTTAGGAGTGCAATCACACATCATATACATCATCATAATTACAGTGACAAAGAGAATCCGACAAGTCATCTCATGTTTCTCGTCATACCCTGATTGCCAGCTTGGCTCATGCTTCAATGTCCACTTGAAGAGAGGTCTGGGAGGGAATGGGCTCAATCTAGTTATTCCTATAAACATATCTCAGCCATTCACAGGTAAACACAGCATTGTGGTTATTGGGATGATCACACTTCGCAAGTTAGACCAGAAAGTTCTCGAGACCAAGGACACCAAGGGCACAGTTCTTTAGCGGTTCCTCATCGCTGCCTTCAGTTAAGAGATTTGCTAGAATTTAAACTTTAGAGAAAAGTTTCAAAAGCAGAATGCAGGGCTTTTTAGTTGTCAGTGCAGTCTGTTATTTTAGTCCTGTTGGTCCCTTTTTACAATCAAGATTGCTTGTCACCGGATGCCAGTAAGGGGCCTTGTCTGTATGGTCATGAATCGGGGAAACTTGAGAGCTCTGCCAGTGGGAATGTGTTGCGAGAGCCACTATTTGATGTTCTGACTGGTGCACTCTGAATAATGGAGACCTGTCCTGGGCCAAATAAAATACCTACTTGTCATTTGTAGTATAGTGTCAAGATTCTACCTCACCAATAAAGAATCAGTGGTGTACCTATGGCTTCCTATTAAAGAAGCCTTGAAGACCTGCAATTGGCTGTTATTTAGTGCTTTCTTCCAGGAAATTTACATCAGAGGGCCAAGTTCATTTTGCTATTATTAAAACCTGTGACCCAGTGAACAGTTGTTAGGAGAAGAAGCGTCCAAGAGACCTTTCCTCTCAAACCCAATGGGAATCAATGTATGATGTTAAGTGCCAGGCTCTGCTAGGAGATCCGGCCAGTGTACAGCAAGTTCATGTAGGATGTGAGTGACCCTCCTTTTCATAGCACAGATGTCACTGTACAGATGCCAACCATGACGTGCACCAACCACACTGTGGCATCCATGTGCAGCACACTTGGAAGGATGTTGATGCTACTGTGTTTTTAATGTTGGGCTCCTGCCTTCCAGGCCTTTTCTGTAGTGTAGGTTTGTATACCTCTACACACTGCATGGTATGACAGTACTTGTAGCTAACATAGTGGATGTCTTGTAACAGGTTGTGTCTAAGTGAGCATCTCCAAAGACTTTATTCCAGTGCTTGCACAACATGCAGCTATGTTTGACATTTTTATTTAGGTGTTGAGAATAAAAATCTAAAAGGAACGATTATGTCCAGTTTTTGGGAGCCTTCTTCTGTTGACCCTGCTCCCTGTTGACTCGAGCAGAGTGACACTGCTCTCGGTATTTAAACGGTTCTACTTTGGAGGTGTTTTCAGTCTGTTTTATTTTCTTATGCCTCCTAGTCTAAAGAACTAGGATTTAGGAGAAGGATTGGCTTAGCAGCCAGAGCTGCCGCCTTTGGAACAGGAAACCAGGTTCAAGTCCTGGCATCTGTCAACATTCTGTGATAAATAATAGACACATTTCATAATTAACTGTGCCTAAAATGAAGTTAAAAAAGAATCAGACCTCTTATAATGTAATGTGGTGCTCATGTTAAGCGCTCTAATACCCTACGTTTGTGCTGTATAAAACTGCAAAAAAATGCAAAGTGCTGATCAATGCAGAAGAGAACTGATATGAGACAAATTACTCTCTAGGATCAAGTTAGCCCTCCCCACCCCCCCCTTCTGACCCAAGCCACTTGCCAATTTTCTCACAAGGCGTAAGAGCTCTCTGCTCCTGTATTGCAGGGTGGGGTGTTCAGATGGCAGGTTTTGAATGCTGTTATTATTTCAGAGATGTTGTTGTTTCTAGTCTCTCCTGTTTGTAGCATGTTAAGGCTCTTGGTGTTGGTCGAATATCTGCTAACCAAAGTTGCCATCATTGTCTTTTGTGTAATGGTTCTTTGAGGCAGAATGGAGTTGTTGGCATCTGTAGAACCTCTTGTTGCGGTGGTTACTTCATGGGACATGGGTAGTTTTTGACATGGGTCATTATTGATGAGTCTTTGGTTAGCTTCTTCCTTTAGGCTTGAAGTTATATCAGGTGGAGTTAGGCTTTAGTACAGAGCTTATACTTGGTGGGACATGGGTCATTTTTGACATGGGTTATTCTTGATGATCCTTTGGTTATATTAATCTTTTAGGCTTGATGATTTGTCAAGTGAAGGAAGTCTTTAGTGCAGAGGTCTTACTTCATGGGACATGGGTAATTTGATGATGAAGTGGGTCCATTCCCATGTATTGTTCAATGAGCTGTTCACATAGGTTTAGAGGCATTCAGTCTAGCGATTGGGCGACAGTGAAGGGAAATGAAACCATGCATGATCAACGTCTAGATTGTAGCCACAACTAAGCTTAACCCATATGCTCAGGAAAATATAATGCTTTCTACGCTTTTTTTACACTGAGTGTTCTTCTTAGGAGTAGGACTTTCCGAGGGATGTATTATAACTGATAGCCTAACATTCCCCTATTCTAGATCATACACAGAACTGAATACCTAAAGAGCAAGTTTGTATCAATCACATTGAGGAAAGCAAGATATGGATCTGCAGAAATAGGGTGAAAGTGGTTGGTGACTGCTTTTTGGATTCTCTGTAGTTTCCAAAGTATTAATGGGGAGAGCGCTAATACAATGGTAGCTTGGGTGTTTTCCAGGAACCCAAGGTATAGGAAAATTTGACAAAAGCATCTCATAATTTTGGATATCTGTTTCGTCACTTGATTTACTTGTGTGCTAAAGGCTATTTTGGAGTCCATTATTGGCCCAAGTTCTTTGGAGTGTGTGGTACAAGGGTCATATGGGTGGTCCTAGTTCAAGAAGCAATCTAGTGCATTGGTGGTGGGCTGTCTAGTTTCTACATGCAAGAATCTCAGTTTTTGCATTATTGAACTTTGTGCTCAGACTTGAGGTGCTCGTGGATCAGTTGCTTGAAGGCATTTCCCCGGGGTGGCAGTCAATGTTAGACATTAAGAATGATTTGTGTCTTGGCATAGTTATCGCAGGTGAAATTAGGAGAATGTCAGTGTGAATAGTGGACTGAGGTATATATTAAACACAAGTGTAGCAATTTTTGAGCAGTGTTTGAGCAGTGAACAAACTGTGCGCCTGATTCTAGTTCCAATTAAAGGTACAGAATATAGCACGCTCTTCACATGCAAATAATATTGCTCTGTCTAGATCTTGCATCCTCAAATTGGAAGATGTCTCAAAAATCGTTCTCTTTATTCATAATATACGGCATGAAAAAACGATTGTGTACTTAAAAGTTTCTAATTGTCTAATCTACTATTTCCTTCAAATGACCGTCAGAGAGGTCGAGGTGCGGAGGGGGTGGGTGTTCCAGGCTTTGGCTGCGAGATAGGAGAATGAGCATCCTCCGCTGCGGCAGTGGCATATGAGAAGGATCTGCACGAGGTGTGCGAAGTGGTGGTTCCTGGGGGACATTGGAAGTGTGACCAGTGGTTCAAGTAAGCGGGTCCTTGGTTGTGGCATCTCTTCTGGACCGGGAGCCAGTAGAGGTCTTTCAGATGCTGGGTGATGTGGGTTTTCTTGGGCAGATTGAGGATCAATCTGGGGGCTGCGTTCTGGATCATCTGGAGTCTTTGCATGAGTTCGGTGTTGATGCCTGCATAGAGTTTGTTGCCGTAGTGCAGTTGGCTTGGGATGAGGGCATGCGTTACTGACATCCTGGTGCTGATGGGGAGCCACTTGAAAAGCTTGCGGATCATGCAGAGCGTGTAGAAGCAGGCTGCAGAGACCGCATTGACCTGACTTTTCATGGAGAGTTTGCTGTCTAGGATGATGCCGAGGTTGCAGGCGTGGCCTTTCGGCGTGGGGGTAGGTCTGAGTTCCGACGGCCACCAAGAGTTTTTCCAGAGGGCGGTGTGTTTGCCGAAGATAAAAACTTCCATCTTGTCCGTGTTAAGTTTTAGGCAGTTGTCCTTCATCCATGCTAAGACATCTTTCATGCAGATGTGGAAGTTGGTTTTCTCTTTCCGAAGGGCTCGGCAGAGAGGGATAGAACGAGCTGTGTGTCATCGGCTTAGGAGATGATGTTGATGTTGTGCGTTCTGATGATGTCTGTGAGTGGAGTCATATAGACGTTGAAGAGTGTTAAGCTGAGGGATGAGCCTTTGGGAACGCCGCAGATGTTGTGCTTGGCTTGCGATATGAAGGGAGTAAGGCAGACTTTCTGGGTGCGTCCTATGAGAAAGGATGCCATCCATCTGAGCGCATCGTCTGTTATACCAATCTGGTGTAGGTGATCGATGAGTGTGTGGTGGGAGACCGTGTCGAAGGCGGCGGAGAGTCAAGCTATATTAGGGCGGCTGATTCTCCTCTGTCTAGTAGGGTGCGGATGTCGTCTGTTCCGGCGATCAGAGGTCTCTTGGTGCTTTGTGTATATATATATATACACACAAATGTGTGTGTGTGTATGTGTATGTTTCTCTGCTTCTATACATGATATATACACCTATATACATATAGCTGTATATATCAGGTATATATACCTAACATATATATAACAGCTGCCTGAAGCTCAATGCTGAGAAGACAAAAGTCCTCGTTCTCTGTACCACCCCTTCTGCATGGGACAGCACCTGGTGGCCGACTGCCCTCGGAAGCCCACCTACCCCCTCAGACCACGTCAAGTACCTCAGCATCGTACTCGACTCATCACTCACCATGAACCGACAAGTCAACGCCGTCACCTCCAGCTGCTTCAACACCCTCTGCATCCCCCGCAAGACCTTCAAGTGGATCCCCCCTGAGTCAAGGAAGACAGTCACCCACGCACTCATCCCCAGCAGACTGGACTATGGAAACGCACTCTACACTGGCATCAACAAGTCCCTACTCCACAAACTCCAGACAATACAGAACACCGCCGCCAGACTCGTCCTCGGCATCCCCCGACACGAACACATCAGCCAACACCTACGAAGTCTCCACTGGCTCCCCGTAGAGAAAAGAGTCACTTTCAAAATCCTCACTCACGCCTACAAATGCCTACACAACAACGGGCCCAAATACCTCAACGACAGAATCAACTTCCACGTACCCAAAAGAAACCTCAGATCTTCCAACCTCGCACTGGCCGAAACCCCGCGCATCCACAGAG
Organism: Calotriton arnoldi; assembly: GCA_963921515.1. Taxonomy (NCBI): domain Eukaryota; kingdom Metazoa; phylum Chordata; class Amphibia; order Caudata; family Salamandridae; genus Calotriton; species Calotriton arnoldi. Next base: position 186,056 of record CAWUFW010005076.1, on the reverse strand, counting down.
CCAGAGCAGGCGGAAGATCCTTCTCTCACATTGTAGCCAAGACCTGGAACGAGCTACCGGCAGACATCAGACGCGCCCCTTCCCTGAACACCTTAAAGAAGACCCTCAAGACCTGGCTCTTCGGCTAAACAGATCTGCGGACCCCCCTCCCCTCAGCGCCTTGAGACCCTCACGGGTGAGTAGCGCGCCTACAATTCCCTGATTGATTGATTGATTGAGTAGATACATAATAATCCACAACGTCTGCACCAACAAACACCATGACTGAAAAGCCATCAATCATAAAGAGGACATAAACTGCTCCACAGATGCTTCCTCACTGATCATTGAGCACATGAAGGGCAGCGGATCAAGCACAGGATTGTATGTCCGTGCCTGGCCGTTTATACTTGCTGAAACTTTACTTTGCAGCCTCCAGCCCAAGCTAATGGTATTCTGCATTGTTTTTAAACTGTAACAGAGCACACGTTGTGTATTTTTAGCCCCACTGCTTTAAACTGTACTAGTCCTGTATTTCTTTAATAGTTGAAGCACTTACTTACCGCGCTGTGTCCCCTGTTCCCGCATTCGCCTACCTACAGTGCCTGCTTTCCGGTCCACCGCAGCTTACGCTGATTGTGTGGAGAAAGCATTACGGCTCCACTTCCGGTTAGGCGCGTGTCAGCGTTCTAGTGTTGCTCTCACTCCCGGTCATAAGACCGATGCTGCGACGGACGCGCAGCGGACGCGGGCATCGGGTGTGCCGCTGGCGCGCTGAAGGCGCACCTAAGGCAAGCTTGTCTGCGCCCGTCCGCGCCTGGTCGTCGCCAGGAGCCAGGGCCCCTGGCTCTTCTAAGGTAAAAAATAAGGCCATTCACCACCTTTGTTACTCAGCAGCTACCTTACATCATATACGAACACAGCATAAGACCAGTCCTACACAACAACTCCAATGTTCAAATAGCTATCCACATTCCTTGGAGGGCCCCGTGGCATGCTACAAATGTCATTTTCAAAGTAACTACGTTTCTGGGTAATTCACGGGGAAGAGCCCTTCCCCTAACACAGCTGAGCATGAGCTTAAAAGCTTCCTCTGCAATGTTAGGTCGCTACCTAAACATGCAACGGAAATATGGGACACAATCACCTCCCGGTCTCCGGATATCTGTTACTTAACAGAAACATGGCAAAATCCCTCCAATCTCCCAGCTATTGCACTAGCAATCCCAGAGAATTATAAACTTATTAAACTTGATCGAGGCGTAAAAACGGGTGGTGGCATTGCCATAGTTTTTAAAAACACTATTAATGTGACATGGATCACAACATTCCTCTCCGACACTATGGAGTTAGGTATCTTTAAAATAAAAGTCTCTGCAACAGATAGTTGGAATGGAGCCTTAATATATCGCCCCCGGGGTCCAAGACCAACTTTAGTCAACAGCTGGTGGAAAAAATAGCCACATATGTCCTAGCCTCAAAGAAATTCCTTCTCCTTGGCGATTTCAATTTCCATGGGGAAGACCTCGCCAATCTGGAAGTAACAAAACTACTAACGGACCTTGAGACTCTGGGACTCTCCCAAAAAATTGCGGGCCATACACTTGATCTACTATTCTCCAACTTTGACTGTTGGATTGTAAGGCTCCACTACCTCTCACATGGACAGATCATCATCTAATCCTTTTTGATGTACAGTCCTCTCATCCCCGGTCTAAAACCAGGAACAGTAGACTAGCAGGTGACACCTACAGACCATGGCATAAACTCACTGTGGAATCCTTTCAGGAAGTTTTCCATCTAAACCTGCCACAAAATAATCGAATGGTCTCGGAGCTATTGGAGTCTTTTAACTCTGCTCTGACGGCTGCATTGGATATGACCATCCCCCATAAAATCTGTCGTTCTACCCATCATCGACCCTCGGCCCCCTGGTACACACCAGAGTTAAAAACTGAAAAATCAAAATGTAAGAATTTAGAGCGGCGCTGGCGTAAGAGCAAGAGCCCCAGAGACAAGGATTTGTACAGGCAAACGCTGACCTGCTACCACCACAACATCAAACCACCAGGCGTAGCTTTATTATCAATCAAATCAACCGGGCAGGTAACTCTTCCAAAGCCCTTTTTAATATAGTCCATGACTTTATCTCACCCTCGGCATGCTCACAGTCTCTGCCTGAATCTCAAAATTTCTGCGAGTCGCTGGCCAATTTCTTTCAGGACAAAATTTCCAATATTTATTCAAAACTTCATATTGTCCCTCATCAAGACCCAGAGACCTCTACTTCTAAGCCAAAGCAGCCAACAACTACCTCTCACATTTTAGAGAGTTTTGACCCTTTCTCACTGGAAGAAATCCATAGCTCCTTGAAATCAGCGAAATCTGGCTCCCCGCTGGATACCTGTCCACCCAAAACAATGTCTCTGCTGGCCACTCTTTGCTCCCCAGGGTTCGCAGAGATTTTTAACTGTTCAATCAAAACAGGTACCATCCCGCCAGAATGGAAGACGGCCTGTGTACGTCCCATTCTAAAAAAACCTTCTTTGGATCAGCAATCGCTAAGCAACTATCGCCCTATATCCTTATTACCTCTTTTGGGTAAACAGCTCGAAGGTCTTATTAATAAGCAACTCAGTTCTTATCTTGAACTTAATCATATCCTTGACACTTCCCAATTTGGCTTCCGCCCATGCCATAGCACCGAGACAGCGCTTCTGGCAGTAACTGATTCTCTACGTCTGGGAGTGGATGCAGGAAACCCAATGATACTTGTATTTTTGGACCTCTCCTCAGCCTTTGACACCATTTCTCATTTGAGGCTGATGGAGAGGCTACAAGAAATTGGCATTCAGGGTCTCGCATTAAAATGGCTCCAACATTTCCTGACGGATAGACATCAAACTGTCACCTTGGGCCCTTATTCCTCACGTAAAATAATCCTAGATAAGGGCGTGCCGCAGGGCTCATGTCTGGGCCCCACCTTGTTTAATATCTCTATGGCTCCTTTGGCTGGGATCGCAGAGCGCTTTGGCTTTGATATAATATCATACGCTGACGATACCCAGATGATGTTTACGACAGGCCATGACTTGGTGGCAGAAAAAGAACGGTTTTCCTCAGGCATGTTAGCCATCTCAGACTGGATGAATGAGAACTATCTCCAGCTGAATGCAGATAAGACCGAGATCATGCTGTTCGGTAAAGCCCCTTCCATCTGGGCTGATGATTGGTGGCCGCAGCAACTGGGGGCCTCCCCTGTGCCCAATCAAGCAGTAAAGAATCTGGGGATAAAATTGGACCAAGCCTTAACTATGAGAGAGCATATTCTGGCCACCACGGGCTCATGCTACCATTACCTATGCCTATTGTGCAGAATCTTCCCTTACCTTCCTATCTCCGCACGGAGAACGTTGGTTCAGGCTATAGTAATAAGCAGGCTGGATTATGGCAACGCCCTGTTGGCCAATGTCAGTGAAACACTGATTTCTAAACTTCAGGTTGTCCAAAATACAGCAGCAAGGCTTGTGCTCAACTGCCCTTCTGGCACCTCTTCAGCGCCTCTGCTGAAAGAACTACACTGGTTGCCTGTGAAGAAACGCGCTCATTTTAAAATCTGCTGCCTCACATACAATGCCTTAAAGGGCAAAGGCCCATTCTACCTTCAGAAAAGAATAAAAGCATATGCCCCCTGCCGTAATCTAAGATCTGTCTCGAAAGCATTGTTGTGGGTCCCCCGCATCCGCCTTACACGCAGCGGTGGAAAGGCTTTTTCCTATCTCGCCCCATGTACTGGAACAAGCTCCCTCTTCACGTACGTTCTTGTCCAAACTACTGTAAATTTAGGAAAAAACTCAAAGCCCACCTATTTTAATAACATCCTCATCGATTCCTGTCTTTGATCCACAAGCAGCGCCGAGATGCCCTAGGGTGATTTGTGCGCTATATCAAGTCGATTTAACATTAACATGAACATCCAAATCAACACCAACAGCAAAACCACTGTCACCCGTGCCTACCGACCGCCGGCCCCCGCCCTCCTTTCTGCAAAGACATCGCAGATTTCATCGCAGTACTAGCCATTCACTCGGATGACTTCCTCTTCCTAGGGGACCTCAATTTTCACCTGGAGGATCCCTCCGACACCAACACCACCATCCTACTCGTGACCCTAAAGAATCTTGGACTCTCCCAACTGGTAATCAACCCCACACACACAGCAGGACACACACTGGACCCAATTTTCTCTGCCAGCAACAAAATCACCTTTAGCCATGTCAGTGAAATAACCTGGTCCGACCACTCCATAGTACACTTCCACATCACCACCACCACCAAGCCCCTGAACAACCTCCCAAGCACCCCCCACAGGAGCTGGAGCAAAGTATCAGGGGACCTCTGGTCACAAACCCTAGATGCAACACCACCTCCCCCCTGCCACAACCCGACGTAGCAGTTGGAAACTTCAATACCTGGATCTCTCAATGCGCTGAATTAGTAGCCCCCCTCAAACCCCCAGCCCCCACAAACCCCCTCACAGAGCCACTTGGTTCACTGATGAACTCATCAACACCAAACGCAACTGCAAGAAACTAGAAAGGACCTGTCACACCAACAAGACCCCTACCAACAGGGAAACACTCAAAAAAGCCCTAAACAAATACCACTCACACTAAAAAATGCCAAGAAAGAGGCCCTCAACAACCGACTAAATGCAAGCTCCAATCACAGCAAACAACTCTGTAGCATTGTCAAAGAGCTTACTAACCCAGCAGCAACAGTGAACACCATCACCCCTTCCCAGGACCTCTGCGACGCCCTCGCAGAATTCTTCCACAACAAAATTGCAGATATATACACACACACTTCGACCCAACACCTCCTCTTGAAACCCTCAGTGCACTATACACAATAAATAGCAACACCCCTACCACCATCTCTACCTGGGAACCTCTCACCACGCAGGCCACCACCACCCTCATGTGCTCCATGCACTCCAGAGCCCCTAGGGACCCGTGCCCTCACCACATGTTCAGCAAAGGAACCAGAGCCATCAGCAGGGAACTCACCCTCATCTTGAACACCTCCATCTCAGAGGCCTGCTTCCTCACTGCTTGGAAGCACGCGGAAATCAAACCACTTCTAAAAAAAACATCTTCAGACCCAACGGACCTCAAAAAATGCTGCCCTATCTCGCTTCTTTCTTTCACAGGCAAAGTCATGGAAAAAGCTATCATCATCCAACTAACCTACCATCTCAAAACCAACAGGCTCCTGGGTCCCTCAGAATCCCGTTTGGGCTCCAACCACAGCACAGAAACCACCCTCATAGCAGCCACAGCTGACATCAAAGCCCTCATGGACAAGGGCAAAACCACTGCCCTCTCAGCGGCTTTCAACACCATATCTCACCATACCCTCCCCCATGGCCTCCACCAGAAGGGCATCCAAGCAGAGGCCCTCAAATGGATCACGTCCTTTCTCACAGGACGAACCAAAGCACCCTTCGCCTCAGCTCAAAAAAACATCATCTGCGGAGTCCCCCAAGGCTCCTCTCTCAGCACCACCATCTTCAACACTTACATTGTCCGCCTAGCCACCCTGGTGAAATCCCACTAAATGTACATCATATCCTACGTGGACGACACCCAACTTATCCTGTACCTCTCCTCAGAACCTGCCAACACAGAAGCCAATTTCCACAGGTGCACGAGCAACATAGCAAGCTGGATGTCGAACAAATGCCTCAAACTGAACACCAACCAAAACCAAAGTGCTCATCTTTGGGAGCTCTGCCTCCCCTAGGATCTCACCTGGTGGCCCACCGAAGTAGGCCACCCTCCCGAATCCACAGAGCACGCAAAAAAAGTAGGCATCATTCCTGACAGCAACCTATCCATGAAAAGACAGGTGAATGCTGTCGCCTCAGCATGCTTATACATCCTCCGCATGTTGAAACAAATTGTTCCCCACAGACACCAGGAGCACCATCACCCAGGCCCTCGTCACCAGCTGCCTGGACTAAGGCAATGCCCTTTATGTAGGATAAACGCTCATCCCCAAAACAGGCACCAAACTATACAGAATGCTGCAGCAAGACTTGTCCTTGACCTCCCAAGACGAACCCACCTGTTCCTTCACCTCAGAGCTCTGAACTGGCTCCCCATCAACAAATGCTGCCACTTCAAACTCCTAACCCACACGTACAAAGCCCTATACAACAAGGGCCCAGCTTACCTCAACCAGAGAGTAAACTTCCTCCAGCTCACCAGACTACTCCTCTCCTCCTCCCTCCTCCTCGCCCACTCCCCCCATATCCGCAGATGCAGAAGGCGGGCCGATCCTTCTCCTACCTCACACCCTAACTCTGGAACGACCTCCCCCTGGACCTGCGATCGACGACAACCCTACTAGAATTCAGAAGGAGTCTAAAGACTGGGGCTTGAACATCAAACTTGAAGTCATCGGGGGGAGGAAGGGTTTTGTTTTTCTTAAGATGTTCATTTGGAAGTTCGCTCCTTTGGTGGCTGTGCTGATGTACTCCTGCATAATCAGAGTCTTTTCTGGCATTATTCCCAGTGATCTCGTGGAATCTATAATGTGTGGTACACCGTTTAGAGCTGTTAGTTGTTTCATATATTCTTCAATAATGGGAGATTGCTTGGGTGGTGCGATTAGTAGTAATTCCGTTTTGAGAGAGTTTAGTTGGAGGTGGTTGGAGGTCAGACAATCTTGGGTTTAAAATAACATTGTGTTGAGAGACCTGATATACTATGGGGAAGAGATTTTCAGGTACCGTCAGCATACATGTGATAGTGCATTGACCCCACATTTGTAGATTAATTACTGATAAATGAAGCATTGTAAAATGCTGTGGCCTTTATTTGCAGTTTATGTTGCATATTAAATGAATACAAATGGAGTCTGACAATACATAGTGCAAAAATGATAATACCCACCTGGGTGCCCATAATAATTCAGCCCACATTAGGGTGTTTTTACCTTGACCCTTCCTGGGCAACCCTATGTTCATGGACTTAAATACCATGCCCTCCTTTTCCTCACCCTGCATCTGGAGAATGTGGCTAGATTGTGGGCCTCATGAATCCTCCTCTTTCTTGGGCACCACTTGTGATGTCAGTATGTCTGCATCAACTGAAACTAAGGGGTGACTAGTGGCAGAGCTATGTACACTAAAGTAGTTCTCATTATGTAATTCAGGTCTTGTCAACAAGTATCACCACCTGTCAATTTGTGTGGTTGGTGTGCAGTTTGGAAATATATACACACACACACACACACACACATTACCTACTGGAGGTTGCTAGTACGCAGTTATAGTTGGGACCTAGTTTTCATAGGAAAAGCATTTTTTGACTTGGCTATAACTTTAGCGTCGTTTGACCAATCTGCATGAAATTTTGCCCAAAAAGTGTCACAGTGGGTACTACTGATCGGGAAAGTTTGGGGGTGATCTGTGCAGTGGGGACCGATAATTTGGGGCGCGAAATAAGGCTGCGTTTGTAATGTTAATTCCCATAGGAACCTTTAGCCACCGCTAGAGCCCGAACTGCTGAACGGGCTTAAACCAAATTTGGCGGGAGGTAGATGTCGGTTCAAGGAAGTGCCTTTTGCTTATTTGGTGTAAATCCGTTCAGTAGTTTTTGAGAAATTTGAGTTTAAAATTATAGTGATATCTCTGGCTGAGGATATTTTACAAAGGGTTCACGATGAATCGCGAATGCACGCGCCAACAGGAATGCTCTGATTGGCTGGACGCAACCTGAATAGAAAGTTGCGGCCGCCATTTTATCTATCGGGATGGTTTCTGGGCCTGAAAATCTGTGTGAAAGCCCACATAAGGGTGTGGGTGGAGATACTCTGACCCCATGGTTGAGAGATGGAGATGTTAGTGACAGAAGTTATATGCCCAAAATTTACATTTTAATAGCGCACGATATTCACTACGTCGCCGCGACCGCCAGCGGGCCCCCTGTGTATCATCAAGGGGACATCGCAACTATCAACGTTGTTGGGAATATTGGTGGAACTGGTAAAAAATATATAAATGAATCATTAGTATGCCTTTCTATAGAGATATTCTCAAACGTCTTTCCAATACACAACCCTATTTCTCACCCTATACCTCTATCAATATAGCCTCTACATCCACTCTCTCATTTATCCCAAACCCCATACCACTACTATCATCCTCAAAATAACCCTTTCTAGACTCTCCCATACTCTACCCCTCCTTGCATCATCTGACACCTCTTTTACTATACTGAGCCCCCAAAACAAGCCTTTCTAAACTCTTCCCTCTGACTCTTCCCCTCCACATCCTCTTTTTACTCATCCCAAAGCATCTTCCTACTGCTATGAACTCCCAATTTCTTTTTTTTTTAAAGTCTAAATCCTTCACTCTTTTATTCCTCCACTATCCTTTTCAATCAAAATAACAGACTAACATGTTCACTTCTCAAATTTCATATTTCACTATACTAATTCACCACTAATCCTTTATGGGTTCCAGAGTAGCGTGCTACTCGCCAAAAAAGCGCTTCAACACCTCATCAGGGGTAACAAGCGCTATATAAATGCAAACCTTTTTCCCCTCTTCTATCCCTTCTATCCTTTTCACTCCAAATAACTGACTAATATCCACCACTCAAATTACTTTCATATTTCACTTTACCAATTCACCTCTAATCCTTTATGGGTTTCTGGAGTAGCGTGCTACTCGCCCAAAATAAAAAGTGCTTCAATATCCCATTAGGGGTAACAAGCGCTATATAAATACAAACCTTTTTTCCCTCTTCTATCCCTCCGCTATCCATCTGAATCCAAATAATTGACTAACCTATCCACCACTTAAATCACTTTCATATTTCACTATACTAATTCAACAATAATCCTTTATGGGTTCCGGAGTAGCGTGCTACTCGCCGAAAAATCACTTCGATGCCTCGTCGGGGGTAGTAAGCGCTATATAAATGCAATTACAATACAATACAATTCATTTACTCAGGTACTACCTTTGCACTGATCCATTCACTCATGCACTACCCATGCACTCATCTAGTCATCCAGGTACTGACCATGCACATATCAAATCACCCAGGAACTACCCTTCTACTCATCCAGGCACTACCCGTACACTCATCTATTCACCCAGCCACTACCCTTGCACTCATCTAATCACCCAGGCACTACCTGTACACTCATTCATTCACCCAGACATTATCCATGCACTCCTCCATTCACTCAGCCAGTACCCATGCACTCATCCATTCACTCAGGCACTACCCATACACTCATTAATTCACCCAGCCATTATCCATGCACTCATCCATGCATCCAAGCACTACACTTGCACTCATCCATTCACTCAGCCACTACCCATGCACTCATCCGTTCACTGAGGTACTACCCATGCAGTCATCCAATCACCCAGGCACTATCCATGCACACATCTAATCACCCAGGCATTACCCATACATTCTTCCAATCAGCCAGTCACTATTTATGCACTCACACAATCACCCAGGCACTCATCCATTCACTCATGCACTACGCATGCGTTCATTCATTCACTCAGGCACTACCCATGCACTCATCCATTCACCCTGGCATTACTCATACACAAATCCAATCACCCAGGCACTACCCTTCTGCTCATCGATTCACCTAGGCACTACCCACGCACTCATCCATTCACTGAGGCACTACCCACGCACTCATCCACTCACGCAGGTACTGCTCATGTACTCATCCAATCACCCAAGCAGTACCCATGCACTCATTCAATCACCCAGGCACTATTCATACATTCTTGCAATCACCCAGGCACTATCCATGCACTCAAACAATCACCCAAACACTATGCTTGCACTCCTTCCATTCACAATCACCCAGGCACTACCCTTGCACTCATCCATTCACTCATGCACTATGCATGCATTCATTCATTCACTCAGGCACTACACATGCACTCATCCATTCACCCTGGCATTACTCATACACAAATCCAATCACCCAGGCACTACCCTTCTGCTCATCGATTCACCCAGGCACTACCCATGCACTCATCCATTCACTGAGGCACTACCCACACACTCATCCACTCACGCAGGCACTGCTCATGTACTCATCCAATCACCCAAGCAGTACCCATGCACTCATTCAATCACCCAGGCACTATTCATACATTCTTGCAATCACCCAGGCACTATCCATGCACTCAAACAATCACCCAAACACTATGCTTGCACTCCTTCCATTCACTGAGGCACTACCCATGCACTCATCCATTCACTCAGGCATGATCAATGCACTCATCTATTCACCCAGGCACTACCTATGCACACATCCAATCACACAGGCACTAGTCTTGCACTCATCCATTCACTCAGTCAGTACGCATGCACTCATCCATTCACCCAGGCACTACTGATGCACTCATCCAATCACCCAGGCACTACCCTTGCACTCAGCCATTACTCAGGCACTATGCATGCACTCATCCATTCACTCAGGCACTACTCATACATGCATCCTATGATCCTGGCAATACCTTTGCACTCATCCATTCACTCACACACTACTGATGCACTCATCCATTTACTGAGACACTACCCATGCACTCATCTATTCACCCAGGCACTACCCTTGCACTCATCCATTCACTGAGGCACTACGCTTCCGCTCATCCATTCACTCAGCCACTATCCATGCACTCATCCATTCACTGAGGCTCTACCAATGCAGTCATCCAATCACCTAGGCACTATCCATGTACTCACCCAATCATGCAGGCACTATGCACTCATTCACCCAATCACCCAGGCAATATCTATGCACTCACCAAATCACCCAGGCACTACCCTTGCACTCATGGAATTACCGAGACACTACCTTGCACTCATCCAGTCACTCAGGCATTACCCTTTCATTCATTCATTTACTCAGTACTACCCTCGCACTGATCCATTCACTCGCGCACTACCCATGCACTCATCTATTCATCCAGCCACTATCCATGCACTCATCCAATCACCCAAGCACAACCCATACACTCATTTATTTACCCAGGCATTATCCATGCCCTCATCCATTTACTCAACCACTACCCATGCACGCCTCAATTCACTCAGCCACTACCCATGTCCTCATCCATTCACCCAGGCACTACCTATACACTCATTCATTCAGCCACTACCCTTTCACTCATCCATTCACTCAGGCACTACCTGTGCACTCATCCATTCAATCAGGCATTATCCATGCACTCATCCATTTACCCAGGCAGTACCCATGCACTCATCCAATCACTCAGGCACTAGTCTTGCACTCAGCCATTCACTCAGGCACTATGCATGAACTCATCAATTCACTCAGCCACTACCGATGTACTCATCCAATCACCCAGGTACTACTCTTGCACTCATCCATTCACTCAGGCACTACACATGCATTCATCCATTCACTCAGGCACTATCCATGCACTCATCCATTCACTCAGGCACTATCCATGCACTCATCCATTCACCCTGGCACTACCCATACACACATTCAGTCACCCAGGCACTACCCTTCTGCTCATCCATTTACCTAGGCACTACCCATGCACTCACTATGCATGCCTTCATCCATTCACGCAAACACTACTCATATACTTGGAGAGGAGTTGGCCTAATGGCTAGGGCGGTCGACCTCGAATCTGGGGAACTGGGTTCGAGTCTCGGCAATGATGCTGAACATCCTGTGATTCTGGGCAAATCACTTAATCTCCCCGTGCCTAACAAAAATGAATGTGTCCTCATGTAATGCAACTGGTGCTATGTAAAGTGCTCTGATACCCCATTCGGGTCAAGTTCGCGCTATATAAAACTCTGTGAAATAAAAAATACTCATCCAATCACCCAAGCAGTACCCATGCACTCATCCAATCACCCAGGCACTATTCATACATTCTTGCAATCACCCAGGCACTATCCATGCACTCACACAATCACCCAAGCATTATGCTTGCACTCCTTCCATTCACTCAGGTACTACCCATGCACTCATCCATTTACTCGGGCATTATCCATGCACTCATTAATTCACCCAGGCACTACCTATACACATTCATTCAGCGACTACCCTTTCACTCATCCATTCACTCAGGCGCTACCCGTGCACTCATCCATTCACTCAGGCATTATCCATGCACTCATCCATTCACCCAGGCAGTACCCATGCACTCATCAATCACCCAGGCACTAGTCTTGCACTCATCCATTCACTCAGGCACTACTCATACACTCATCCTATGATCCAGGCAGTACCTTTGCACTCATCCATTCACGCACACACTACCGATGCACTCATCCATTTACTCAGACACTATCCATGCACTCATCCATTCACCCAGGCACTACCCTTGCACTCATCCATTCACTGAGGAACTACACTTGCACTCATCCATTCACTCAGCCACTATCCATGCACTCCTCCATTCACTGAGTCACTACCAGTGCAGTCATCCAATCACCCAGGCACTATCTATATACTCACCCAATCATGCAGGCACTATGCACTCATTCACCCAATCACCCAGGCACTATCTATGCACTCACCCAATCACCCAGGTACCACCCTTGCACTCATGAAATTACCAAGACACTACCTTGCACTCATCCAATCACTCAGGCGTTACCCATCCATTAATTCATTTACTAAGGTACTGCCCTTGCCTGCCCGTGCACTCATCCTTTCACTCAGGTACTAACGATGCACATATCGAATCCCCCAGGCACTACCCTTCTAGTCATACATTCACTCAGGCACTACCTGTGCACTCATCTATTCACCCAGCCACTATCCATGCACTCATCCAATCACCCAAGCACTACCCATACACTCATTGATTCACTCAAACATTACCCATTCGCTCAGCAACTACCCATGCACTCATTCATTCACCCAGGCACTACCATACACTCATTCATTCACCCACCCAGCCACTACCCTCACACTCATCCATTCACTCAGGTACTACGCATGCGTTCCTCCATTCACTCAGGCACTACCCATGCACTCATCCATTCACCCTGGCACTACCTATACACACATCCAATCACCCAGGCACTACCCTTCTGCTCATCCATTCACCTAGGCACTACCCATGCACTCATCTATTCACTGAGGCATTACGCATGCGTTCATCCATTCATGCAGGCACTACTCATGTACTCATCCAATCACCCAAGCAGTACCATTCACTCATCCAATCACCCAGGCACTATTCATATATTCTTGCAATCACCCAAGTACGATCCATGCACTCACACAATCACCCAAGCACTATGCTTGCACTCCTTCCATTCACTCAGGTACTACCCATGCACTCATCCATTCACTCAGGCATTATCCATGCACTCATCCATTCACCCAGGCACTACCCATGCACACATCAATCACACAGGCACTAGTCTTGCACTCATCCCTTCACTCAGGCAGTACGCATGCGCTCATCCATTCACTCAAGCACTACTCATACACGCATCCTGTGATCCTGGCAATACCTTTGCACTCATCTATTCACTCACATACTACCCATGCACTCATCCATTTACTCAGATACTACCCATGCACTCATCCATTCACTCAGGCACTACCCATGCACTCATCCATTCACCCAGGCTCTACCCATACACACATCCAATCACCCAGGCACTACCCTTGCACTCATCCATTCACTGAGACACTACCCATGCACTCCTCCATTCACCCAGGCACTTTCCATGCACTCATTCATTCACCCAGCCATTATCCATGCACTCATCCATTCACTCAGGCACTACCGTTGCACTCTTCCATTCACTCAGGCACTAAATATGCACTCATCCATTCACCCAGGCACTACCCATGCACACATCCAATCACCCAATCACTACATTTGCATTCATCCAATCACTCAGGCCCTACTTATGTACTCATAGATTCACTCATCCACCACTGCTGCACTCATTGTAACATCGATGCACCAGTTGTGCACTCATTCAATTATCCATACACCAGTCATACACTCATTCCAACATATATACATACTTTATCTTTTTTTAACTGTAAAAGGCGGTTCCAACAGGAACCTTTTTTTTTTTTTTTTTTAAGGCTTTTGTAAAGTTTTTTATTTTTGTTCTTTTTTATAATAACAAAAATGGCAACTGGGACAGCAGGAATTGAAAAAAACTTGCACTGAAAAATGTGCAAAACATATAAAAGGGAGAAAAAATTAGCATGTATGCTGTTTTGCAGCATTGCGAATAGCCGTAAGACCCTGCTCACCAGCACTTATGACAACACTACAGTCCATTCAGTACGTGGCCATTCTTGACAACTCTGGAGCCATATCTGTTGCAGTAGTCTGCACCTCAGAAGGGAGTTTCTGACCAGGAATTGTTGCTGCTGCCACTGAAGTAGATGGTCCTCCAGCTTCCCTCTGCTTGATTGCCAGTTGTAGAGGTTATTTATGATAGGTTTTTAGATGGTATAACATGGACGTTGTCCCACATGAATATTTCTTGTTCGTCCCTCTAGAGGGGGTCTTCTTGCAGATTGTGCATTGCACAAGTTTAGCAGCTGTTTTTGATTCACCTGATGGGACTGTAAAAATATCCCATGCCACACTGGCTCTCTTTTGTGGAGGTTGCTCTTCTTCTACATCTTCAGTAGTCTCCACCTCCTCCACATCCTGGTCCAGCTGTTCTTCCTGCTGACCCCCATCTTCTTGCTGTGTTGCCATTTCTGATAGAAAAAAAGACCAAAATGTTTGCACAGCAAAATGAATCCACCTACTCAGAATGAAGTTCTATGAAAGAAGATTCAAGAAGGAGGAGTGGGTGTGGCTGGGGTATGGCACTGCGGCCAGGGCGGTTGACTCCGGAACACGGGGCTCGTGGTTCGATCCCCGGCGCCGGCGGTAGGTTAGCCCAGCACCATGTGACTCTGGGCAAAAGCTCTCTTAATCTTCCCAACGGCCCCCAGCACCTTGAGACCCTTAGGGGTGATTAGTTCGCGCTTTACAAATGCCAGGTTATTTATTTATTATTACATCCTATTGATTTTGCTGAAAAGTAGATTATCCAATGATATTCCCTGCTTGCCTGGTCATGTGATATTCGCGGTGACCGAAATTGTCGTAGTTACCTCGGTGAAGCGGAAATGCAAAATACAAGTTTAAAGTAGTTTTTTTTTTAAATGGAAAGAAAAGCAGAACTTTCACTACTATAAAAGTAAACAGCTACACTAAACTTGTTCACCATACCTCTACATATATGTTTCAGGGTTGTTGAAAAACATGCGCTATCCGCGATTACTGATGTCATTGCGACTTCCGCTGTCTTCGCGGAAACGGAAAAAACAGTTTGAAGGCGATATTCTGGAAACTCACTAGAAAAATATGAGTTTGAAAAGTACACTAATAAAGCTCTACTTTTAAATATACTGTAGAATATGTCTACATATATGTTTTACACTTTGTATAAACCAAGCGCTCTTCGTGAGTATCAACGTCATCGCAATGACTTCGGTAGTCACAAAGAAAAATTATTTTTTGTTAAGGTGGCTTTCTTCTAAATTGGTTATACAAAGAAAAGTTAAAGCAATATTCTACTAAATATTTATAGTTAAACCTTATTTAAAAAATGCCTTCAATTGTATTTTTCAGTATGTGAAATAGATTCACCGATGACAGAATCTCCACTGTAAATGCAACAATGTTGTGCCGACTTACAAAATTGTTAAAAATAAAACCAATTATTAATGTGTTTTCTTATAAACATATATGAAATCAAAAAATAAGTGGTGTATTATATATATATTTTTTCAAATATTTGTTTTATTAGCATTTGTGAAATTAACTTTGATACAATCAAACATTTTCATATCCACAGCAGAAATACAACCCTTAGGGCGGAACCAATCATCAGTCTCCATGATACCTTGTTTATATGCGAGTGGCTCAATAGTCATTCTCCCACATCATTTTCCCTTTAAATTCTGTTCCCTATGGCCTCAGTTGTCCTTCAGACTTACAATAGTGATTGACAATTCCTGTTGTGGCAGGGTGCATTGTGGGGAGTGATTGGGTCTGCTGTCAGCATTAACTGCCTCATATATGTATGTTCTGAAAATTCTTGTATGGCTGCCATGCTAAAACTCAAGAAGAAAGAAGAAAAGGAAAAGAAAGGACACACTCAGGGCATCCATAACGTATAGATACTCAACTGAAATTTATAAAAGTTTACCAGGGGTCCTCTGTCCGCAGATACGTCTAAAACATCTTGGTTGGCTCCTCTATCGGGCCGGGGGAGGGGGGGAGAGAGGGGGAAGCAAGGAAGGCCCAGGCAAGACGAGGGCAGGGACCAGCAGCAAGTGGACAAAAGGGGTCATCTGGGTATTGGTATGATAGAAGAGGATTGATCTTACCCTCATCCCAAGGCCCCAGAGTCTCATAAGGGTTCTGCAACGGTCATCCTTTACTTGGTAGTTATGTGTCTCTCACGCTTCTTCAGGTTCAGATGGGCTCGTCTGTGAATCTTGGTCAGGTGTGTTACGTGTGTCCCACGCCCTCAGTATATCTGCCCACGGTTCCGCCAGGGGTTTACGCCTTTTCGTTACCTTATCCTCCCGGATCAGGGCTTTCTCCTATGCCCTGGCCCAACAGGAAACATATTTTTCCCAGTCTACTATTAGAGGGTACATCTTTGCCTCCACCTGAGAGCTATTCTCCTTTTTGCCAAGAGTAAAGCCAGGTCTACAAATCTGTGTCCCATTCTTTTGGCTTTGGGTCTCGGGAAAAGACCCAGGAGGCATACCTCTGGGGAACATCTCATATTACGAGCCAAAACCCCGTTCACGGTATCGACAATCTTAGTCCAGTAGGGTCTAAGCCGTGGACAGGACCATACCATATGGTCAAAGTCGGCGTCTATTTGTGAGCATCTGGCACAGGTCTGGTCCTCTCTACCGTAGACTACATTCAACCTATGCGGACTGAGGTAAGTTCTATGGAGTATGGTAAACTGTATCAGGCCGATTCACAGAACTAATCGGAGATAAAATCCTAAACTTACTACTTTTGGTATTCACAGAAGGCATTTAGTAGTAGTAAAGTTAGGACTCCTAACTTTACTACTACTAAACTGAGATAAAATCCTAAACTTACTACTTTTGGTATTCACAGAAGGCATTTAGTAGTAGTAAAGTTAGGACTCCTAACTTTACTACTACTAAATGCCTTTGTGAATACCGAAAGTCGTAAAGTTAAGATTTTGTCTCAGTTTAGTAGTAGTAAAGTTAGGAGTCCTAACTTTACTACTACTAAATGCCTTCTGTGAATACCAAAAGTAGTAAGTTTAGGATTTTATCTCCGATTAGTTCTGTGAATAGGCCCCTACGAGTTTAAAGGCTGCATTCCTTGACACTTTTTTGGGACTTCCCAGGGCCTTCTTCCACTCCCTTTCAGTCAGTTGCCTATTCAGTGTGCCCTCCCATCTCGCTTGTACTCAGGGCAAAGGCAAATGCGTCATCTCAGTTATTGCCAGGTATAGCCATTTTACCAGGTGTCCCTCCGACCTCAAAGTCACCATCGCCTGAAGGGCTGCATGGGTGGCAGTTTCTTTCGTATCCACTCCCCACAGCGTTGTCAACGCCCCCCTTATCTTATGATAATTCAAAAACTGTCCCGGTGGTAGGTCATGGTATTCCAGAAATTCATCTAGAGGAAGCAGTTCGCCATCCTGATAGCAATCTCCGACCGACAGCACTCCCGCTTCCTCCCAACCCTGTAACTGCTGCTGCTACCTGTGGTATTCCTGTGAGTGGTATATTTGGTGCATAAAGCGGTGTATCCCTAGCCCTTGTCATACATCTATCCCAACTCGTTACCGCCACTGAAAGTAGTGTCCCCATATGTTTGATCTTCTGGCAAGAGTTGAGCATCCTAGGGAGCAGGGCCCCTTGTGCGGTGCTAGTCGGAAGTGATAATGTCTCAAGCCCCCTTCCATCTAGCCATCTGGCCAGCCATTGTAGCTGCACGGCCAAATAATAAGCCTCAAGGTCAGGAGCACCCAGCCCTCCCCGTGAGTGGCAGTCGTAATGTGTGCAGGGATACCCTATTGCGTCCACCATCCCACACCAAGTCTCTCAATAATGTGTCCAGGGTCTTAAACCAGCTCTTCGGGATCACTACCGGCAGATTGACAAAGAAGTACAAGAGTCTCTGTAGTACCACCCTCTTGGACAATGCCACTCTAGCCATTACTGGTAATTTGAGTGAGCACCAAAAGGACACATTTGCCCGCAATGCTCTCAGGGCACTTCCGAGGTTTCCCTTTAGTAGGTCCACCTGACGATGATAGACCTGTATTCCCAGGTACCTGAAAGAGCTCGGTGTCCATTCCAGATCCAGTGGGAAATCAGCAGCCAATCGAGGACAGGGCTCAATGGGATCACACAGGTTTTTTTTTTGTTTACACGCAGTCCCGAGAGCTCAGCAAACTCCTCCAATACGCGCAACACTGTCGGGATTCAGCGAAATCCATTGCGGAGATAAATCAGTATGTCATCCGCGAACAGTGAGACTATGTGTTCAGTCCCGTCAAGAGCCACTCCAAGGCTCTCACCCTCTTGCCTAAGCCACTCCGCCAATGGCTCCATGGCCAGGGTAAAGAGCAATGGCGATAAGGGACACCCATGCCGGGTTCCTCTATAAATAGAGTATTGGGCAGATACTGTGCCCCCTGTGCGCACTCTAGCTCTAGGACTCTCGTATAAGAGACGGACCCACTGTGACCAACCATCACCCAGCCCCATTCTTTCCATTACTGCCAATAAGAAGTCCCACCTCAGGGAATCAAAGGCCTTTTCCAGGTCTACAGCCACCACCACGGATTCAGGTTACTCTCCCAGGTCTCTGTGGAATCGGACGTTACATAATCTCCTCAGGTTGTTAGACGTGGAACGTGAGGGGATAAATCCGTTTTGGTCAGTAGGGACCAATCTCTGCATCTGCGGCAGAAGCCTAGACGCCAACACCTTGCTTAAAATTTTGAAATCAAGATTTAACATTGACATTGGTCTAAATTCAGTTAGGTCCAGTACCTCTTTCTTCGTCTTTGGTAGGGGAATCACTAATGCCTCTCTGACCGATGGAGGTAGTCGTTTCTCCTCCAATGCCGCCGCATATACCCGCTCCAGCCTGTAGGCCAACACATCTACAAAGGTGGAATACAATTCGGCCGGGAGACCGTCAGGCCCGGGTGTTTTCCCCCGTGCCATTGCTTTGATGGCTGCTCTGAGTTCCCCCGCTTTTACCAGCTGTGCCCGGGTTTCCTGAGTGTCCTGGTCTAGTTCTTGCAATCTCAACCCTTCCAGATATGCCATTGACCCGTCTCCCCGTATGTCCCCTATAACTTCTCATAGTATTCCCGGAACGAGTCGTTGATACCCCTCGGAGAGCAAAGTACGCATCCGCCGACATCACGGATGCTTGGGATTGGAGCTCCCCTGCTTTCCAGTCTGATTAACCAGGCCAATAGCTTCCCTGCCCTGCTCCCCTCAACATGTTGCCGTTCTTGGTACATTCCATAATCGAATGTCCGCAACCTGTCCCACGTGGAGTTATAAAGACTCTTCACTTCTGCTAGTCGTCTCTGTACATCAGCCCTTCCCTCAGTCTCTCTGTCCAATGACAATATCTGGGTCTCTAGGGACTCAAGCTCCCGGGGGATCTCCCTTCTGGCTCCCACCACCTGTCCCATGCACTGTCCTCAGATTACCACTTTAAATGCATCCAATTCTACCAAGAGGGAACTAGCGGTCCCCTGGTTTTTCTCAAAGTAAGTGGTTATAGCTTCAGAGAGACGTTGTTTAAAGCTTTCATCTTCTAATAAGGTGGGATCTAATCGCCACAATGGAATGGGGGCCCTCTCTGGGGTAGGGGCGAATCGCATTAGCAAGGGGCTGTGGTCAGAGATGGATCTCCCTAAGTATTCTGCTTTGGATAACATCGGGGCCAGCCTATCTGAACAGAGGAACATATCCAATTTGGTGTGCAGGTCGTACAGGGAGGAGTAGTAGGAATGTTTTCTCTTCTGCGCATTATGTAATCTCCAAACATCTATCAGTTCCCATCCAGCAATCCAACCCCTTAGTCCCCTGGCCATATTGGCTGCTATCGTGCCCCTCAATGGAGGGGTAGATCTGTCCCATCCTAGATCACAGACACAATTAAAATCGCCCCCCAAAATCAAATCCTCCGCCACCACCCCCGACAATGTTCCAGAAAACTGCTCCAGGAAGGAGATCTGATCATGATTTGGTGCATAAACATTCCCCAATGTTATTTCTTTGCCCGTCAACTTGCCCTTGACCATGACAAATCTCCCCTCTGTGTCAATTATTTTCCGGGAGACTTGAAATGGAACCCCAGTCCTGATCCACACAAGCACCCCCCTTGCAAAAGCTGAGTATGTAGTCGCAAATAACTGCCCCTGCCATCTGCGTCGGAGCCTGGCCACTTCCACCTCCGTAAGGTGGGTCTCCTGCAGCATCACTATATGGGCTCCTCTACGCTTTATGTAGTTCAGGATGCTGTAGCGCTTGAAGGGAGAGCCCATACCCCTAATGTTCCAAGTCAGGAGTTTAAACTCCTCGGCAAGACTAAAATCACTGGCCATTCCTCAGCCTAGTCACCCCCCTCCTCAGCACCCCCCCCCAGAGCACCAACCCCAATGACTGTTGTGGACCCCATGGTATAGAACAACAAACCCAACAGTAAAACTCCCCAACCCGCGAGCGGACTGACAGCGGTCAGCTGCCCAAACCTGTGATAAAACTTCATTTCGATCAGTACGCCGCTCTCAGCTCCAGTGGCGGTGCACCCTGGTGGGGGGTGGGAGGAAAGTCAAGTATGTTCGAAAATGGCGTGATGACCGTCCGGTCCCATCAATGGTGCAGGGGTACTCTCCCTGCCCTTGTCTTAGTTAACATCATCCTTTTTTCCCAACCAAACATCTCTATGCATCTTCATTTTGAGTGACCACGGACCCTCTCCGTCAAGCAATGTCATCTGCGGTGCGTGGAGTAAGTTTAGGCAGTTCTGTATTATTTCCAGAGTAGTCTTCTGAGTTAGACGAATGGTTCACTGGATCAGAAGAGGAGTCTCCTCTCTGGTCTTGGTCTCTGGGTGACATCAGCTGCGCCACTGCCTTCAGTGTAGCTTCCTGCTCCTGCTGTGTCTGGGAAATAGTTGGTCTCTGCAATGCTTTCGGTTTCTTGGGGCGAAGAGAACTGGCTCTAGCACCACGTTTCTCCCCCCTGGAGCCTGGCTTAGATCTGGGCAAATGGGCCCCTTTCCCGTATGCCTCCAACCAAGTCCATGCATTGTCCGGAGTGGTACAAAAGTGCATGGTGTCATCCAATACAATGCGGAGCTTCGCCGGAAACATTAATGAGTACTGCAGTCCTGCTTCCCTTAATGCTTTTTTAACCGCTATAAAGGAGGCCCTCTGTGCCTGCACTTTGGCAGTAAAGTCTGGGTACATGGAGATATTACTGTTGTTCATAACATAAGGGCCGTGAGATCTGGACTGCTGCAAGATAGAGTCCCTATCCCTATAGTGCAGCAGCTTGGCTACCACCGGTCTGGGGGGCCTTCCCGGCGCCGGCGGTCTGCCCGGTACTCTGTGTGCTCTCTCTTGGATAGTGTACCAGCTGGCATCACTTCTGCAAACCACTTTTCGAGAAACGCCAGCATGTCTGCCCCTTCCGCTGACTCCGGAATTCCCACAATTCTGACATTATTGCAGCGGTTTCTTCCTTCGGCATCTTCTGCTATCCGTTCTAGTTCCGTCACCCTAGTGGTTAGGTCATCTAGTCGGGTCGCCCCCTGCTTTTGTTCTGGCACCAATTCCGTTAGTGTGTTCTCAACCTCCTTGACTCTGTCCACCAATTTATGGTGCTCTGCTTGCAGGACACCGAGTCCCACTGACACTGCCCCTATATCCTGCTGCAGTGCCGCCCTGGTGTCATTGATCGCCTCTAGAATCTTATCCAGGTGAAGATGTAGGGAAAGGTCTTTATTGGCTACTTCCCAGCTTCCTGACCACTGTTCTGGGGAGAAGGGTCCCGAGTGTTGGGTAAAGTACTCCCTTGCTTTGTTTTCTGCCGTTTCAACTCGCCTGATCCCCGCCCAGGCATCTTCGCAGTAAGCAAAAGGCCTTTGCCCCTTGTGTGGTGCTCGAGGGTTGCCCTGGCTTGGTCACTGGGTCTCTGCAGCCTCTTCACCTTCTGGTATCTGTCCGGCGGCTCCAGTACTCAGGGGGACCATGGAACCGGACAGAGGACTCGCTCACCACCAGCCCGCACCAACGATATCTAGGCATCAGCGGTACCAAGTCACTCGTTCATTGGGCCCCCGGGGGAGGGCTGACATAGTGGAACATATATGCAATTTGAAATTCTGGGGCTTGCAGGCCCACTTGACTGTTCCCCAGCTGATCAACACAGCGCGGCCTCTAAGTGTCCACACCCGTCTATGGGCGACTCATTACCCCCGGCGCTGGTGCCTGGCCTGTCTGTTGTTACTGCCTTGCCAGCTGTTACCGATCACATCAGTCATACCCTGGAGCCCCGAGTCCGGATCCTCAAACTCCCGTTACGGCGCTCTTCTTCTGAGTCATATGGTGTCTACAGGTCCTGTCAGCTGTTCCCCAGCCAATCGGTACTGCGCGACCCCTGGGTGTTCACACCTGTCTGCAGGCCGTTCAGCACTTCCAGCGCCTATGTCTGGTCTTCCAGCGCTGCGTAACTTCCTCACCAGTTGCCGCCATCCACACCACTCGTACCTCAGATACTGCCGCAGTGATCGCCGCCGTCTCTGTTCAGGAAGAATAAGTGCACCATGGCATCTCATCTTTGCCGCTGTATTCCCGCTTCAGGTTTGCGCGGACTGCCGGTCACTACGGGTCTCTGCTCCAGGCCTCTCCCAGTCAATCGGCCCGGGCCCGTGATCTTCCACCTCAGGCCCCCGTCGATCCGGTGCTCTTGCTGCTGTTTTTCCGGTCGCAGCCTCGACCTTTGTCTGCACCACCCTCGCTCTCCTTCGCCGGCATTCAGGACGGTTACCACTCAGCCGCACTCCCAGAGCTCTCAATCAGGCCGCAGCCTCACGGCAGCTCTAGTTTCGATTTCTCCGGGCTCCCGCCGCGGCAACATTCCTGCAGCTCTACTGCAGCCCCAAGCTCCGTCTGCGGCTCAGTTCGGCATCGGGGACAAGTCTGTCCCTCCGGTCATCAAATACTGTGCATTGGGGGTACCCCACTCCCGATTTAAACAGGATACATACGGGACCAGTACGGAGCTCCGCAGCTAAGCGTCCGCCATGATCGCGGTCCAAGCCACGCCCCGTGTATTATATAAATATAATACACAATATCCAATTTCAACCTTATTTTGCTCCCCAAATTCTGAGTCCCCACTGCACGGATCACCCCCAAACTTTCCATAACAATAGAACTCACCTTGACACTTTTTGGGGAAAATGTCATGAAGATTGGTCAAACGACGCCAAAGTTATAGCCAAGTCAAAAAATGCTTTTCCTATGGAAACTAGGTCCTAACTGGCGACTGCCAGTAGGTAATGTGTGTGTATATATATATATATATATATATATATATATATATATATATTCACTGAAAAAACCAAAGGTTACAGGGACGTTATAGTTAGGCTGACATTCCACTCGTACAAAACCAGAGAAATTCAGCAGTTATAGTTAGCTGAACTAACTATATCTCACGCCCCTGCAATGCACTGCTTATGACCTCACATATTACATCACTCATGACATGGTCAGTCGACATCACTGATGACATCTCAAATGACATCACTGATGACATCATCCATAGAATCTCTGACGCACCCACTCACACCCACTTGTAACCTTTCATACACTCACTCCAACTTTCACACTACCATTCTCGAAACCATTGACACACCCATACCAGTACTTACATACCCACTCACTGATTCATAGGTCTACACACACATTCACTTAGTCACCTACACAGCCACTCGTACACCAACTCACTCACTAATAAAGCCACTGATATATCTACATATCTATATCATACAGCCACACAGCCACTCACACACTCTCAGTCACCCATAGAGCTACTCATACCCCAATCACTCACCCATAGAGTCAATCACACACCCACTTACTCACCCATACAGTTATACACACACCAACTCACTTATTCATACAGATACTGACATACTTACTCACCTATACAGTCACTGACACAAGCACACACTCAACCATACAGCCACTCTCATAATCACTCACTCACACATACAGTCACTTATATACTCCAACACTCACTTATACTGCTTTTAACATATGCAGTTACTCACCCATATACCACTGACACATCCATTCACTCACCAACACAGCCATAAGCACACTCTCTCATCCATACAACCCATCTCAGATGCACTCATGAACGCATATAGCCACTTATTCACCCAGTTACTCGTCCATGCAGGGAGTCACACCCCCTCATCCACCCACACAGACACTTATACATTCATACAGAAAACCAATCAATAACCCATACAGCCATTCATGTACCTATTCACCAACCCATCCACCACTTTACACACCAACTGACAGACTGATCCAGTCATTCACACGAATTAGTCACTCACCCATACATTCACTGAGACACGTATAATCACTCACTTATACAGTCAGTCACGCACCGACTAAATCATCCATACAGGCACTCATACACCCACTGATTCATCAATACACCTTGGTGTATATATATTTAACACTCATAAACGTTTTTAGAAACACTCACAGTCACCGGATGATGTCATCAGTGATGTCATCAGTGGTGTCATCAGTGATATCATTTGAGATGTCATTAGTGATGTCAACAGTGATGTCAACAGTGATGTCACTGACCATGTCATGAGTGATGTAATATGTGAGGTCATAAGCAGTGCATTGCGGGGGCGCAAGTGATAGTTAGCTCAGACTAACTATAACTGCTGAATTTCTCTGGTTTTGTACGAGTGAAATGTCAACCTAACTATAATGTCCCTGTAACCTTTGTTTTTTTCAGTGAATTTCTAAGGTTTTGTTTTTTTTTACTCTATTTCCTAACTATAACGTCTCTAAAACCTTTGTTTTTTTCAGTGAATATATATATATTTATATTATTTTCTCATGGGAATCTTTGTTGTCTTCACCTGCCAATTCTTGCTTTAGTTGGTCAATAGATTTCAGTAGGGAGTCACGTTCCTTCCATGCATATTTGATAAGTATTGCCAACATGCGATTTGAACTTTCCATTAGGTTTGTAGTCCATTCCTTGATCATCTCTAGATCTGGTTGTTCTTAGGAGGGTGCAATTAAAATCCTTAAACCTCTTTGCACTCTTCCTTGTTTGAGATATTGTTCCAAGATTATTGCTTCCCTTCAAGTGGAGAAGTGTGGCTCAATGGTTAGAGCGGCAGACCCTGATGCAGAGATCTGGCCCGGGACCAGGGTTCAATTCCCGCCTCGGCGGGTCTTGGGCTCAATTTCCTCGGACCTGATAATTCTCGCCTCGGTGCCTATTCTAATCATGGGTCCCACTCTGCAACTCTGGGCAATAGCTTGCTTAATCTCCACAACGGCCCCAACAGCGCTGGGATGCCTGGCTTCACCCTGGGGGTGCCCAGGAGTGGACATTTCACAGGGAAAAGCCAGGAAGGGTTCCACAGCGGTATGCGTACAGCGCCTGGACACCCCTTTGGGGGTATGGGTGCGCTTTACAAGTACAAATTTCATTTCATTTCATTTCATTTAGCAACCTCTCTTTTCATCATTTTCTCCAACTTGTAATATTTCTGGTTAAGAGGTACAGAAGATTCTGCTCCTACTGCCACCTGTAATGGGTTACTAATTTTTATTAAAAGTTCCTTTGCTTTTAGTCTCTTCCTGTCCAACTCACTTTCCATTTTGGCTTAAGGATAGATATTTATATGAAGATATCGGGATATATAACAGTTTAGATAATTTCTTGTGTAGAACACAGACTTCTAAGCTTCCCTATATGTAATCAGTCAGGGAGCGTATTGAAAGGGCCTGCAGACTGCGTGCGATAGTCCCAGGCAAGCAAAACACTGTCGCATATCCTGAGAACACCACCAGCAGATTTATGGTGAAGCTCTCCACAAATAATCAGCGTATAAGTGATTATTACAAATGCGGTAAAGGATTAGCCTTCTCTAAGGCATGCAAGCGGGAATGTGTGCTTACCCTCCGTGCAGCAGATCGTACCTAGGGTACTCCAACTCAATGTACCGCTGCCTTACAGACAGGGATTTCGGCCTCCCACTGCAGTGTCCGCTTCCTTCTTCTTGATACTGTTCATTCGAATGACACCTTGCCCGTATGTCCGTATGTCCTTACGCTCTGTGGGTCACCGGCTCGTGAATACACACCGAGCCACAGACAATCATCCTCAAGCCGGGTCCCAGAAGCTGCACCAGTGCGCGTCGGGGTAGAGGAGCCCCGTCAAAATTCAAAGACACTTCCGATGTTGCCGCTGCAATGCACGGAACGCACACTCATCCCTGATTCAATCCAGAAAGATCACCAATCCATAAATACTGCTAAATCTTATATTTTAATCCATGAAGCCGAACAAACCCAACAGGTTTCGGCATCAAACATGCCTTGATCACGGGTAGGGCAGGTTTAGAAGCATCAATATTTAAAGGTGAGTATACGACATAGAGAGAGGACACATACCATTAGACAGTTTTGGATGCAGAAACATGGCAGACATCTTAGAATGTATAAATTACATCGCACTAAATGTATAAAATATACAGTTCTTGCCTGCAAGTACAGAGAGGGCACTATCCAGTTAACATAGCCTAGTTATATAATCTAACCCTGGGCGTCGTACTCTGCTCCGCCAGCGGAGTTTGCTGAGATTTACCAACTCCGCGCTCCGCTGGGAACGCGAAGTTGGGCAAATCTCTGCCACCGTGACGGAGCCGAGTACGAGGCTAGCCCCCATATACAAAAATTTAAAAAAACACCACTTACCTTGTCTTCTGCCTTCCCTCCTCCTCGCTGCGGTGTCTCCCTTCTTCCGGCTTCCTCCTCCTCGCCGCCCTGTAGGTATTACGTCATGCGTGAACTGCGCATGCGCAGTTCACGGAAGATGTAATACCTACAGGGACGCGAGGAGGAGGACGCGGGAAGAAGGGAGACACCGCGGCGAGGAGCAGGAAAGGCAGAAGACAAGGTAAGTGTTTTTTTTAATTTTTTTTTATTATATTGCTGATGGCCCCGGGGCGGAGCGGAGCCCCGCGTATTTCCACAGAGGTTTTTTTTTACTACCTGGAGCTACGCGGCGCTCCACTACGCATACTCCGCCCAGGCTTAATATAATCATAAATCAAACATATGAGTTAAATATGGAGGTGGATGAATCTAGCAGGGAACAATTGTTCTGGAATCCCTGGGATTTAACTTGGGGGGGGTAGCTGTCCTAATGATTTCACACCCAAGTCTACCTTTAACCCCACACTCCCCCCCTTGCGCTATTGACACCTTTGAAACCCTAGTTACCCAAGAACTGAAACATCTGGCGAAGACACTAAGATGGGGACTAGACAATATGTCTAAAAATGAAAGACTTTTATTGAGGCAGCTACAGGACAATGAGAGTATTGTCATCTGACCATCAGATAAAGGGGGTAATGTAGTCATACAGGACATCAATGACTACATAAACGAGGGCATGAGACCACTAAATTGTAAAGAATGTTATGAACAAGTACCTAGAGAAACTATTGAGAAATCTAACAACTGTTATCATGAGATGTTGAATCGGTGGCAAATATTGGGAGTTATTGAGTGGAAGGAATATACTTTCCTATTGAATAGATTCCCAAAGGTGGCAGCACTCTACCTTTTACCTAAGTTACATAAAAATCATGACAAACCACCAGACGACATATTGCGTCATCACTAGGGCCGTATGTTCTGTCTCTTCCTTCATACATACGTGAGGATAAGGATTTTTTTAACGTACGATACAGGACATTCAGTGGGAGTCTAATTTCCTTTTGATCACATTAGATGTGAGCAGCCTGTACACCAGCCTCACACATGTTGACAGTGTGCAGGCTTGCAGACATTTCCTGAGATCTCGCCCCTTGTTGTATCTCCACCACACTGAAATGTTGATCTCAATGATCAAATTCTGCCTGGAAAATAATTTCTTTCTCTTTAACAGCGCAACCTACAGACAAACACAGGGCACTGCAATGGGCACCTGTTTTGCTCCAAGTTATGCTAACCTTATGATGGGGTGGTGGGATCAGCAGATGTCCAGCAGCATTGAAGTCTTCAAGGCCCGTGTGGTCTTGTGGTCTCGTTACATTGATGATTTATTTATTGTCTGGAAAGGAGATCATGATCAGGCACTCACATCAGATCTGAATAACAATACATACAATCTCAGATTTGAGGGTCACATTAGTGACACCCAGGTGGAATTCCTGGACACCCAAATCTCGGTAGTTGGGAACAGACTAACATCTACACTACATCAAAAAAGCATGTAACACTCTACTGCATGCAGAAAGTAGCCATCCTAGGAACCTAATCAATAGCATCCCCTATGGGGAATTCCTACGAGCATGTAGGAACTGCAGTATGGAAAAAATCTTCCACAGGAATGTATTGTCATGAGTCAAAGTTTCAGGGAGAGAGGCTATAGGGAGTCTATCCTCAATACTGCTCTAGCTAAAGCTAAAAAGGTAAGTAGGGAAACAGCACTTACACTCCCTAAACAAGTCTGATACTACACAGGCTCCTACCATGAGGTTTATCCCTACATATAATAACAAGGCAGTGTACATAAGGAGGAGCCTCAACAAATACTGGTAGTTTCTTGGAACTGAGACAGCACTAACCGATATCTTGGAAGAAAGCCCTAAAATATCTTTCAAGAAGAGTCCCTTTTGAGTGATAAGCTATACAAGAGCGAAATATCTGAAAGTAAATCTACCACCAGTAACATGAGAGGCTTCTTCACGTGTAACTCTTGTAAGGCTTGTAAATACAGTAAGAATGTAAAACAAGCATTTTCACCAGTAATGAAAACTCACAAGTTAATTGCTAAACATCTGTCGTGCATGTCAGACTATTGCGTCTATGTTCTCACATGCCCTCGTGAGAAATCTTATGTGGACAGCACCATGTTTCCAGTGAAAAAGAGAATACTGGAACACATGAGAGCTTTTCAGAATAAAGACAAGCAATATCCGGTGGCATGTCACTTTGAAGAGAAACATGTCAGCAATAGGAATCTCTTACGTTTCTTTACCATAGATCGCATACCTAAACTCTGCAAAGGTGGGGATAGAGTGAGAAAACTATGCCAGTTAGGATTCAGATACATTAAAGAACTGGATATTAAGACACCGAACGGTTTGAATTCAGACGAAGAATTGTCTATACATCTAGGAGATTGAAATTGAATTTGAACTCATTGATTTTTGTCTCATCTGTTTCTCATCCTCTTTGTGTTGCTGGGTCGGTAGCATCCTATTTAGTTTTAATTTCCTTAATTTTCTTTTCTCTTCCCGTTCTTTCTTTGGATCTGGTTACAAGTTGATTTATGATCTTTCTCTCTCTTTCTCGGCTGCCTCCTCCGTTCAGCATATAGATCATTCCTTTGCATTAATATGTCATTTACCATTTTGAAATTATTGATTTCACTCTTCAATGAATTGTTTTTCAACTCAAATTGTAAATATTGGTTTTACCAGGTTTATGTGCTCTGTCTGTTTCACATAGGACCTGCCGTCAGACGGTTGACAGTATGCGGTACATATAGAGAGCACTGCACGCAATGATTGGGGCTGACCATCTCCCTTCCCCAAGTCTTGGAATGCTGCAGGATGTGACCTCATTCAGCTTATGAGTTGGACATTACATTAACAATGATTACATTGATTATTTACCCAACTTTTGAATTGTTTATTTTACCCTATGTGGAGTTACCTGTGGTTACACGCATTTAGCCCACTGGGGCTGAATTATACCTGATCATCAACAGTATTATTATGCAGTTGCTCTATGCAAGGTCTCCTTTATGAATGTATATTTGCCCACTGTGGCTGAATTGCTTATGAATTCTATTTTTTTATATTTTGTTATTATATTTTTTATTATTTTTGACCCATAGTATTGAGCTGCAACCCCTAACTTGTTTTTAAGTTCAGCGATCATTCAGATTCAGGTGATTATAGCTATATGCCAATACAAAATTAACCCATTGAGGTGTATTAGATTGGTATAACCATGAGGAGATACTTCCTGATTTGGGGAGTATCATTAATATAGGGTACTGAGCTTTTGTCTTATTTTCTTAGGTATTCTGTTTAATTATATTTTCAAAGTATTTTTGGCCTGCCAACATTGCAGTAGGAGGATTTTAATTTTTCAAATGTTTGATTTATTATTATATAACTAGGCTATGTTAACTGGATATTGCCCTGTCTGTACTTGCAGGCAAGAACTGTATATTTCATACATTTAGTGCCATGTAATTTATACATTCTAAGATATCTGCCATGTTTCTGCATCCACAAACTGTCTAATGGTATGTGTCCTCTCTGTATGTCATATACTCACCTTTAAATGTTGATGTTTCTAAACCGGTCCTACCCGTGATAAAGGGCGGGCGGAGAACTTCGCTCCGCCAGCGGAGTGTGCGGAGATTTACCCACTCCGCGCTCTGCTGAGAACGTGGAGTATAGGGCAAATCTCTGACTCCGGAGCGCAGTTAGCCAGCCCCCCCCCGCTAATAGGATCCCCACCTCAACCCCCCCTAATAAAAAATATTTAACGATCAATTTAAAAAGAAATAAACGCACTTACCTGTACTGCGGCGTCCCCGGGCTGCCCTCCTCCTCCTCGCCGTCTCTCTCCTGCATCTTGCGAGAACTGCGCATGCACGCACGCACGCGCATTTCAGGAGATGCAGGAGAGAGACGGCGAGGCGGAGGAGGGCAGCCCGGGGACGCCGCAGTACATATAACTACGTTTATTTCTTTTTAAATTAATCGTTAAATATTTTTTATTAGGGAGGGGGTGGAGACAGGTGGCGGAGTTCCATGGAGTTTTTTTCCCAACTCCGTGGACCTCCGCATAGTGGCACTACGCCAGCTCCACTTGGGGTTACCCGTGATCAAGGTGTGTTTGAGTCCAAATTGCATTAGGTTTGTTCGGCTTCATGAATTAAAATATATTAAAATATCAAATTTAGCAGTATTTATGGATTGGTGATCTTTCTGGATTGAATTGGAGACGAGTGCGCGTTCCGTGCATTACTGCGGCAATATCGGAATTGTCTTTAATTAAAAAAAAATATATATATGTATATAAGATGGGCCCCGACCCGAGAGGCTGAAGGCGCTCCTCACGTCAGGAGTCTTCTGGAATTGATTTACAAAGGAGCACCCGTCGGCTGTAAAACTGGGACACTTGCAAAGTATTGACGGCAGGGCCGACCTTCAGAGGCCCGCTTCTATTTTAAAATGAACTTTTCGAACAGCCAGGGTTTGCTGAGGGATTCCCTATGCACTTCGTGCCTGTGTGAAAACAGAATTGAAAGTCAGGTAACAAACCAACTGAAACCGAAAAGCCGAATTTTCTGATAATTGCAGTGCCCTTATGTCTCAGCCAATAAATGGAACTTTCCTTCTAAAGGCAGCATCGACGCACTGGGTACTCAGCGATTTCAGGATAAAATTGCAACAAATGGAACATTGAATAATTAATGGATACTAAAGCAGCAGTAGTGGGGCATTATGGATGTTGTGGTCCAGGTGACTACACTAATGCAATAATTAATTGTGATGGTGATAGAAAAATTATAGGAATACTTTATTTCCGAAGGAATAACCCTTGAAAAATTAAATGAATACTCACCAGCATATGAAAAATGAATTTTACCAGAATCCCAAAATCATTGAATCTACTGCCTCCTTAAATGTTTTGTGTGGACATTCAGTCCTTCTTCAGTGTTTGAGCCATGTTGTTTAAAAAGCCAAAGAATCCGCCCCAGTAACTTTTGCATTTGATAAAGACTCATCAGAGTTGTAACACGTAATGCATGCTTACCTGCCTACAATAAAAGGATTGATGCAGTAACGTTGGTGTGGCCTGTCGCACGTTTGTATTCAGGCGTGCTTTCATATAGAATAGATATATATATATATATATATAGATATATATGTATATATTTTTTATATCTCCATCGATCCATCCCAGTGGTGGTCGCCCCGTGGTAGTTATCGTTAGGATCATGTTTCCATAGAAAAATCAATTTTTATGTTATGATTAACTTTTTCCACGTTTGATTAATCTCCACGAAACTTTACAAAAGAGTGCTACTTTTTGACTAGTTTGCGCATGGAAAGTTTTGGGGTGATGAGTCAAGCGGGGGCGGAGAAAGGGGGGGTCTCATAACGTGTTTTCCCCATTCATTTTTCCATAGGGACTTTAGACACCGCTACAGCCCAAACCGCTGTACGGATTTACACCAAATTTAGCAGACCGCTAGATCTTGATCCAAAAAGAGTGCTATTTTGTGTTTTGGTGTAAACAAGTTCAGTAGTTTTGGAGAAATTTAAGTTCATTTATTTTTATATATATATCACGCTGCTGAGAATCAGCTGAGCTGACAGTTCTGAAACTGAGATCTGATTGCCTGCCACCACCTGAACCAGGAAGTGGGGACTTGGTCCAGAGTCCTAAAAAAACATGAAGACATGAGGGAACAGGGTAGAGACCCCTAACCCCCTAGACCGGGTGGTCCCCCACCTGGACCCAAAATCATTTTTTTTAAACAAAACAATTGCCACATATTTGTGAGTATTCTTAAATCTGCAGCAGAATTCTTTATTTTTAAAAAACATTTGCGGACTCCCGAGCATATTTTTGAAACCCCCCTGGTGTGGGCCAGGGCTCGGGGGATGATGCAATTATTATTTTTATTTGGGAGGGGTGTGCATCACTAAATAGTGGAGTACTTCTGGATATATAGACTTTGGCAAATCATTATTTTATCTCTTGTGGAACATTTATGTACAAGACTACACCGTGGGGTTTGTTGCTGGAGATTAAGGCACCGAGCAACTAATTCCCTTTTGTCCTCTTCAATGTTGTGCCGGCCCAACAAGGCGTCTTCATTTTACCTCAGTCCCCAGCGAGATGAGGCATATTGGGGTCAAGTAATATTTGGGGAAGGAGGGCCCAGCTCTCCCAGGGCATCAAAGATTCAATTGTGTGCCGACCCCTGGGCCCTGGCCCACCCCGAGGGTTATTTAGAGCAATACGGTGGAGCCCCACATGATCCTTTTTTGAAGGTCTACGGTCAGATTTTTGCTGCTGTATATCTCCGATCCAGTAGGGCTAATTTCAGTGATCTTGGGCATGTTTTACTTCAGGTGGTGAGCTCTAGCCACCAAGAATATTGTCAACAAGCCTTCTGACTTCCAAATGGGTGACTTTTGAAGGGAGTTGGTTTTCCTAGCTCCCTGCACCAGCGTTCTCTCCTGTGTCGCTCCTGGGGCTCCTCTCCTGCTGGTGAGAGGCATCTTGCGGAGCCCCTCCACTACCAGCCAGCAGAACATCTTCCTACCCACTCTCCCAAGCATCAGAGCCTCCTGGCTGTCTTACAGAACACTAGGGGTGGCACTGGAGTCAAGAACTTCCACAACAGGACTTCAGGGGGCGTAAGAGGACCAGTGACACTGGCCCTGGAGAGACCCATCTAGTCCTGGAGGTCAGCTGGAGGCAAAGTCCAGCATCAGGTGGCTTTCCCTTCCAGCTGTTCATTACTCCTTTGTTGTTGCCTTCCAGGTGCAGGGTCTTGTTCCCTGTCTCTCCCTTGTGCAGGGGTTTGTAAGTGGCAGTGGAAAGTTCTAGATGCCAGGCACACCTGCCCAATCTTAGGATGCCACATGATCCCTCCACTCCTGTCCTAACCCTCCTGCACAGCATTCTGGGACAATCCAATATGGCTCATTCAAGTTTTCTATGCAACAAGCTCTCCTGATGGTCTCAGTTCCACCCCTACTTGACATCGCTGCCAGATCCCTTCCCATCAAACTTTCAAAGGGGGGGCCCTTCCTGTGTTGGCTACAGATGCCTGGGATTCCTCCTTCGTTCAGTGAGCCTTGGCTGACCTAGCCCAGTTGCAGTGTGACAGCTAATTATCAGATGCAGGTTTTCCCCAACCAACCTCCCCTCTCCCAGGAACTGGGTCATTCACTGTTATTTGCTCCTTTTTGTGTGTGGAGGCCATTGGTCCTACTGCTGGGGAGCAGGGTAATTAGCTTGACAATCAGTGGGACAGAGGACCTCTAATCTGATTATGGGAGACAGACAAACATAAAAATTCTTGGTGTCTTATAAGATGTTATTGGAAGCTGCAAAATTAAACTCTGTGTGCATGTTTTAACCAGTTTGACAAGTCGCTGGACTGTGTAGGCCTAAGTGTGGCAAAGCTGTAAGGCAGATTTCACCTATGTGTACAATACAGTGAAAGCACTACAGACCAGAGAACGTTCCAAATAGACATCCGGTTAGGGCACGCAATGAACCCCAAGAATCTGTTGAGTAAAGAGCATATAACCAGTGACTGTGCACAATAGAAGAGAGTGGAGTAGTGTCTTCCTAGAAACATATAGGCCACATGAGGCCTCGGTCAGAAGCTGAGACACTGTGGTATCTTGATAAAGGGTGGACAGGACAGAAAGTAGAATAAACATGGTGGATGAGACCAGAGTTTAACAAGAGCTACCAGAACAGGCAAACGACTGGTGTAGGTGAGAGAACCACCCTACAGGGAGTTAACAACAAAGACAGCCAGTTGCTGAAAGGAGGATGATACAGATGGGAAATACTCACTGATAGGTGGATGTGGGGGACAACAGAGATATATGCAGTGGACTAAAGGAATAGACATGAGACAGTCTAATCCATAGATAATGGGGCCTGATATAGCAGTAGACAGGAACTGGCAGCACAGCCTCTCTTTGGGTGGCATGTGAGTATGGGTGAGGGGCAGAGTTGACTTAACACAAAACCCCCTTAGACAGACCATATGCAGTTGCTGCATAGGCTTGATGCCCACACTTTCCAATTGGTTAAAATGTAGTGAGCTTCATGGTAAAGGTCAAAATAGGTAAAACAGAGGCACCATGATGGGTACCAGTGAACAAGCTGTCCAGGAGGGTAGAGTGTGAAAATTAAGTTAAAGTGCCATAAAACATACTAGGACTTAAGAAGAGGTCCTGAAGGAGTTTTCATCTCTAATGCCTCACATCATGGCTGATCGACACAGAGAGAACCCAAAGGTTGCAGGGATGTCGACTCCAAATACGCAATTGAAGGAGAAGATCGAATTACCAAAGCATTCACCTGATAAACCCCTGTGAATTGAGAAATGTACACAAGGCATATTGATCTCCTTTGAGAAGACACCACAGAAGAACGGTGTGGAAGACCACAAAAAAGGCAAGCATGTAGAGTGTTCCTACACTAGAGGAGAGATATCCTAAGCCCTGGAATGAGGGAAAACCGGATGCATCCACCTGAACGTACTAAAATCAAGGCACATGATAACTTTAGGGATAATGTGTAGCTTACATTGCAAATCTAAATGCAGCAGTTCACACTCTGGAATACAACCTAATAGAATATTTGGCACTACGTTTTACGCTTGAGTCCACACTACCACCACTCAATTAAGCTTGTTGATTCCATGGAAGACCCCATTCTCCTCCTTTATCCCATTCTTAGTTTTCTCTTGGTTTATTTACCCATACTAATCTCTTCTGACTCATCTCCTAACTCTTGTCCATTTTTCCTTCTAACTCTCTCTGGTAAGGTTTGGGACTATTGGGATTTCCAGCAATAACATGTACTTATGCCTAACTAGGGATCACAAAGGGGATAGAGGTGCACAACCTCCCCGTTAAATCATCCATACGTAAACTCAATTGGGTTACTATTGTTTGGGGACTTGTTTAAAAGTGATCACATTGATTTATTTGGTTGTGACGTTTCCAGAGTGGAGAAGCAGTTCTTCTATATTTTCACTGTTATATTGCATAAAGAATTATAAAGTAAGCATGCTGCCGTTCCCTTTTCACTGTACCTCTGCCCATAGTCCTTTTTTGTCATGGTATGCTGCCTTGCCTGATTACCTGCTGTGCACAGGGTGTGACCATTTTCCCTACGCTGTTCCCAGTCCCCTGCAGTCAGTGCCCATAGGAAAATGACCAATGACATATCCAAGTGGCACTGTAAATAGTGTCTGGCCACCCAGTACCATTGCCCTTCTCACTTTAAGGTACCACTGAGACCTCCAGCCTCTCCCCAGTACCAATTGGGAAGTGACTGAATCCCCAGGTGGAGGCCACTGAACCGTCATTTGTGATCAACAATCATTATATTTACACTTTTGTTACTGTGGTAATCATTCTCACTTTAAGATGGGAATAATACTTGCAGTTTGACTGAGTTTTGGCCTTTACTTTATTTTCTTTGGTGATGGGGATTATTTCCGTCAGTCATGGTGTTCTCAGTTCCTCTGCACTACATCTTTCATTGGGTCCACATACTCATTGGAGCATGGTGAGGTGGGCATTATGTTCAGCCTGGGCTTGAAGGACATGGGAAACCACTGCTACCAATGCTCAAAGGCAGTGTCCCAGTAGACTCCATCTTGGAGAGGACAACCTATATGTCCACTGGAATGAAACTGTAGTATGAGAAGTGTAAAGTCATCATATCAGTGTCTTTTTCTAACGCTTTGGGATAGATTTCACTGCAGAACCACATGTACAAGGTCTCATAGCCCCAGCTTAACTTGAAAAAAGATTTTGTTACTGTTAGCAGCTGACTATGTCCTGGTCTCTTGGTTCTAGTATATGCTCACCAACCCAATCCCTAATTTAAATTATATACTAAAGTGCTGTCCCAATATTTTGATTCCATTTTGTATGTGATTCGTTTCAGAAGTTGCTTTGGTATTTGATTCTTTGGTGACCGAAGATGGATCTGATGTTGTCTGACCTCTGTGGGTCCAGCCCTTTAGATCCGTTTCCAATCTGGGAACATGGGAGCATCGGGCACTGCTTCAACCTGCTGATACTGAATGCCCTCCCACACATTCTGCTAGCTCTAACTAGTATCTGCTATCTGGGCATTCCTAGGTAGGTATACACTTGATACTGCAGACGTGTACCATACATAGGTCGATCCTATTTCTGTCCTGCCCTCTCTTGGCCTTCCATTCATCCCTCCCTCTCTTCCCCGCTCCAGTCATCTCTCTCTTTTTGTTAATTCCCTGACTGTTTTCTGGTCTTTATACCTGCCATGGCACTTACCAGATAGTGTGCGATGTCTTCTGCATTTAACACAACTCGTGATTAGGGAGGGCCATGGATGTGGAAGGAGATGGGCCAGCAAGTTCCTTGAGAATCTGGAGGAGTTCTTTTTGATGATGTAGACCATGACATAACTTAAGAACTATTTATATTCAAACTTCTTGGATTTAAGCTTGTAGCCTTCTTCAATCTCTTCTTCATTTGATTTGTGTTCATTATCTTTGAACAGTTGACTTCGTCCTATACACCTTTATGTAGATAAATATATTTTGTATCCCCTAACATTTATTCGTTGTTGATTGTAGATTTTCCGGATCTGAACATTGTCCCAGACCTGCTTGGAAGTGCCGGATCACTGTGTCTTTCCTCTTTGCTGTTCTCACCATCACCAGTATCACCCCGGTGGCTGCCTTACTACAGCACGGAACAACTGCCTTGGAAGTACTGATTGGTGGGATCTCAGCATTGGCCTGGATCACTCATGGCGTATCCCTATTCATGCTCCACAGGACAGCAAATTGCATCTCAAGAGGGCCCTTGGCCTTGGGAGTCATGGTACTCCTTCCTGTGCCATCCCTGGTCATCACATTTGTCTGGTATATTCGTAATGGATCGGCATCATACCCGATGCAGCCTGGACCCATTTTGAAACTTATTGTAATAGGCCTCCAGCTGGCCTTTATTGCCACCTACCTACTTGCGTTTGTAGCTCCCATTCCCAGTGATCAAGATTTTGTCTCCTGCAACAATCCCTCGCAGTGCACCCCTCATTTCACTGATTCAGAGGTTCTAGTGCCCGTTTGGCAGAAGATTGATGAAAATAATGAGAGTTGGCTTTCACGTTTATTCTTTCTCTGGATGACTCCTTTGTTGAAACGTGGACACCAAAAAGATCTGAAGCAGCCTGATGATGTCTATCATTTACCATACAATCTCCAAATGCAAACAATCCACAAACGCTTCAATGCCTGCTGGCAAAAAAAGAATACCACTATGAAGGAGGTACCAGGTTTTCCCAACCAAGATTGCAGCCTCAGACTTCTCAGTCCCACTAATGACTCCAGTGGGAGTGGTGTTCCTCATGAAACTTCAGACATCCAGAAGGAGGTACGGCTCATTTCTGTACTCCACTCAAGCTTTGGCCTGAGGTATTACTCTCTGGGGATTGTCAGGCTGTTGGCCGGCATCATGGTCTTGGCAGGACCTCTTTTGCTCAGTCACTTTGTGACTTTTATAGAAACCCACCAGGAACCTTTGAGCTATGGAATCCTCTACACCTTCGGGCTCTTTGCAAGTTCCTTTCTTGGTGCCCTATTACGAAATAAATTTGTCTATGAAGCACACAAAGTGAAGCTGATGGTCAGAGCTGTAGTTATCTCCACCATCTACCGGAAAGCTGTGAGGGCCAATAGCAGTAGCCTGTCTCATTTCTCAACGGGTGAAGTTGTTAACTTCATCAGCTCTGACTCTGAGCAGCTGGCTGGCTTCTGCCTTGCCTTTCATGAAGTCTTGGTCTTGCCAACCGAGTTTGTTATCACTTTCTGTCTGCTGTACCATCATGTAGGGCTGGTATCTCTGGTGGGTCTGGGACTCATACTGCTTCTCATGCCAATAAACAAGTGGATTGCCTCCCGTGTCATGAAAAATGACTTCAGCTTGATGAAGCACAAGGACACTCGTCTTAAGGTAAAATGATTTTATAGGCATTGATGTACTCCTGGGCCTGCACTGCAGTACTGTATAAAACTAGATCACTAAGCAGGATATCCCTGCAGATAATACACCTAGTAATATCAATATGATGGCAGTGGTGATTATAAGAACAGTCAGCACCTCTGTTAACGTATTACACAAGTATAAACTAATATGTCATGTGGCGTGCTCAATGTTGACACTGTGACATCCACAGTGTCCCCCTGTACAGAA
This sequence comes from Calotriton arnoldi, assembly GCA_963921515.1. Lineage (NCBI taxonomy): Eukaryota > Metazoa > Chordata > Amphibia > Caudata > Salamandridae > Calotriton > Calotriton arnoldi. The sequence goes on along the minus strand of CAWUFW010005076.1, from coordinate 146,614 downwards.
AGGAAACTTCCTCCATGCACATACAATCTAGAAAGCCAAAAACACAGCACAGCACCAATATAAGTACCACCTGACCAACAAAAGTCAGTAATGTATTTTAATTGCCCAAGTACATCATGACTCAAAACAATCCAAATGGCACGTAGTTGTAGAAAATCCACAGCCGACACGTGTTTCGTCGAAAGGCAGTCTCTAGTGATCCGTGCTGTGTGCCGAGCTGGTTCCCGACGTGCACTTTTTTGAACACGTCGGGAACCAGCTCGGCACACAGCACGGATTTTGGGGAATGGACCCATAATCTACTGAGGAGTTTTTGTTGACGTTGTCTTTTGAACCGACTATCGTAACGGGGAAATTGGAACTTACCTTCACTAATCAAGTCTTTACTTATACGGATCACTAGAGACTGCCTAGTATTGCGAAATTTCGACTGTAAACCAAATAGCCTGTGTTGGTGGAACCTACAACACTTAGATGCAACTGTAAGCCTTGAGAAAGTCGTTTTTCGACGAAACACGTATCGGCTGTGGATTTTCTACAACTACGTGGCAACTTGTTCAAATAAATATATGCTGTTTATGTTCTTGCCATTTTGATTGTTTTGAGTCATGATGTACTTGGGCAATTAAAATACATTACTGACTTTTGTTGGTCAGGTGGTACTTATATTGGTGCTGTGCTCTGTTTTTGGCTTTCTAGATAATACACCTAGTACACCGCTTTAATTATTCTTGATTCTATGATTAGAAACCAAATTTTGCAAAATAAAATACTCAGTAGTCTATGGATTCATGTGGAGTCCTTTGCATTCTTCTCTTATCAGAGGGCTATAATCCAGATAGCTGAACTGGTAGCCTTTATATGGAGTTTTAATAGCACACCAGCTATCAAGATGTGTGACTCCCAGTATACAAACGGGGTCTTAGAAAGCCTTCATGTTACAAACTAGTTTGGCAAAGGTAATCAAACTTGTAGTCCTTTTGAGCTTAACATAAAATCCTTTTTATTTGAAAAATCGTCCAAGACTTTAATCAATTTCTTCAAAAACTAGATGTTAAATGGTCTTGAGTTCCACAGCTACCAGTGCTGCAGTGGATTTAGTGATTGTACGTTCATCAGGGGACGGTAGTTGAATCAAACACATGGAATTTACACATAAGAACATGGGCAGAAGCAACCACAGGTCAAGGAGAAGTATATGGTAAGGAAAACCAAAATGAGAACCCCCAAATGTTTTTACACAAGCAGGTAACATCGAAACAGAGGTATGGTGCTGCATGTTTCCCCCTACGTTGATGTTAATGCACTATTGTCTGTTATGAAGGCGAAGCAGAATCTGTCTTTTGTGTTTGGCATGGCTTGAATTTTGACCGTGCCCGTGGTCTGTTTATTGTGTTGTATCTACTATCATTGGACATGTAGAGACCAGCCCACCTCCTGTATTAATTGAATCATATGGAGTTGTTTATTAGTCTTTCCCATTGTGGGTGGGGTCAATATACAGCATTTTTGATCCTTGGTGGCAAACTATTCCTACTCCTGGCTCCATCACTTTTAATTTATCAGGCGTTGAAAGCTATCCACTCATGCTTACCTCTCTCCAAGACTGAATGATTTCCTACAGTCCTTGGAGGAACAATCTATGGGATATAGCTTGCTAATATTTTTGCCACCATTTGATCAATCTCTATAAAACTTTGTAGACCTATTTATTTTTCTAATTTGGTAGATGATGCAAAGTTTCATCGTGATTAGTTTAGGGGTGCAAAGAAAAAGGGGGTCCCAAAACACGTTTTTCCACCAATGCATTTTCCATAGACTTTTTACTCAGAGGTAGCAACAAAATGGCTGAAAGGATTTAGATTAAATATAGCAGGAATATTGATCATGGGGTGGAAAGGGCCCTTATTGTTATTTGATCTGAATTGGTTCATTAGTTTTAAATTTATAAGGGACAAAAATGTATTTATTGGGCCACAGTACACCGCAGTATTTTAGTGATATACTGTGGTACTTGGCGATGACAAAACACAATATTAACTGATGACTGCCCTTCCAAATGAAAAGGCAGCCATATCATTTAGACCACACTAAGGGCCTGGATGGGTGTGTGAGAGCACTACTTTCTAATAAGGGAGACCCTCCTCTCCTCTTCTTCAAATCTAACCCGAGATAAACTATCATAGGAACTCACACCCCGTTGATATTCACATCTTTGTCCTTGGGAGCAAGGGTTCTGGACCTTTTATTAGCTCCCTGTCCCCCTTCTTTTTGTTATTGGTTTATAAAAGTTTAAGGCATACTTCCTCAGATCTATCTAGTAGGTACCCCAGTACCTATGGAAATAAAAATAAATAAATAAACCCTCTATAACATGCGACTCTACTCCATACTACGACACAACACTCCACTCTACAACACACCACTCCACTTTACGTCACGCCACTGTACGACACGACAAGCCACTCCACTCTACGACATGCACTCCACTGTGCACCACTCCACTCCATCAATCAATTAAATCAATCAATCAGGTGGCTTGTAAAGTGCGACTACTCACCCGAAAGGGTCTCAAGGCGCTGGCTGACTCTATGCCCATTCACTGTAATAGATTGTACATCACATCACTCTATGACACGCCACTCCACTCTATGACTCACCACTCCACTCTATTCTCATCCACTCTATAACACTCTACTCCATTCTGTGCCCCTCCACCCTATGCTAATCTACTTCACTCCTCGATACTCTATAACACTCCACTCTATGCACGCCCCTCTAGTGTATGACATGCCACTCCAGTCTATGCCACGTCACTACACTGTACAACAGGCCACTCCACTCCATGACAAGCTGCAGACATATCTAAGATGGTGAAAACTCTCCCATCCTATTGGGATCAAGGATAATATTTAAGTCCTTTTGGTGGCGCCACCCCAACAGGTTGGAACCATCTTCCGTTACATATACTCTGCCATGTACACTATTGTTCTTAAAAAATATGTCTCTCCATTCCATCCCCACGATGTTAATTCTCTTCCCACCATAACCTACTGCTTTTATATCAGGTTGTTGCAATGCACTCATGTTTCCTTTCAAATCTTTTTCATAAACATCTTTAAATATAATGGTAAACAAACTACCTGAATCCACTAACATCTTGACCTGAGTATTCCCCAAAGTGATATTGCAATGAGGCTTTTCAAGTTTTCCAGTGCTTTCCCATTGTATATTCAAGTTTCTATTGCTCTGTACAGTGCAACTTTGGTTAGAGGTTTCATTAAAAATCTCACTTCCATCAACAGATAACATAATATCTTCTTGAACCTCCCCAAGATTCTCTACTATTTTCACACTTGAATGTTGTGAAGGTTGTAGAGGTTGTTGTATTTTTGATCTGCACATCTTGGCTAGATGACCCTTCTTCCCACATGACCTGCATGTCATGTTTCTTGCCCCACATACAAAACTTGAAGCAATGTGCCCAGAACCACCACATCTATAACACATTATTTTCCTTATTTCATTTAGTCTATCTATATTAGGTTCTACAATTTTAACAGGTTTCTTCAATTTTACTTCTTGTACATCAAGTGCAACAACCTCTTTATCTGGAGATTTCACATTCAGCTTTCCTATATCAATTTCTTTCATCCAGACAGCAGTATTCTCCATACTCCTGGCTATCTGTATTGCTTCATCCAACGTCGGGTCTAAAGATAAGAGTCTCTCTTTAACTTTCTTATCTCTGGTGCATCTCACAATTTGGTCACGAATTAGAGATTCCATCAGACCTCGAAATTCACATGTCACTGCCAAACCACGTAGTGTTGCTACATAACTCATAATGTCTTTATCCTGAGCTTGCGAACGACAAAAGAATTTATGTCTTTCAAAAACTACACTTAACTTCGTTGTAAAATGTTTTTCTAACATTTGTAAAGACATATCATACACATTTACTGGTTGACCATCACCAATTCCTAAAGACACTTCAGGAAGATCATCATAAATTCTCCTCCCTTCTGTTCCCAAATGGTGCAATAATATTGCTTCTCTCCTCAAAGGACCATATTTATCTCCGCCAATTGCCAACATGTAAGTAAAGAATGTTTTTCCATCTTTTCCAAGGTATACTTGGTTCTCCTGGAACAGCTAAAAAGCTAAGCGGAGCTGCCATTCCTTGTTCTCCCATTCCTGCAACAAATTATGAAATAATAAACTACCACAACTAACTAAAGAAATAAATTACCACAGTAAATCAAAACAAAAAATCAAAATAACAATTTAAAATATATATCTAAAATAATAAATATGAAGGTGGTGTTTTTCTTCACTTGTTATAACTCTTCACCGCTTTATTTTTCTTCACTTGTTATAACTCTTCACTGCTTTATTTGTCTTATTGTGGAGAAAGTCTTGTTTCTTCTTCCCCACCAGTGTTTCTTTTGAAGTCTTTTCTCTGTTTTTACTTCCCACACATAAGCTAGTACACGGCGTGTACACGTGACCAAAAGCAGGAAACTGATTTCCAGTGCTCCTCAAGATACGGAACAGTTTTCTTCCATACGCGTGTTTACTGCGAAATGTCAGCTGGCACGGTAAGCGCGCAGTGTTTATGGCGCAGTGTTACAATTACAGCCGCACAGCACTTTTAACTTTCACTGGAACGCTCGCGGCTTTTACAAGAGCGCTCGCGATTTTAACTCGGCACAGAACTAGTGAACGTCACTGCAGAATTCGCCACGAGCCTCGAGCGCTTAACTAGATGTGAGATCGTGCCTGTCAGTCGCTAATTCGCCTTGAGCCTCGAGCGCTTAACTAGGGGTGAGCTCGTGCTTGTCAGACGCTCGAGACACATAACGGCCAGACAAATAAAATACGCATATTTCTTCGCTGAATGATGTCAATTGTGCTACTCTTCGCACGCAATCGCAATCTTTTGCTCACAGTGACGATACAAAGAAATCCACAGTGAAGGAAATGGTCAAATACAGTAAAAATTAAGAATTGGCAGCCAGTCTCACATGGAACTCTCTTCAATGAAAATTAACTATTGGTAGGCAGTCTCACGTGGGGAACTCTCTTTAAGAAGACATAAATTTAACTTAATTCACGGTTCCCACCAAAACGAAATTCTTCAGCAGTTCATGGAAGTAAACTGCTTTTCCAGGGGTGGAGGTTACCTTGTGCTCTGCCCCCGCGCAGATCACTCGTCGCCAAAATCTGTAGTAACCACTCTTCAAGAATAAGTGGGTAGAAGCTTCTTTATTCACAGGTACAAGTAACAGCTTCTCAGTAACCTCCAGCTTCTCAACTGACTACAACTAATAGAACTCCCTTACGATATCATTCTATTACATCACTAGATTCCATAATAGAAGAAGAGCATTTCCACACTTGGCTAACGCACTTACCAGTGGGTTGGTCCGGTTAGACCGTATTTATTGCCACATTTTAATAGTTGTGTATCTTCTTGCAATGCTCTGATTCATTAAGCCGAATTGCAGATGGACTTGCACTGGGGAGGCATTCTGAGGGAGGCCAAAGACTCGCTTGTAGGTGTTTGTTTGAATTTTCTCCTAAGTTGGGGAGTCTTTTCCATACATGACCACACTAGCGAAAGACACTGATGGCAATAGTTTTGCGGTAATGACAGCTAGTAATACTTTAAAAGAGGGGCCATCCAGTTTGTTTGTGAGCGAACAAAAGGCATATGTTAGCGCCTCGCTCTTTTTCGCCAAGTATTGTTTGTGCATCGTGAAATTTAGCTTTTTATCTATGACTCGGTCTCTGGCGGGTCCATGGGATCCGGTGCTCAGTTACCATCTTTTTGCAGAAGATTATGACCTTTCTTCCATTTTGCTACTCCCTTTCTGGTGTCTCTTTTTGTCCCTGTCTGGACGAGGGAGTTCTCGTACTGTCCTCTGACTGATTGTGGTGCCTTTGCCTCCCCTTGTTCATGCTCCTTTCCAGGGCTTCATCGGTCAGGTGTCAGCCGCAGGGGCACTGCTGTTCCCACTGTGCTCAGTCACTCTTATTGACGGATGGGGTATGGCTTTGGTATCTATTCTAAGTTAAGGAATCTGCGGCTAGATGTCTCTATCAGATGAACGAGTTACTTACCTTCGGTAACAATGTATCTGGTAGAGACACAGTCTAGCCGCAGATTTCTTAACGCCCACCCATCCTCCCCATTCTGCGAGGGCCTTTCCAGGTGGGGTTCTACCACCTCGCCTCCTTACAGGCGGCCTTGGTCTTCCTGAGGGGTGCTCTCATCACCTACCTCTGGGGCAGGGAGTGTCATTCTGTTGTGTGCCATTGGCCCTCCACCCATTCTCGTTTTTGGGTGGCTAGGTTCTGTGCTTTTCAATGCTGTTCCACCTGGGGTCCTCCGGCGTGGAGATGCTCATGTTTGTCTCCCTCCCTCCGCCCTCGTCTGTTTCTCCTCATTTCTTTGGGGTCTCCTTGTCTATGCTACAGTCGATTGGGTTCAGATTCTATTTGAATATGCTACAGTTCATAGGTCACTGTGGGGGGTGTGGTGAACGTTCTATGTGGTTGTTCCCTTCTGGTCACTTGCCGTGAGTCATGTGGTTCCAGTCTTGTGGTCCTTTACAATTTCATCCTGTGGTTACAGTCTGTTTTTCATACAGTTCCATTCTGTGGTTGCAAACTGTCCATCATGCCATTCGTTTCCACTGCCGTTGCCTCTTAAGGGGGGCAAGGCTCTTCGCTTTGCTGGGACTTTGCTGGGGCGAGTGCTCTGTTCGCCCGCTTCAGTCCCTACATGTCTGGAGTACTCTTTCAACGTGGTGTTGTTTCTTATTCTATGATTTATCATTGTTGTTTTCAAAGGTTTTTGCTCTCTTTTGACACACTGTTCCTATACTCTCGCAGTTTTTGTCGTGGGTCCGCGTTGTGGCGCGGAAAAGTTTTACTGTAGAAAACTGACGTCAGCACGCCACGGGGGTCTTATATGGCTCCATTGACGTCACTTCCGTGGACGACGTCAGGACGGAGCCGGGCGACGACGCCCCCCGGCGTGCAGAGGTACTGCTGGGGAAAAAGTTTTCCGGATCCAGTCTGACGCCTGGGGATATTCTAAGTTAAGGAATCTGTGGCTAGACTGTGTCTCTACCAGATACATTGTTACCGAAGGTAAGTAACTCGTTCAAAGCGGTCTGAACCATGACCGTGCCTGATTGGTAAAGGGATATGCATGGTAAAGATCACACCAAGGCCCCCCCACCCTGAGCCCTAACACTGATAACCCTGGCCTGCAATCCACCCCGCCACTACCCTAAAAACTACCCTAACTCCCCAATACTTGCCCTAAAACCTGGCCCCCGGCCCTTAAAACTACCCCAACCCCCATCCTGAGCCCTAAAACGGGGCCCAACCCTAAATACTCCCCTCCCTAAAACCCAGCACCACTTACCAAGCCGAGTCCCGGTCCTTCCTCTCCTGATCCTTCCTGTTCCTTTCCCCGCCCATCCGCTCTACATCTAGACCGCTGACGGCCTTAACCACACATATGCGTGGTTAAGGCATATGGTTGGTTCAGGCAAGCGCTATTCTGCTTGCGTTGAAATGGCACACGTGGCTCACCCATGTTGTAAATGCTGTTTTCCAATTTGAATATCTGGGCATTTTCTTTAGTACGGATAAGGAGCTCTTTATCTGTGCAAACCTCAGCAGGGTCCTGGACAATTATAGGAGAGATGTGGGTATGCGGCAGAAACCCTCCGTTGTTACTAATGGGAAGGGCTACCTTATACAAAGTGATATACCTGCAAAAATTTCTATATACATTACAAAACATCCTGCTTGAAGTCTCGGGTGGGTTCTTTAAAATGGTAAACAAAGTAAGTAGGGCCCTACTATGGGACGGGGCCACCCCGAGATCAATGACTGGACGATCAGCGAGCGATGGACCCAGAGGGATATGTTCGCTGCTTGTACCGATCCAAAAGGTTGCCACCTTTGCCCCCTCCGCACCTCCGACTGTAGTGGTGATCAAAATCTGGAAAAGGGCAACAAATGCCCTGGGTGGAGATGTAGAGTGATGCTGGAAGCCCTGTTATGGTACTTTGATATCCTGGCCAGGCTAAGGGCAATAGAAGGGCATAAGAAATGGGACCTACTGGGTATATCAAAGGTGAGGGATGTCTGGAGGAAGGAAAGACTATAGCATTTTCCGAACTGCAAGAACAATACGAAATGGTGCATAGTCAGTACCTCCGATACCTGCAACTGACATACATCCTATGAAATTATGAGGAATTGTTGGACAAGGTCCCCGAATAGACCCCGCTGGAATGTAGAGTCCTTGGGGCCTCCCTGGCCAGCCATGCGGAGTCACAAATATACTCTACGCTGCCGTACAATAGCCTCCCCCCTTTTGACTGTCTTAGGGGTGAGAGGGAGAAGGAGCTGGGTAAGTTGGAGGACGATGACGGGGGCGGCCTGTTGCTACCCCCATGAGATGGAAATATGGGCTGGATTTCAGCTGATACGACTGATGTTATTGCACCAGGCATACTTTACCAGGATCAGGTTGTTCCACATGGGATGACTGGTGACTGACCTATGTGCGCTGTACACTGCTACACACGATCTGAGGATGCCCGAAGACTTGAGTCTTCTGGGAGGGGGTGAGGGACAGGATCTCGGCAACCCTGGACATAACGATAACCATCACCCGTGACTAGTGGCCTTGAGAGTTTGGGGTGATCAGACTCCGGACCACTGCGAGCTCGTCTTTGGTAATGTAGGCCTCATGGTGGCTAGGCCTGACCCGATCAGGATATGGGAAAGTTCTGTGGTCCCGACGTCGGTACAGGACTGGGGGACCAGTATTGACTGGTGCATAAGGTTTGAAAAACTTGTGTACCGGGGATGTCCCAAATAAATCGACAAATTCAGGGGCTTATGGCACGTGGTAGAAGGCATGGAAGACATGGGCTTCTGAGACTCTTCTGGGAACTGTGGAAGAGGGTGTGGACTGAGTACGGGTAACATCAGGGTCTCTAACTAGCGTGAGCTTATCTAGCGGTTTTTCCGAACTGGGCGTGCACCTGCCAAACCATATTCATGATTGTATAATCAGGTGTTCATTTACATGTGTCTCAGTGAAGGAAAATGCTGGTATAATGATTGAACTAGCATGTTTGGAACGGTGGATTTGTTTTAATTAATATTTTGATTGTTGTTAACACAGCAGTGGTGTTTTTCTAGAAGATTTTTAAAAATAAGGGAATCGGGGCCAGAGAGTGGAAAAAGAGAATGATCATGTTGCATCAGTGCAACTGCACATAACCTGTGGGTCACACAGTTAAATGCCAGGGAGTTAAGTAAGCGAGTCCTTGTGCGGGTGCACTCATTTGTGCAGATTTCAATGCCAGAGAGATAGCTCAGGTTGTTAATGTGCCTACTGCAAGCTTAGGTGACAGGTCCCCGCTCAGTGTAGTTAATATATTTCAGTTAATAAAACTATGCTTTTGATCAGTAAATGAAAACTGCTTTTAATAACATGAATTTTGCAAAGCAATAAGAACAAAGTTTACAATGAAATAAACAATGTAATGACAAATGTCAAAGAATTCGGTCTGTAGTTAGAGTTCGCGCATCAATTCAATCTAAAAGCCATTTACATTGTCATCAAAAGTCAAAACAACGAAAACCCATTTAGCAACATGGTGAACAGCACTGATCAAGCCGGTCATGACGTTCAGATGGTGCTCTAGTCCCGTGTTGATAATTCAGGGCTTGGAGCACTGGATATTTTGCCTTTCACAGGTATTTCACAATCTTAAAATGGCTCAGAGTGACAAGGCTGCCCATGCTTATAAATTTAGATTAAGTTGTAACTAAGGTAGGACGTTCAGAAAGTGCTCTGTGCTTTTATATCACAAGTCGTGCACGCCTGTCGAAGGGCCTGATGGCTGCTGATATGGTTAGTTAAGAGCCGGTAAGCATCTGTCATGTACTTTATGAACCCGGTCACGAGCTGTAGTTGTAAACGACTGAGACAGTAGAAGACCGCATGATGGTGGATGCATATGTCGCGCAAGTTAAAAAACCAGGGCCTTTTTTACAAGCCCCTTTTGCCACTGGTGCGTAACTTTTAATATGAGAGAAAGTGACGTACCGGCGGCGCAAAGGGCTTGTATATGAGCCCCACAGTCCGTAGCCAATGTCAGCGTTCACCAAGCAGCGCCGGGCAATTGCAGACTCTGGGGCATATTTACAAGGCCCTATCGCCACAGGAACGTCACTTTTAATGACGTTCTTGTGGCGGTAAGGGTTTGCCTTATTTACAAGGCAGAGTAAAGCCACGTACGCCACCTTGTAAATGAGGCACCCTTTCACGCTACACTTAGAGTAAAAGGGGTGGGCAATGGGTGTTGCAGTGGGTGTTCCGCCGTAACACTCATTGATTTTGATGCTGCCCCCTATTTACAAGGGTGGCGTAAATAGGAGGCAGGGCCAAAATTAAGACCAGGGAAAACCTGGTCTTAACATGGCGAAACGAGGAGAAATGCTTTATTTCTCCTTGTTTTTGCTGTTTCTATGTGTGCTGCATTGTGCAGTACACATAGAAACAGCAAAACGCCATGAATGATTGTTTATGTGCAGGAAGGTGTCCCTTCCTGCACATAAACAATCATTAAAAAAATTACGATAAGCAACTTCTATGTGTGCTGCACAATACAGCACACATAGAAGTTACAAATCGCCATTTGTGATTGTTTATCTGCAGGAAGGGGGACCTTCCTGCACTTAAACAATCATTCCCTCAACGCACGCACCCTTGCACTATAGAGCAAGGGTGCCTGCGTTGGCGTTAGGCAGCTTACTTTAGCGCCAGCGCTAGGGAAAACGCAGGGATGTGACGTACCATTGTAAATACAGCGAATCCCTGCGTTTTCGGAATGGTGGAGCGCGGCGTTAGCATTTTGTGCTTAACACCACGCTTCGCCATTCCCTTGTAAATATGCCCATATGTGCATCAGTGAGTTCCATTTATATTTGTAGAGTCTGCATTCTTTTATGCTCTGTTTTGGATTCCAGGAAGGTCAAAAGTCCAGGGTTGGAATGTGCCCCAAGTGCAACAATATTAGCTTTAGTTTACAATAGACTGGGACGGGATCTCCTTGGTAGTTTTGTGGACAAAGTTGTTTGTAGCTGTTAATTATAAACCAGGCATGTCTTCTGCTTTGGAATGCCAGCTGGTCGTTTTGCAGCGTAAGGTTTTTCATATTTTTTCCATTTATGGCTATTATAAAATCTGCATATGGAAGCCTGTTTTCCAACACGTCTTGGGCATGGAGGGCTTCCATTGTGGAGAGTAAATAAATGCACCAAGGGTTAGTTTGTGCTTGATGGCCTGCAGACATTTCTGTGTACCTGTATGCCTTTAGAGTGTGTCCTTCCGCTCCCTTTAGTTTATAGCAGTACTTTAAAAAGATTGTTTGTCTAGAAGGCCGTATCCCAACCTAATTTGTGCTGGCGAGGAATGCCTAGTTCAAATAATTGTTTGTATATGTTTCAGTGTGAAATATTGCATGTTTGGCTGCGCATTCTAGGGAAGGTTTCAGTGCCATATGCCAGAACAGAGATTTATTTGGGTTTAACAATTCTAAGTATTGGGAGAAGAGAGGGGTTTTGTAGCTTTTAACAAAGAATTGAATGTGAAGCATAATGATGAGACTTTTGGTTTTAATGTTTGTTGATGTGGTCTCCAACCCTTTCCTTGTTCAAGCGACTCGCCTAGATATATGTTGCATTTGGAGTGTGCTGTTGATGTATTGATTATGCCATGAGCCCGTTTGCCAAACCTCCTTTAAAAACAACAATTTTATTTTATGTTCATATGGTGCTCCTGGAAATAGAGAGCTAATACTGTTGTGTAAATTACAACTTTGGCGTAGTTCTACAGGGTTTATTTTCCCACCTATGGGTGACACCAGTGTACCAACACCAACACTGAATGTGTAAAACAAGTTATTGTAACCCTGCACATTCCTATCCCATACATTGTTGAAATAGTCATTGCTTGTGGGATACTAACAATCCCTAAAAAGGGATCAGGGAAACTGTGGTAACAGACACAAGCCTATGTTTTTAAACACAATGCCACACACACACTGCACTTAGAAGAATAGACCTGTAAATAAAAAGCATTTATTATGACAGGAATAACCGGTTTCTCAGTACATCAAATACAACGACACAGGATATTATAAAAACAGCAAGAAGGCACGTTATGAGCAATGAAAATAAAATTAACATTCTAACATGGTTAAAATGTCATCTCAAACCTAACACCCTAAATATACTTCTGTGCGCTACACTGAGAGAGCATGGAAAGCAGAGCAGAACTTCCTTTCTAGAGTTTCTTAGGGAAAAGCAACGCACTGCATACCTTGTTGACAGCAAAAGCTGTTGTTCTCAGCGGACGCATGAAGGCAGTGTTCGGACGACCTGACACTTTCACAATTCTAAGAAAGACTAAGGTCATACCACATCTGTGTCAAATGGCAAGCATGATAATGATTCTGCATAAATGGAGAAAGTTGGCAGCCTCCATGATCTAAAATGGTGACTTCCATGATCTAAAGTGGAGACTTCCAAGATCTAAAATGCAGACGGACCTATCTAGAAGCAAGTCAGATGAATGGGACCTTAGGGGTTTTATGTCATCCCTGCCTTGTCCATCTGAATGGGATGTCAAAGATGTGTATCTAACCTGGAGGAACTTGGATAATATATTAAGACATTCATGCTCTTAACTGACTAGGATCTAAAATGCCTAAAACCTGAAATATATATATATATATATATATATATATATATATATATATATATATAATTAATATGTTGTAAACATATGTACCTAGTGAAGCAAAGCACTAATATGTTTTAAGCCTTGCTTTGTTTCAAGAATATTCATAAAAGTACAGTCGGTCTAAAGTATTTCTAACGTTGCTTATTGGTGATCAAACATACCAGTGATAATATTCAATAGGCCAGCTTAAAAATATGAGGTACAAATATAAGTTGAAAAAATAAAAAGAGTTCAATTAAGAAAGATAAGACAAAAACTGCTGTTAGTTTATATGGTTAGGTCAAATCTCATCTTAGAAAATGTCAACATCTTTGGGTGCATATGCAACATACAGATGATTTTTAAAGAAATCACAAAATTCATATAGCATTTGCTCATTGTCATTAATCCACACTGAATTAGCAATTGTTTGCTCATTTGAGGCATTTGGTGGTGGTGATTGCGGCTCTTCTCTAGGAGGCTCGAGAGATAACAGTGCATCAAGCCACTCATCAAGAGCTCTGTCGAAAAGTGCCGCTGGTGACATTGCTCCGTTGTAGGTAGTATTCTGTAGAAAGGACGGATGCATTGATCGGCATTGTCTCTGGTGCTCGTTCAAAGGTTGAATTATTGTTTCCTTAGTGAGATAAACCACTGGGGGATGTTCCAGCTGTAAATCCAGGATGATTTCAGTTGGACAGTTTATGCACCAGAGCACAGATTTCACTTGTGTAGCGTACATTTTGCGAAAGGCGAGCAGCCAGTGCTCACAGAGTTCAGATTGCGAACCATATCCCATATAATGTGCTAGAGTTTCTCTGTGCTTTTGTTCACCTTGATACATACCCTTCCTTGTTGTTGATTTTCTTGTTGGAACAGAAGAAAAATTATGATACCACAGCTGATTAACGGTATTATGATAGGGAATCTTCCAAAAAGGCTGGAGAATAAAGAGTCAATCAATCAATCAATCAATCAATCAAGCATTTGTATAGCGCGCTACTCACCCGGAGGGTCTCAAGGCGCTAGGGGGGGGTCCGCTACTGTTCGAACAGCCAGGTCTTGAGTTGCTTCCTGAAGGAGAGGTGGTCTTGGGTAAGGCGGAGGTGGATGGGTAGGGAGTTCCACGTCTTGGCAGCCAGGTAGGAGAAGGATCTTCCTCCCGTTGTGGCTCTTCGGAAGCGGGGACGGCGGCGAGGGCGTGGTTGGTCGATCGTAGCTGGCGGGTGGGAGTGTAGAAGGTCAGACGGTCGTTGAGGTATCTGGGGCCTTGGTTGTGGAGAGCTTTGTGTGCGTGGGTGAGGAGTCGGAACGTGATTCTCTTGCTGACGGGGAGCCAGTGCAGGTCTCTCAGGTGTCCGGCGATGTGGCTGTGTCGGGGGATGTCCAGGATGAGTCGAGCTGAGGCGTTCTGGATGCGTTGGAGTCTTTTTTGAAGTTTGGCTGTGGTTCCGGCGTAGAGGGAGTTGCCGTAGTCCAGTCGGCTGGTGACGAGGGCCTGGGTGACCGTCTTCCTGGTTTCGGTGGGGATCCACCGGAAGATCTTGCGCAGCATGCGTAGGATGTTGAAGCAAGACGAGGAGACGGCGATTACTTGTCGGGTCATTGAGAGGGAGGAGTCCAGGATGAAGCCCAGGTTGCGTGCGTGGTCCGTTGGTTTGGGTGCGTTGCCCAGGGCAGGGGGCCACCAGGAGTCGTCCCAAGCGGAGGGTGATGATCCTAGGATGAGGACTTCCGTCTTATCTGAGTTCAGTTTCAGGCGGCTGTTCCTCATCCACTCGGCTACGTCCTTCATCCCTTCATGTAGGTTGGTTCTGGCGGTTGTGGGGTCGTTGGTGAGGGAGAGGATCAGCTGGGTGTCGTCGGCGTAGGAGATGATGTTGAGGTTGTGTTGGCGTGCGATGGCTGCGAGGGGGCTCATGTAGACGTTGAAGAGGGTGGGGCTGAGTGATGATCCTTGTGGTACGCCGCAGATGACTTCGGTGGCCTCGGAACTGAACGGGGGAGGCGGACTCTCTGGGTTCTTCCGGCGAGGAAGGAGATGATCCCACTCCAGTGCCTTCTCTTGGATTCCGACGTTGTTCAGGCGTTGCACTAGGGTGCGGTGGCAGACTGTGTCGAACGCTGCGGAGAGGTCCAGGAGGATGAGGGCCGCTGTTTCCCCGTTGTCGAGCAGGGCTCGGATGTCGTCGGTGGCTGCGATGAGGGCGGTCTCGGTGCTGTGGTTGGCCCGGAAGCCGGACTGCAAGTGGTCGAGGGATCCATTCGTCTGTGTGAAAAAACGATGTAATCAGTACAAATACTGTTTTAAACTCAGTTACCAGATCAGGCCATCTTAAAAAGATGTACAACACCTGCAATCAAAAAAGAATTAAATATCTTTTGCTTGATATCAGTAAAATACCTCGGGTACTAAGTGTGTAACAGCCTTTGAATTTCTAAAGCAGTCCTGGCTGTCTGTAGGTTATAGGTCTCAACCGCTGAAGTCAAAGGGACCTCCTTTTGTTATAAAACAGACAATAGTCTGTTTAAATCATCAAAACGCCTGTATTTCATATCTATACTAGGCCAAGGGATGTTCCTGACTATGTTTCTAGGTGGTGGATACAAAGGCCTTCCACAACACTGTATTGTTTCAGAAACTGTTATCAAGTACGGCTGACCGGGTTCCAACTCTCAGCAAGTAACATTTGTTAAAAATAAATGAGAACCATTGTCCAGGGGTTGATGATGTGTGGGAATGGATGTTGTGGGGAAAACAGATAGAACATAACTTGACTTTGGCATCAAAGCGCTACACATTACATGCTATGATATAGAATCACACAGAAGGGAGTCTCCAAGGGGATTTCTGCAATTTGCTGTATTAATATACACCGTGGGCCCGATTCACAGAACTAACTTAAGACAAAATCCTAAACTTACTACCATTTTGGTATTCACAGAAGGCACTTACTCATTTTGGTATTCACAGAAGGCACTTACTCATTGATGAGTAAGTGCCTTCTGTGAATACCAAAATGAGTAAGTTACACAAAATGAGTAAGTTACACAAAATGAGTAGGTTACACATTTTGGTATTCACAGAACGCACTTACTCATTGATGAGTAAGTGCCTTCTGTGAATACCAAAATGAGTAAGTTACACAAAATGAGTAAGTTACTCAAAATGAGTAAGTAAGGGCCTTCTGTGAATACCAAAATGAGTAAGTGCCTTCTGTGAATACCAAAATGGTAGTAAGTTTAGGATTTTGTCTTAAGTTAGTTCTGTGAATCGGGCCCTGGGTCATCTTTATTTTCGTTCAAACATATGTAGGAAAAAGGAAACTTCTATGAATAGAACAATTGTGAATTGTGCATTGTCTCATTCCAACCAATAGATTTGTATTTTTGGCAGTCGTGAAAATGAAACGTTGCAATGGGTAAAGAAATTATACCATGTATTAACATAGGTAATAGGTAAAGTGTCACTAACCGTAAACGGTGCACCTTCAATTTGTTCCATGTGCAGTAGAGTGAATGTGGACTCTCTCTTTGCCATCGCTTTTTGAGTATGCATCAAATTATATAGGTAAAACATGGCTTTTTCACTGAGAAGTTGCCAAAGCACAAAACCGGCTCGAAGTGTTTGTCAATTTAATTGTATAATAGCTCTTAAATGAGCCTACCCATGTTGTAAGAAACCCAGCCTATGCCTCAACTTTGATGAGGCATGGGGTGAGGACAGAATATAATTTAATGAATGCACTCTTTAGACAGCATGCGCATCCCATTGTTGATAACTTTAAAAATTGTTTGCAAGTTTTCTTGATCTGTTTGCCTAATTCTTTCTGAAGCTTCTTTTTCTGAATATTTACTAAATTCATTATAAATGGCATATGTTCCTGTAGACAGGAATCTTTTATTTCTTTTAGGACGAGGTCCCAAATGAAAGTCAGAAAAGTTCATTTTTTCGTTAACTAGGGAAAAAATGTCTTTTACCGGTGGAAGAGTGGCTTATTCCAATAAGCGTTGGCATGGCTCACCTACACTGTATGTGGTAACTACTACAGGTATTTGTGTGTTATAACATGGGTAGGGTGATTAGCTTTGGGTCCAGGCGTGTTCGAAAGAAAACAACTCATACATGTGTCAGAGTTATATGGCCATAAGGCTAAATCTTCAGTAGGGAACTGAGTAGAATTATAAGTTCAGTTTTGGATCATTTCATTTATATCTGATTCTAATATATTTATTTGTAAATGCAAATTATTGAAGAAGGTCACATTGACTTTTGGTATACAAGGTTTCTTTACGTCCTTCATTGTTCCAAATCCCAGACAGGTAGTCTGTTGGCTTGTTGTCTTCAGAAAAATGTGTTTGTTCGGTATTATGCATGCTTGAAAGAAGGCACCTTTGCCTGGGATCTGCCAAAATGTGGTCCCCCATATACTTTTCTCATCAATGTTTGCTTTCTAATGCTCATATCCTTGAATAGCTAGATTTTGACCAAACTTAGTTGAGTAAATCAGATTATTAGTAGTGATCACTGCTGCAGCTTCTGCATGAAATGGAATGCTGAAGGGTGTGATCTGTCAGAACTCAGGAATTTAGGGACTATCTTTAAAAATTAGAGTGACTATCAGGAGGTGACGCATCACTACATTTCCACTGTGTGTAATCGTGAATTCCTCTAGAATAGCTAGTACTGTGTTTGTAATAATGTGCAAAGTAATGATAACAATACATTTCTTTGAAATTAGCTGAGTTTAAATACGGATCTTTATTATTCAAAGTAGCATATGCTTGTAAATCAGACATAATTTTTTGAACAGTCTCAATTTCCCAATCAACTGAAATAGAACCAGGTATTACAGCATCATTAATTGAAACCTTTATTACATATGGCAATTGCAATGTCCTAGAAGGTCCCATAATCGGATATGGAACTTTTTCAATGCTATATCCTCAAGCACGGGTTAAGATGTAATGTTTGCAGCTTAGAGATCGTTTCATATTCTGTGGGATGAAAAATGCGGCTGTAGTTCACAAACCACAGGTGATGCAATTATTTTTGCAGGAACAAAATGTCCGTTTAGTAGCAGTAGAACGATGAGTATTATTGATAGCCACATAATGAAAGTTCCCAAAGTTATAGGCGTAGGGCCACAGAGGAATTAGGTACCTGCCATGTAACCATTGATAAGCATGAAGTAGTCTCTGGCGGTGAGTGACTGTAGAAGGGGTTCAAGAGTCCTCTGTAAAGTTTCCAAAGTCATTCTCAATATCATTGGTCTCTGTAGGCTCTTGAAAGGACATCAGTTCAAATGATGTAGCGTCTGGTGGAATTTTATCGTACACCATGGAATTGCGTTCGACAGTAGCCACTGTTGGACTGGCTGCATCAGGTGTGTTTGAAGAACTCAGTGTTCAGCATAGAGTGCTGTGTTGAAATATCCCCAGCTGGGAACTCAAGCTTGTAATGTTGCTACTTGGTTCATGGGGTATGATATTCTGAATAGGGAGAGGTTGAGAGGCCTTACTTTGAATTCTTCTTGGTATCTGTGAGGGGGAAACACCTGGAACTACGCGGCCAGAGCTACGAGTTCCGGAAGCCCTCAAGCGTAACCACGCTTGCCTGAACAACGAATTTGCCTTAACCACGCATATGCGTGGTTAGGACAAATGCGCTCTAGTGTTTGGAATGGGAGGGGAAGTGAAAGCGTCGGGAAGTGGACATGGACAGGTAAGTGGGGCTGGGGCTGGGTCGGGGGGTGTTTGGGTAGTTTTCAGGGGTGGGGGGGTTCGGGGTTGTGTTCAGGGGTGGTGGGAATTCGGGGTCGTTTTTTGGGGTGGTGAGGGTTCGGGGTAGTTTTTAGGAGTGGGAAGGGTTCAGGATAGTTTTTAGGGGTGGGGGATTCGGGGGTAGTTTTTAGGGGTGGGGGTTTGGGTAGTCTTCAGTTGTGAAGGGGGCTCTGGGTAGTTTTCAGGGATGGAGGGGTTCGGGGTAGTTTTCAGGGGTGGGGGTTTGTGGTAGTTTTCAGGGGGTTCGAGGTAGTTTTCAGGGGTAGTTTTTAGGGCTCAGGGGGTGGTTGAGGTAGTTTTTAGGGATTAGGGGAGGGTGGAGTTGTTTTTAGAGCTCAGGGGGATGGGGTAGTTTTTAGGGCTTAGGGGAGGGCGGGTAGTATTTAGGACTGGAGGCAGGGACGTTTTCTGGGCTCGGGGGGAGGGGGTTGGTTTTCAGGAGGGAGGGGGTAGTTTTAGGACTCAAGGCGGGGGCAGGGGTCGGGGGGTCAAGTCTTAATCATGGAAATGTGTTTACCATACATGCTCTGACAACACATAAATCGTTGTAAAGGCATGCGTGGTAATGGCATATTCGTGGTTAAGACTTGTGTTGTACAGACTGTGTGGAACCGGCATGTGTGGTAAACGCATGCGTGGTTACATCACACAACCTCTGCGAGGACCTCCTTTAGAGGACTAGAAACATAGTGCTTCTTTGTGTGATCAAAGGACACCTGTCTGTTTCTCCTTGAGCCAGGCAAAGGAGTCAGAATAACAGTTCTATCACCTTTTTTACCCCAAGAACAGTGATGGGTGGTTCAAAAGCTTGCTTGTCATGGATTTTTTCATGAACTAAGTATCCAACTCTGGGAACTCACTCATCATTAGCAATAATTACCTTCTTTTCACAGGTGGCGACGTCAGAGTGATTCACGTTAGACAGCTTGTCTCAGACTTCTTGGATACATATTTAAAAGTCTCTCCAAGTCAAATGTTTCTTCACCCACCGCCTCCTTAGGATCATCTAAGCCAGGCACATACTTAGGAACTCTGAAAAGAACCTTGTATGGAATGTGTCCTTCCAATACCCATCTAGGCAAGTTATTCAATGCTCTCTGAACTCTGTACAAATGATGGTACCCACTAAGACCTGGACTTAATACTCTCCATTCATGGCTTGTTTAATCATGCCGTTAGCACATTCAATGGCGCCATTCAATTCAGCTTTGAACGGGTTGCTGACATACTCCCAAAGCAGACACTGAATCCCAGTAAGCCTTGGAGGCAAACGCAGGACCGTTATCGGAATGAAATGAATGAACTGCCCCAATTGCTACCAGACACTGCAAATCCTTTACTACTTCTGAAGCATTTGCATTCCTCCCTCATTGGCACTCGTCCCCGCGTGTGTTTGGGATTGAGGCTGCTGCAGTCAGAGTGGGAGACAGGAGCAGGATCCATGGAGCAGCAGAAGACTAAGTTAAAAAATCTCCTGAAAACATTTGTGAGCGAGTGTGCTGGCAGCTGGCAATGGCATATTGGTGTTAATTCTCCTTGTTTGGGGAACCCTTAGTTTGATGGTGCTCAAAACGCTTGCCTTAGCATATTGGTGGTGATTCTTGGCATAAGGCAGATAGCCTGATATGAAAATACCCATCCTAGGTAATCTGATAGCCCTATTAATTAATAATATATTGTCTGCATTCATGACATGAGATGGTTAGAATCATCCATGTCTGGCAGTAGTACTTGTGAATAATTGATGACAATGATTAAATGATATTTCGACAGCAGACAAGTATTTACCAAAAGTGTAAAGCCAATTTTTCAGGCCAAACATAGTTTTTTTACGGAAAATATTTCACTTTTTCTATACAAGACTATAGTTTGGATGATTGGCATGCCCTATTGGCTATTCAAACCTGAAAGGTTTCCATGACTGGAGTAAGCAACGTTCCATGAGGCTGAAAAATTTGTCTAACACTATAATGCTTGAGGTTACAAGAGTTGTGCATTTCTACCCCACACCTTGCCCCTGCCAAGGAGATTCTCACTCAAAATATGATTGAGAATGCACTTGGCAGGGGCAAAATATAAAAATGAAAGGTAGTGAAATCTAGATGCTTCGATAGATGCTATGGTAAAGACCAGAACTAGTGAAATTTAATTTTCTGAATTGCTTGTATCACCTCTATATTGCCATTTGTTAGGGAAATTGTGCTGAAAAATGCACCATTTTGCCAAAAATTATCCTAGAGCGGTGGAACCTACACCATTCCAAAGGATGATGTGGCTTTGTTTGCCACAAAGTACTGGAATAGTTCAAGACTGTTGTTTCAAAGTACATAACGTTTTAGGAAAGATTTTTGAAAATTGTTTTTTAAAGTGCTCTATTTGACCCTGTTTTTTACAATCTTTCCAAGAGGGGTGTCCTACCCCCTGAACAGCTCTTGAGGAAGGTGTGCTTGCTTGCTTTGCTCGCACCCTCTCTCAAATTCTCTTGATCGCCACTGACCTATCATGTTATATTTTGCTCAATTTAATTGACCAGAGGGTGTCTACATCTTTTTTGTTCATGTTTGATGGATATGTAAGGATTTAATCTGTTATGTGAACAAGCAGAACATTGCCCCCCTCCTCCCTGTTGGGATAGTGAGAGCAATGAAGTGTTGGTCAGAGCCCATGCTGGCAGGTTGCAGTGCTAGGGTCTATGGTTTGCCTGCGCCAGTGGGGGGTGTTTACCATGCCACTCATGGAAGTGGGTGATTGCCTGCTAAAAAAAGTTCAGCCACCTCAGGTACCACTATCATGTTCTGAAGTTAATGGAGTAAAATCCACTTCGAGCCTCAATTTCAAGCTGTACACGCCGGATATTTATTGACATCCTCAATTCAGGGCCAATAGCCATGCACCCCTGCTACAGCCCATTCATTTGACATTTCGATTTGTTCTATGCTCCTCTAAAACACATGATACAGTAGTTGCACCACCTTGTACACTTTTTCACAGGTGCAGGTCTTGACACACCACCCTGTGTACCAATCCCACGAACACCTACGCTGAATTGCCTACATGGAGTTACTTTAATTACAACTGGATTCCTTCCATCCTGCTCATCATCAGCACCGACCAAATTATTGTGTAATCCTGTCCTGATGATGACCTGGAATTGAAGAGGTCGAAATGCCGTCGACAACTTAGCGTACTCTTTGGCGTCTTTGGATCTTAACAAGTTTCCCATTATTTGTTTTCTCATTGACCATGTTTTTTATCCTTTTTTTAAAAAATTGTGCTTTTTTCACTGTTTATTGCACTCTACCACGTGTCTCCCTTGCGCCGTTCACCTTCACACGAGCACTTGTATATACACCTGCATACAATGTAATAGTACTGATATAACAAACACAATTTGTACTTAAGGATTTCAATACAGACCGCATTTTTTCATTTTTTTTTGTTGTTTTCCCGTTTTCTGTTCTGTCATAATTGATTTAGCACCTTACCAAATTGCCTTGAAATACTACCTATTGGGACATTATTGTTTGTTACTAGATTCACCCAGGTCTCAACTGGTTCTATGGGTTTTCTCCTGTAGCTTTTCCTGAAGTTAATGGAGGCACGCACAGCAATAACTTACACATATAACCTTAAAAATGGCTATTCCAAAACTCGCTCATCCAAACAACAAGATGTCTACCCTCAGGAATATTTGCTAACCTTCAACAAAGTGCAGGTAGTCATATGGCTCTCTACTGATGGCAACTAGGGGACAGTGAGTAAATCACTAGACACCGGGAAACAGTTGTTTGCCCTGATTTTCTCTTAGGCCTTATGATGGGGCTAGACGGACAGATAATGGGCCAGTTTTGCCTTTATCCAAAAATTGTGTCCAAACGATCAGGTGCCTGTATCTTGATCTGTAATAATCGCAGTAGACATTATCTAGTGGGGGACACCATCAAGTACAGGAGCACCTGCAGCTGTCCAGGGTGTCACAGATAGCCAGTGGTAACTGGCCAGATTCAGAGGACCGCACTTTTAGCTGGAGGGAAGTCCTTAACTACAAGGGCTAAACACTGATTCAAACAATTCTTGAATCAGCTCACCTACCTCTTGCTTGCTGAATTGGAGCCCAAACCTAGCTATTGAAGACCAGCTGTCTCCAGATTCCTCTGGCCCATACAAAGTTAGATAGTTTCACAATATCAACAAGCAATGAGTCTGGCACAAAGTAGGCTTACCATTCTCGACTTCCAAAGGCGATAGAACAGCTCATCAGCCTAGTGGTAGTTGCTTCTCCTGAGCAGGTGGGCTTGGGAACGCGTAGGGAGTCTTGGTTATTTGAAATGTCCTCACAATGCTCTTGCCAGTCAGCTAGGCCTTGTGTTGTATTGTTGCAAACGGGGCACTACTTCCAGATAGTCAAAGTCTAGTTCTTTGTGTAGGATAAATCTTCCTCCCTTCTAAAGCTTCCCAGATATAAACCCAATCTGGAGGAAGAGTGGCAACCACAGACAGGCTCCATCCATGACCATCGACTTTCTACTTACACTGCTGTGTAAGCCTCCTTGATTTCCAGACAAAAGAGAAGAACCCACTGATGCACTTCCACAAAGCCTGGTTTTCATATTGATGAAGTTTGGGCCATGATCAAGAAAGTTGGGACTCATATATGATCCTCACAAAGTTAATAATTTATTGAAGGGCATTCAGTGTATATTTATTGGATATTTTTTATTGTATTGAATCAAGAGTCCAATACTTGTTTTATTCTCAGTGAAGGCAAGGGTTATCGTTCACTACTTCGCCTAATGCATGAGTTTGAAGTATTTTTAAAAAAATCGTAAAACAATGCTGTGATAGCTAAAGCGATATATAAGGTGACTGATAGGCTATAACTATCTTATAAATATATGAATTTCTGATAGTTGAAAATCTGTGGATGTGTGTAATACGGTTTCAAATATGTACAGAAAAAACTTGTGATTTATGGTTGTTGGGCCACCCATTATCCCATTTGTATAGTTGCAACCCCAGCGATCCTTACAGTACAACCCCCTTCCATTTTTCATAGTCACAGAGCTGTGACATTTAGATTGTGAGAGGTACAAAGCAGACTTGTGGCATTTACAGAGCAGGCAATGTATGCTGGAAAAGTTGTCAGCGCAAACTCAAACTTATCTGCCATATTTCACAGAGCAAGGGACTCACTGTATATATATCACAGCGGAGTCACATAAATGTAACCCAAAGTTCCTTGTCTTGACAGAGCTCTATGGCAATGTTAAGTTACCCTTGGTTTCCCTCTAATTTCTTCTCCCAACTCCTGCCTTTCAGCTGATGACAGAAATCCTGCATGGAATCCAGGTGATTAAGTTCTACGCTTGGGAGAAGCACTTTGCTGCCAAAGTGAAAACCATTCGAGAAAAGGAGCTTCAAATACTGAGGACCCTGAAGTACCTGGACGCAGTCTGTGTCTACCTCTCGGATGCGCTGCCTCTGATCTTTTGTACCTTGATCTTCACCACCTACGTCTTCCTAGGGCACCAGCTCTCTGTAGCAATGGTCAGTGTGCAGTCTGCTCATCTGAAAAGATTTGCTTTTCATCCAGGCAAAGTCTTTATTCTTCTGTCACTGTTCAAATACCACAGTTCTATATAAGTCAGACTTCAGGACCCCATTTACAAAGCGTTATGTAATTTGTATTGCATGGTAAAAAGATTTAAAATGGTGTATGTGATATATAACTAAGGTACTATTGTCTCATGTTCTCTGTTAAATTATTTTTCACTTATGATAGGCCAACTGTCTATGTGTCTTGATGTAAGCTGTGACATTAACCATACAATCATCAACCTGACATATTGACTAGCATGCACCAAATTATTGTATGCAAAGACAATAAACATTGCAGTCATGCCTTGGAATTATAAAGGGTCATAAAGAGCTCGTAAATTGTAATGAATAAGGCCATAATAGAGTTCACTTGTTTTCACCATTCAAGAAAGTGACCTCCTCAATCTTCACCCCGGAACTGTTTTTTTGCATGGAACACCATCTCTGAATTACCTACAGCGCTGAGAAGCATGGTCCTTCCAGCCACTGTAACTAACTCGGGTCAGATGTGCTGCCCTTGAACATCATTTCATGGAATCCATGCTCGAGCCCATTTAAGGTGACTCCAAAGCTAGTGCCTCAGAAAAAATAATACTGCGACAAGACAACTACCGGGCTGTCACTATGTTATAAGCAAACTAAACCACAGGGCAAACCTATTTCATTGCAAACGTGCAACAGACTGCTCTATACGCAAAGTTTACATCTTTCACATTCTTATGTCTATTTGTGCAACAAAACTCTGCAGGCGTCTGGAAAGCTCAGGTTGTCTCTAAAATATTGATGTTGCGTATAAGCCACTTGGTGGTAACTTGAGTTATGTCTTTTAGCCCCTGTTAAGTGTTTATTCTACAGCCCCATGTGTTAGACCTGGCATCCTTGGCGTGGTTGCCCCTTAACTTTTTGCCTTCAGACCTCCTGTTTTTGCTGGCCTTAGGACTTTGTGCACTTTACCACTGCTAACCAGTGCTAAAGTGCTTGTGCTCTCTGCTCAAAACATGGTAACATTGGCTTATACCCAATTGGCATATTTAATTTACCTATAAGTCCCTAGTAAAGTGCACTACATGTGCCCAGGGCCTGTAAATTAAAGGCTACTAGTAGGCCTGCAGCACTGATTGTGCCACCCACTTAAGTAGCCCTTGAAACCTTTTCCCAATCCCAAATCTTCCTTTTTAATACATATAAGTCACCCCTAAGGTAGGTCCTGGACAGCCCCAAGGGCAAGTGTATTTAAAAGGTTATACATGTCCTTTTAAGTTTTACATGTCCTGGTAGTGAAAAACTCTTGAATTCATGTATCACTACTGCAAGGCCTATCTCCCCCATAGGATAACATTGGAGTTGCCTTATTGCATTTTTATAAGTGTCATTTCCAAATGGGAAAAAATAATTGGTTCATGTTTGCTGTCCCTGGACTCCTAATTTAAAATCCTAACTAATGGTGAAGTTGGATTTTAAATTACAGTTCTGAAAATGCCACTTTTAGAAAGCTGACATTTTCTTGCATTGGCCATTTGGTTCCTGCAGCCTGTCTCTGGTCACATGACTGGGTGTAGTTGGCATTTGGGCTTTGTGTATTCCTTCTAGACAGCCACACACAATGGGAGCTGGGATGGGCCATCACTGGCAGGATGAGAGGGAGAAGCTGGGCCCGCCTCACTTACACCTGAATAGGCTGTGTCCTGTCCCCACACAAAGGGCCGCATACCCCCTGTAGTTAGTCTGGAGCCAGGGCCAGGAAGGCAGGGCATCCGTGCGCTTCTAAGGCATGCCTCTAGAAGTTTCTCCCCACTTCAAAGACACAACTGTGTATACAAGAAGGATCCCAGACACCACCACAGTAAACATCTGGACCTGTGGATAATCTGCCAGGAAGAAGGACTGCTGTGCTGTTGAAGGACAGCCACTCTGCTGGACTTCACTCTGCTGGACTCCTGCTTTGCTGAGCTGACCTGCTGCCCTCTTGATTTGGTGAGAAGGACTGGACCTACACTACTTGAACCCAGAACCTACATTTATTCCAAGGACTAGTTGGCTGGCCCCCTGATCTGAAGCCTAGGGGACATAGCAGGCTTCCAACAACCTTACATCTGCACCTGGACTCTGCCCTCTGTGAATCTACCTTGCCAAGTGGTGCCACTGCAGTCCTGGACCCTTGGAAGTGGGTTTAAGGTGCTTTGCCTAACTCTGTGGATCTGGAAGAACCAATGCATCTCCTCTGCTGCGAAGTGGAACCCTGAGCAGAAACGACGCATCTCCGCTGCTGAGTGGATTGGACCCGACGCAAAGACTTGCATCACTGAAACAGGCCGCATCTTCGGAACCCCAGCTGTGCAACGCATCCTCTTTGCAAGCCCTTACATCTCTCATCAATGACAGCCTCAACAGCAACACCGGACTCTGCATCACAGCCTCGCAGCTCCACGGAACTGGTGCATTGCCTCGTCTGCATGACCCATCCCTGACTCGGCATCACGAGCCCCTGTTGACGGTATCCTCAACATCGATGCAAAAGGACCACACTGCAGCCACGCCGCATCACAGAACCTAGCCATTCGCCTTGGGTGTGTGACGCATATTTGACATGTATCCACCCAACGCTCCACAAACCAGGATTTAAGGGACCCTGTTTAGTGGGCTTAACTGGGTACCGGTAGCCTGCCCGCAGTACATCGTGGTCAGCTTGAACTTGTGACTTTGTACCGGTGCGACCAGATATGCACAGCTGCCGCTTCATGCCTTTTGGCACAATTTTCTCTAAAAAAATTCAAATTCAATATCTCTGGTACTACTATTTGGAGTTTTGTCATTTTGGACTTGTTCGATTTATTAAATTAAGCTCTATTTTCCTAACATGGTGTGGGATACTTCTTGTGTGATGTTTTCAGTGTTTTACTGTTTGAAGTATTTTTTTTTTTTTTTTGTGTCCTCATTCGCCACCAATCTCGCTTCGAATACACACTCAAGCAGTCCATACCCACAATCAGCAAGCTGAGAGGCGTAGACGGCTAAGGATTGAGAAAGCCCGCCTACCGGCACCTAGACTTGCTTATGTGTACGCAAAGACACCAACTAAGATAACTCTATTTACGAGCTCCAAGAGCTAGATGGCCTTTGTCTTAAGAATTCCAGCTTTATACTAGGAATCTCCGACCTGGCCCATAGAGTATTAAGGCAGCATAATCATAGGACCCGGTAAAAAAAAAAGAAAAAAAAATATACAATCAACTCCGGGACCCATCTCGCTTTAAGTATATTCCAAAATGTTCTCTTCTTTTTGCTGCCTGTTCTCAATAAATCCAACTTGGAAGTCGCCAGAACGGAAGATTGCCAGTCAAAAAAGGAGGGAGGGATAGATTCTGTCCATTTTATACATATTTGTCTCCTAGCTAGGAGCATGACATAAAAAAGTAACGACCTTGCAGGGCCTTTGATGTTATCCTGTAAGCCAAAAATGACCAAGGGCAAGTCAATAATAACAGGGCTTCCTATTGTGTCCGACAAAAATTTCCCGATGCTGTCCCAAAAAGAAGTCAGAGCTGGACACTCTTGAAACATATGAATTTCGAAAGCCGAGGCCAGTCCACATTTCTTACAGCATACAGGCGACTCTTTGTTGATTTTGGGGTGAAATAAGCCCTATGGATGGTGAAAAGATGGTTCCTTTCTAACCACGCCGGTTTTACAATTTCATATAAGAGTTTACACGAACACTGCCACAATGTGTCACAGTCTTGAGCTGGTAAAGAGCTTCCCCACAATTCCTTGGCAAGTTTAAAATCACCGTCCACTTCCTCCAAGATTGCCTGATACCAAAAGGAAACTTCCTTCTTCCCTCGGGGTCTAGTCACAAGATTATATTCCAGATCATTGCCTCCCCATAATAAGCTTCCATAAGTTGTTTGTAAGTACGACTGAGCCCAACTGGCCAACTGGAGATATTTAAATTTAGAAAGACCGGCCCCAACCCTTTCCCTAAGTTGTTCCCATGTTACTAGGGTACCGTCTGAGATCAGATCCCCCCAAACTGCCAAACCGGCTTCCCTCAGAGGAGCCGCCAAACTATCCCTCAGACACTCTGGAACCCCAGGAGAATCCCATAAGGGCGCCATGCTAGAGAAGTATCCAAGAGCGACCGACCTCCTCAAATCTGCCCATGTTTTACCCAGGCCCTGCAAAACCTTAAGTCTAACTTTTAAAAAAAACTTAGCATCCCCAAATTTAAACAAAAAACCCTCCACCGGTAAATGTGCCCCCTGAAGCATGGCTAAAAACATCCCTCCTGCTCCGGTGTTGACCGGCATTTTCAATAACATACGTGCATGGGAAAGTTGGAAGGCCCAAGCATAAAGCTGGATATCTGGCAAGGCAAGGCAAGGCCTCCCTTCTCCCTCCTACGTCTTAGCTTTTTCCAAGCTATCCTCGAGAATTTGTATCCCCAAACAAAAGAGTTAATATCCCTCTGAATTTTATCAATTTGTGATTTCTCAAAGTGCAGAGGGATACAATTAAAAAAAAAGGTAATCTTCGGGAGGATTGTCATTTTAACTAAGTTGACTCTACCAATGATGGGGTGGGGGAGCGAAGCCCAGATTTTCATTAACTTCATGCTCTCTCTCGCCACCATAGTCAAATTAGTTTCAGCTATCTTAGCTATGTCTTGCACAATGTTTACCCCCAGGTATCTCATTCTGGGGCTTATCTGGTGCTGATATTGATTTGCCGCCTAGTTCCAAACCATTATCTCAGTCTTAGCAGCATTAATTTCGTAACCCGAGACGAGTCCAAACTCCTGGGCTTGGCTAATAACAGCTGGAAATGCCATATCTAAATCAGCAGTAAAAATTAAAATATCATCGGCATATAGGGCTACCTTCCTCTCCCACTCTCCATACTTGAAAGGCTGAATGTTGGAATCCTCTCTGAGCCGTTGAGCGAATGGTTCAATATATAAATCAAAAAGGAGAGGGGAGAGTGGGCAGCCCTGCCTAGTGCCCCTAGATATATTAAAGGGCTCCGTAATACTGCCATTTACCAAGAGTCTCTCCATGCCACTGGAATCAAGCTATCCTGGCTGAAGAGGGATGAAACCCCGAAACCGGTCCTAGGATGCTTGTTTCCAGTCCAGGGAGGACCTGGCTTGGCAGTTCGGGCTGGACTGTTCCCATGCGGCACAGGGTCAAGACTGATTTGCATATGGCTGGGTTCAAACTGGAATGGCATGGTGAGCAAAAAACGATGGATTTAGGCCCAGATCTCTGTACTGGGGTGAATGTATGACATTGTTCTGCATTCTGTCCATCAACTGTTGTTTTTGCATTTACCAAGAGTCTAGCCAAAGGTCTCCTGTAGATTGATTGTATTGTACGACGAAACTTCTCCCCAAGATTGAATTTTTCCAAGACCTCCGACGGGTATATCCAATTCACCCTGTCGAAGGCCTTGGTGGCGTCTAAGGTCATAACTGCTAGGGGGATGGAATATGTGGAGGCCAGATCAATCGCCCCAATTAGATCATATGTTAAGTGCGATAGCTGGCGGCCTTTTACGAAGCCCTTCTGGTCTGAATGCAGAATGTCCCCTGCCACTATGCCCAATCTTGCTGCCAGTATAGAGGAAAAGATTTTATAGTCGGCATTCAGTAAAGATATGGGTCTATAAGACCCACAATTAGATGCCACTTTCCCTGGTTTTAAGATCAGAACTATAGTGGCATCGTTCCATGAATCTGGCGGGATCAATCCTCCTTGCAAGATCTGATTAAAAAGGTTAGTCATGATAGAAATAACCTGATCCCCTATTACTCTGTAAATCTCGGCTGGTAACCCATCCGGCCCTGCGGCCTTCCCATTGTTACCATTAAAGATAGCATCCCTTACCTCGACACAGGTAAAGGCCCTGTCTAGATATTGCTGTTGTTTTGGACTAAGGGAGGGGAGCGGAATATCCCCAAGCCACCTCTGTGCACTGTGGTTATCTACGCTGCCATCCTCCTGGTAAATTGATTGAAAAAAGGCCTGAAAGGCGTCCCGAATTTCCTCATCAGTAACTAAAGTACCCTTCTCATTTCTGATCTCCTTAATATAACTCCTTGCTCGGTCCGATTTACTCTTCCAAGCAAGGAGTTTGCCCGCTCCTTCTCCATACTCGAAGTGGGAGATCTTACTGGCTTCCCATCTTCGAGTAAGCCTGATGTTCAAAATGTTTTCAAGCTGGGCTTTTAATTCGCTGACCTTATCTCGCTTCTTTTGCAAGATTTCAGGGGGTACTGAGCCTAAGAGATCTACCTCTGCGTCTTTCAGCCTAGCTTCAATATCCATGATCTCTTCCTTATATTTTTGTTCCTATAAAAGGACCTGCTAGTAATTTGGCCGCGTAAAAAGGCTTTCAAAGAGTCCCATACTCAAGTTATTGAGGCTGTACCAGCGTTCACCTCCAAAAACCATTCCACTTCTTGTGAGAGAAAGGAGACTTCTTCCTCCTCCAAGAGTAAGGCTCGATTAAAGGACCAAGTCCTAATTGAACTAGGGACTGGGCATTTCAGTGCCAGAAGGACCTCGGAGTGGTCCGAGAGATGGGGTGCCAAGTATGCAATGTTCTTAACCAGGCTCCTTAATGAATAGCTGACCAGAACAAAGTCAATTCTTGACTGGTGCCTATATTTATAGTTTCGATATGACACCCCTAACTGCTGCCCTGATCTGTCTCTCCAAATATCCGATAAGGTGAACTGTCTCATGGCCCCAAGCAGATACTCCCGAGATTTAGAAAAGACCACAGCTCTATTAGTTGGAGTTTTATCCAATGCCGGGTTCAAGACCATATTAAAATCCCCTGCCAGGACCATTGGTTCCGGGAAGTCCAATAAATGAGAAAAAATAGACTTCAAACTAGTTGGGTCATCGTGATTGGGAGCGTAATATCCAATTAAGGTTAGCAAGGTCTCCATTATTATAACTTTTACGATGACCCATCTACCATTTGGATCTTTTATCTGAGATAATATATGGGCCCTGGCTGTTTTTTAAAAAATAATTGACACCCCTGACTGACTTGTGTCTACATGGGAGCCTACCCAACTTTGATACTTTAGCAAGGAGATCATCTCTTCTTCCAATAAATGAGTTTCCTGGAGGACAATGACCTTCGCTGAAGAGTCCCGTAGATATTGCAAGATCTTATCTCTCCTTGGTCTAGTGCGCAGGCCATTGACATTCCAGGAAAGAATCTGAAAGGAACTCATGGTGGCTCCAAATTCCCCTTGTCTACCAGAGTCAAAATATGGGATGTCAACTTCAGCACCTTCAACACCTGCGCACAAATCCCCCCACTACCTACGCCCTTAATCTTAACTCTAGAGTTGGACGTACCAAAGTAACGAAAATGTGGATTTTAAAAAAAAATCCCCCACTCCCCCTTCCCCTGCCCCTGTGCCCCACCATCCCCTCCCCCACCCATGGAGAACCCTACCCCAGTCATCCAGACAGATGAAGTCCAGATAATTGCACCCTGGAGATTCCCGCCCTCATCCACCCCAAAGAAAACACCACCAGGAATACTGAGAAAAAGAAGAAAAAAAAAGGAAGGAGGGAAAGAGCCAACCTAGCTTTACCTAAGCCGACCTATTACAGTGCAATAAATGTGAAATATAACATGAGAAAGAGGGAAAGAAAAAGGAACCTTATCTGTACCTTATCTATACCCCTCTTATTCTTTTCCTTTTCCCTCTTTTCCCTTTCCCTTTTCTTTCCCTCTTCTTTGTCTTTTGTTGTCTTTTATTTATATCATTTTTACTTATGTGAAACTTTTTCTTTCTTTTTTCTTTTTTTTTCTTTCCCTTTTTCTTCTTTCCTTATAAAACATTGTCTGTTCCCCCCATGAGCTTACTGCATAGAGAAATACTAATATTGTATATTTTGTTTAAAGGTAGGCTATCCAGGGAACCTAGAGAGAAGCTGGGAATAAAGGCAAGGTAATAATATGAAGATATAGCTAGCCTGGCTGTATATTTGCAAGCAAGTCTTCAGCCTCCTGTACTGATCTCACATTGTACATTTTGTTTTTAAACATGATCTTCAAGGAGGCAGGAAATTTAAGTTGAGCCACAGCTCCTAACTTTTTAAAGTCCTCCAGCTTCCTACCCAGCTCCCATTGCCTATCCAACGTAACTCTGGCCAGGTCTGATCTAATCTGGAATGGAAAATCCTTACCCTTCAGTGACTTATATTTGAGAGATAAATTAAGAATCTTCTCTTTCAATGAGTAGGTATGGAAATTTATAAGGATTTTCCTCTGTTTAGATCGATTCGGATTTCTTCTGAAGGGGTCTCGATGGATTCTCTGAATGTCCTGGCCCAATTCATCCTCCGAGATCTCTATATCAAGTGATTCTTTTAAAAGAGTGATCATAAAGGGCTTAAGATCATCGCCTTCACTCCCTTCTGGAACATTCAATATTCGCAAATTATTCCTACGGGAATTATTTTCTAATGTTTCCAGCCTGTCTCGCAGGGCCCCCTCATCTCTTTTAAGAGCTACTAGGTCACCTTTCAGGTCGTCAAGCTGTTCTGTTAATGCCCCCACATTAGATTCTAATGTCTCCGTCCTTGTATTCAGGAAGTCCACTTTCTTATCCAGCGACTCGCAAAAGCTCCTGATCTCTCCTTGGTTAGCGGCAGAGACCTCAAACCCTTTTTTATATCTACTGATAATGAGGCCATAAGAAGCTCCAAAGAAATTGAATGTACCTCTGAATTTGGAGCCTCTGAATTGGAAACCTCTGAATTTGGAGCTGACGCTCCTCTGTCCGAGCTTCCTTCCTCCAAAACCGGACCCTTAGGTGAGACCTGGGGGTATCTGGAGATTCAGCTTGAGGTGTCTGGTCCACCACCTCCTTCCCTACCTCCATCGCGTTATCTCTCCCCTCCAAAGCAGAACTTTCAATATCAACCAGAGCCAAACCCCCAGCAAGTGTATGGCCCCCCGGCTTTATCTTTTCTACTTTTGAGCCATCTAGGTTAGCAGCTGTTTTTGCTGTTTCTATGTGTTCTGCATTATTCAGCACACATAGAAACAGCAAAACGTCATGCATGATTGTTTATGTGCAGCAAGGTGTCCCTTCCTGAACATAAACAATCATTAAAAAAAATACGAGTTGCAACTTCTATGTGTGCTGCACAAAGCAGCACACATAGAAGTTACAAATCACCATTTAAGATTGTTTATATGCACGAAGGTACACCTTCCTGCACATGAACAATCATTCCCCCCAACGCAGGCACCCTTGCACTATGGTACAAAGGCAGCTGTTATTGCCACCAGCACAGGGGGAAATGCAGGGCTCCACCGTATTGTTGTAAATACGGTGCAGCCCTGTGTTTCAGAAGCGGCGGGGCGCTGCGTTAAGCTAAGAAGGCTAACACCACGCTTCGTCACTTCTTTTTACATATGCCCCAATGTTTCTAAACTCCATCTACTTTGTTTCAATTAACAGGGCATCGTATTGTTGATCAAACCCCACCCAAGCTGCTTTTGGAAACTTTATGGTGAGCATTAATCCAGTCCATATGACTGTATTACCAATCAGTTTCCCATATATTGTAAATAAATACATGCAGCGCCTTCCTTTTGTAGGAAGAAGTAGGGGACAACTGCCCCTTACAAGTCGGCAACAGGAGCCGTCATAACCATCCTGGCTCAATACCTTGTTGCAACAAAAGTGGGTCCCAACATAGTGGATAGGACCCCCTATACAATCAGTCTGTATCCCTTCACCTCCTGCTAATTAATTTAGACCATAAATATACAGCTGCCTAACAGTTTTTAGGTCTCGCCTGAGCCAGCGCATGCGTTGCTCTGGCGAGACATTTAGTGAGTTGGATTTAAAAATCCGACCACACGTTTTTCGTCTGGCCTAGAGCGTGCGGTTACGCGCACAGGTACGCGCAGAGCCGCCATCTGGCTTTCCTATCTTTTCCTCATTAAGGGCATCGCTCAAGCGCATCGCTCGCGGGCACCCTCGCGATCACTTTCACTTTCGCGGCCGCGTCACTTTCGTATTTCAGTGCTTCTTTACTGTACTCTCTGTATACAGTCCTTCCTAAAGCTCTCATCTTTAGTGCTGCGTGGCAGGGTCTCTATGGTTCTCTTCCATGCTGTGAAGAGTTCAACATCATCTTTCTATGTAGTCGTCACTGGTACTTTATCGTAGTGTCACTTCCTAACCAGGGTACGCTTGTTATGTTACAAACACCACTTTCTGTGGGTCCGCTGTCATGTTTATTAGAAATCTCACTTGCGTTGACACTGCCCCTGTCTCCGGCTCTCACTGATGCTTTGTCAATAACTCTGTTGTTCATTTTGTGAACTGAACTCGTATAGTAGCAGCGAACAGTGGTGCATTAAAGTGCGTCAGAACGATGTAGATCTCGGGTGTTGTCTAGCAGTCTCTCTCTCTCCAAGCCACTCTTATTCTATGGTATTGTCAGCTGAACCACATCCACCAAGGATGTCTCTAACTTAGCTGTCTTTCTAGGAGATTTTTGTCGCTCTTACTGCTTCCCCTCGTTTCTCTTCCTTGTTTGTCTGATCCCTTTCTTTCTCTGCTATCTCACCTGTCACTACCTCATCCTTTCCCTGCTTGTTTCATTCCCATGCAGCTGCGCCCCTTTGCTATCACTCAATCCTTGGGTAGTTTCTCACCCAGGTCCCTGTTACTGTTTTACACCTTTCCCATTCCGGCTGCGTTCCTCCTGCTGTCTCTCGCTACCTCTAAATCCTGCTAGCGACCCCATCACTTACATCCCACGGCTGCGCTCACCCTCTTCTCTTACCCACACCCCTAGACGCTTGGCACTCTAGTCTGACTTGCTCCCTCCCTGGCTTCTCTGTTTCACGCTGTCTGGGGGACGCCAACACTCTCTAAACACGGACCACCTGTAGCACCTCTTTTTGGGGGCCAGTAGACACTCTTGTCCCCTAGTCACTCTCCTCCCCCCAACCATAGCTTTCCGGAGTGTATGTTCTTCTTCCTGTCAGGAGATCGGAACCGTTATACCGACCATAGTCATCCACCGCTGCTCGCGGGCAAGGGGGTGTAGTAATGTTGTGTCCTGTCCCACCCAGTGCCGGCCCAGGGAGTTCCACATCCTCCGGCACCTGACCCTCCCTCCCGGACCACCTCCTCACCTCAGGAGCTGTCAGTGCCTGCACGGCTCTTGCACTCTTCCGCCGCCATCTTGGCTGTCAGTGGGCGGAGAGCTGTGCGTGACGGAGGGAGGGGGCCGCGGCCCCGGACCTCTCAACAAACCCTACAGTG
Organism: Calotriton arnoldi; assembly: GCA_963921515.1. Taxonomy (NCBI): domain Eukaryota; kingdom Metazoa; phylum Chordata; class Amphibia; order Caudata; family Salamandridae; genus Calotriton; species Calotriton arnoldi. Next base: position 111,080 of record CAWUFW010005076.1, on the reverse strand, counting down.
ACACCGTGACCTCCTGCTACCCTGCGGTGAGGAGCACACTGGGGAACGTTGTGTGATGCACTGCACATCACTCCGGGGGTCGGCGTGCCCCCCATGACATGGGTGACACCTACAGAAAGTCCTAGGTTTTTAGCTAAGGACCCGTTGCATTATGGGATATGCAGTTTTCTAGTGGCGCTCTAATAAATATCCCAGCATGATGTTGGCCTAAAAGCTGGACTGGTTGATGGTTTCACACATGACCTGGGGGGCACTTAGCAGGTATGCCCCAAATTACAAATGCGTGCCATGACATGTGTCACCCACATGTAAAAAGTGCGTGTTTATTTAAGTGCTCAAGTTCCCCCCCACACAGTTATCAAAATACATTTTAAGCTGTTGAGACCCCAAGAGGGCCGAAGTCAGATTTTTGGCGCATATGCTCCCTTTCAAGTCAAAGGAGATTAACTATTTTATGGATGGGAGTTTGCATAGTGGGTGACTCACCTTAACTTAACGTGAAACATTTGGCATGCTATCATGCATCAATGTGCCCATACACGCCTTATCCGTGCCACAACACAGACAAGGTATCATAGCCTACTGCCACACAAACACACTGACTTCCATGCTTATATTTCACCATAATAAAAGAGGGATTCCCACGAATTTGCCAGGACTGCCCCCAGAGAATGCCTAAAATATGCCATGGCAGGCACCTTAATGCCATAATCCACAAGCTTGCCAAGGACAGAGTCCAAATGTCAGGTATGGTCACAGGATGCATGGATGGCCAGCATTATGCCAGGTGCAGGCACCATCATATGAAAGATGCTCAGAATACGTCAAGAATAGCCACCATTTCCAGTCCGAACCATAAGCCAGGGATGGGCTCCACCATGCCAGGGATGAATATAGAATGCAATGTATTACTGTCGATGCGCTAGATATATCCCTTGTATGTTGTATCAGGACCAACAGATGCCACAGTGGGTCCCAAGATGCCAGGGGGAATATTACGCTTCCAGGCTAGAGGAGCACAAGACAAGTCCCATGCTCAGTCTGCTTCACACAGACACACATGCACACACATGTGGGCACACCACAAATCTGCACATCAACAACAGCCATTTTTTACTCAATGTCTCCTTTGCTGCTTCTGGCACCTTCAGCAAAGCCATGCTGACTCTGGTTCTAGGCACTTACACAACAGCTGCATCTTGCATTCATCAATGGAGCGATCCTACATCACATTCAGTTTGATAGACACCAGGTAATTATTGCACTCTGATTGGCCATGGTGTAGGTTTTGTGCTGTAAATGACATTGTGATTGTGAATGCAGGTCACTGCAATTGTCTGACTGCCATTGGGGTGTTGATTTGCATGGTAATACTACAATCTACGGGCCTGCCTTTTCTCATCAAATTCTCTAACAGAGCCATTGTGCATCCATTCTACAAGAAGCATTGGCATAGCCAATAGGTCTCGCCTTTGGGACCTTATAAGTATTTAGTTATGCAGCACAATTTCCTTGGTGCAACAACATCAACTGTTGCATGGCTAAACACTTATAAGGTCCCAAAGGCAAGACCTATTGGCTATGCCATTGCTTGTTATTATTTTTCTCTCAGACCCCAGTTTATTACAGTCCTGATGAGGCCCTTGTATTCCTTAAAGGGTCGAAACACTGTCAACATATACAAAGACAGACTGTTTCTCTGTAATTGTGACACACTGATTTATCTCGTGTCCGTGACTGTATTGAATATAATTGTTTGTCTTTTAAAGAAAATAACAAATATACCTTTTACGTTCACATTACCTCTTCTCTATGTTTTCCTTGGTTCGGTTTTGGTTTTCCTTACACTCGGCGTCTATTTATTTCTGTCTTCTCCTTTTGAAAAGAAACTCTTATCACTCACAAAGTGTTTTTTGATAAAATACCTTGAGACTATATAACTGTTATTCAAATACAATTTGGTTCGGCTGAATTGAAGAGACTTAGAAATACTAGCTGGTGCTCTATATATTTTTGAACTAAATATTAGTGATGATCTAACTAAGAATGTTGATATAAAGATTAAATCTACACAGAATTAGCTGTGTTACTATGAATTGTTCTTTGAAATGAGTACCTTTGTGAACACTTGTTCCAAGGATAATTAGAAAGGGGCTGAGGCCCCAAAATCTATATATTTCAGAGATCACTACAATTCCCCTTTTAATATTGGCTAAAGGGTGAATCACGAATGGTCTGAATACTGCTCTAGTCCCATATACCCCAGTCCACTTTAATCCTGCAGATGAATAGAGTGAGGTTTAGTAACTTGAGAAAGGGAGAATAAAGATATGTTTGAAAAGGGACCAGTGAGTCTTTGTTTGAATTCAAGAAATCTTTCCAGAGGAGAGAGTACACACATATTGGACAATGGTTAATGCATCCACAAATGCGAGAGGCCACCATTAGACCTCTCACTCCCTTCTAGAGGTTTCTAAGCATACATTATACATTGAAAGGTCTGATCTGAAAACTATATAGCCTACTAAGAGATAGCATTCCACCGAAAAGATGAGGCTATCAAACACAATTGGAACCGAAAATAGGAAGTGACTTCAGCTACCCAGGGTGTGAAAGAGTTTGGTGCAACTTGCATAAAAGCTTTATGAGCACCCGGAAGGGTGTAACAACACCTGGAAACACAACTGTAATTATATTTCATCTGGAGGACTAGAGTGATATGTGGGGGATAAAGCAAGTAGAACCCTTTAAAAACATCTATTTGGGCAGTCAAGTGACTCATCACGCTGTACTTGAAGAAAAAGGAGACACTGTCATATGCTGCTCTGGAAGAATAGCCTTTGGCACACATTAGCAGTAGAAAAGATGACACATAACATTTAACAAACTAATACTAAATTTGATTACATTTGGCCCCCAGTTATAAAATGCTTGAAGCATATGGCATGTGAATTACCACATTCTGCTCATGATCCGAACTTTACATTTATTCAACACCGAGTCAGTTTGAGGACAATGGCGCTAGACATATGGCCTGTTTGTAGGAGGAGACCGGGTAACCTAACAGCTCCATGTGGGGTACCAAGTGCCATGGGGGGGCAGGCTTGGGAGCTGGGTCAGTTAATGTAAATGTTACTTACTTGTTCGCAAATGAAGTTAAAAGATTTTCTCTCATTTTGTCAGACCTACAAGGTAACTGATCTAGTACCATGTCAGAACCTCAGTAGGGAGAAAAGAAGGGAAGACATGATATTGTGTATGTATGATAGTTGCTCTAAGTGTAGTTGCCCCTGGGAACACATATTATTATGACATGTATGACAAGTTTAAATGATCGAATTTTCTAATCCCTGTGACAAGGATAGTTCAGTAAAATATGTAATACAAAAATAATATCATCCCAACTAATGATCTTTGTTTTGGGGGGCACCTCCTAGTCTAGAACCGAATGATAGAAACTGACCTAATATCTGTGAAATTAAGGGCCTGATTGAGAGTTTGGCAGAGAGGGCAATCTGTCACAAACGTGACTGAGTTCCTTGTCCACTGAACCCTAAATCCACCTGCTCTATTTTGAGTCGGGCAGACCATCAGTCTTCCAAAGGGCCTGCCCCCTCTGGTTCCGCCATTTGAAAACTTACTGCGGTGGTCCAACGGAGTAGTGGCCATCTGACTAATGGCATCAGACTACAGCAACATCACAAAATAAAATGATGGATGGAGTGTTAAAACTTTTCAAACACTAACCCCCAGTCACAGATCTGGGTTTAATCCATTGTTATTTTGCTCGCCTTGTGAAGTCACCCCAGTTTGTACCCAGCCATATGCAAATCAGTCTTGACCGTGCTCCCACTGGGAGCAGTCCAGCCGGAACTGCCAAGCCAGGTCCTACCTGCAACGGAAACAAGCATTCTGGGGAAAAAAAAAATGCTTCCATGGCAGTGGTAGCATTATAATTCTTTTTATTGTTTCTTACCACCAGGTCTTACCTTGCGGTAAGAAAAAGTAAAAAATTACTACAGGCCTGATGTATATATTGGCGCAGAGGGTACTCCATCTCAATTGGAAGGGCAGACATGTACCATTTTTCGACAGCCCTTAATCCACAAGGCTGTCAGAGAAGTTTGGCCACATTGGAGACAGGGTAGTCTCCGCCGTGACCCCACCTAAGGTCCACCCGCAATTACATTTGGAGGGCGGACTGCTATATTCGCAGGGCGGAAACTTAATCGCCGTTGCGACCAAGTACCTCTCCACCAAAATATAGATTAGGCCACTGCCACTTAATAACTCTGGCTATATAGTGAAAAAAACATGTAATGAAATATCCTTCTTTTTCCATAGGTCTATCCAACATTCTTTCTCATCGACCTGCTGATTGTGTCACTCAGCAAATTACCATTGATGTTAACTTCAATTGTGGAAGCCAAGGTGTCTCTGGATCGGATCGAGCGGTTCCTCCAAGTCCCTGATCAAGTTGTGGATTCCTATTACGTCACAGGTACGAGGCCCGCGAAGGGTCAGGAAAAGGAAAAGTAGGATATAGTATTGTGAAGTCAGGAAGGCTCAGAAGGCACCTGATCGTGAAGAATGTGGCTAAGTAATCTTAGGTCTGATAGAAGCTCTGGATTAAAACGCATTTTGTGTAACAATTGAATGGAAACTATAAATGTGAAGGTGTTTACAAGGGCCATTAAATGCTGGCACGATAGGTCTCTGAGTTAGACACCCGTCTCTAACATCTGCTGTGATCTTCAGGTCACGAGTTAAAATCCCAGCTAGGCCAGCTCAGCCTTCTGTCCTTCCAAGGTTGATAAATTCATTGCAACTAAGTTGCGTAATAGTAATAAATGCTATTTACAGTGCCTAGAAACAGCAGAAGAGCACTATGAACACCCTCTATATCACATGACGAATATCACATGTCTCATATCACATAATTTATATCGCATTCACTACATCAGTCTAACACAGATGATGTGTAACTAACAATCATGATAATATACTAACCATTATTATGTAATAGTAGGCAAAGTACTGGATGTGATATAGATGTAGGTCGATATTATTGACCTTCATAAAGTGTCACACACCCGTGCGGATGTTTAGGGGGCAGGGGGTGCCCATGAGTCTAGATTAAGCCAACTGATGTCTTGTGCAGCAGTACTAGTCTCACAATAATGGCAGTCCCTTGGAGGCACAGACTGATGGAAGCATACGATGATGAGTGACACATACAGCCCACTCTGTTCACCATTTGTATAGCACCATCTACAATTGGTACAGCAGCAAAGCTCTTTGTGGTCCAAAACACCTTTCCTGCCTACGTCCGCAAGCTACCTTGTGAATGTTTAGAACACTACGTATTTGTGTAGGTGGGCACAACAATTTCAGAGGTAATGGTACAGCAATAGCTTGTCGAAGATGTTTCTGATTCCATATGTTACCTTAGATGTGGTCAGGTGCCTTTGTGCCCTGCTTGGTGTTTAGACTGGAAAAGAACATACCAGGCAAACGTGGCTTACAGATGTGTTGAATTAGATTTACAAGGCTGCTCAAAATGGATTCAGTTTGTCTATGGAAGATTCTACCACACCTAAAGACACAATCTCTTTTTATGTTTTGTAGCATGGAATAAGAGATCAGCTCATCTACCGCTGCAGGTTAGGTCTCGGAGGATCACATTTTTTACACCTTTGACATGTGTGGCACTCATTAGGATTTCCACCAGTAAAGTGCCAACTAGTAGCATGAAGGCTTATGTATGTAGTTACCATTCCCTGCTCGCACCATGTAGGTACATAGAAGTCATGGTGTCATAATGTCTATCCTTAGCACATACAAGTAAAGGAAACATGATGTAGAGGTTGGAGTTGACACATATTTCAGGTAGCAAGGAGGAGGATATAAATAGGGTAAGTAGGTATGTATGTATGTGTTATTTCTCTAACATGAACAGTGGAGAGCTCTACAGAGTCCAAGCAAAGTTACAGTCGACAAATAAATGGGGAGTTTGTTGGGTACTGGGAGTAGACGTGCACTGCTCCCGCATTGTGATGTAGTGTTCATTAATGAGATGCATCTTCAACACTTTCCAAAATTGAAGCAGTATTGTGGCGGTCCGTATTGATACGGGCATGTTGTTCCAGATCCTGGGTGTAGAGATGGAAAAGGCCTGCTGCCCTCTTTTTTCTTTTTTACACTTCTTAGTCTCCAGTCTGATCGTGTCCTGGCTGTGGGTGTGCTGAGAAGCGCCAGAGATGGTGAACTTGTCTGCAATATAAGCGGGGTGCTGCTCGTGATGACTTTGTAAATGATGCAGCTGGTTTTGAAGAAAGTGCGGGCTGGCAAGAGCAACCAGTGAAGGTGCACCATGATGGGGGTGATATGATGATAATTCTTAAGGCCCTGGATAAGATAGACTGTGGCCTGTAGGATGCCCTGAAGGGGTGTGGTGTCTGGAAGGCCATGGAGCAGGGCGTTAACACCATCCATCCAGATATGAGAGTACAAGGGCTTGAACATGCTCTCTAGAAGAAATGCTTTCACTTTCTTTATAAGAGAGAGCTGGTACCTGACTGTCTTGTTTTTTAGCAGTGTGTTCCTTCAGGGCGAGGTTGGGGTCCAGGTTGATTCCAAGTGGCTTGGCATTCAGTTATGGTTGGGGTTCGAAGACATCAATGTTCATGTAATTGAGACAGATTTGTATGATTCTTGCTTGTTGCTTGGGAAATAACAGGAATTCTGTCTTTGTAAGGTGAACTTAAAATAGGTCCTGAACATCCAGTTGTGGGTGAAGTGCAGGCAGTGTTTAAGGTGTTGGATATCTGAATCAGGGGAGACTTCCAAGTAGAGTTGTGCAGAGGTGTAGCTTGGTCAGTAAGATTGTGGGGAGTGAGCTTCATATTTCTCAACAATCACGCTGGTTAAAATACATTATGTTAGAAGCAGGTCAGGAGGGTAGCTTAAGGAGCAGTATGAAGGAAGAGGAGTGCGAATTTGAGGGGTACTTAAACTAGGGCCCATATTTAACAAGGTTTTGCGTCTCCCTCGCACCATGCAAGGGGATGCAAGGGTGACACAAAACCTAAATGAGATTTACCAAGCCACGCAAGGCCACCTTGCGTGGCCCTACATGGCTTGATAAATCTAGAATAATGCAAGGCAGTGCAAATCGCTGCCTTGCGGTACTCTGTGACAGGGAGGCGTGCCATGGGTGGAGCATGGGTGTTTCCATGCAGTCACCCATGCATTCTGACACATTCCCAGATTTACCAACACTGGTAGACCTGGGAATGCATCATAATTGTACGCCTCCCCACCAGAGGTGCAACAAGGAGAAATATCTTTATTTCTCCTTGTTGTTTCCTCTTTCCAAGTGTGCTGCACTCATCATACCCGACTTAAAGTGCCTTTACCTAACTATTTAGTACAGAATACATTTACTATGTGTGGTGTAACACTCCCAAACACCCCGGCTGAAGCTATGCCCTTGGGAATGTTTCCTATCTGCTTGAGTGAAAGAAGATTGTATGATGCTTATTTATTAGAGATCGTTATCTGTCTAGATATATGCTTATATGGGAAAAAGAGGAATGTCTCATTTATGAGCTGCCTTGGTACCTTATGCTTTTAAAGAGTTTCTAATATCTGGTTTCACTGTGTTGATGCTCTAATTTGATCGTGCTCGCTTTGACAACATTTACATCGTGAATGCAGAAGAGGTGATGGTAGAAATTGTGTATATACACTTGGAACGGGCTTGAAGACCATTGCCAATCACTTTAAAAGTGGTATAGAATATTTATCTATCAGTTTCTCTGATTCTTTCTGCTGCTTCTCTTTCAGAGTATGCCTTCTCTTTTGTGATAGCATAAATTATTGTAGACACAAACTAAAAAATGAAAAAAACACCAATGGATTTAGGCCCAGATCTCTGAGCAGGGGTGAGTGTTTGACATTGTTCAGCATTCCATCCATCAATTGTTCTTTGCCACCCGAGTGAGATGGGTATGCCCAGACGTGGGTCCTGTGCTCACCATGCCACTGAATTCAAGCTATCCTGGCTGATCAGGGGTGATACCCCGAAACCGGTCCTAGGAAGCTTGTTTACGGTCCAGGGAATACCTGGGCTGGCAGTTCGGGCTGGACTGTTCCCATGGGACGCAGGGTCAAGACTGATTTGCGTATGGCTGGGTCCAAACTGGAATGGCGAGGTGAGCAAAAAACAATGGATTTAGGCCCAGATCTCTGACTGGGGGTGAGTGTTTGAAATTGTTCAGCATTCCGTCCATCTATTGTTCTTTTTGCATTTGTCACCCGAGTGGGACATGTATGCCATGGCGTGGGTCCCGTGCTTGCCACACCACTGGATTCAGGCTATCCTGGCTGATGAGGGGTGATACCCCAAAACTGGTCCTAGGATGCTCGCTTGCGGTACAGGGAGGACCTGGCCGGGCAGTTCAGGCTTGACTGTTCCCATGAGGAGCAGGGTCAAGACTGATTTGCATATGGTTGGGTCCAAACTGGAATGGCGTTGTGAGCAAAGAAATTATGATTTTAGGCTCAGATTTCTGATTGGGAGTGAGTGTTGACATTGTTCAGCATTCTGTCCATCAATGGTTCTTTTTGCATTTGCGTTACACTGTGGTTAATGTTAATGTTAATTAAACGTATTACCCTGTAGACCTGGGAATGCGCCAGAATTGTACGACTCTACACCAGAGGTGCAACAAGGAGAAATATCTTTATTTCTCCTCGTTGTTTCCTCTTTCTAAGTGTGATGCATTTTGCAGGACACTTAGAAAGAGGAAAATGCCTCTGAGGATTATTTTTGTGCAGGAAGGTGCCCCTTCCTGAATAAAAACAATCCTACCTACAATACAAACACACTTGCCCGATTGCTGCAAGGGTGCCTGCGTTGGTGCTAGGCAGCAGTTTGTGCACCAGCACAGGCAGTTAGCAGAAATGTGCCATATAATGTTAAATATGGTGCATTCCTGACCTCTCCCTTTCCCACAGTGCAGCAAGATGGCTTGCTGCATTGCATTGCATAAAAATCTGATAAATATGGGCCTCCATATTTTGTAAAATTTAAATTGTTTACGACTTTTAAAATAAAGACGAGCGTGTGTATATGTTTTTGTCTGCATGTGTATGTAAAAATCCCAAGTGAAATCCGGCAAACACCTCATCATACCCGATTTACAGCACATGTACCCAACTATTTAGTATAGAATACATTTATTAGGGGGTGTAACTCTCAAAAACAAACCCTGAAGCTATGCCCCTGGAGTTGTGATTCATCATCATATTGCTGAATCCTGATGCTGCTTTCTTTGAGTAGAGCTCCAAGAGGCTCCAAGATGAGATTGAAGATGACACTGGACAATATGGAACCCTGGGGAACTACGCAACTGAAATGCATATTTTGGTCTCTGGGGGTGTCTATGAGAACACAATGGCGTTTGTTGGAAAGGTAGGAGGAGAACCAGTGAAGGGCATTGCCAGTGAATCCCATTTGAAACTCCAGGATGTGGATGAGGGTGGGATGGTCGACTGTGTTGAAGGCCACTGAGAGGTGCATCAATACCAGGAGCCAGGAGTTATCTATGGTCAAGAAGGCATCGTCTACTATGAAGACTCCTCAGAAGTTGGCAGCCGCCCTGCTGGAGAGCATGTGCACTCCCATGCCATGGCACAGAGCCTGTGACAAGATGAAACAGTCACCACCTGTGCTTCTGGCATGTCACCAGATACAGACAGGACAAGTTTCAGCAGTAGAGATCATGATTTATTTATTTCTTTTAGGGATTTTCCTCAGCGCTGTATGCCTCTGCTAAAAGTGGTTGAAGGTGTGTGAATAAGCATGTATCATGTTCTAATTAAAATCATGCACCAGGAAAATACAAGGGCATTCCACAATTAATTTTCAATACCTGTAAGAAGAATACCAAGAAGATGTGAAAACCCTGGTATTCTGGGATCCCCGGGGAGTTCCAACACATGCTTGATGACTGGTGTTGAGAGGTGTCTGAGTGGCCATATTTGTGGCTACTGCTCTTCACTTCTAAATTCTGAGGCACTCGCTGGTCATCTCAAATGTGTAAAAGAATATCTGACAAAAGAATTGAAAAAAGGGTGCAGCACAGATTTGTATAAGGAGTAGACGGTCCATTTAAACAAACAAAAACAGTTACATGGGAATACAACATGGTTCGACCCCCTCACTACTACATGACCCTATGCTTGAAGCACCCACCATGAAAGTTTGACAAAATCTTGCTTAACGTGAAGGATGTTGGAGCAAAAAGTTTTGTAATTCCTACTATGTTGCGGTATGTTCCAGATTTAGCAATTATTGGCTATAAAGAGCTTGGTTTTGAAGAAGTCAAGTAATTGTGTGCGCAAGTTTGCATATATTGGTTGTCAGTATCAGGGTAAACATTTGCAATTGATAAGCCGTAATGACCTGAGTACTTGCCAGTAATCTTCATTACGCCGATTCCAAGTCTTCTTGGTCATAGTCCTTGCTCTGTCATGATGTTCAAAGCACAGCAGCTATGTGGGGGGACAGGGCGAAACTTCTTAGAGGGAACAGTAGCACACATCTGTAATACAGTGATAGAATATATCCATAAGTACTATTGTTACACTTGTGCTAGGACTCCCATTTGGGTACCACATTACGAGTGTAGTAGAAAGAATGACTATACTTGATGTGGATTCAGATTAAAAGGGTGTTGAGCCGTCACCTACACAGAGTGGCATGCTTCATTCTGTGGTATGTTCCTGTGTGGGAAAGCAACCTCTACTAGGAAATGTGGAGTGTGAGGAGGTTGCAAAGTGTGTATTTGTCAGTCAAGGGCTCTCTACATGTATGAAAACACCACTAAGTGCCAACTACAACTGAGATCTTTCCTAACTTGTCCCACATGAGTGGGGTGAGTCATTCCATAAGCAAACAACATTGATGTCACTTAAACTCATAACTAAAGTTAGTTTTGTTAAGTTTAAAGGGCTAGCCCAAATCACCTTGTTGTGGACATGACTTAACCTTGAAATATAAGAAAGTGACAAGGCAGAGGGACTCATTTATAATATGCCCACATTCCATCCGTTAGGATGTAGAGCTTCATGTCATGCACATAGCATAATGCTGACTAAGCTATCTTTGTTTGGTAACAGACTTCAATAAGGGATACTTTATAATTAAAAACCTATCTTTTTTACAGACTGATTTTTTAACATGTCTTATGTGATCTCCTTTCTCAGCTCCCTCATCGGATCAAGATTTGGCCCTAGAAGTACGCGAAGCCACATTCTCCTGGTCTCTGTCGAAAGAATCCGGTGTTGGTAAGGTTGATCCCAAGGAAGAGCAAAAGGGTGCCTTGGAGATCGTCATTGATCATCTGGCTGTGAAAAAGGTAGGAGTGTCCCTTCCTCTGGCTATTTGATAACGCTGTAGGAAAGATATGAGTTGGGGCGTGAGTTAAAGTCATCAAATTCATGTCCATTTTATCCCCCACAAAGAAACAGTAAAGTTAAATTCAAGTCTCCTGTATTTTTTTTACCATAACTACTTCTGAAAAAACCTAGATGTGGAACAGTCTTATAGCATATTTTCTGGTTATTTGGTGTACAAACAGAGTTTTATTTGGTGTAACTGAAACTGTCGTTATAAAGTAATGTGGTGGTAGACGTTTTATTTTTCCACAAATACAATTGATGTAAAATAATGAGAATACAATTGCACCCTCTTGTAGCACTCTTGATTGCCATGACTAAGAAGACCTGTGAAGCCTCCTATCTATATTGCAGCTTTTTTAAAATCTTGGACATAGAATGTCATGAGAAAAATGTACAAGGTTTAACATATTTTGTAATTGACTGTATTCCACCAAATGTGCGTGGTGGAAATCGAGAAAAAAAGCTTAGAAAACTTGAGTCATGTTACATTTTGGAATTAAACACTCGTACCCCGATAGGATTAAATATTGAAGAGGATTTGATCACACATTTGTAAAACTCTCTTCAGGTTTCATTGATTTTATTATGGAGACATAATGGGTAACCTCTCTGGATCTGTTTTTAACTGTTTTTGTTATTATTAATTTTGTCACAGGGTTTTAAGCACGCTTATTTGTAAGAAGGTAGATATTGCAAAAATGGGTATTGCCCACTAGGGCGTGATTACCATATATTCTTTTACCTTTTATCATAGCACGAATAATTACTTGTTTGAGGTGTATGCATTTGAGGAGATTTGTGAACAGACCCACTAGGGTAGAATTTGTACTTTGCAGTTTGTAAAGCTTTCCCAGCATGCAACTGAGGGTGGTTCCCTTCAACTCAATAATAGAGTGAAGGCAAGGTATCACTATGAAGTCTCAATGGGATACCTCTAATACAATACGATATCTATGAATCTATACTTAATTAATTGAATTCCATCCTACTCAGTAGTAATACGCCTGAAGAGAATAGCGTACTAAATACTTTTCGTTCGCAGTCTGTCTTCCGATTATTTCTGGAAGCGGCCTTCGGAATGAACGTATTTATTTTTGTGCAATTCACGTCTTCAATTCAAATGTGCACTGTCAAATAATGTATAATAATTTTCAAAATGTAATGAAATATGTGTTTTTGATAGGGGAAAAGGGGCAAAAACTACCAGTCTTTCTTTTAATACACCTTTTTGGTAGTCATGTCATGTGACTTGTCACGAGCACGTTATTTAAAAATGGTTGATATGGAAAGAAAAAATTGTTGGTGATCAAGCCTGCTGGACAGGCGAAACGCGTCCTATCAGCTGACTGAATAAATGAAATTTGGTCAGAACACGGCGTCGTCATTCCTTGGTTTACGAGGTATTGGCAAATATATATATATACATTTTATTATTCTTTTTTCATTTAATTTGTTATCTTTATTCGGTTCAAATAAAGGAAACCATAGAAGTACACAGTAAAAATAGAATTTTAAAAACAGTATCTCAATTCACAATTCCCAATCCTAATAGCAAAGCGTGGGAATTTTGAGAAGCCGCGCAGGCTCTTTAAACCTAAAACCAAAAACTTACTTAATAGTCCGCCATGTTAGTGATTAAAATGACCCAGCGACACTATCACGTATACCATACAGTTTACTCTTAGAAATACCTTTTAAAATCCCCAAACCACTAAAACTAACATTAGGATGGTTAAAATTAATGACCATATATTTAACCAACGATAGGCCATTTCTAGTCTGTGTTCATTGACATACGAGCCATATATATTTATTTATATATATATATATATATATATATATATATATATATACGTATATATATATATATCGCGTTCCAATCTCCTCATTAAGGGGACAATAATCCAGCACTCCATAGAGGTTTATCTTCACTCAACTTTATTAGTGCGTTGATGGCATTTACGCGTTTCGGCCGCCACACACAGCCTTGATCACGCTGCAGTTCGCCATTAAATTAAACAATAAATACATTTTGAATGTGACATGAAAATAGACAAAGGACAATCCCATTGCACATCTCGGCCAAAGATTACGTTACTGTGGGGACCATTTTGGAACATGTTATATAAGTCAATTGGTGCAGTCATTCACATGCGAGTGCATTTTATATAATATTGGTTCAGGTTGTAAACAGTGTAATTAATCACTATATTCAACATTAAAAACCAAATAAATACATAGAAAATGTCATTCTTGCAGTACAATGAATTCAAGGACTTAATGTTCCTAGGTAGCCCATATTATACTTAGTATTTCACTAAGTTTGTAATCAAAAAGGCCTTGTTACAGTGCTAAGTGCTTAATTGTTCTCTTAATTTTCTTTCTTTTTATTCCTATATACAGTACATTCTTTCTAAAGTGCTAGTGCTATATTTTTTCTTTTTGTTTTTGTTTTTTTCTTTTTATTATTATTTCATAGTATTTACTCTATATATTCTACTGCATTTGTATATTAAAATTCATATACTTTTCACACAGAGAATTAAAACTAAAATGCTAGTGCTTTATTCTTCCTATAAAGTGCTAGGTGTTAGAGCGCTCGTGTCCCTTGTTCTTCTCCTCATTTATAAATTATACAGTTTAAAAAAATAGTTCAATCAATCAATCAATCAATCATGTCACTTATAAAGCGCACTACATACCCACGAGGGTCTCAAGGCGCTGGGGGAAGAGGGGGTGGTGCTGCTACTGATCGAAGAGCCAGGTCTTGAGGAGTCTTCTGAAGGCCAGTAGGTCTTGGGTCTGTCGGAGGTTGGTGGGGAGGGTGTTCCAGGTCTTGGCGGCGAGGTGGGAGAAGGATCTGCCGCCGGTGGTCGTTTTCCGGATGCGGGGGACTGTGGCGAGGGCGAGGCTGGTCGAGCGGAGCTGGCGGGTGGGGGTGTAGAAGCTGAGTCGTCTGTTGAGGTAGGCTGGTCCGGAGTTGTGGAGTGCTTTGTGTGCGTGGGTGAGGAGCTTGAAGGTTATCCTCTTGTTGACAGGGAGCCAGTGCAGGTCTCTCAGGTGGGGTGTGATGTGGCTGCGTCGGGGGATGTCGAGGATAAGACGTGCAGAGGCGTTCTGGATGCGTTGCAGCCGTCTCAGGAGCTTAGCCGTCGTTCCTGCGTAGAGGGCGTTTCCGTAGTCCAGCCTGCTGGTGACAAGGGCCTGGGTGACTGTTTTTCTTGTTTCGGTGGGGATCCACTTGAAGATCCTGCGGAGCATTCGGAGGATGTTGAAGCAGGATGAGGAAACGGCGTTGACCTGCTTAGTCATGGAGAGGGTGGGGTCGAGGATGACCCGTAGGTTGCGTACGTGGTCGGTGGGTGGCGGGGCTGTTCCCAGTGATGTTGGCCACCAGGAGTCGTCCCAGGCTGAAGGGTTGGAACCAAGGATGAGGACCTCCGTCTTGTCCGAGATCAGCTTCAGGCGGCTGGTCCTCATCCATTCGGCGACGGCCTTCATTCCTTCGTGGAGGTGGGCTTTGGCGGTGTGAGGGTCTTTGGTGAGGGAGAGGATCAGCTGGGTGTCGTCGGCGTAGGAGATGATGTTGAGGTTGTGCTGTCGGGCGACGTGGGCGAGGGGTGCCATGTAGATGTTGAACAGCGTTGGGCTGAGGGAGGAGCCTTGGGGTACGCCGCAGATGATCTTGGTGGCCTTGGATCGGAAGGGGGCGAGGCGGACGCTTTGTGTTCTGCCGGAAAGGAAGGATGTGGTCCAGTCCAGGGCCTTCTCTTGGATCCCGGCGTCGTGAAGGCGTGTTCGTAGTGTGTGGTGGCAGACCGTGTCGAAGGCGGCTGATAGGTCCAGGAGGATGAGGGCTGCTGTTTCTCCGTTGTCTAGCAGGGTCCTGATGTCATCGGTGGCGGCGATGAGGGCGGTTTCGGTGCTGTGGTTGCTGCGGAAGCCGGACTGGGAAGGGTCCAGGATGTTGTTCTCCTCGAGGTAGCGGGTCAGTTGTTTGTTGACGATTTTCTCGGTGACCTTCGCGGGGAACGGGAGCAGAGAGATGGGTCGGAAGTTCTTGAGGTCCTTGGGGTCTGCCTTGGGTTTCTTGAGTAAGGCGGTGATCTCGGCGTGCTTCCAGCTTTCCGGGAAGGTTGCTGTCTCGAAGGAGATGTTGATTATTTTCCGGAGATGGGGCGCGATGGCTGTACTGGCTTTGTTGAAGATGTGGTGAGGGCACGGGTCTAGCGGTGAACCGGAGTGGATGGTGTTCATGATCTCGCTGGTGTCCTCGTCGTTGATGTTGGTCCAGGAGAGCAGGCGGGTGGTGGTTGTGGGGGCAGTGGTCTCGGTGGTTGCCGGGGCGGTCGTGGTGTTGAAGCTGTCATGGATGTTGGCGATTTTGCGGTGGAAGAAGGTGGCCAGTGAGTCGCACAGGTCTCGCGATGGCTGGATGTCGTTGGTGTTGGAGCTGGGGTTGGAGAGTTCCTTCACGATGTTGAAGAGCTCTTTGCTGTTGTGTGCGTTGTTGTCTAGGCGGTCTTTGAGTGAGGCCCTTTTGGCGGATCTGATGAGGTGATGGTGACTGCGGGTGGCGTTCTTGTGGGCGGCGTAGCTGTCCGCTGCCCGTTCGTGGAGCCAGATCTTCTCCAGTTTTCGGCATGTTCGTTTGGAGGCCTGGAGGTCTTCGATGAACCAGGTGGCTTTCTTGCTGGTGTGGCTGTTGGGCGGATTCTTGAGCGGGGCGAGGGTGTTGGCGCAGTCGTCGATCCACTGTCTGAGGTTGCGGGCGGCGGTGTCGGGGTCGGGGGGTTCGGCGGGTGGGCTCAGGGCGAGGGTTGTGGTCAGCTGGTCTTCCGTGACTCTGCTCCAGCAGCGGCGAGGCATTTGTTCGGTGCGGTGGTGCGTGGTGGGCTTCCTGTAGGTGAAGTGGATGCAGTGGTGGTCAGTCCAGTGGGGTTCGGAGGTGTGGTTGAAGGAGACGTGTGGGCTTGCGGAAAAGATGGAGTCTAGCGTGTGGCCGGCGGCGTGGGTGGGTGTAGTCACGAGCTGTCTGAGTCCGAGGGTGGCGAGGTTGTCGATCAGGGTGGTGGAGTTGGTGTCCTTGTTGTTCTCGAGGTGGAAGTTCAGGTCCCCGAGGAGGATGTAGTCCGTGGAGGCGATGGCGTGTGTGCTGACGAAGTCAGCGATGGGAATCGCTGAACTGTGGTCGGGGTCCGGGGGTCTGTAGATGAGGGTTCCTCTGAGGGTGGTGTTGGGATCGGTGTGGATCTGGAAGTGCATGTGTTCGGCGGTGCTGAGGGTGTCGTTGGTGTTGGTTGAGACTCTGAGGGTGTTCCTGTGGACGATGGCGATGCCTCCTCCGACTCCGTTGGTGCGGTCCCTGCGGGTGATCTTGTATCCGTCCGGGATGGCAATGGCGATGTCGGGGGCTGAAGCGGGATTCAGCCAGGTCTCCGTCAGGAATGCGACGTCTGGGGAGGTTGAGTCGAGAAGGTCCCAGAGTTCGATGGCGTGTTTGCGGGCGGAGCGGGTGTTGAGGAGGATGCATCTGAGGTAGTTGGGTTCTTTCCTGGGTGGTGGTTTGGCGGGGCGGGTGCTGGCGAAGCTGCAGTTCCGGCAGGTGAAGGGCCCTTGGGTGCGCTTCGGGGTGGCCTGGTAGCAGGCGTGATCTTTTCCGGGGTTGAGTGCGTGGAGGGTGCTGGCGTCGTATCGGCATCTGTTGATGTGGCGGGCGCGGGGGATGCCCGGACCAGGGGGTCTGGCGCTGGGCGCGGTCACGGCGCGGACGGGCGCAGACGGGCTTGCCTTAGGCGCGCCTTTGGCGCGCCAGCGGCGCGCCCGCTGCGCACGTCCGCTGCGCGGCCACGCAGCGGCCGCCATAAATGGGGAGGTGGGAGGGAGGAGCAGGGAATGGGGCAGCGAATGGGCAGTGAGGGGGCGGGGCCGCAGGGGCGCAGCGGCGGGAAACAGGCACAGAAGGGAAAACGAGCACAATCAGGGCATCAAGGGGGCACAGAAAGGAAAAAAAAAATGAGCACAATCAGGGGCAGCAAGGGGGCACAGAAAGGAAAAACGAGCACAATCAGGGGCAGCAAGGGGGCACAGAAAGGAAAAAAACGAGCACAATCAGGGGCAGCAAGGGGCACAGAAAGGAAAAACGAGCACAATCAGGGGCAGTAAGGGGGCACAGAAAGGAAAAACGAGCAAAACGAGCACAACCAGGGGCAGCAAGGGGGCACAGAAAGGAAAAAAACGAGCACAATCAGGGGCAGCAAGGGGGCACAGAAAGGAAAAACGAGCACAATCAGGGGCAGCAAGGGGGCACAGAAAGGAAAAGCGAGCACAATCAGGGGCAGCAAGGGGGCACAGAAAGGAAAAAACGAGCACAATCAGGGGCAGCAAGGGGGCACAGAAAGGAAAAACGAGCACAATCAGGGGCAGCAAGGGGGCACAGAAAGGAAAAAAACCGAGCACAATCAGGGGCAGCAAGGGGGCACAGAAAGGAAAAGCGAGCACAATCAGGGGAAGCAAGGGGGCACAGAAAGGAAAAGCAGAGCACAATCAGGGGCAGCAAGGGGGCACAGAAAGGAAAAACGAGCACAATCAGGGGCAGCAAGGGGGCACAGAAAGGAAAAACGAGCACAATCAGGGCCAGCAAGGGGGCACAGAAAGGAAAAACGAGCACAATCAGGGGCAGCAGCAGGGCACACAGACGGAGCTGTGTGGTGGGGAGCGACCTACCAGTCAAGGTCAGGGGTCGCTCTCTTCACCACGCAGCGGCCGCCATAAATGGGGAGGTGGGAGGGAGGAGCAGGGAATGGGGCAGCGAATGGGCAGTGAGGGGGCGGGGCCGCAGGCGCAGCGGCGGGAAACAGGCACAGAAGGGAAAACGAGCACAATCAGGGCAGATCAAGGGGGCACAGAAAGGAAAAAAAAAAAATGAGCACAATCAGGGGCAGCAAGGGGGCACAGAAAGGAAAAACGAGCACAATCAGGGGCAGCAAGGGGGCACAGAAAGGAAAAAAACGAGCACAATCAGGGGCAGCAAGGGGGCACAGAAAGGAAAAAACGAGCACAATCAGGGGCAGCAAGGGGGCACAGAAAGGAAAAAAAAAAAGAGCACAATCAGGGGCAGCAAGGGGGCACAGAAAGGAAAAACGAGCACAATCAGGGGCAGCAAGGGGGCACAGAAAGGAAAAAAAACGAGCACAATCGGGGGCAGCAAGGGGGCACAGAAAGGAAAAAACGAGCACAATCAGGGGCAGCAAGGGGGCACAGAAAGGAAAAAACGAGCACAATCAGGGGCAGCAAGGGGGCACAGAAAGGAAAAACGAGCACAATCAGGGGCAGCAAGGGGGCACAGACAGGAAAAAAAAACGAGCACAATCAGGGGCAGCAAGGGGGCACAGAAAGGAAAAACGAGCACAATCAGGGGCAGCAAGGGGGCACAAAAAGGAAAAACGAGCACAATCAGCGGCAGCAAGGGGGCACAGAAAGGAAAAACGAGCACAATCAGGGCCAGCAAGGGGGCACAGAAAGGAAAAACGAGCACAATCAGGGGCAGCAGCAGGGCACACAGACGGAGCTGTGGTGGGGAGCGACCTACCAGTCAAGGTCAGGGGTCGCTCTCTTCACCACGCAGCAGCCGCCATAAATGGGGAGGTGGGAGGGAGGAGCAGGGAATGGGGCAGCGAATGGGCAGTGAGGGGGCGGGGCTGCAGGCGCAGCGGCGGGAAACAGGCACAGAAGGGAAAACGAGCACAATCAGGGCATCAAGGGGGCACAGAAAGGAAAACGAGCACAATCAGGGGCAGCAAGGGGGCACAGAAAGGGAAAAAAACGAGCACAATCAGAGGCAGCAAGGGGGCACAGAAAGGAAAAAAAAAAATGAGCACAATCAGGGGCAGCAAGGGGGCACAGAAAGGAAAAACGAGCACAATCAGGGGCAGCAAGGGGGCACAGAAAGGAAAAAAACGAGCACAATCAGGGGCAGCAAGGGGGCACAGAAAGGAAAAAACGAGCACAATCAGGGGCAGCAAGGGGGCACAGAAAGGAAAAAACGAGCACAATCAGGGGCAGCAAGGGGCACAGAAAGGAAAAACGAGCACAATCAGGGGCAGCAAGGGGGCACAGACAGGAAAAAAAACGAGCACAATCAGGGGCAGCAAGGGGGCACAGAAAGGAAAAACGAGCACAATCAGGGGCAGCAAGGGGGCACAGAAAGGAAAAACGAGCACAATCAGGGGCAGCAAGGGGGCACAGAAAGGAAAAACGAGCACAATCAGGGCCAGCAAGGGGGCACAGAAAGGAAAAAACGAGCACAATCAGGGGCAGCAGCAGGGCACACAGACGGAGCTGTGGTGGGGGAGCGACCTACCAGTCAAGGTCAGGGGTCGCTCTCTTCACCACGCAGCGGCCGCCATAAATGGGGAGGTGGGAGGGAGGAGCAGGGAATGGGGCAGCGAATGGGCAGTGAGGGGCGGGGCCGCAGGGCGCAGCGGCGGGAAACAGGCACAGAAGGGAAAACGAGCACAATCAGGGCATCAAGGGGGCACAGAAAGGAAAAACGAGCACAATCAGGGGCAGCAAGGGGGCACAGAAAGGGAAAAAAAACGAGCACAATCAGAGGCAGCAAGGGGGCACAGAAAGGAAAAAAAAAAAAAATGAGCACAATCAGGGGCAGCAAGGGGGCACAGAAAGGAAAAACGAGCACAATCAGGGGCAGCAAGGGGGCACAGAAAGGAAAAACGAGCACAATCAGGGGCAGCAAGGGGGCACAGAAAGGAAAAACGAGCACAATCAGGGGCAGCAAGGGGGCACAGAAAGGAAAAACGAGCACAATCAGGGGCAGCAAGGGGGCACAGAAAGGAAAAAAAAAACGAGCACAATCAGGGGCAGCAAGGGGGCACAGAAAGGAAAAACGAGCACAATCAGGGGCAGCAAGGGGGCACAGAAAGGAAAAACGAGCACAATCAGGGGCAGCAAGGGGGCACAGAAAGGAAAAACGAGCACAATCAGGGGCAGCAAGGGGGCACAGAAAGGAAAAACGAGCACAATCAGGGGCAGCAGCAGGGCACACAGACGGAGCTGTGTGGTGGGGGAGCGACCTACCAGTCAAGGTGTGCAGTCAAGGTGTGCAGCTTAACTTCATTATTCTTAGTACAGGCAGGTAAACAAGTCCTCATCAATATTGAATCTATTTGGCTCTTTACTGTCAAACTCCAATATGAAATATATTTCTAGTTTACGGAGTTCTTTTTCCCTGTTGCACCCCCTCCTTTTTTGGGGATTTCGGCTACACAGCTATATCTCATCAAACTGGGGTCACTTTTATGTTCTTTCTCAAAGTGTCTAGCCACAGGGTAGCTTCTATCTTTGTTAATAATGGCTGTTCTGTGTTGCAGGATTCTCTTGTGTGCTGGCAAGGTGGTACTTCCTATGTATATCTTTTCGCAAGGACATTTTAACATGTAAATTACAAAGCTGGACTTGCAAGTCAAATGGCCTCTTACTTTTATGGTTTTATTGAAAGATGTTTTAAAATTCATTAGGACTTTACCCCATGTTGGCATGCTTTGCATTTGAAACATTTTCTAAAACCCTCTTTCATTGATATGATTGGTTGCTCGTATTCCCTTGATATTCGCTCTTTACAAGATGGTCCTTGAGAGACTTAGATTTTCTATAAGTTATCTCAGGGTATTTTTTACTTTCTGGACCTAATATTGGATCCCCTTTAATGAGGTGCCAGTGTCTTTTTAAAATAGCTCTTATTGAATTGTGTTTGATGTTAAAAGTCGTTATAAATCTGTGCATTTTGGAACCCTCTTTCTGCTTTTTCTTCATCTTCGTTTTTGATGGTTCAAATAGGATTTTATCCCTTTCTTAACTTTGTTGCCTTCTCAAATGCCATTTGGATGATTTCCTGGGAATACCCTCTTTGAATGAAGCGGTTAGTCATCTCTAATTCTCTTCTACTATATATATATATATATATATAGTAGCTCCATGGTCCCTTTAGGCAGTCAAACCCAATGAGAAGCACCCTCGGGAGTTCTTATATTATTTTATTTCAGAACTAGTGCAAAAACAAACGCGTTTCAGCTATCGCCTTCCTCAGTGTCATTGGGCGCGCCGGAAACGGCAAATTTATCATGTATAAATTCATCAACATAGAAAATGGACATGAGGACCCACTTATTTGCTTATAATGGAGCAACTATAAATAACACGGTACACCTCCACGACAAAATCACCCACCCGAGAGTGCACTGGCTAAGGTGGAAACGAGCAATAAAAAAAATATAGATATATTGATATATATATATATATATATATATATATATATATCTCTTAGAGGAAAGCAAGGATCGGCATGGACTGCTCCACAAGGAAGGACAACACCACCCTTGGCAGAAACAAGGCTCTGAGTTCTGAATACTAACTTATCCAGGAAGAAGGTGGTATATGGGGATTGCAGCGATAGTGGATGTCCTGGGCTCACTGTATCACTGGATTCAAGCTAGCCTGGCTGATGAGAGGTGATGCCCCGAAACCGGTCCCAGGATGTTGTTTCTGGTCCAGGGAGGACCCGGCTTGGCAGTTCGGGCTGGACTGTTCCCATGAGGCACAGGGTCAAGACTGATTTTCATATGGCTGGGTCTAAACTGAGGTGGCATGGTGAGCAAAAGAACAATGGATTTAACTCAGATCTCTTGACTGGGGGTGAATGTTTGATTTGCTCTGCACTCCGTCCATCATCTGTGTGCCTTTTGCCGTTCATTGATGCAGCACGTGAAAGCGATCTCAGGGCCAGCAACCTCAAAGAACAACTCTGTATGGGCTCAAAAGGTGTGCACATCCAAATAGAACCAAATTAAGGTCCCACGGTGGCATAATACAATGCGCTGGAGGAAATAAATATATAAGATCCTTCAAACCACATCTCAACAGTGACTTAAATAGGTAGAACTGGTCAGGCAAATGCAGAAAAGTGAACAGTTACCTTTAACAGTGCCTACGCAGAGTTTTGCCCGTCCAAGGACAGAATAAATAGAAGTACATCAGAAAGCATCGCCTGAAGCAGACCAATCCAACAGTCCTCTGACCAGGACACAAACTATGCTGAACGGCTAGAATAGATCAACTTGGTGGATGGCCGCCAAAATGACACCTCTGCAGTTATGCTAAAACTACTCAGCTGGTTCTGCTCAATCTCTACTCATGGAGGAGTAGATTGTAGAGAGTTGGATGAATAACCCAACCCTGTTGCTGGGACACCAGGTCCTCCGAAGAAGCGGACAGATAGGAGGCCAAATGCATAGGTTTAGCAGCTCAGAGTACCAGACACTTTTGAGTCCAGTCCGGGGCTGTCAGAATTAGCTGAGTTCGGTCTGGATATGCTTCACTGGATTTTTGGCCGTCCAGGCATCCCTTATTAAAATTAACCCTGGGCGGAGTTGGCGTAGTGCCACTACGCGGAGTTCCACGGAGTTATGAAAAAAAAACGTGGAACAGGAGCCCACGTCCTGCGGCCAGCCGAGGGTCAGGGTGCCCGTGACGGGTGTCCCTCATGCCCGGGCAGGCTCCCAGATCCCCCCGGCCTGGCTGGGTTGAGAAGCAGGGACCGGGCCTGCGCCTGGGCTTCTGGCAGGGCCTGGGGTGTGGGAGCCCCCATCCTGCGGCCTGCCAAGGGTCCGTCTGCCCGGGTTCCCTGGTGCCTGGGGAGGCTCCCCCCGTCCCCGGCCTGGCTGGGTTCAGAAGCGGGGACTGGTTCCGGGGCCTGGGCTCGGGCGGGCCCTGGGGTGTGGGAGCCCACATCCTGTGGCCAGCCGAGGGTCCGGGTGCCAGTCACGGGGGTCCATCGGGCCAGGGCAGGCCTCCCCTGCTTCACCTGGGTCAGAGTTCCGTCGGGGGCCCTTTCTCAGCCCAGTGCCTGAGACCCAGCTAAGTGCTCTGATGAGCCCCCGGGAAGCAGAGCCCCTGAGCCCTCTAAAGGGCAGGCGGGAGCCCTCCCACGAAGGCTTGGGCAGGCAGATTGGCGTCCTTCGGGCCCGGACATCTGGTCGCGCCTTCCCTCTCTGCCATCTGGTCGCGCGCAATGCTTTCCAATGGGGCGACCAGCTGGTCGGGCTGTCCTGGAAGTCCCGATGAGGGCTCGTTTGCCTCCTTGATCCCAGCCAAGGCTCCAGGAGGTCAGGCGCGTCCGAGCCTTGGGCCCCTTCAGTCTCGCGGTGCGCATAGATTACCAGAAAAGTGGGTACCCTTCCTCCGGATTACTAGGGACAGGGTACGCCAGAACCCCTCGTGGGCTGGGGGCTCTCAGCCGGTGACCAGATGGGCTAGGGCCGGCCACCCCCCGTCTGGGCATCCGTCCTCCGGCCCGCCACGTGGCAAAGTGCCTGGGACGGGCTCCATCGGGCCCGGGCGGTCCTCCCTTGGGCGTCCGGGCCCAAGAGCTCTGGCTGGGTGCTCCCTACACTGGGCTCCGTCCTCCGCTCCACCATGGGCCCAGGGCCCGTCGGGCGTTCCCCAGCTCGGCTTGGGTTCAGGAGCTCTGGCAGGGGCCCTTGGTGGCCCTGGGGTGGAGGGTGCCCTCCCACACCGGGCTCCGTCCTCGGGCCTGCCCCGTGGCAAGGTGCCCGGGATGCGGGCCTTGGGGAGGCCTCCACTGTGCGTGCTGGCCCGGGACCTCCGGCCGGGCCCAGGGGACCGGGCCCCGTCCCCCTGCACCACCATGGTCCCAGGACGGGGGTCCATCAAGCCTGGGCAGGCCTCCCTCCTTCTTTGCCCGCCTGTCAAGGTGCCTTGGGGACCCGGGGTCGGAGGTCCGTCGGGGACCCCTATCCGCAGCCCCGGGCCCGAGGCCCAGCCGGGGTCTCTGAGCCCCCGGGGCACAGAGCCCCCGAGCCCTCTAAAGGGCAGACAGGAGCCCTACCGCGAAGGCTCGGTCAGGCAGATCGGCATCCTTCGGGCCCGGCCATCTGGTCACGCCTTCCCCCTCGGCCATCTGGTCGCACGCAATGCTTTCCAATGGGGCGACCAGATGGCCGGGCTGCCCTGGAAGTCCCGATGAGGGCTCGTCTGCCTCCCTGATCCCAGCCAGGGCTCCAGGAGGTCGGGCGCATCTGCGCCTTGGGTCCCCTCAGTCTTGCGGTGCGCACAGCTTACCAGAAAGGGGGGTACCCTTCCTCCGGATTACTAGAGACAGGGTACTCCAAAACCCCTCTCGGCCTAGCGGTCCTCAGCCGGCAGCCGGACGGGCCAGGACGCCCCCCCTGCCCGGGGCTCCGTCCCCCGGCCCAACGTGTGGCGTGGTGCCCAGGATGGGGGCCCGTGGGGGCCTCACCTCGGCCCGGGAGCCCCGATGGGGCCCCAGGCTCAGTCTCCTGGCCTGCCGCTCCACCAGGGGCCTGAGACGGGGTTCCGCTGGGCCCGGGGAGCCTGCCCTGCTTGGCTGGGTACAAGAGCTCTAAAGGGACCACACCCCGGGCTCTGTCCTCAGGCCTGCCGCGTGGCAGGGTGCCCGGGACGGGGTCCCGCGGGCCCAGGGAGGCTTCCCGTGTGCCTCCAGGCCCGGGAGCCCCAGCTGGGTCTAGCGGCCCGCCGGGCCCCGGGTCAGGTGCTCCATCCCTGGGCCCCATCCCACGGCCTGCTGCTCTGCCAAAGGCCCGGGACGGGGTTCCGTCGTGCCCAGGGAGCCTCCCCTGCTTGGCTGGGTTCAGGAGCCCCCACTAGGGCCCCTGAGGGCCCTGGGGAGGGTGGCCTCCCCACCCCAGGCTCTGTCCTCGGGCCTGCCGCATGGCAGGGTGCCCGGGACGGGGTCCCGCGGGCCCAGGGAGGCTTCCCCTGCGCCTCTGGGCCCGGGAGCCCCAGCTGGGTCTAGCGGCCCGCTGGGCCCCAGGTCGGGTGTTCCAGCCCTGGGCCCCGCCCCCTGGCCTGCCGCTATGCCAAAGGCCCGAGACAGGGTTTTGTCATGCCCGGGGAGCCTCCCCCTGCTTGGCTGGGTACAGGAACTCCAGCCGGAGCCCCTCAGAGCCCTGGGGAGGGTGGCCTCCCCACCCTGGGCTCAGTCCTTGGGCCTCCCATGTGGCAGGGTGCCTGGGACAGGGTCCCACAGGCCCGGGGAGGCTTCCCCTGCGCCTCTGGGCCCGGGAGCCCCAGCTGGGTCCAGGGGCCCCACCGGGCCCCGTGTTGGGTGCTCCAGCCCTGGGCCCCCTCCCCCGGCCTGCAACTATGCCAACGGCCCGAGACGGAGTTCCGTCGTGCCCTGGGGAGCCCCCCCTCGCTTGGCTGGGTTCAGGAGCTCTGTCCGGGGCCCCTGAGGGCCCCAGGGAGGGCGGCCTCCCCAACCCAGGCTCTGTCCTCGGGCCTGCGATGTGGCAGGGTGCCCGGGGCGGGGTCCCGTGGGCCCGGGGAGGCTTCCCCTGTGCCTCTGAGCCCGGGAGCCCCGATGGGGTCCACACCGGGCCCCGGGTCGGTCACTCCAGCCCTGGGCCCCATCCTCCGGCCTGCCGCACCGCCAAGGGCCCAGGACGGAGGCCCATCGGTCCCATGCAGACCTTCCCCGCTTCGCCTGCTTGTCAAGGTGTCCGCGGGCCGTGGGTTGGGGGGCCCGTCGGCTCCCCCCTCGCAGCCCCATGGCTGAGGCCCAGCTGGGACCCCAGGCCTCTGGCCCCCCATGCCTCGGCGCCCACTCGCCCTTTCCTTAGGGCACAGTGCGACGAGATGGCCACCCTACGAGCCCGGCCATCTGGTCGCACCTATCCCTTCGGCCATCTAGTCACGCGCAATGCTTTCCAATGGGGCAACCAGATGGCCGGGCTTCCCTTGAAGTCCCAATGAGGGCTCATTTGCCTTCCTGATCCCAGCGAGGGCTCCAGGAGGTCGGGCACGTTCGCTCCTTGGGTCCCCTCCGTCACCCGGTGCGCACGGATTACAAGAAAGGGGGGTATTTTTCCTCCGGATTACTAGGGAGAGGGTCAGTCAGACCTCCGTGAGGTCCGGCGATTCCGAGACAGGGGAAGGCAGGACCCGGGCCCACCCGCCGGGGCCCCGAGGGGCCTGGGTCCGTGCCTGCCTCTCAGCCCCTTCCCAATGGGCCTTTCTTCTGAGCCTGCTCGCCCCGGGAGCAGGCAGGGACGCAAAGCCGGCATCCCCCACGCAGGGCGGCCTGCCAGGGGAGGCCCCTGCTGTACTCCGATCGATTGGGTACTCTCGGTCCGTTTAGGGGCCAGCCTCGGCTGTTGTTTCAAGCAAAGAGCTTCTACCCCGCATGGACCGTCCGACTCGAGGCCCTTCCGCCTGGCGGGAGGCCCTTCACCCTACCCAGCAGAGCGGCCCCGGCAGCTCGTGCCCCCCAGTGGTCCGACCCAAGCGGAAGGGGTCGGGTGGCCCCAGGCCCTCTGACGTTGCCGCCCGGCAGGTCCGTAGGCCCCGCGTGCCACACCGTCACCCCTCTCCGCCCAGCTCATTTCCGCAGCAGCTCGGAACGACCGTTCCGAGGGGTGCGGCCGCCACCAGGCTTCGGCACCCCTGCGTCTCACTCAGGCTGCACCTCGGCCCGCCTCTCCCTTCCAGGGGAGATGGCTGGGCCCTCCGGTGCCCGAGCGACCGCACCTCTCCACCCCTCCAGTGAGCCCTCCTGCCCAGGGCTCCTTCCCCTAGCAGGCTCCCGAGAGGGAGGGGTGTGCGAAGGTTGCAGGTCGGGGAGACGGGCACGCGGCTCCCGAATCTACCCCGTCAGCAGGTGCGGCTACCTGGTTGATCCTGCCAGTAGCATATGCTTGTCTCAAAGATTAAGCCATGCACGTTTAAGTACACACGGCCGGTACAGTGAAACTGCGAATGGCTCATTAAATCAGTTATGGTTCCTTTGATCGCTCCATCTGTTAATTGGATAACTGTGGTAATTCTAGAGCACCTGGTAATGCTTTTTTTCTCCCAACAGTGCAGTCTGACTCCCAGAGGGGAAGCCTTGAACAGGGCGCCCGGGCCGTCTCGCCACGCGGGCGGTGGACGGACGGCCGTCGCCTTCCGCCCGCCTTTCCTGTGCCCGCAGGTGGGTGAACATTTTCGAAAAGTTGCCTGTGACTCTTGGCGGTGGATCACTTGGCTCGCGCGTCGTTGAAGAACGCAGCTAGCTGCGAGAATTAGTGTGAATTGGGGGACACATTGATCATCAAAACTTCGAATGCACCTTGCGGCCCCGGGGCTACGCCTGTCTGCGGGTCGCTCGATTGTCAATCGCCCTGGGGCTTCCCCGGGACACGGCTGGGGCTGTCGCAGGGTTAGCTCCGCTTCCCTTCGTCCCCCCACAAGGTCAAACTTACGATCGCCCGTGGCAGGGTCCCTTACCGGGTCCTGTCGCGGAGGTACGCCGCCGGTGCGCTTAGCCTCGCCTCCCCGCCTCGGGAGTGGGGCCTGCGACCGGTCTGCTTCGGGCCCGTCCCTGGGTGCCTGGCTGTGTGCCGCGGGTGGCTGTCTGTGGTGTCCGACCAGCTGCCCGCGCACACATGCCTCGGGTGCCCACCTTTGCTGCCAGCTTCCCGGGGAGGGCGAACTCCCTCCAGATCCGATCCAGGGAAAGAGGGTGCCAGGCCCCTGCTCTCGCAGGGGCCTGGCCTTCCTATCGGCTCCCCCCGACGCTGTGGTGTTTTTTCCGACTGCGACCTCAGATCAGACGTGGCGACCCGCTGAATTTAAGCATATTACTAAGCAGAGGAAAAGAAACTAACCAGGATTCCCCCAATAACGGCGAGTGAAGAGGGAAGAGCCCAGCGCCGAATCCCTGCCCGGCAGCAGGCGCGGGAAATGTGGCGTACAGAAGACCGACTCCCCGGCGTCTCTCAGGGGGCCCAAGTCCTTCTGATCAAGGCTCACCCCTGAGGACGGTGTTAGGCCGGTAGCGGCCCCCGGCATACCAGGATCGGGTCTTCTCGGACTCGGGTTGCTTGGGAATACAGCCCAAAGCGGATGGTAAACTCCACCTAAGGCTAAATACGGGTGCGAGACCGATAGCCAACAAGTACTGTAAGGGAAAGTTGAAAAGAACTTGAAGAGAGAGTTCAAGAGGGCGTGAATCCGTCAAAAGGTAAATGGGTGGGGTCCGTGCAGTCCGCCCAGAG